>CM067060.1:33227136-33882228 GCA_033980235.1 Diadema setosum
CCAGATATCACATTTGATGCATATGTGTAGGTCTGTTGTATCATAAAACATCCTACCATATGAAATATTTGCAATAAAACCTAAAATATAAGGAGATATAAGGGTTTTTCTCAATAAACCGTAACTGTATACGGTTTAGTCTGGAAACATTTTTATTATAACTATTGTTCAAATTTTGTGTATTTAACAACACTTAACATCGATTATACGGATTCAAATTTCGACAGTGGTTGTTTCTATCCCTAACTCACATTTTAGAACTATTTTTAAGCACCAATGCTTTCATCTGCAAATGGTAAATTATGCCTTTAACCTGTAAACTACACTTTGTACTTTCTTGATAATATCAGTTGGTGGTTTGGTGAATAATCATGATGTATCACTGGAACAGATATATTTTCATTAAAGTAATGCAGAAAAAATTAGCTTAAAGTTCACATAAGAAGCCGATCGCCAAAACTGGACTTTTTTTTTTTTTTGAAAGGCTTATTAACCATACTTTCCTATCTCACATCTTTCAAACCCCTAAAAAGGTTGGTTTTTGAGGAATATGCGTTCAAATTTCGTCAAAATATCGAAGCCTTATTCCCCGTTGAGTCAAGACCCCTAGATTATGATGTCACGTAAGGGTATTCCCTCTTATGTCCACGCAAATGCAGTGCTGTCAAAGCTTTAAAATTGCGTCATATCGCTCTCTTATGATGGATTTTATGTTCTAATTTGTTTAAGAATTATTAGAAAAAAATGTTCTAGTGAACGATTTTTTGATACATCACATAATATTCAGAAAATTTAGAATTTTGAGAGGACTTTTTTAGTTTTATTTTGGTTGGAAAAATAACGTCCCGCGTAAAAGATTAATCCGCGAGTGATGCGACTCTGTACGTGCCAGCGCGCGCGCGGTACGGTGCGGACGGTACGAGAGGGGAGCCCTCGGCCGAGGCTCCGCTGCTCAGGCGGCCACGGCCATGCACGGCGACTCGCTCTAGCTAGCTATAGGCTAGAAGCAAAACGGCAAAATGACCTACTGTAAACGTCAATATTTTCGCGCGATTAATTTTTCGCGCTGAGCGGCTCGAAAACGTATTCGCGGGTTCTTAAATTCGCGCTCCGCAGCAGGTTACTTTACTGTAGTACACATTCACTGCTTTCATCCAAAGCCTCTGCTACATACCTTGCTATGCCAGTGTACGACAAGCGACGTAGCGAGCGGCTCGACTGCGAGTACAAGCACTCAAATACGTAGTACAGCTGTGACTGTAGTACCGTAGTCACGGGGGAATGTAGCATCGGTGCGGGAAACGCGCGGTGCACACTGCATGCTACAGTACACAGCAATCTATCGTCTCTTTGCACAGTACTAGTAGCGTAAACATGCCTGTACATTGTACTACGTAGCAGTATCATCGATGAAGCGCACACATAATAGCATACAGCCTTTTTACAGGGACTCCTATCTGTCTAGTGTCTGTGGTCAGGGGCTGACCGTTTAGCCTTAGGGCCGCGCCGTAGGCCCGTACATTAAGACTGTTTGATGAAAAGCTAAATCTGGACAAAAAATGAGCTGAATTGTTAGTTAGAAAATAGTCTAGTCTCTAGACTAGAGGCTTTAGGAGTTAGTAGTTTCCTCACATCGCCCGCAGTGAAAACTGCACTAACTCCGAGACGCCTGCAGCTCAAGACATGTTTCGAACTTACCAATTGTTATTCAAAAGCCGTTCTGGATCAAAATCGAGACGAGGAGCATCCCCGTCGTTTGCCATTCCATCTCCATCGAAAGGCAGCGGCTCATGACAATAGGGTTGCGGCACCCGTGGCCCTGCCGCTGCTTCCCCGGCTGGATTGACGTCGACAGCACCTTGCTCTCCCACTTCTCCATCGTCCTCTCCCCAGCTTACATCTTCCCAACTTCCATCGTCCTCGTCTGTATTCTCGTCCCCTTCTCTGCTTTTGTCGCTTCCTTCCTCTTCACTAACGTACTCCTCAAAGTCCATAAAAAGATCACTCTGATCTAACTCACTGTTCTCGGCCATTTTCAGAAGGAGTGAAAGCTCAAAATTGATCGACGCGAAATTTCGAAACGAACCGCTATGAAAAAGTTACGATGATACAAATGTGAACCGCACGTACGTACGTACGTACAATGCATACGATACGAGCTGCGAGGTGATACGTCATACCGACCGACGGCCGACCGGATCTACTTTCGCACCAAAACTATGAGGAGAAAATTGTGATAATTGTGTGAAATTTGGGCTTGTTGCAGATCATAGTAATACAAAATAATTGTTTGAGAAGAAGCAGTTCATGATAATACTATTAAGTGTAGACAAACAGTAAAG
Organism: Diadema setosum; assembly: GCA_033980235.1. Lineage (NCBI taxonomy): Eukaryota > Metazoa > Echinodermata > Echinoidea > Diadematoida > Diadematidae > Diadema > Diadema setosum. Next base: position 33,229,479 of record CM067060.1, read on the forward strand.
AGTTGGTGTCAAAAGTATAAATAGCAGAGATTTCAGACTTTGAAAAAAAATTGACAGAAATTCTTTCCCGATGCCAAATGCTTTTCTACAGAGCATCCGGGGCCCGTGGCTCTAACTACCCTGGCGTGACGTCACAACTTTTGGAGTCCCGTACTGTGGCTGGTTTTCGAGTGGGAGGGAGGGGGATGTTTGGGACTTGCAAATAGCGGATATCTAGATGCTTGCGGGGATTTGAGCCAAACTTTTTGCATTATTGGTCAATTACCAACATATATTTCATCTACAAACGAATTTTACGAACATTTATTCCCTTCAATATTGGTCTTTAATCATAAAAATAAAATTTCATTTGCAAGTAATGTCAAAATATGTACCTTTGCCCAAAGTAACACAGAAAATGATCATATGGGACTACATGGACACTGAAGACTTCACACTTATGCAAATATGTTAGCAATAAAAAGAGATAGGCCCCATATATGTAGAAATTTCTGTATTGGCTTCCTTAGATACTAATGTACACAATTTGATTGAAAATTTAGAAAATGCTAACAGTAAAATTAGAAAAATATGTATAACTTTTCAGATTTTTTCAAAACTTATGGTATTTTTCAGTATGAAATTTTACATAAAATTGGCTTAAGATATTTTAATGATAGTTTAAATGTATAAAGACAATTTTTTTTTTGCTAAAAAAAAATAATTTAATCCTTTTTTAAATTAAAAGTAACCTGACATAAACATGAGAAATATGATACTTTTGAATAATATGCTCTAATATACTCTCAGCAATTTAGGGGTTAAAGCAAAGCATCATGGGATAAGTTCGTCTTTTGAAGTGAGGAAATCTCTATGGCTCAATGCCCTGTACCTTGAAACACATACCAAAATGTGGTCAGCGGGAATGCTACCACCAACAAGTCCTTCTGTTAGTGTGAAACCTCTCGAAAAGTTACCTTTAGTTGTAGGGTATGGACTAAAGGCAGGATGTCTCTCCACCTGACAGTATGTGTTGTCTCAAGGTTCTGCATGTTAAAGGGTTGATGCAGTTGATTTGCAAGATTGTTGTCAACCCAAACAAATGGGTGGTTTGTGCAAGAAACATACCTACGTGTATACATTTTATTGTAAATCTTATTAACAACAGAAATACACAGCACACTCCCCTCCCCATCCTGCACCTTTTTTTCTCTCTCTCAACTGGACCTTTTTGTAAAGACTGTAGAGATTTGTAGCTGCCACAAGACCCATCAAATGGGCACTCCCTGATTGAACATGAATGAGTGCTGCTGATATGTGGCACTTGGTCCACGTCTGCCCTCTCGCCCCACTCACACACACACACACACACACACACGCACACGCACGCACACCTTCCTCCTCCTCGACGTCACGTCATGCTGCTAACAATTTCTGCACTTCCTACCAGATAATAGAAAGGTTACAGTCGCAGCTGACATACCTCAATGTTTTTGCTGGAGAATTTGGGGGGAAAATGAAGACAAATTGAAGGCGCAGCTGAAAAATCTCCCTCAATCACTTTCACTGTCATGCCGGGCTCTCCCTCTCCCCTCTCTCTCTCGTCATGTTTTGAGGATACCCCGTTCACACCGGGTGGAACTTCGTGAAGATCTTGCTCTGGGGACAGTGAGATAGTGCAACCAGTGCCGTCAAGTCTTACAAGATCTGCAGGATGCTCCCTGAAAAAACAAAAATTAGATATCTCTTCATATCCTGACAGCAATTATATAGACCCTGATTTTGGAATTGGTTGAAGTAAACCAACTGAGATGCCTGTAATGCATAAATACCTCCCTGACTATGCCTTTGATATCTCCTTGAATTTGATATGTGAGAGTTTGCAGCCTCGTACAACCCTTTAGTGTATATGTGATGACTGTCTTTTCATAATAGTAAAATCTACAGGAATTAATGAACATCACAGAGGGAAAAGCTTAACTTGCATCATGATGATCTTTACTTGCATTCTACATTTTGCAGTAATTAAGAAATGGAAGAAGTTTCCTTTATGTAGACTCTAGACAGTTTCACCACACTTTCAGTTCCCAACCAATAAGTACATGATTTTTTTGATACATGAAGCTGAGCAAATCAGATATTCCAATATTTACCATAGGAATATCTCATTTTTTATGCAGCCTATTTGGAATTGTAAGTGGGATTTTCTGTCTTATGTAATGTTGATTCTCTTCTTTTTTTTCATTAGCTTCAATATCAAAATGCAAAATATCAACTTACAAGTTACAGGACTATACATTAAGACAGCAGAAGAAAACTAATGTACGGAGGATGTCATACATCACATGTTCTTCTATGAAAATATGAATGATTTAAGTGATGAGTGTACAAATAGACTGTGAAAGAAGTAATTTGCTTAGAGGAAGGCTTCCCACACTTATTTTGTCTGAATATTGTCATTGTCCTTTAAATTCAATGGCAAACTTTTTTTGTGAAAAATTTCAGCATATAGTCTTTCATCAGACTTACATAAAAATCTCCCCATATTCCTTTCAAAAGGCATTTTTTTTTTCTGTTTGGATCAAACAGAGTACCAGTATAATAAATTAAAACCAGTATTATGATATGATCATTGATGTCATGTCACAAGAACATTTTTGAAACAAGGTGTCAATTTAGACCTCAGTAGGCATATAAATAACCCATGCTCAAAGTCTATCCATTTGCTTTACAAATTGAGGCTACTAACATCAGTACATATTTATTAAAAGGGTCAATGAGCTCTCTTTGTCGATAGACAGGAAAAATAAAACATTAAGAGTATTATTTCAGTCTTTGAGTTAGTATGAAATGATTCATCAGATTCTTGTAACTTCTTTATCTGTGTTTCAAGTCCTTAGAAAAATTGTTCGTAATTATGTTGATCTTTAGACAGACTGAAGCAGCATTTTAACAGAGCTTTTCATACTAGATTTACCGGGACAACATCTTGGTAGCGTCTTGGTAATCTTTTTGTACCCTGCCTGTTAAAACAGTCCCTGCAAAATGTTCCTCGGACGTTGTCGCCAAATTCTACCCTAGCCAGCTAGGGTAATTACTGCGACATTACCCGGCATTATCCTGACAACCTTCTATCAGAATGCCCCCATGGTAATATTCCTTTGATATACTCAACATGCATGAGCAACATTGCAGACAGAGAATGATTGGCATGCCAAGCACCGATCATGTGCATGGATTGTAACCATTGGTCTCTACGTAGTTCAGATCAGTGATTGTAACCGTGTTTTGTTTATTAACATGATTGCCTACCTAAATGTGCACAATCTATAACAATATAGGCAGCGCTGGCCAGTGCTTGAGATTGTTGCATCAGTGGACCCACCCCTTTTGTGGAAACCCACATGGAGAAGGTTTTTGGTGTATGTCTGTTAAAATGGTACCCCTCAGTCTCTCCTGTGTTTTATTGCCCAAGACGAGGAATTTTGTTCTGTGGATGTTGTCCTGACATTATCGGCGTAAGGTCTGTTCAAACAGGACTTAAGTCGCAATTTATATGTTTATCATGTTGCATCCTGTGGGAGAGATGTGTATGATTATATATACGATATAAAATGCATATATACACACACAAATATACATATATATGTTTACACTCAGGGCCCCCTTGATGACATTAACCTCCATCAAAAGCCTTGAATATGACAATGATCAGCAGCTGGGATACTGTGAGCCACACACTAGGTTTCCTTGAGTTAAGGATGATAAGAACATGGGAGTTTAATGTATTTATGTGTTTAGTTCTTCTGGAGATGCGATGAGATGAAATGTGACTTAGTGATGGTGTCCCCATGGTTCCTGTCACACACCCCGGTGACGCCCGGCAGGCGAACCAGGTGTTCTCTCAGCGAAGTTAATCGACAAATTCAGAGGATGTTGGAATCCTCCTTTTTCCCCCATTGTGCCGTTCTTGTAGATGCTTTCATGGGAGTCATCAGTCCCTGCAGCAGTATGTTACTGTTTCATGTGCAACTTGTTACGTGGCCTGTCGCTGATTTGCCCCCCATTGCCGAGCGTGGATGGCGGAGGTGGATGGTTTCAGGGGGGATGTGGCTGGGATGATTAAGGTGATGAGTTTATTGGGAGAGGAGGAGATGTTGCGTAGGATGGTGTGAAGAGTAAAGAAGAAAGAGAAGGAGGTTGGTTGTGAAGATCTCCCATCTGTGAGGGGTCAAAAGTGAGGTTTGGAGAGAAGAAAGAGAGAGAAAAGCAATGTTCATCTACATTTTGCCATGTTTTGGAAAGGCCTTGTGTACTTACCCAACCTATTCCATGTGATGCCTTGCTTTCACTCGTCTGATGTTGTCATGGCGACCAGCATCTTAATCTCTTCTCAGTTTGAACTGGAAGGAGATATTCTGCAATTAGTTGTGAAGCAAATATGAACAAGTCCTGACAGGGGGGGGGGGGGGAGGGAGGGGGAGAGTACCACACAACTTTACAGTTCTTCTGCGACAGTGGCATTACTTTGCTGGAAATTGAAGACTGTTCACAACTTACATAATGTTGCAATTGATTGTGAATCCAAGAAGAGATATATAGTGTATTTATGTCATATGCTCTTGCGTAAAGATGCATTTAATGATTTGTGTTGAGATCTTTAATTTCCCTTCATTTTTAAAAATGCTATCATACACATAAATTTGCCGCATTATATTGATTATCAAAATGTGCCCAGTTTTTCCCCAAGTCACTTTAACATAATTCAGAATGATTTCTAATCAAAGTAGACACACCAGGTTGTTAGCAGTGTAATTTTGATTTTTGAAATGTCCCCCATTTTAAAATCCTGTAATTTCCTAAGTCATTTTGACATAATTCACAATGGTTTCTAATCAAAATAGAAACACTGATATCACTGAAATGATGTATAGATTATTGAAATGTACCCATTTTTCAATATTGTTTCCCTGTAATTAATCACCTTTGTTACTTTACTCTCACTCACAATGATTTCCAATCAAAATAGAAGCACTGGGATCACAGGAAATGTCATATCAATTAACAAAATGTACCCTGTTTTTCAATACTGTTTCCTGTAATTTCCTTAGCCACTTTAACATAAGTCACAATGATTTCTGATCAAAATAGAAACACTGGGATCTCAGATTGTCTCTTGGAACATGTCTCCCCTTCTACATGAGTGAGGTTTGTTTACCTTAAACCACCAGAATTTTCATTCACAATTAGTTCTAGAACTTCATTTTTGTGTGTACTGGTATGTGTCATTCATAAGCATTGCTAATGATCTGTAGGTTATGTCTATTAATCATCTTACCTTTTTTGTTCTTTTTGTAATACATAAAATATCTCTGAATAAATAGCGTGCAGTTTGAATTTGATCTCTATGACATAAGAGAGCATAATTCTTTGGATCAAGCCAATTTCTCACGTCAAAGGAAAAGTTTTGCAGTTTGAATTTGATCTCTATGACATAAGAGCGCATAATTCTTTGGATCAAGCCAATTTCTCACGTCAAAGGAAAAGTTTTGTTCGCTAAGAATGGTGATGACCTGCCTCACAAGGAACTTAGCCAGCTCATTATGGCATCCCGGGTTTTTTTTTTCTCACTTTTATCAATCATCAATATTGACAGTGTAACCTATTCATTGACCTTTTCATGAAAAACCATATGACATTCAACCATTATGTAGATATCAGACTAATTTCAATAATCAGAGATAACTGTTGTTAGAGCACATTTTGCCAGTGTTTGTACAAGTTGGCCAGCCCTCTATATTACATTGCAATATTATGTGTGTGTGTTTGTGTTTACTTGTTCACAAACAAAATAATGAGCAGTCTTGTTACTCAGGGGTAAAGAAGATCACATCACCAACAGCATTCATCATATTTCTTTTCAAGTATAATGGCCTGGAATGTGTCAAAAATAGATAAAGAAAGAAAAATGTTGCAAGCCTTTAATGTTGTGATGGCTTGCAATTGTGTAAGGTAGTTTCCATTGACACCTTCACCCCCAGAATTTCATGGATGTCTATAAAATGGATACATGGAATAATGGCATGCATTCTACTACTACATCACTCACCCAATAACCTATGGAGGAGAGTGAGAGAGAGGCAGAGAGTTATGTGAGCTGGGTTTAATATAGGATCAGATGTTTGTGAGGGTTAACTATGGTCACGCTCTCATAGAGATACATACCCCAGACGGGGGATCATGTTCGCGGCACTCATTGACAAGTGCTGTTAAGCTCTAGCATGGCGGTGAATCGGAGGCCATCGCAATTTTCAGGTTTTGATTGCCAAAAATAACTGCTACATTTGCCTCCGAAATCTTTTGTTTGTAGCCGCGTGGTGCAACATGAGACCTTTGGTGCAGTGTTGTAGCTTCATATGTGTGTATATGTACAAATATGCAGGGCTCAAAGCTATTAAAATATTTTTCTCAGGTGACCCATTTGGGCCACTAAAATCTTTGAATTTGACATTTTGGGGACCTGAAAAAGAAATGCATTGGCCCAAAATAAAAGGAAGTTTGGTGTAACTTTTAGAATTTTATTTTGAATATTAGCTGCTTGATCAGGCTACCGAACAGATCCTTTTTTTTTTTTTTTTTAAGTTTGGTGGCCTTACTTTGAACATTAGCCTGATTTGGCCACCAAAACATAACTTTTTCATAAAATTTGGTGGCCTGACATCAATTTTTAGTGGCCCCGGGCTACCAGGCCACCAGACCACCACTATTGTCGAGCCCCGATATATTTATATATATAATCATATACATATTAGCATGTTTTTATCTGTAGAGGACAAGAGTGCAGTGTGTTCAAGTAGAGACAATAATCCAATAGAAACTGTTGTCATGCACATCCAAGTGCAAATATGTACCTCAATGTTGATAAAGTGTTGAATTCTAACACAAGAGCATAGTTGAGGTAAATGAAACAAAATAGAGTGCATTAAGGTAATATTTCAATTTTCTTAGAGAAGGGGGAGGGGGTGGGTAGCAAGTAAGTGTTTAAGTATGCCTCATGATGAGAAAAATAGCAGAACAGAAGTGCCTGAGGGATGTCAACATCCACTGTGGTCCCCTCGTGTTTTGGGTGCAGAGGTTGCGTGATGAAGGTGGACGAGTGAAAAGGAGTGGGATAAGGGAAAACAAAAGGGAGGGAAAGTGCAAGGGGCAAGTGAGGGGAACATGAGTTGGGTAAAGTTCAGGCAACCCTGGGGGCCCAAGGGCTCTGGCTGGTTTGGGGGGAGGGTCAGTGGGAAGAGGCGTGGGGCTCCGATTTCATACGGGCAATGAGGAGTTTGACTGTATAGGGATGTTAGGAGGAGAAGGGAAGGGGTGGGGGAGGGTTTGGGGAGCTACTTTGAGCGGGCGATGGAATGAGAATGTCAAGTTTAGGATCGGAGGTGGTAGCAAACACCCCATCATGAGTAATCAACTCCATCACCACCCCACCCATGCATAGTCTCATCTCACAAGACCCCGTCACGCCAGAATCATCCTGATGGTTATGGATCGACAAAGCCTGACCCATCATAACCATCTTTCTAAATTCAGCCTTTTTAACCATAAAGACACAAAAAGTTAAAGATCAGAAATGATCACTGATTTAAGCATCTAGGTGTTCAGAATATTCTGCTGAGGTGAAGAATTGTGGATTTTGGTCTTGTAAAGTGGTCCTTATTTTTAGACTAACTTAAGAGATGCTTGTAAAGTGAAATGACTCCTGGAGAACTTTGCTGTTCATGCACTGTCTGAAGGTCAGAGTGGGTGGTCCCATACATGTATCAATATGAAAACCTTGTTTTCCAGCTGGAAATTTATTGTCTTAAAAGACACATTCAGATTAAGAACTTAACCCATCACCCTATGTTGCATGTGCACCAAAAATTTATGAATGTTTGACTATATGTGAATAATCTGTAGAACATTTTACAAACCTGAAATGTTTCAGTATGTTTGCCACATAACCAACTAAAAAGAATATGCTGATGTCAAAATGACTAATATTTTGATGATCATGAATTTAAAAAAAGTTTAAGAATATGCTGATGTCAAAATGACTAATATTTTGATGATCATAAATTTTAAAAAAAAAGTTTAATTTCTTTTCTTTTTTGTGCAGGTATCTGAAAATATACTTGGGCTAGAAATTCTTCAAGCTCATCATCAGAAACACTATTTTCCTTTACCATCATAATACATCATTAATCCACAGGGTTACATTCAACTCAAAAGGAATATCTGCACAGGTACACATATTGTTGTTTACTATAAAGTGCAGATATTTAGTCTATTATCACTTGCTAAATATACATGGTTTCCATTTTGTTTCACCTTTGTGTATGAACTTATGTACCCATCAGTTTTATCTGTGTGTACATGTACCTTATAAACTATACAAAGACACCTTTGAAAATGTCACTCTTACTCCATACATAATATGTATGTCACCATTGTTCACAAATCAATTATGGAATTGTGTTGATTTAGCAATCAGTCTGTCTTTGCTCTATGAAATGTGTGTATATAATATACAGGTACATATACAGGTACATATTATGTACCTGCTATGTATTCATACAAATACATGTGTGTGTGTGTGTGTCTAGTGTGTTTTACTATTGCTATTTATATTTCACATTATATAAGTATATGGATATGTGAAAATACAATTATTTTCTTCAAAGTAGATTATGTATGGAAACATTTTGAATGTATGAATTCATTATAAACATACACTGTATGTTGAATATGTTGAATATATTTTGCATATTGGAGAACAGCAAAAATTAATAGCTGCTTAAGATAATGAAGGAAAAATGTTGTCCCTTGGTTTCTTGAGGATGACTCATTCTACAGACAGCTAGGAAAAGTCAAAGGTCAAATATTACCTGAGAAATATTTGAGTCCTTTTCATCTTCAATAAAGACCTGTCCACCTCTGTCATGAAATAAATCCCTTTTTAAGAGTTGCATCCCCCCTCTCTTGAATGAAAGATCATTGTAGAGTCAGCAAGTGAGGGGCATGAAAAGAGGATGCCTGCAGCGGAGTGGGGGAGTAACTAAACATGACCGCTAATCCCCCCTCTCCTCTGGGGGATGTCCCCTACCAGGACTGCCCCCATGCCTCCCTGCATGCCCGCACCAGTTGTGCTGCCAAATTCCTGTAGCTGGCCAATGTGTGTGTCAGCGGGCCTTCTGAAAATTGTCTAAAAGTTTCTAAAATTTTCTCCAGATTTCCTGCTTCTGCCAAAATTTCTTGAAATGACTTTTTTTTTCTTTAAAAAAAAAAAAACTTTGTAGCAGAGAAGGATATTTCAAATATTGACTCAAACTACAGGTATACTTCCAGGCTGGAAATGAGAATATCATCAAAATTTCCTTCTTGTAGAGAGCAATGCTTCTCCCTACTTAAATTGACTCTGACAAGCAGAGCAAAATAAAACCCACAGGATGGTAAAAGTTAAGGACTAAAGAAGTGAAAGTTCAGGAATTTCATAGTTTGAGATGCTTTCCAGGAAAAGTGAATATTTATGCAATATTATGCAAATTAGTTGAGGTGCTTATGTCATCATGTCACAAGCTTCTAGATGTGCACTAAAATATAATAAAAATAATCATATTTGTAGATAGTTGAGGTAACTACAACCCCTTTATCAAAGAAGTTGACTTTTTCTGGGTCATTACAAAGGACCACTAATTATTTTAGTGTGTAAGTACAAATTTGTTCTTTTTGATTTCATTCCATGCAAGGCAATAAGAAGAAGATTGAAAAGATGCAACATTTCAAAGTCTTGTAACAACCTCATTTTGCTTTTTAAAATTTTGATGGAATTATTACTATTCTGTGTGTTTGATTTCACACTGCTTATGAAAGACAACTTGAACATGTGAAATTGCACATGAAGCCTTTTATATGTTTTTCTCTCCCCTATCAAAGAATAATAAACCTTGAGGAAGTGTTGTTTGTGAATGTGATGAAATCTGTAGAACAACAAAGCTGGTGAAATTGTTGTGAAAAGTGACATAGTTATGACAGTTTGAATGATAGCATAAAGTCATCAAACACGAATGTGAACCTTGACGTGAAAGTGCGGCTCAATGCGAGCTTGAGTTACTTCTGTAGGACACCTCTTGTGCTGTGCACAAGGAGGTAAATAAGATATGTGTTTTTTCCCCTTGCATTTTCTATAACTTGCGCAATTTCTTGTACCTGAAGAGATGTGTATTAACTAAGCATCTCTGATAATCTTGAGCAGTGTGAAATTTGTTGAAAGTGTAAATGTTAGGACCTTTGAAATAAGTATTGTACAAGTGATGAGTATGTTTCAGTAGTGTGACAATGATAACTCCTATTCTTTTGTCTTTTGAACACTCAAGAAATGACTCGTCAAGACGTAAAATCTTAGAAGTAATTTAGTTTCTGAGTCTTTGTCATTTTACCTCAATTTGGCACTTCAATTTTCTATGATCACACATTACAGTATAGCTGAAGGTATTTTATTTTTTCAAATTTCTCTTCTGCTCTCATTGTATCTTTTCATTCTTTTTGTGATGCATGGATCTTTGAAAGTTTTTCACAAGAATCACTGTACCACATAATGTGAGAATGATGTATTCTCCTTTGTCTCCGTCTTGAAAGTGAGACTGGTAGAAATCCCCTTTATCCATTGAAAACTAGGCATAAATCCAGCTTGCTGATGTCAGTTATTTGGGGAATGTAATAATGCTAGATGTAGATGTATGTGTGTGAGAGAGGTGTAAGAGGGAAGGGGGTATGTTCTTTTCATCTCTAGAAGTAAAACAAGAGAAGTCGAGGACATTGCTGTGTATGAAAGCATCTATAAAGCTGGATGTCCTGTGGTGAGTTTCAGAGATGGATGCTGCCTCGATTTTTAGTTGGGACTAGAGTTGGGGGTAGGGATAGGGTTGGGGTTGGGGTTGGGGTTTAGGTTAGGTTAGGTTGGGTTGGGTTGGATCTTTAGTTTCTGGGTTTCTCACAGGAGACAGGGAGCTGTGACCTGGGGGATGTTTGTGTGCTGTATGGGCCATTTCACTTCCCACCTTCATGCTCAAGTTCACTAACATCAACACAGACCCCCAAGCATTCAGGAAGTCCACCCAAGGGGTGGCTCTGTAACTCCCCTCCTGCTGCTACCCCTGTATGCAAGCTCGAGAGCGGCCAAACAAATATCTCGGCCTTTCGCCTGTGCGAATCCAACTGGAAAGACAATAAAGATTTAGAGTTGCTCATTCATCTAATGTGTCAGAAAACTCATTATTTTCTCCAGCTTTGAGATGGAAAAATGCAGTGCAGCTTCATGGACCACCTGGTCATTTATGGCCATCTTCTCTGAGCACTGTTGTTCAAGTTTGAGATGAGGTGTGCAGATTGTTAGTCTCATTTGATAAGGTGTCTTTGTAGAACATGCAGAAAGGGGTTGATATGAAAGACCATAATGGTTTAGGAGCCCTTATATTATATGATAAAGTGTCCCCACATTTCATGATATTTTATATATCAGAAGTATGTCTCAAGTTAGATTGTAAATATGGCTCCCTGCTTAGCCATGATGAGCAACAATGTGCATATGATTTCTTTCCATTTTTCCCCCATTGTCATTGTGAAAGAATACATAACATGTACGTGTATGTGTTGTAAGTAAGTTTTAGATGGCAAAACTTCTTCAATGCATGAAAAGATAGAGAGGATGTTTCAATCATGTGAGTCACATTTAACCCTTTGTACTTTGAGTGCCAATTGGCACAGAGAACACATAGCTTTGTACACACTCTCCAAAGTCCCTGGCACAGAAAGTGTTAATGTCTTCTTCTTTTTCATGGAATATGATGAATACATCATTTTTATCATGTTTTGATACCTAACCATGTTATTTCCCTTGTGGGGCAAAAGAAAGAACCAGGCCCCCTCCAACAATTTACCAAGTAACCAGAAGAATGCGGAAATGGCAGTTGGAAGATCATTTTTGTTGCTGATGTGAGTTGGTGATCTGAGTTCTGTCACCTCTTGAGGTCAATACAATCTTGTGACCTTTTGTGGATTCTTCTCATAATTCCCCTTCCTTATTAATTTCTGGCATGAACACAGTCTAAACACAATCAGTTTCAATCACACCGTGTGAGCTCAGTTCGTCCAGGTGTGTCCTGTCCTGACCAACCTCCTGCCATCTTTTACTGCCACTGAGGCATCCAAACAAGACTGGCTAAACTGCCCTCTGGGAGTTCACCCCCTTGGGTTCAAAGGTCACAAGAGGGGTCATCCAGCTTTGCTTCTGACCAGAGATAGATTCGGTCTGTCAGCTCTCATCGTCTTCGTTCTGTCCATTCAATTTCACATTGATACCTGGGAAAGTATGTGTGTTGGGGGTGGGGGAGGGGAGGGGAGGGACCCTGTAAAACCAAAGTTGAGTAAAATGAGTGACAGCTTGCCTTGCTGTGTAATTGCCAAATTCTGATGATAGCGAGCTTTAGATGTGCAACGCAAAAGCTAAAAATGATGCTATTTGGCTAAAATGGTGTTCTGCTCATGCGCGAGGCAGCTGTTTCCATTGTTCAACCCTGGAGGCTGCTTTCGTGTCGCATATCTGAAACTCACTAATCACTTGCAAACTGTCCCAAGAACAAGCTCAAAGTTAAGGTAATGTAAAAAGAAAGCAATTAAATGAAAGAAACAGATCATTAGATAAAATGAAAGTCCAAATTCACATCTGTTTGGATGTTGGTAGGTCACACAGCTTGGCATTCTATGAATGAGAGTCTCAAAGTCAAACTAAAACATTTCAGTCATGTGACTACAGAATCTCCTACATGGCACTCCTTGCACAGCCTTCCTGAAAATTTCTTTAGTGTTGCTTTGATGATAATTTTCCTGGTCTGCACCTATCGTGCAGTGCATAAGATTGATGACATAAAAGAATTGAATACAAATAATTTTATTCTTGAACTTCAGCATTGGACCTTTGCTTGCCCTTAAAAATGTAATGTTCTCTCAGATTTTGATTCTTTTCTGTTTTTGATTGGCAACAAGTATCTTTCTTGTACTTTGGTGATGAGTTGATTGGATTAAGGCATGGAGAGAACAATTCAGGTAGTGGTTGATGTGGAGGCTGATGCTCTGCTCTAGCAAGACTGAAATAGTCATGTTCATAGAATGTGAAGAATTCTTCTCCCAAAGATTACTATTGTGGAATTACAGGTGCGGCTGTTTAAAAGAAATGTACTGCCTCAGAATATGTTACAGAATTAGAGGTGCAGCTCTCTGAAGGAATGTACTGTCTCAGAATATGTTGTGGAATAACAGGTGCACCTTTCTGATAAAATGCACAGTCTCAGAATGTAATGGAATGTTCTTGGTTCTTGGTGGCATACCATTGTGAAACTTACACATGCAGGTGACTGAACTTGACACCTCATGTGAAAGCATGCCGTTACATTGCCATAGCTTTGCAGAACAAGTTTTTAAGAAATTGCCCAATTTTGTGGTGATATCTCTGTTGGCGTTAAATCCAGCTTTCAGTGCTGATTACGAAACGCTTACGATTTGAGAGCGGGCTAATCTCCCCGCGGAAATAGTTTTGAAACCAATCAATTTGCATCTTTGGGGTTGGAACGCTGTGTATTTGTTCAGTTGGAGGTGTGGCATGCGGCCGAGGTGTGAGGGGAAGTGTTTTCATTCTCGTCTGCCTCTGTCTTGGAATAATAAGGGGTCAGAGCGTGGAGTTATGGAACATGACCTTAAGGAGTTTGATGAAGAGACCCATGGATGGATGAAAGAAGGAAGGAAGGAAGGATTGAGGGGAGAAATGGAGGATGAATGAGAGAAGTGATGGAACAGGGAGAGACAGGGACAAATCCCTTGAGAGTCTCCTTGAAACAGAAAGAAATCTTCACACCTTTCATGCTTTTATATGCATACTCTGCAGTAAAGTGTAAGCCGATTTAAAGTGAGCACTGAAATGTATTCATCAAGGGTAGGGAATACATCACTGGCAATGAAGAAAAGCCCGCTGATGTTGTCTAAGATTAGTCATTATGCTTTTTGTCTCATCTGTCTGGACTACTTCATCCCGATCAAGAGAAGAACTGACTTTAGCAGTGTTCCAATAATCATGTGTGCACTACTGGGAATTGATTCTTTTATTTATAGACCCAATTTTTGGAATGTTTTGCAATTTTTCCACATCTGTCCCTAAACCAGAGATATTCAGCCTTGCATACATCATCTCTTGAAACAAAGTGGGAGCAGTTAAACATTGGTTTGAAAAAGATTCGAGATGGAGCAATCATGGTTGCCGGGTGGAGCGGTCCTGATGATGCCTTCTCAAGGGATGCGGGGCGGCCTGGGATGAAAAGTGAGATGCCTTGTTCCGGACCGTGTCCTCTTCTGAGGTCACCATTTCGTGGGGGATGCCAGCGTGCTAGTGCGAGCAATTAAAGACACTGTCGGTGATGCGGTAGCTGCTCGTCCCAATGTAAGCTGCCTCGTCACAAGTTGTGGTGTTTGCTGTCATACCTGTCAGTGTTCATTTCATGTCCAAATGTTGAGGTGCAGCATCAGTACTTCTTCCTCCACCCCTCCTCCTATTCACTTTTCTCTTCAAATCCTTTGTGGTCTTCTTGCTCCGAAATGAGGGTTGATGAGTGTTTACTGGAAGTGGCATTGACAGTCGGCTTCGTGGAAGTAGGTTACAAATTATCCCCTGCGCAAACCAAACTGGTTGGAGGAGAAGGTGTTGGGGGAGTTTGTGTCGTCAGGGATAATTGAACATAATCCCGGTATACAGTCGCTATCATGTGCTGTAATGCTGCGAGAGAATGACTTTGGAGTCTGGTATGCTCTTTAATGTGTTGTCTGCTCCCAGTCTATGGATCTATGGGTGGCCACATGTGATTATCCATGCTTCTGTTTTGCGGCAGTCTGTGATGAAGGGGTATTATGAAAGTGTCACAGAATGTCAAATCAATAATAGGCAGACACAAAGTGGTCATGAAAGAAATAAGAAATACTCCCATCTCCCCCCCCCCCCCCCATAAAAAAAAAAAGGTCCTGGTTACAGTATTGTTTAAGAGTGGAGATTAAGAGATCAAGTCATTGATGTGACTCATAGTTTATCTGCTCTCTTGCGCTGTGTTTGCACTTTCAATTTTAATAGATATTTTGAATATTTTAAACATTTTGTACCCTTAACCTCGGAAGGAGTACCATCTCAACATGCCTTTAACATTGTCCACAATCCCTTTTGCCAATGGGAGAGTATAGTTGATATGAGATTGGAATAATGGGGGGGGGGGGCTAATATTGCTTTTTACCTCTCCCCTGTCAGTTGGAATGGGTTAACTATGCTCCTAAACATGAATTGGTTGGAGAGAGGTTCATATAGTTTTTTTTTTTCTGTATTTCTGCAGAGTCTGGTATCCAACAATATACATAATTATGTGGAATGTGTTGTAACTGCAACTTGTAAATTGTTAATTGTTCAAGACAGTCTCATCTTTCTGATATCACAGGTTGATAGTTGACTATCCAGCCTTTCAGCTGTATGTCAGGAATTTAGGATAGAAGAGATAAAGATTTTTTTTTCCCATTTTTTTTCTCCTCAGATGGTTGTGTAAACTTGCCACTTTCTTATTTAAAATTACCTTAGGAGAAAATAGAACACTTTGCTCTGTACAGTAGGGATTGTTCAGCAGTCCATTAATACTTGACTGTGTTTCAGAAAGGATTATCATGCAATCCAAAGATATTTCATATCAGGCTTGTTCACACATACCCCAAAATAAAGATATTGCACTTCAAAAAACAATTATCTCTAATGTATGAATGGGTCTAGTATAACGATACTGTAACTTATTATAGTTTTGGTGGTGATCACAGATTAATGTGGATTTTTTGTTCTTCATTTACTACTGTCTCCTTCCAGACGCAGAAGAGGATGAAGCTTCTACACAATCACAACGACGGCGAGAAATCTCCCACCCTCGAACACTCGCCCATCACTCCAGAACAGGTGAGAAATTGGCCATTATGTCTAACCATTTGCAAGGCAATTTCAGTCATCTTTTTCTGTCTCTCTCTTGACATGCATTTATCAACTCACTTCTGGTGCAGAATTAAGGTTTTCAAACAACTTTCAGGGAGTTTTGGGCAGCTGATAAAATGCAAATCTGTTTGATTTTGGGGATAGAAATTTATGCATCTCTAAAATGCCGAAATAAGTGTGATTGTTAACGCGTGTGAGCAAGAAATGTGTTTCTGTAGAGAGTTGAAAATGCAAAGTCGTATTAAAAGGCATTTATAGCTCGAACCTGCCCATGGCAACCACTGCCAACTCCACACATCTCCGCTCCTCGGGTCGAACTGTGCAGTTGAGTTGCGCAGAGACAAGTCCTCCCAATTGACTCATGACGGAGTTGATAAACGCAACAACTCTAGAAACATGATCTGAAAGGCATTTGCAAACGCATTTTGATAGTGGGTATTGAAATGTGTTTCAAACATGGAAAAGTTAATAAATGCAGCCTTCGTTTTTCAGATTTCATCTCAGTAAGGGAGAAAACTTTGAGTGTGAGAGATAGATATGTTTCACTTGTGGATGCATCTCTCATTCTTATATGAAGTATGTCCTCCTCAAATCTTGAAATAATATGTGTGTAGGTACACATATGAAAACATGTTGCTGTATACAATGATATATATATTGAGAGAGTGGGAGGGTTGCTAGTGATGATGTCATAGTCTTTTGTTACGGCTTGGGTTGGAACCAGGTGCACACATAACTACTCAGCAAAGGTGAGGGTTTTTAGAACCAGTTTCTATGGTGATAAATGGCTATGACATCACACTTTGGTACTCTATATATATATATTACATATATATACATGCATATAAGATATATGTATAGATTTGAAAAAGAAAAAAAAAGATTGAGAGACAAGAAGGAGAGGGAAAGGGTGGAGTGCTGAGGACCTAAGTGAGATTGTAAAGGGATGAAAAGAGAGAGAAAGATAAAAGGGGAGAGGGGGAGCAAGAAGGGGGAGAGGAGAGAGAATGTGTGTGTGCCTTGAGGTGGTGGAAGTGAAGTGGTTGGGATGGGGGGAAGGAGGCATCACAATATTATGACAGACTCCCTCCCTCCATCCTGGTTGCAGGCAAGCAGCCTGCCAGCAAGTCAGTCAGCCAGCCAGGCAGGCAGGCAGGCAGCCAGCTAGCTAGGCAATGACCTCTTCCTAGCCCAGAACCTCCCTTGCATCCGGCAATGTCAGCTGTTAGAAATGAAAGACTTGAAGAGGAAATCCACCCCAAAAATAAGTTAACTTTAAAAGGAAGAGAAAAAATATACCCTACAAAACGATACAAAAATGAGGAAAAAATCGGACAAGAAATAAGGAAGATATGAGATTTTGAAATTTCTATTTGTTTTTTTTTTAACATTTCTTGACCAGTACTTATGAATATTCAAATCACCAAGTTGATGATGTCCCTTTCTCACAATCTTTTATTTATTTCATATACAGAAATGACAAAAATCTCATATTTCAGCTGTATGAATGTAAAACTTGCCTGAAAACCACCCAAAATAAAAGAGAACAAATGTAAACTTTGATGTTATCTTGGTAGACTTTTACTTGTATTAGCTAAATATAACAATTTTCACGAATTTCAAATTGATATACATGAAAAATTGTGAAGGTATGACATCATCAACTTGCTTATTTGAATATTCATAAGGACTGGTCTAGAAATGTTTTCCCCCCCCAAAAAAAAATTGAGTTTCGAATCATTTTCATCAGTTTCATATTTTCCTTATTTCTCATCTGATTTTTGTCATTTTTGTATTGTTCTGTAGGGAATATTTTTCTCTTTCTTTTGAAGTTTATTCATTTCTGAGGTGGATTTCCTTTCTGAAGAGAATGGTCCTAAAAGATAAAGGGATGGCCAAATATAACCCTTTTCTCCTTGCCATGCTGTGACACAGAACATCTAATACCCACCTATTTGTCTCTGAGATGGCACTTGATTGCACATGAATGAATATTACCAAATGCTCAAAAATAGGTAATTATGAATGTCACAAATGCATTGAAAATACTGTTGTTTTATTTCATGTTTAGTACATTTGAACAGATGCTTCATTACCCTGATAAAGTCACAAATGTTAAACCTGAGAAAATTACAAAATAAAGTGGTTAGGCTAAAAAAAAAGAAATCTGACAATTGTTCAGAAACCAAAAGTTTGTTTTGACTACCTGCTGTACAAATTTCAGAGTCAGGGGATATTGCAAAGTTTGAAAAGAGTAAAATTTGTCAGTATTCTTGAAGCAGGTAGTTACGACATTCTGGATTGAACTGTGGCATTTCTGGCTTTAATACCAGTAGTTTGTTTGGATGGATTTTCAAAGTATAGTCTTTGGAAATTATGTACTGGTATATATACATGCACATACCATTGGAATCTAAGAATTTTGAGACTCTAAAACTACCCAACCAAAATCCATGTCCAGTGAATCTATCAAGATTTTTGTGGGTTTTTTGTTTGTTTGTTTGTTTTTGATAGTCACATTTATACTTCACAGGTGAAACATGCATATATCTGTAGTACATAGTAGGATTTACATGTATTATGTCCACTTTATGTGATTGAAGTTGGAGGGTCAACTTTTGGGAGAGTTTAATCAAATCAGCTCATGTTTTTCAGTGAAGAATTTTGATTAACGACTGCGCAGACCAGACATTTTGAACTGCTCTGTATGAGGTCTGCACCATGGGAAATAAATGTCTTGAAATGCAATGAACCTTGGGGAACATTTTGTGCCAGAGACTTGAAATTCAGACAATTCAATCATCTAGAGATCGTTGGTTCCATAAAAAAAAGAAACAAATTAGGTCTTTAAACAAGGCATTATATTGTACACAGCATTTTTTTTCCCCTTCAGTCTGTATGGCATGTTTCCTTGTTACAAAGTGACAATTTACGCTTCTGATATCGAAGAGGCCACGGCAGTGCATGAACTTGGCGAGTTCCACTGGTGGAGATTGATGTAGATTAGATCGGGAATATTTCAATATTTTCAAAAGTGCTTTGGATATGCCCTTCTCAAATGAGAGAGAGAGAGAGAGAGAGAGGAAAGGGGAAAAAATCATGACTGTATTCATATCAATTTCCATCTTCCAGTGAAGGCATCGTCTCCATCTTGTTTGACCTGATTTTTGATCTGATGCTCTACTTAATTTTGATATGCGACTTTAGAAGAGAGAGAGAGAGAAGAAAAAAATGAGGTCAAACATCACCTGGGAATTCAAGAAAAGTTTGAAGAGCTTGAGTTAACTTTACCACTCTAACTCCTCTGCTGCTGGACAGCTTTAATAGAATGTGGATATTTTGGACTTCCATAGCTATTGCTCCATGGCCATCTCATTAAGATTTCTATTGTGATATATGTCCACCAGATATTATTGTGATGTGCATGCATGCAGAATCTTTAATTGTGCCCTAGCTTCCTTGCAGAAATTGACCCCCCCCCCCATAAAAAAATAAAAAATAAATAAATAAAATAGATAAATAATTAGATTCCTTTTAAACCAACTGTAGAGTTGTATTACTGGCCAGCTGTGTAAATCTCAATTATTGCAGGGGCCAGAAGCTCTGGTTCAAAGACAAACTTGCAAATTGTGTTCTTTTTATTTCTCTTCATGGACAATACAAGATGATGTTAACATGATTTTGAATGGTTGAAAGATAGGTAAGTTGTGTTCATATCATCAGTGTAATGAGGAAAATCTCAGAAGAGTTGTAGGTTGAATTATAAGAGTTTTTAATGGGATATAAAATCCTTTCCTGCATTACGTTTGCCATTTTGTTTCAAATCCCTGTGGTACATGATAATTACATGTGAGATTGTGGACAGCCAGAAATGCTTTCAACGTTTAGAAATCTCCAATTTAACCCTATGCAGAACACTTATCTGAGTTCTAAGTCTTAGTGTGAAGCTTGTAAGATTGGCAATTTCTCAGGTATAAAGACACTGAATGTCTGTTTTCACATCATGACCTATAAACAGCAACAACAACAGGAATGACAACAAATTCAATTTTTCAAGATGTATATGTACCAACAGATTTGATTACAAGTATGATGATTAACAGCAATTCCCTGCCCTTGGAAACATAAAGATATTTTCTTCATTGATTGAACCATATTTGTTTGTTTAAAGTCCGTTTTCATAGTAAATGTAGTGTATTAAGTGAACATTTGGTTGCATATTAAATGTGCCTCAGCATACACAATAACTTTGCATCAGTACTATGTGAATGCATTCAGTTGACATTGCCCATGCCATGTGATCAATGGAATCATCTTTTAACCTTTAATCTTTGACCCATCGCTTCCAGGATGATGAGGATGGTATATGGGCCTAGCGCAGGCCCCGTATACCCCGCCCCGCGCCATTCATGCATACATTATGGTAAAATGAACGTGGTACCATGTGCTTGCTTCTTAGTTGAATGCACACTCACACAAATTTCTTTTTTTTTTTACCCCTTAATCACTACTTTTGAGTTTATGACCTAACTCAGATTCCTTTGCTATCAATGCACTACCCTCTGCATGGTCATGGTGATGGTTATGGTGATGGTTTGATTAACTTACTCAATATTTAACTCATATATGTTGTGATGTGAATTTTCTTGTAGTGCATGCTTGCATAACTTACTGTCACTTTAATTTGTGATGGAAGCTTGTTTTTTTCTTAACTGTCTTGTGCCTTGACCATTGGAATATTTAATTTTTTTAGGCAAACCATCCTTTCAGGAGATACAACAAAAACCTTCTTCTTTGGCTCTACATAATTTTGACAAGGCAACATGGATGTGAATGTTAAGTGTTTATGCTAAAACCATACTTACATCTGCTAGCACA
Source organism: Diadema setosum (assembly GCA_033980235.1). Taxonomy (NCBI): domain Eukaryota; kingdom Metazoa; phylum Echinodermata; class Echinoidea; order Diadematoida; family Diadematidae; genus Diadema; species Diadema setosum. Next base: position 33,250,432 of record CM067060.1, read on the forward strand.
CTGGTAGGCCCCCCCCCCCCACACACACACACACACTTTTCACAAATGTATAGCTCACTAATCCCCCAACTTTAATCCCTCTTCTGTCTTCTCAAAGCAAATCCCTCCACCACAAAATGGTATTAATAAACTAAAGGCTAACTTGAAAAGCAAAACAAAGTTCTATGAATACATGGTATTCTCTTCAAAGGGATTCTGGACCTATAATTCTTTTAGTTTATTACTTTATCTTTAAAAGAAGTGCATCCTGCATTTTACATTGATCCAATTATCCAATCATAAACATCTTATGATATATATATTGCTGAGCCTTGGTCTGATGCGCGATACTTATCAATGAATTTATAACTATTCTAATATAGGTCGTAGGTAATTAATCACTGATAGTATAAACACATTTTATGGGTGAGGTGCTGATTTTTTTTTTTTCGCACTAAACAGATACTGTAGGTCAGTTAAATTGTTTCTTGCTCCTATTAAGAAATTATGTGTATTTATCAAATCTGATAGATATATGATTTTTGATGTGGTATTTTTAGTATTCTGCAAATGTATGGTTTCATTGTTGTTTTTTTTTACTCTGACTCTTGACTTTTGTGTTTCTATTTTCATGTAATAGTGCCTGTAACATATTGTTCAGCAAACTTTATTCTTTCCAAAATGTTCACTGTTCTGCTATTTTTTGTAATGTGAGTCTTTACAGTAGCTTCTGTAAAATAAATGGAGCCAATATTGCAATGCTGACTTGGTAAACTTAAGTTGTTGTTTTTTTCTTTGATGTGAGTGGATGTGTCATATGGTAGATAGAAACAACTCACTTTGCTTCTTTAAGTACAGTACATCTATACTGCAGAGACTGCAAATGAGAGTTGATACTAATAACTCACATGTGTCATTAGAAAATCGTAGTGATGTTAGTCTAGCTGCCTTGGATAATGATAACAGAAATGGTAATTCTTCACAATGTAACCAGTAATTGTTATAATTATGATGTGATGGGTATATCAATGATAGCAGTGATGACAATGATTTATCATGCCATCAATAGGAGAAGTAGTGTGTAAGTACTTCGGCTAACTACTAGAACAACTACTCTTAGTACTATGTCTTAGTTACTACTTCTACTAATAGTGATAATGATAGATTAGATTGGTAATTACAATAATTTCACGCTATCATATTGATAGAACCAATATCACTGCAGTAACAACTATTTTTTGCCATCACTTAGATAATAGTTATTATCGTCATCATCATCAGTATCATCATTATTGTGATGACGAACATTTTGAGTGATATCGATTATTGATGATGTTAATCCATGCACCAAATAGACACTTGCTCTCAGTGTCCTTTATGCCAAAATGAATTTTTGTTTGTAAATGACATAGAATAGAAGTAGAAATTTGGGAGAGCAGAGACATACAACATTAGTAGTTTACTTTATTGTGTGCTGGTAGTGTCAGGTATTGATCTTCAAGTCTTTTACTTGTAGTGACTGTGATTTCTCTGCTAACTGCTTCCACAAGTTTCTTTGTGACACTTTGATAAACACTACTATATATATATATTATATATATATATATATATATATATATATATATATATATATATATATATATATATATATATATTCTTTCTTTCAGTGGCAGCTTTCAGAAAAAAGAAAGCAATTATATAATCAAATATTAACTTCAGTAATGAAAATCATGTTTCTTTATATGTTCATTATTTTAAAAGTATATAACACAATTAAAGTTACTTCTCTTGTTCAATGTATTCAACTGTACCATAACATGTATCTGCTAATCTCTGCTCACCTTCTTGGGCTTGTGTTTGAATCTATCAACATTTTTGATCTGCTTGTTGCTTATTTTTCTTAGTTGTGCAATGAAACAACAACAAAAAAGTGTAGTTTTTATTATTTGTGTTCCATGTTTACTTCAAATTATGTCTTAATGTGGTATCATTGTGCTGGTTATCAATATGTGTCTCTGCTGTCTTTCATCCTCCATCAAAAAATATTCTCAATGCGCTAAAGATTGGATAATGCCATAAATTCTTATGAACATCACTGAACATGAACAAAATTACTTCAAAATTACTTTAAGCAGGTAACTCCAGTTTCTAAAAAGTTTTACTCCTTGGCATCGTGAAATGAATTTGTTCTCAGAACTCGTCTCTTTCCTCTGTATGTTTAACAGACCTTTACTCGTCAGTTTCATGGAGGAGGTGTGCAGAGCATCACTCTGTAAAAGAAGATGGAGGGTATCCATGGTGACGAGACCAGCCACGCCCATCGGCCACGCCCATATGCAACATCTATCCATTGATCGTATGCACTGAAATCCGTAGCCTGCTTGGGTGATTGCTACACAGCATGGGGCTGTTCTGACTGGCCCTCCTTCGCAGGTTACCATAGAAGTGGGAATGGATGGATGTTGCTGCCATGACGACAAACTCGGCTCACCTCCAAGTCTTATTTTGAAAGGTGTTCAGCCATGGAATCATGCTTCTATTCAGTATGTTGCAGATTTTTTGAAAATTGAGATCCATAAAACAAACTTATGTTCTTTTACTGCGTGTGATTCTCTTTACTGTTTAAAGTCATGCTACGGAATATGAGATGATTTTGGAGAATTTTGAGGCAATGCTCAAGGAAAAAAAGATTCTCATGTTTTGATTCCTCATATTCTTTGTAATCTTCCTTTCTTCCGAGAATGTGCAGATGAAATTTGTTGCCATGAAAAAAAAAAGCAATTTGTCATGTGGCAAGTTCCAAGACATCAGTTCTGATGGTTGTATCCTTTTAAAAAAAGAAAAAAATCTATCGCTTCCTGGCTGATCGTGCGACCATTGGACATGAGACCTTTCATAATGGAGAGGATTTGGTATTTTTGTGTCATGACTGTCATTGTCTGAAGTATGTTAGTGTGTACATGACATCTGTTGGATGTTCAGATTCCTTGTTGAAGTTAACAATCTTCATCACCTGAGATGTTACTAACAAATGAAGAGTGCAAAATTGGCTAAGCTTCATTAAAAAAAATATCTAAGTAAGTCCATCATTGGATAGAGCGAAATTAAACTTGTCCAGTGATACCTCACTTGTAACATAACAAGGAATATTCTTAAAGTTATAAAAAATATCCCATATTTTCTGATCATTTTCCTTGTTTTCAAGCAGCTTTAATCACAAATATCTCAACGTAACGATAATGGAGTTAACTCATATTGCGATCAAACTCTTCAAAAAGTTGTCCTCGATCTAAAATTCCAGGCAAATGCATACCAACATGTCATGCACCTCAAATTGAACTTCGTTATTCTAGTAAGATTAATTGATAGAGATCTGTCACAGAGCTAATGTACATGTAGTTAACATCTTTGATAAGTCCTCCCAAAAGTTCTGTTGTTTTCATCTAATGATAGATCTGGCATCAGAAAAGCATAGAGTTTTACATATCATAGTTGAGAACTAGAATGGCCCTAACTACATTGCTGTTGTACAGCCTTAATATCCTGACAATTATGTCAGATATCTAATCCACCTGCTGTATGAGCAAGGCTTTGAGAATGTTAGCAATATTCCTTGGGTCTCCTATTTTAGGATCACATATTTTATAATAGGAGTGAGTGGAAAGTTATGTGCTGATTGTACCACAGACATATATGATATTTGATGAAAATGTTGCATAATAATGATGGATGAGGTCTGTTGATAGGCCTGTCTCATAAGTTGATAGTAGAACGTTCAATTTGCTGTGATGAATTCTGGGAAAGGATCCACTGCTCCCAAAGGCTGCGAACTACAGACTATGTGTTACAAGGAGGAATTGTGCCAGATTTAGCAGATATCTGCACAAAGGTGGCATTTACATGAACAGAATTTACCTTCCTTTGGCTAGTGTATGGATGATAAAGAAACTGGCGAGGGACTAAAGAAAATAGACTCTGTTATTTGTTCTGTTTGATGCAATGTGACAACTTTCAATTTCATATAAGATCTAGCAATCCTATATAATTTTCTTACTTGTATGACAGAATTTTAACATCTTCCTGCTAGAATTCAGTGTACTATAGTAATTGAGGGTTTGCTGCAATGAATGTTTTCTGGAGTTCCCTAAATTTGCTTAAATCATCACAATTGTTACTTTTGTGTTTTTGTATGTTTTGTTAGGTTTTCATTGGTATTCAAGATAGTAATTGGAAAAATGTGCAAGCAGAAAATGCTACAACATAGGTTACCATGCTAATTCCCTATAAATGATGTAGAATTCCTTAAAACCAATGAAAACTAGAGAAGGAAAACTGTGCCTGCATTGAAATGCAAGTTGGTTCAGGAGCTACTTTCCAATTGAAAATGAAATAGATTTCACTCACACATTCCAAGGCACTTTTAATACTGCACCTCACAACTATTGCATTCACAACTAGAACTTTACACATTTATACATGTTGTGCAAATTCAGAGTGTAAATGGCAAAGCATCTATTGCAAAAAAAATTCACGTTCAGGCTAGGACTAAATAAGCCCAGAGTAGATCTAACAAGCACTCCTGTCATTCGTAGGAAATCTTAGTTACGTGTTGAAGCACAATGTCGAGTCATGTATTCTCTGGGTGCTATGGTATAGCTTTCCTATCATTTCAGGGCTCAACACATGGACTATCAGAGACATGCAAATCACCCATGACCTTTGACACGACACTGCGAACCCCTTGACATTGAAGTAGCACCCGCCAAGGTTTATTTGCTTGTGATATATGTCACTTTAGGGTTGTAGCACATGACAGTCATTCAAGGGTTTGATTCATACCTTTCTCTCTCTGTCTCCTTCTCATCTTTAAGTATGGTATTGTGCATGAGTTGCTCCAGGAGCAGTTTGTTGGATTGAGGTGAATTCTTATTAAAAAAAAATCTGAATTTGAACATCAGAAGTGAAATGTTTAAATTGATAGAAGTCTGTGTGAAGAAACAACAACAAAAACAGTGATACACAAATACATGTACATTTTTGTATGCCTCTCTTGGTTCTTCACAAAATGCATATCTGGCAAAATTTCTCATACTTTGTTGCACAATAATGATAAAGAACTAAATTGTGAATGTGGCATTGGGGTGGGGTAATTTCGTGGAGGTGGAATAGTTCAGAAACAGTGGTCTTTCTTTCAACTGGTGTGGTCTCGAATCTTACATGTATTAAAGGTCGCATCTTGTGAGATTTAGACCATATTGGTACTGAGCTTGAAGCGTGGTTTAGCTGTTGAGCTTGTGGTACAAGAGTGGCAAAACAACCACAACAACAAACATAACACAGAGGATAGTTTAGCCTGATCTGAAGTTTATATTATGCTGCCATCTTAACCGTGATCTAGATGGGAAAACTTTGTCATATCTGAGCCACGTTGAGCTGGCTCAGAATGTGAACCTGAGGATGCCATGTTAACTGTGAATGCAATGCAGAGCATCAATGCCTTTGTAGCTTAGTGTGGTCAGCATGCTGTAGCAAAAGTTTGCACTTTGTACTTGGACAAATGTACTATTCTTTGCAGATATATGATGACATTTCAATTTGTATGAAGAAACTTATAGGGGGTAAGTGTACAGAAGAGCTTATGAAATCTTGCAACTCTCTGACAATGAAATTCTTGCCATTCTGTTTCTGTGTGACAAAGTACTTTCACTAGCAATTGTTCTGTATGTTGTTTTTATCTCTATGTTCGACACCCATGAATTTATGTTTATGCATGCATTAATGATAAAGACATTGTGTGTAATACAGTGGACGTCCATCGTGAGTGGTTCTATGCCTTGTATGATGATATACTACATGCATTCCAATAAAGAAGTGTATCAAAAATTTGAAAAGAAATGCCAGAAAAATTTTGTAACGTTTGCTGGGAATAGCATATTATGCTGAAATCTTGGGGGCATAATCTCGGTACTCGGTAGCAGTGACTGGTAAATTTTCATTAGTGTAATATGTGAGAGGGAGAATTAGATGCAAATGATATATCTCTCACTCAGACAGGGGGAAAAAAAAGAATAGAGTAAATATGGGAGCTGTGCACATGTAATAAAGGCAGTTTTGTATTAATCAGTGGATCTCCAGATATCTACATGTGGTGAGGAATTCATCTGTACACTCTGAAACTGCAGGTAATATCCAGGCAGTACGTAATGGGGGAAATATGAGAGATTTCTGTCTGTCTGTCATGTTTTGCCATTATCGTGCCAGCGCAAATGAATGTTGCTCTCACACACAGTAGGGAGGGAAAAGGAAAGAAACTTGATGAATATGAACCATAAATAGCAAATTGGGCTGCCGGTCACCTTCCTGCTCCTAGAGGCTGGACAACGGAAGTACTGGCTTCTCAAAATGATTGTTGCACCAGTTTTGTCTGTAATGTTGGAACTTGAAGCCTCACTTTCTTGATTGAAAGATTCGACATCCTGCAATCTTAACGAGTGTGCTACAAATACCACGCTATCTTTCCTCACTCTCATTCTAAAAAAGAATAGTTTACAATGTTTCTGATGATAAATGCTCGTATTTGACAACTGTTGCAAGTCTGTGTGGAGATACGAAACCACATTGTTATTTGTACATTCTTGTAAATACTCCTCTTCTTATTTTGTGGACAACGTAATGTGTACGATGGCAACACTTTCACGAACCTAACTCAGTATTCAATCTCGCCTGATTGACTTCTTATTACATAGCTGTGGGGGAGTGCTGTCCAGTTCAGCCCAAATGGAACTTTGGGTGATGCTGGTATTTGATGTTACCAATGATTTTGTGCATGGAGAAAGTGTGAAAGATAGGCATTGAAAAAAAATGGTGAAATGATGTGTTGACATCAATCAGAGGTGTGAGATGATACCAACACCTCTTGAATCTGTGGATTACAGTCACAGTAGCATTATTTTGCCTGTCAATCTTTTCAGTGGTCTGTATATTCCAACTGAATTGCATATCAGTGTAGGTGTCAAAGTGGCGTAACTGTCATGGATTCTATTGTACCACACAGACCTTCGTTTCAGAGTGCCATGAGGAGGTTTGTAGTTGTGACGGTACCACTGGAGGTTCTTTCTATTCGTGCAAGTGGCTCGATTTCGGGTTGGTGCTAACGGTGTAGGGGTATCCCAACTTGTTTTTAGATGTTGACATTGTAATCAGGGTGGTGATAAACGTTGTACGAGATCCGTCGACTGAGTTTCCCCAAATGTATATGTGCCTCTTGGGGGCTGTTAGACAGGTGTACTGTGAGAAGCAAAATACATGTATTGTGGAAAATAATGTGTTGCTATGGATACGGTGGATGGCAAGGAAAGTTCGGTAAAGGGAGTGTGAAGTGAAACTAATGGTGGCTGCAGCTTGTACAGCATGGAAAAAAATACAAGAATCATGCAATGTAATTATCATATTATGATGAATTTTATCCTCTACAGGTATGTCATAAGGTTATATGTTGCCTTTTTCATACATTATCTTTTTTAAAGAAGAGCTGATCATAGCTATTATGAGATTCATGTTTATATTGGAAGTCATGCATGTATTTAACAGGGCTGTGTATGAAGTGACAGTGGTAAACTCTCGTGTGGACAGATTTTTGAAAAAAAAAGTACCTACTAGATACCTATAGCCAGCAAATCCCATTGTTTAATCCTTTCATTCTTTGACATGACATATTTATTCATTCATTTGTACAAACTGTAAATTTGATATGACTTTTATCATTGTACTATATCGTAACATGTTTGTATGTGGTGTGTCTTACATCTCCAGTACCTACTATGTATCTATATGCAGACAGTACTTTCTGTTCAGTGAAATATATTCCATGTTTCAATTTTGCATAACTGAAGAACTCACAATTGAAATTTTGTTTGAATAATGCTCAAATCAGCACTGTTAATCCTGTACTAAATATTACCAGAGTACAAAAGCAATTCATAGTATGTTTATGATTGCATATGCATTATTACATCACAGGCAATTTCCAATTTTAAACATGGTTAGCTTTCTCTTCAGGCAAAGGATTTTAGTAAAGTAATCTAATCTAGTGTTTTTCTCGTGATTTTTTGGTTTCGTTTCTACCCCGTGTAAATGGTAAAGTGATTTGTTTCACAGTATATTTCTCCAAGCGATATCTTGCAGCTCAAGAATTGTATGAAGAATGATTAAATCTGTACCACTCTGTGCAACACATTAGCCATCCCACTGTTTTTTCACAGATTCTGCATATTAATGATATGAATCTGTTTGTGTGAAAACAAAACAAAACAAAACAAAAACAGCGCGTGATCCTACCAAAGTCGTTATACTGTACATCCCCTTAACACATAATCAACCAAGAGACATTGAGCACAGATCTCATGATGTATCAAAATAAACACTGAGTGTACTATTAAAAAAAAATGACAAAAGTGTAAAAGCACTGGTCAGTGTTTGCATTTAGTGTTAAGACCTCATACTAAGAAAGGAAAAGCATCCGGGTGTGTGTGTATGTGAAGTATGAGTGGAGTATGCTTTTTTGTCTTTTTGTTTTTATTAACATATATATGTTCAAGGTATAAAATGAAACTACATAATCACAAGTGGTCACATAAATGCAAAGTTACATATTATATAGAGTACAAAGGAGCCGAACATTCTTGTTGAGGGGTTTTAGAAAAGCACAAAATTAGGGTTGAGTTCAAACATCTTCAATCAAAAAAAAAAAAAGAGACATTTTCATGAGGTGTATACCAAGCATATATCCTTTTTTTGTGCTAACCTATATCATAATGATAATGTTTGTGTGGTGTTTTCCAGAACGAACATTTTAGTGTCATAAATGTAGACTTAGATTTGTCAGTTTTCCCTGCTTTTGCCGGAGGCCCCCTGAAAGACTGTTCATAAAACGGGGCCTAGGTATCTCTTTACGTCCTGAACAGAGTAGTATTTATTATGGGTTCCCTCCCTGATTGATGAATGAAGTTTGTCTGCACTTTCCTGATTGCTCTTTGGAAACGTGTCTGATTATGATGTGTGAATGTTATGGGAGCCCTGATAGGCTCATGAAACAAACAGTTCCATGACATTTGCTCCTGCGACAATATTACTCCCATGAAGTATCTGCACGCTGAGCCAAATATGAATTCTACCCGCAAACGTAACCCTAACCCAAACCCTAATCCTAATCCTCACATCAAACTGAACTTAAAACCCTATCGCAACCCTAACCCTATAGTCCCTAACCCCTATTAAGTCCATGGAGAAAATAAGACCAGAGCAACTGCCACAGGAGCAAATGTTGTATTACCGAAACAAGCAACCTGGTCTTTTTGAAGTGCAGTACAGGTGTACCACACTATGTTCAAGCTCTCTTTTATAGATAAAGGTAAAAAAAGAAAGAAAAAAAAAAAGATTCAAGCAAAGAGAGTGGTACAATTTTCGTCAATGTAGGGTCAAAGGTCAGGTTAGAGTGCTGAAATTACACTTATTTTCACCATACCTTAGAAATGACTGAATGTAAGCAGTCACCCTTGCTGAAGTCGACCTCACATAAGTTGAATAATTGCCAAAGTCGAAAGTCTTTTCATGTCCCTCTTCTCTTTATATTCTACTGATTTTAATCCCTCATAAGTCGAATTTTGTGTAAGTCGAAACTATTTCTTCAGTGTTTATAGATTCGAATTAGGCAAGGTTGACTGTATATGTATCCACTTTATCAAATTCGTCTGTACATACATTACAGCACAATGATTTTGTATAAAGAAACCTTGGCCCATGGGGTTCAAAGGTCAGGTGAAAAGGCTAAATATATTAATGTCAATATTGTTTCCATTATTTGAAAGTCCTGGAAATTAGTGTATTATTACCATAATATTACACTTGTCATGATTATTTGCCAGTAATGTGAAACTCGCCTCACAGTGACAAGATGTACTGTAAACTTACTGGGAGAATAATGTCATATCAAAGCGTACCAACCAGTCGCCATAGTGACATTTTTTAGCTCTAATTGTTTTCGTCATCCCTCCCCAAAAAAGAAAAAAACTCTGTACAACTGAACACGCTGTGTCCGAACGAGAACTTCTATTTCAGAGCGAGCTTCAAATGAAATACACTATATATATCTCTTTCACCCGTTCTCTTCACTTTCATGAGAATACCGCAAGACTTTGGAATGTTTGAATGGGAAATAAATATGAAAATTAAAGGGGAAGAGTAACGTTACTAGTCAAGAACTAAAATAAAGTCCACCCGACTTTTATATACATACTTTCTCTCCCACAGTGAATTCTGCGCAAGGTGCGATACTCGGTCAATAATCGATAACACGTAATTATTTATGAACAATTTGGTGACAGTCTTGTCCAGATTAAACGAAAAACACAATTCGTTCTCAGCTCCAGATTAAACCATTACGTCGGCCACAGATGGTAGAAATAAAAACAGAGGGGAAAATGGTCTTCTCTTTACAGGTCCCCAAGGGCGTTTAGGGCCATTATAACTTTATGAATCTTATATGCATGAAATCTTCGCCCGCCTGCGTCTTACTCAATAAAGTCAAAACGCCCGTCCTGTACGACCGATATTTGTCGCATTTCATCGTCCACCCGTCGCAGTATATAAAGGTGTCGCTTAATAGCAGTTTCTATCCGCTCTTTTCATTCTTGTTATTCTTATCGCCTTCCAGCTGACATTTACGTCAAACACATGTCCATAATGACAAATACATCAAGCCGAATGGTGGTGTCGGGGAAATAAATACCCTGATGTGATGGATTGTAGTCTTTTGGGCCAACAAGAACATACATATTTGACCGCCGTTGATATTTCGTATACTGCACTCCGAGCACTGCGTTTATCTTCCTTCTATTACAGAACAAGTCAATTTTTGTGATGGAGCGTGCAGTGCTTGCATTCCAGTGTTTTCATAGAGGGTTGGTTTTTCCAGGACACCACAGCAATAATGTCAGATGCCCTTGGATCAACCTGAAATATTAAAACCGGTAGAGTTGAACCTTAGATAGGCTGGTTCCATGGATGATATTGAAAATGCGCCTTATTAGTGGCGTGTTATCGACTATATGAAATCATATGCAAAGCAAAAATATTTCATTGCTAGCATAATACTGAATTAGTAGTGTTGGTCTTTATCTTTTTTTTCTCTCTTTTTTTTTTCGCTGCAGTTATTCGCGAGGTTTCGAATACAACTTCAATATACTTATGCCGGTATATACTGATGAAAAAGTCTGATCTTTACTGGATTGATTATGTCGATGATAAATCCTAATCATTATTGAATCACCTCCTTTTTGTCACTTTTTCAACGATGAAGTATACATCCTTCCTCCTGATTCGTTACTTATTCCTGCAGTCACTATTACAAACGTCCGTTACAACAGTGTGTTGCCTGAGATAGATGACAGAAGCAAGACGACCGGTGGTTATGTGGAGCGCGACGCCATATTTTGCTGCCCAATATGTCTTCCTGTTTAGTATAGACCATCAACTGAAATTCATATTACGATCTGTCCGCATCAAATTGAACTGTTGTTACCTTCAGGGTCCCGCGCTACATTATAATTGACTCCCAGACTGACTTATGTCCCTCATGAACTTGATGAGAGCTACACCATTCTTCAAATTCGCGCGCAAACTGATTTGCTGAGTGTGATGGTATGCACTGCCGGCTGGATATGGAGCTTGTTCAGTTAACTCTCTTTTTTACTTACTACAAGTAGTAGTTATTACTGGAAAATCCCTCTTGTACACATGCTTGCTGTAAGATTAGAAACCTCAGATCGGGAGGAGGGGGGGAGAGCGAAAGATATTAAGAGAAAAACAAAACAAAACAAACGAAACAAACTTCGTTTAGTTCAGGGCATGACCTCGGTGTCTTCTGGGGCGTGTCCTTTGTGTTAATACGCTGTCCAGGCATGTTGTACGTCCTGCGCGGTTGTCTCTAGGGGCGTGTCCCCAAGTGGTTATTGGAAACCTTGATACATCTACCTTCTGCCTCGAGAATCCTCGTAGACTCGTGATCTGTGATATTTTCTGACAATCACTGGTTAATCCGAAGACACGGTTGTTCCTTATGGAATATACAGTTGAAACGAACGTCTTTTTTACTGATCGTACTGCTAATTTTGTCTGCCGAGATGCTGACAACGATTTCACTTTGTCTTCAAAATGTTACTCACTTTATTTTTTTCCTTAAGAGTGAAAGGAGGATTTTATGGCGATCCAAAGCTGTTAATAGCTGTAGTAATGTTGTGTATTGGATAAGGCTTAATAGGTCCTCACATTCGAATCCTGTACCTGCGCTATACATCCGCGGTATACTTGAACAAGATGCTTTCCCACTGTGTCTCCTTTCGAGTATATGAAATGGTATATGACAATGGTAGAGTAATGAGGATAATGTCAGGATCCTAAGGGAGAACAATGCTTTTATTAAAAGGCTGCATTGGGTGATTAAACCATAGAATATAGCAATTGCCTATTTTTCCTAGTAGTTTAGCAGTGAAGTGCGATCAAACATCACAGTCCGTCTTTAACAGGCCTCTCATGACGTACGTTAAGGCCCATCAAATATCTCGTAGCTATCCCATGCCCATCGTCATTTCATGTCGCATTGTTTTATATAGAATTGCATGTGGGCTAACAAAAGAATTGTAGAAATCAAACGAAAACAAAATGTTGAAAGACCACCACCCGTCGCTGTTCGTAGGACTTTGAATACATTGTGCATAAAATACATTGAGGCATCACTGTCAAGATGGCGAAATTTTTGCCATGACGAAAGTTTACATAACTTGTATTATGTATGGACTACCAACTGCTGGCAAGCTTGATAATGTATCATCTATAGGGAGAGCTCCTCGCAAATGCAAAACGAATAGACGAATAAAAACACACGTGAAATACGAATAAAAGAATGCAAGTACATCGACAACTGATAAATGAACCCAATTTCATAGATTATTAGTAGGTTTCTTCGTATGACGACATTCGGGAACAGGGAGAGGACAACCTACAAATAAATATGATAATAAAAACGAAAGTTGTAGCATGGTCCTGACAACGAATCCAATAGTCAAACATCAACCTCTTTGACTTGTGTTTATCTGTGTCGGTGATTTGAACTAAATGTCTTCTTAATCTCACATTCACTTTGCTGACAATTTTCTCTGTTGCAACAGATAACAAATAGCCCTATATAAAAGTGATTCTTCTACGAGTAAGTGATAATGATGTCATCAATATGAACATTAAATTTCTCAACAAAACTTAAAGGCATCTTTTAAATATCTCTCCGTCTCACATTCCAAGAGAAGTAGGCAAGAAACTTTCAGAATCCTTGAAAATTATTTTGCATTCCTCTTTAACTTCACAACTACGAGATCTCCCAATTCATAGCACCGTAGTATCCAAGAATGTCTGATATTATTTGAATGAGGATTTATGCAAGCTGTTCCGGGTCATTCCACGCGTCACATTGTAGTCCTCGTCGCGTACGGCACGATGTGACTACGTGTGTTTGGCTTGTCACCTCGGGCGAGCTACGAGGGGTCATGAGCATTCACCCGTTTTCCAGCGTGCGCCCAATGTGCGTTTCAACCACAGGGACCACTTCAACGAGTCTTCACATCACTGTGTATAGTTTTCACAGTGAATTTGGGCATCAGTGAATGCACAGGAATGATTTCACATTTATTATTTTTAACTCTTGTTGTTTTCTGCTCATTTGTGTTTTTATTTTTTTATTTTTTCATCTATTTTTATCTACCAATATTATACTAACTTTAAATATCATTTGCTGTGATTTTCATGAAAATAAAGTCAAATTCATATTCAATGTTTCTCAATTATGGCAGTAATAAAAGTAAGGAATAACATCTCATATCATAGCCCCATATTTAATCTGACGAAATACGAAGTATTGCCCGTGGAACTGCTGAAAATCTGCCGTATAATCAAACTTCCTACGTTAGATATCAGTTATTATAACAGTGTTCCGAAAGACTTCAATGAAATAGGTTATTCGATCGGTTTCTCTTCCAAAACTTCAAAAAGGTAGTATAGCAATGATATCACTTGGCTTTATCCTGTATCGACCATTGTCCCTGTTATACTTCGCGTTGCTCCTCTTGATTGAACTCGCTAGGGAAAGACTCCGCGACGCTTTTGTTCGATTTTGAAGAAATAAGAAGTCACATTTTGTTTTCTTTTGACTTCTGCCAACTGAAATGAAACGTCTAGTTTCAAACTCGTCGATGTAAGTCACAACATTGAATTATTTACGTTATATCGGGCAAGACAGAAGGGCGTGTTTAGACAATGCATCCACTTTGAGCTAAATACACAAGGGTGAACATAGTGAGAATTACGATACCTCCCATCCTATTTGAATGCATATTATAAAAGCTTGATGCAGCCAAGGGTCTGTGTGAAGGCACATTTCTCGGTTGACACAAGTCTTCCATCATCTCGAACTGTCGTGTACCTGAGCTGGTAAACCGGATTCAATTTGTTTTTCATGGCGAGCTGCCCCCAACGTGCGCATTCATATTTTTGCAACATTGACAGATTTGAAATTTATCCGGACGACGTCACGAACGCATAAAAGGCTCGATTATAAAGCGCCCAAGAGAATCGCTGGCACAGAAATGTGGACTAAATCCTCGTAGATCAATTCAAGCTGTGAAAACAGTGTTTTTGTTTTTGTAAATACGAAACGATTTATCCCCCGTTGAACCACACATGAACTTTCTAACACATACCACACGGCTTTGAGCTGTCTCCCCCAGCCGCGCTCCCGTTTTGACGCGGTTGGCATGCGTCAAACTTAACTCAAGCCATCAAAAATATCTTGTTTCTTGAACTTTCGTTGCATTGCATCCTATCAAAAACAGAGAGAAAACATGGAAACTCGAACCTATGCCCCACCCAGTGTCTCGCTGGTCCTTTAAGCTTAGTTATGTCAAATAATCATCAATCAAATAGAATTGGCATAGGGTAAGTGAAACAATTTCCGGTTCACATCCAGCCCCGTGAATCTCACTGCTTGTCTTCTCCAAACCCCTCCGTCTCTTTTTCACTGCGCTCATCTTTGTCCGATGAGAGCATGAGCGCGCAGTTGTGCGCGAGCTTTGCCTTCCTATTGTATATGTGTCTGTGTGAGTGTGTGTGTGGGAAAGAGGGGGAGTGAGAGTGTTCGGAGCAGACGACCGGTAGCTGTGTATCGCTCGAGTATCGGTTTGCCCTTCTCCGGTTCTCGGTCATTGCCAGTCTTTGGCTGACATCAGTCACAGCCTCTCATCCCATGAGCTCGCGGCTAAAGCCGTCTCGATGACCGTTTCGTGTTATTTACTCTCCATCAACCCGTGCCAACTTTTTTTCTTTTAATTATCCACAGTCCCAGCGTGCGTCTCCCCGTTTGAAGTGTTTGAGCGAAACCGTTGAATAGTTGTCAATTAGCTTCATTTTATTTTCATTGGGTTGTCTGTTTGAGCAGCGCTGAGCCGTTGGGTCAACATCTTTTGATGCCGTTTCCCCCCTCACCCCCAGCGAACCATAGCTCCAATATTTACCGAGGTGATGTGAACATTGTATTGTGCATCATAGGTCGTGTCGAGGATTCGCAATCCCCTCTCCTTATACGAACTCACTTACCTCTTCGCCCGACATCGAGAAATGAGGCGATAGTGCGCGTCGATCTACGGATTCTTACCTGGATTAGCTGCTAATCAAACTGATAGATTTGAGTCAAGGTCGGACTGGAGAGAACTCGTCGAGGAGTTTGGCGATCGCTCTTCAGCGATTGTCTGATCTGTTTCAAGTATTTGCAGATGACTCGTGTGCATCTGTAAGTGTGTGTGCTTATTGTGTCACGCGCTGAGCAGGGGATTCGGGATCGCAGGGGACGCCGTATTGAGTCAAGCCGTCTCATAGGCACCTCGACCGGGTATCTTCGGGCGAGATCTTCACGAGGGAGCGGGAGAGAGGTGAGTGAATAGATCCCCTTCTTTCAGGCCAACGTGCCACTCAATCCAGGGAGGTGTGAGCGATGTCATAGCCGGAAGGGAAGGGGGCACCTGAATGGCACATCACTCCCGCTCCATCCAGGTAGAAAGGTAACCATCGTGTAAGTGAAGGTTGGAGTGACATGTTCGCAAACACTGCCGTCATCTGCAGCTACACACATTCCTACATTATCTGCGAGAATATGTATCTGAAAATGCTCAATGTCCCACATTCACCAAAGTTAGCCCACATATTCGCGTAATATTTCTTACTTCATATTTTCCTCTGCTTGTACAACTTATTCAAATTATAAATTATCTTGCAGGGCATATTGTATTTGGCACGAATAGCTTATAGGGTCAGGTATCATAGCTAAGTTCATATCAATATATCTTGCTTAACGATTCCAGAATCAGAAAAAAAAAAATGAAATATCCCAACATCAATCGAAACGAGATTTCTTGTATTTATGATCTTTATATTAGTCAATATTTCAGCACTGGTGGGTCAGTTGATGTTTTACTTTGAAGACTTAAATGTTATAAGTCCAAGTTTCATTAATTTTGGACGCTTTTCGTTAAAATGATTTAGCAACTGTGGCGTGTACATTGATACGTTGCTGATAGTGGAATGTATTTTTCCACCGACAACGTGTGTTGCGAAGTCGTTCTAGACCAGGTTCTGTTTCCGCTGAAGTGCAGCCTCTCGTTGAACCATATTTTTATCATGAGTAGGCTCCATCATGCCTGCACTTTCCGATTATAATGAAATGGCTCTTTGTAAGTGTCAAGTTATCGAGATCAACCTCATTCGTCAGCTTGCGTCGCACGAGTGATGTACGCTACACTTTTCGTGTTCATACGAGGTCAGCCGTTTGATATTGGCGTTATATTATGACCCTCATATTTCACCGCTTGTGCTGTAACAACATTTACGATTCTTCCTCTTTCTGAACAAAAAGAGCAACAACAAGTAGTGAATATCGCCACTTTTACAATTTCAGGAAAGTTTACGCCAGACCGTAATTAAGTCATTGGACCATTTCTACTCAGCTCTGTTTTTAGACTCATTCGAGAGTTTTAATTTAATCATCCTTCTTCTTGCACATTTAGATATGCCATGCCATTTCACAGGGACCCCTCTTGCACTTAATGCGTTCTCCAAAATACCGTCAACATGGGTTTTTAAGATCTTCCTTAAGTGACATGCACCTGGATTAGTATAATAACTATGTCTCCGTCTATATCAAACTAGTTCATGCCCTTGTTATTCTGTTAGAGAGATTTGTGGGGAGCTTACCTTAGTCGACTAATCTGTATTTGTCTTTTTTTATTTTACTTTCAAAAGTGGCACGCGGCCGTTATCTCAAATTATTGTGAATGCTTTTCCCTGTTATTGTGTGATTTCAATACATATAATTATTACTTTATAGAACGTGATTTATTTTCATGGCTCTTGTTATGGTGGGACTCCACTGCAAATGCACGTGGAAGACAGTTTCGTTGTGTTGTGTTGTATTGTACGTTATTGTGTTGTCTTGGTTGTGTGTTCATTTATGCGTCATTGAGCATTATACTTTCACAGGTATGATATGTACTTTGTTTCATGGCAAATGTTATAGTTTTCAATAAAAACAGAAATACCAAAAACTAGTTCAAGGTTAGAAAAAAGAGAATTGAATGTGAACTAGAAATTTTAGGTGCCGTCCTGTTTTTTTTTTTTTTATTGTCTTTATTGCTTAAAATTGTCGTATATTATGCATTGTATTGTATAGCGCCTTCCTTGTCTGTGTTATCATTGTAACTCCTCTCCATGAGGAATCTCTTTCTAATCGGGAACCCAAAGGATACAAAGGATTAGTGGACATTAAACGTTCAACATCATTTCAGAAGTTACATGAAAACTGATGCGAAACAATGGAACCCCGAAAAAAAAAAATCCCTTCTGAATAGTTGCCGCTCTTGTGGGAAGTTTGATAGAATTGTCATATTTATGATGAACCGCGATTCATATTAGACAAGTTTTGGAAATACTACGATTTATTTTGTGAGCTATGCAATCCTTACATTCTTTTCGCATACCATGTTTTATGTGGGCTACAAATGAATAATCTGAAGCACATCTTGATATGCTGATTTCTGTAATTTTTCAAGATTTCGCTCTCATCAAATCACCATTGATTGTTTCTTCACAACAGGCATATATTTCTTGCAATTCTGTGATGCAATTCATCCGATATTGAATAGAACAGGAATTGTTAACAGCCATATTATGCGTCACCGTGTACTCCTCACGTGATGACCTTCTAGAAACCTCTCGAGTTAATGCGTTGTTATATTCTTAAGTTTTAACAAAACGCAAAACGCAAACTCGTGCTCATTAGCTGGATATCTTCTTTCGTTATCATATTTTAGTCCTTATCAAATACAGTTGTAATGCTTCTTCGTTTAGTTTTCACCAGGACGTGTCTTACCAGAATACACCAAAATAAACACTTTGGAGTCCTGTGTACACCCGACTTCGAAGTATCTCTTTCATTTTTGTAATTCACTATAGGTTGAAAGTTAATCAGCCTGGAGTAGTTTTCCCGGTTCTCAAACTATTTTTGGGCCAGGTTGTGCAAAATCATTAATCACATTGATTACTTCTCCGTATACGACAGTGATTCAGATATTGCTCTTTTGAGCTATTAAATGCCCCACCAATCTAACGAAACTATTGGTTGTCGATGCGTGGGACAAAGTAAGACTGCCATACCATCACTATCACAAATGGTCGAAATCGTGGACGAACCATGCCTTTCGCTACAGCTCGCAACCATTGTATTCTAGAGAGCAATTTACGTAAACAATGCTAAGTTTCAATCACCACACTATCATTCTGTTCCAGTCGAGTGTGACTCCCATTAATAATCCATGCTGATATCCGTGAAAAATTGTGCTTTGTTCTGAGTCACGTGATAAACGATCATCACATTGTAGCACCTCTGTCGCTGTTGAAAAAGCCTATTTTGACCGGCTGGAAAGATACCATTCCTACAACTCTTATTCAGCTAATGCCACTACGTGCCTCTTCATAGATTTGTCACCATGTCAACCAACACAAGATAGTGGGCATATCATCTCCTTTTCAGAGGCCGATGCTTATTTTAAGTCTTAAACGAGCTGGCACTGCTACCCTTACACGTATCTTCAAGGTGTGGACCTGGCGAAAAAGGGAGTGCTTGGATGGCAGCGCATTTTGCAGCGAACGAGAAAGCCCTATAAGTTTTATGACAAATGATAGGGACCCCGAATAAGACTTTCTCACCACCCGCACGGCTTGTCTATTTGTGTTTTCTCGCTGTTCAGCTGCTCCACCTCCCTGCCCTGCCTCATCGTCTGTTTAGCTTGGTCTAGTTATTGTCACCGACCTATCGACGTGATTGGCGGATGTCACAGTTTTCATGGCAGAGCAAACAGATAATGTCTCGGTTACAGTTGTAAAAATGTGATTCTCGCTGCAGCCACGTCCATTAACATTGCGAAAGATCTGGAGCGCACAAACTCCGGCCTTGGCATCTTCAGGCAGTTATTGTGCAGTGGTATCTTTGCATAAAGAATTACTTCGTGTCGTACCTCAATAGGAGCAGTCACGAGTGCTTCTAAAGTATTTAGGCTTTTGTTTATAAATGGCTTGTGAAATTAAAGTACCATATGCCGCCGATATAGTTATTCTGTTCATATCTAGAATGGACACAGCACAGTCTAATATCAATGACATCATCGTAATTTTATGTACAAAAGTCGCAACGCTAATTTTTAGACTTCGCTCAGTCAAAATAGCATTGTGATATTACATATTTCGCTTGTCGTATGTAGCCATGTGTCTGTCAATAGCCCAAATGATACTTTACTTACACGGTACTCTACTTTTAAGGAATGATGGTGTAGGACAGGGCCTATTCATCGATACGTAATTTACTAAGCAAGTTCTCATCGCAAAACGGTCAATCACAGTTCCTTGAGGATTCTTCCTTTAGCAGCAAGTTTGGAATGGCATATTATTGCATTCGGTTAGCAGTTGATGCACATATCCATTTACTTATTTTCTTTACGGGACCTGGAATCGTCTTGGAAATCTGCTGATGACCAGACGCTGATCGTAATTCATAATATTTATTTATTTATCTTTAGCGTGACAAGGAAAGAGGATTCTACCGATATATCGTGAGCCAAAGATGTAATTCGTGGAAAGGACGAATATTCAAGTTCAGTTTGCCAATTCTTTTCAGTCTATTGTTTCAGAGTGTTTATCCCAGTCAGTCTATACCACTATATTCAGGCTAAGAAATCAATTTTGCTCGACTTAGATGAATATAATAAGCCAGAATTGTCCGTGTCAGTGCCAGTTTCTATGGTGTTCTATTTCAAATTATGTACTTTAAACCAGTTACGGCTTCGATTGTAATTAATACAGTATGTACGCGCTAATGTTAATTTCTTGGACGTTTTTGGTTTGTAATCTTCAGGGGTTTTCAGATATGTTCCACACTAGAAATGTATTGTGGTCAATCAGGCTTCTACGATGGACAGACTTCTTTGCCCGAGTACACTTTAATTTTGAAATAATTATTTCTGTATTTAGCTAAGAACTGGACACTTTCACGAGAACTGAGGAAATGAGTTGATTACTGGCATGTCTGGCAAGCAATCTCAGGTGTTTTTTTTTTTTTTTTTTTTTTTTTTTTTTTTAATTTATGATTATTTCAGCTTTGGAGACACAGGTAAAAACACACAAACGAAACAAGCACACACGCAAACACAGAGTAAGATACACACACAGATACAACTTAACACTGTGTCGACTGCTCCCCAACGATACGACTTACTACTCATTCAAGATGTTACTTCTCTAGTTGTTGAGAAGTTGGTGGGTGTGTGCCAAAGTGATGGGTGAAAAGGAGAGCACAACATTGCTATCTTTACTTTTCGTGCTATCATGCTCCCTCTGTCTCTTTCCTTCCGAGGCTTGCTGGAAAAGAAGATAATGCCCTCGCCTCCAAATATTTGTTTTGTTGCACACCGCGGGCTTCACTGTAGCAGTGTCCATCAATGCAGTTATATAATTATGCTGTTGGCACACAGTTTTGGCATGGATTACTCAATTTCCTTTATTATTCTCTCACGATTGTGTTTAATTTGCAATATGTCATAGCTGATTTGTAAGTCTCCATCCCGATCTCAAACAAACAAATTAAAGCATGTCCGATCATAATGATTACAACAAATTGGTTACAATTTGATTAATTTCGTTATTGCGTCTCAATGATTTTTTTTTTTTTTTTTTTGTAAATTGATAGTCGGCTTCTATTCTCCAATGAAGTGTAATTGTAGGAATACTGTTATTATCATGATTATTATGCTGAAATTTGATAATGTTTCTATCTGCGATTCTTTTCTTCTTTCTTTTTCCCTATGTCTGTGAATGGCTTTTTCGATCATAGCTATGACAATTAATTTATGCCATAGTTATGACAATTAAGACGATGTTCAAATATCACGCACTCACTTTTATGTTTGGTACATTTACAGTTCTATACGATCGATAGTTTTAATTGGCTGATATCTTTTTTAAAGCAATAAGACCGAGATAAGAACAAACAGACAGTTTTTAATCTGTGTAAAGCAATGTAAACATTGCACTGACTAGACAGATATGTTAGTATGATATCACACGCCATCAGTAGGCCTACAAGGGAAATGTTTTCAGCCATGGGCGTTCGTTCGTCATGTCATATGATTATAATTGAAAACAACGTGAACGTTTCATTTTCTCTCACACGAAGATGCTGAGTTATGTCGAGTATGGAAATGGGAGGATTGCTTCTACTCATTAAGGCGGAACCAACCAATTTTGTGCTCATTTATGACTAAGTTTGAATGTTTTGGAAGCAATAAAAATAGTATTTAGGGCTGACGGGATGATAGCTTGTCAATCTCTAAGCGAGGACTATCCTGACTGGATGTTTTAAGATGATCCATGATGATGATGTGTATCAGTGTCCTCCAACTCTGAGCTATGGCCAGGCTTCCAAGAGGTTAAGCCTCTAACCATCAGCCTCTCCGCCCGTATCTCGTTTCGCCGCTGTCTCCTTCACGACAGATGGAATGATAAATACATTCATCTCGGGTCAAACGAACGCATTTCGCTGCTCCTGGACATGGTCCCCGGACGCCGCGGCGAACTTGACATGTACACATTACGCCGCTCGGGTTACGCTCATCCGTCATATTCTGGCGATATGACGAAATAGTTTACAGTCGGAACGCACGTACCAGTTTTTATTGCCGTCGTTACACGAAACACCTTAAACAACCACAAAAGAATTCTGTCGTAATGCACTACCACCGTAGCAATGATTTAAGCTTTTAAAGTATAATTTTTATTAGTTCGTCATCTGTAAGGCACAAACGATGAAGCCGAGTACCTTCAAGTAAGTTTTATACCGTAGCTGGAATCTTAAAAGTCTGGTTTGCAGTAGACTAAAATATGAGCGCTGACAAAGACCCAGCTGAAGCAGGCAGCGGTTGCATGAGATCAGACGCTCAATTTGTAGGAGCGACTTGGTGGGAAAGATGGTGTTGAAGGTGCCTTGCACCCCGTGAACCCCACGATTTGGACAGATGTTGTCCTGACATCGGCTGCCATGGATGATTACACGATGCGATCTAGGCTTTTGCCAACTGAGAGAGGAGATGATACCCGTCATTTTGTGTGAGCGTGTGTGTGCAAAAGTTTAAACTATCTTAGATATAGGAATATACGTGTATGTGCATGATATTGACTGTGTTTTCAGTTAACCCAGCTCTTGTCACCTCTAATTTTAAGGAAGAAACAAAGATTGTCTAAATGCTTATGTCCATGAACATGGTTGGGCCGAAAAGAATAATCGTAAGCACTAAATGACATTCTCTTCGGTTACGTGATGAATACAACATGATGTTTCTATTTTGAAGTAATCATCATCGCTGTTTTATTTCTGGATTGGACAAGAGAAGAAACATATTATCATGACGCATGGTCGTATTGTGCGGTAAAGTGTCCGGCATCTATTCGGCCCGAACAGCATCCATTGTCAGTTCGAAAGTTGCTCATGCAATCTTATTCAATTTACCGTCCGTTATAGAGTCCGGTTCGTACGATCAGCGATAGTACGTCTTTGTAGGTGCGTTATATTTAGATGGCGGAAGAGGCCGCTGCGAATAGACTCAGGTAATATTTGAGGCACTCAGGTAACATTTTGAGGCATTCAGGTTGATGGGGGCAACGGAGCGGGAGGGCAGAGCCCGCCCACCTTTACTGGGGCTGGCTCAGACTCTCCGCCATTCATTCTGCGGCAATTTTTTGACCTTCTCGGATGACAGTCGCAATTTCCGTCAACGCTGACGATCTCTGCCTCTGATCACGTGAGGGACCCGAGTTGCGGATGACCTCAATCCGAGTTAACAAACACCTTTCCTTGAACTCGCCTTAGACGCGTGGACGTAGATCACTTAATTTGGCGTCTTAGCTGAACAAACTTTACTTTACACCACAATATCGCTTTTAAAACTCCATCGGAAGGTTCTTCCCTGGCGCGATCCACTGCCCACCTGCTTCGTAAAACAAATAACAATAACGTAACAAAGTAACTATGGTGACTAAATCATGCAATATCAGAAATCCTATGCATGGTCTCATTTCAAGGGTAGAGCATCTATATACTGTGTAAGAACTCTTCCCCCAGGGTGCCACACGATTGTCATTAACCCATTATTTCCAGATACAGTACCAATATTGGTCAAGAGGGATATCTTACAATGGACCTTAATGTAGGTCCATGGTCTTAAGGCCTTTGCAGACTTCGAATCCGGAGGGGGGGGGGGGAAGGGAGTCCCCTGTTTAAGAGTCACCTCCCTTCCTACCATTGCCTACAGATCTGTCTGTGTTTGGTTGAGGGATGTAGCTTCGAGGGTTTAATAGAGTATGCCACATGATTCTGCAACCTCATCGTTGAATACACCAGCTCTGAATATAGGTATGCAGTGGTGGATCCAGGAATTCCGTAAAGAGGAGGAGCCTTTGCAAAATTAAAGGGGGGCGCACGCAACCACCTATTTGTTTCTTTTGATTTCTTTTGTTTCAACCAAAAATAAAGAAGGGGCGCGCTCCCGGTGCGCCCCCTTTGGATCCGCCACTGGTCTGTATGCTAGATACACGAACACATCTCTATTCATGTCAGGAAGGATTTCGGGGAGTCACTGACACAGAAATGGACGCGATGGGCAGGAGGTTGGATGGGGAGGAGGAGGAGAGGAGATGAGAAGGAGGAGGAGAAGGAGGAGGAGGGTCCAGGCAGCCACCGCCGCATGACGGGATGGCTTGTAAACTGAACAGAGGTAGAAATACTACACACCCCTCCTTATAAGACAGATCTGAGTTAAGGCTTGACAGATGTAACTGAATTCATTGTAAGGCTCTCCATCAGAGACACTTTTCATTTCACCTGGTAAGAAAGACTCCTTCAAGGGAATGTGCCAACGTTTTGAAAAGTGTTAATAGCAACAACAACAAAAAAGAGAAAACGATATCCAAGATTTTTTAATTTCAAAAGTCAAGTCGAAAGTCAAAATGACCAAAATTTCGGCACGATCCGTATCATGTTCATGGGAACGTATGTAACCAAACTATTTTCGAGGGTTAAACAGATATTTACCATGACGTTTCTCTTTCTATTGACAGTTATGAGTAGACATAGATGATCCGATCGATTTTATGGAGAATTAAATGACGAGCAAAATTTGAAAAATCGATCTGCGTCAGAATATATCGCATGTTCTAATCGTGAACAAGAAGAACGCATTTTCCCTTTAATGAAAATTGATTTTGATTTCAGCCCAACTGAATGACAAAGAATGACAGAAGAACTCCCAAGGCGGTGAAAAAAAAAGTTGGCCATATTTGATCGTTCATGACTCCAAAGGCCTGGTACAGATCCGGTAAAATCATGCCAACACCTTGATAAAGCTGAAACAACAATTGACTGAGAGCGGGCCATTAGCACGCCGTCTGATCCAAACTAATGCGACGACCTACATTTCGCCTCGTCTGCAACAGCAGCAAAGCCGGAGTGGAAGTAGGCAAAGTTTATTTGAGATCTCATTCTATGATTTTTTTGTGGTCTTCTTTATAACACCATTTCTTTTCTTTTAATGTAAACCCGACTTGCTGGAGTCTAGATGTTCTCCATCTTGGAGCACTGGATGGCATCAGTTTGGGTTTAGCTCCGGATCTTCTATCCTGGTCTGAGCTTTCAGAAGGACCCCTTGCCAACATTCAGTGGAAGATGATAACAAATTCGAACACAGATGACGAAAATCTGTTTACATGAGCGACACATTCGTTTGAGCCGAAAAGGAACAATGTCGAGGATGAAGTAAAGGACAAGAACGTGTTTGAGAAGAAGAACAAAACATTAAGAACAATAATTTAAAAAAAAGATATGGACAAGGATAAGTAACGGAACAGATACATCAGCAATTGGAGAACAAGAGCAATGATAAAACAAAAACATGAACAATGTTAAAAAATAGGAATATAAACAAAAGTGAAAACAATGTTGAGCAAGATTATGAACATTAACAACAACAAACAAAACAAAAACACAACAGGCACGAAAACAAGAAGAACATGAGCAAGAATGAACATGAAAAAGAAGAAAAAAAAAACTGCACGATTAGCCAACACAGAGATCTACAAATGGAACAATTTCTGTTTACATTTGATGACTTTAATCGTTTCTATATATACTCTTATCATTTCCACCCATCTGCCCATTATCGTACGAAGTGTCAATTCAGAGTGATTTGTGTTCAAATATGGGATGGTATAAAAAACAGAAATGGCGCCTGGTGTGTCCTAAAAACAGATGCTATCCCTGAGCAATGGGGATCTAGAGGCAAAATGTGTCGCATTGCAATCGCAACTGAAAGCTGGCGGTTTCATAATACGCGTAAATATACTTAGTTATCCGTCTTGTAGCTGCTTTAAAAGTATTAATACTCACATTTCCCCTTTCGTAAGCATCTGGAAGGACCCCTAATACCATTTGAAAATCTGTAATTTGTGTGTCTGCTCTGCAGGCACTTGTACCAAGACGTGTTTACCAAAATTATAGCACATTTATGTCACTGGCCATGAATAAAAAATCTTGCTATTACTTTGGCTAAACCAGAGAGATTAAGATTCCTACATAAAACAAGCGAATGTAATATTCGCCTTCACTGGTAATGTATACCGTATGATAACGTCAGGATCATCTGTGATGACTAACTGCCTTGTCCTGGAGGAATAAGTATGTGTCTTTACATCACGACATTTCTATATTCGAAACATCAATCACAGAAAGATGAACAAGTGAACGATGCTTACCTCTTCGGATGTCAATCAAATATTGTGTATGGGTGTGTCGAGGTATGATCTAATTTGTTCAGGACACAATGGATATTGAAGTTTTTTTTCTGAACGTCGAGTATTTGCTATAGGCAAAGTGCATCCCCTATCCATGTCGTATACATTAATCTTTGCAAACTGTTGGGCGTTTACGATACAAGTTATGTGTAAATGGGTTAAAATAGGAGAGAAAGATAACAAGTGCATTTTCTTCGAGGTTCCACGGCGCATGCGCTTACCTTCCACATAGCTGCCCATTGACCTTCCACCTTTCTCACTTTAAGGCAAACTTGGCAATCATAATTTCATTCCCGCTAATCCTGTGCTGAGCATGACGTTTTGATGGAAAGGGAATGCAATAACTCCTGAGAGGAATTCAGTCCCGATATTTTTTTTCCCATAACATTTTCGCCGCTAGCTCTACTTAAAGAGGAGCATTTTTTATTAAAGTTCATGATCTCTAAATAGCGCCGTTCAATAGTATAATGTACCTTATGAAGCTAGACTAATTTTCTCACTCCAGGGACTCTTTTTCTTACTTTTCTTTTATGTTTTGTTGCATTGAAAATACCCTTCAGGGCCTCTTAACCCAGTAAACCACTTTCCCCTTTCGGTCGCTGAAAGAAACGAAAGTGCAAATCGGCTTTACCCTAAAACATCGTCTTGCAGAGGCTTATTCCATGCAGGTACGGAGACTATCCACAGCAGCATCGTGCATTCTGTACGCGCTCAGTGATGAATGTGTGTGAATAGATTTAAAAATGATACATATTTCCTTATTGTCATTGTCTCTTCGCAGAAGTTTATGATCCTTGCAGCCATTACTCTGCAACATGTCGACATGTGTATATATAATATCTGAGCAAATTAATGAAAAGTCCTCAAAATTGATGGTATAAAGGACCGGATGGATGCCTGCCTCGGATGCCAGTGGTATAACTCTGAATTATCGCAAAGTGACTTCGTTCATTTCGCTTTGTTCTACTTTCACACCGTGTCGTGTACGACGTCATTACTCATTAGCTGACTAATGAAACGCGGGTCTTCCTGATTATCATTCAAGCACGCCACCGCAGGTTTTTATTTCTCAACCAGACGACGTGTCCACATGCTGCCCTCATTGTCTTCAACGCGTATGTAGCTGGCGTGAAGCTCAATGTCATTTTCTGCTGTCACTCTCCTGTTTACAAAGCCTCCTTGGTTCACCCCTCCCCCCCCCCCCCCACCCCGATCGCGATAGATTTTAGCAGGGTATGCAATGTATACCACAGCGCTCTTTTCCAACGATCTGAAATTAGGATTTTTTTTTGAAGCCCATCAGAAGTAGATGTAAACATGCTTTCATTCTTTAGACAGATCTAAAAAGAAATGTAATTCGACATTGACATTTTTGCGTCTGATGTCTCACACTGACATTTTTACCAGGAACTATCAAAATATCACCTTTTACAACACTTTGACCACCCCTATTATGTGATACTCTGGCCAATGCATGCAATAATGATAAAACCACAACAAATTATGATTTCATTAATAGGTATCGATAAAACTCGAATAAATCAGATAGTACATCAGGGTTGCATTGCATGAATCGACTATACGGTGATTCATCTGACGACCATAGAAATGCACTTATTTTCCATAAACTTAATGGAGTCAAAACTGCCAGGGGGAGTGTAAACAGGTAGCATATTGACTTTAAACTCTCTTCTGTAGTATATGCTGCTACTCGGAATAATGTCTTTAAAAAGCGACCCCTTTATGACTTGAGTAGGCGTCATCGCGTTTTTGCACGTGCAATCAAATTAGACGTTTTCATTAAATGAAATATCTGGATATATATCATTTTTTCCTGACATTATGAGAGGACATTCTGTGATTAAAAAAAAAAAAAAAAATCAGCCCTGCTTAGCGATTTTTACTCAAACATGGCAGCCGGAGCATGAGTTTGACAAAAATCACACACTGTGTGGTTAATCGGCTTGGGTCCGCTACTCCGCACTCCAAATGAAACGATAACACTTGTACGTGACAATGCGTATATTGGCAGAATGATATTTTTCACTCTCTATATTACACACCGCTCCCCCCCCCCCCCCCCTCTTTCGGGGGAACAACGGCTCTCCCAGTCGGAGATACGAAACGGTAACATACATCAAAACAAACAATATACCCCCCCCCCCCCTCAGGAAAGTGAAAGAGAGAGGAATAAGAGGGAAAAGAGATACATATGCTTATACGATACAATCGGCTGCCTATTACGTGTCGTATGGGACTCTCGGGGTATGTGACGGGAACACAGGAAGTATCGGGCGTCTGTCAGCGCGGCGAGCATGTCGGGGGGAAGAACTGTGCTTATTCGCTGCGGGGCATATCATTTCTAGCTGCTTTCACAAATAAATATGTTTTGCAAGCAAGATAACATAATCATCTCATATGCAGGTGACACGATCAGAAATAACATGCTGAGGAACAGGAAAAGGAAGGAAGAGAGAGAGAGAGAAAGAAAAAAATATCATGACGTTTTTGCCGCCATGCGATCTAGGGTCGTTGTTATTGTATTGTATTTCGTCAAAGATCACCATCATTTACGGAGATGATAATCCCTATCACGATAATCATTAACATCAACTTCCCCTTTTAATCTGACACAGGCCAAATGTATCTATATTGCTAAGAAATATATCATAAAAATATACCCACTCTTGTGTTTGAATGTCACTCAAAATATCAGTTACTGAAGCATAACTCTGGTGATGTGTAGTGTCGAAAACCCAAGACACATGTTTGTGATATTCGGAAGTTGCCATGTTTCATTAAGTCGGGATTTGTTGGCACTGCATTGTCTGGATTTTTACAACTTTTACATACATTTGTACTTTGTTACGCTTTGATTAAGAATGTTAGCCCAGTTGGTAAAACAGACAACACACACATATCACTATATGTGCGTATATGAATGTGAATGTATGCAGACAAAATGTTTCTGATAAAAATCTATAATATATGTGTATATATATATATATATATATGTATATATATATATATATATATATATATATATATATATATATATATATATATATATATATATATATATATATAGATGTGTGTGTGTGTGTGTTAGTGTGCGTGTTTGTGTGTGAAACACTACAGTGATATTACACACTGGGAGGAAAAAAATTACGGTCATCAGGACCAATCTATTTGAATCATGAGCACGCCAGAGTAATACTCGAGTGAAAAGTTGTTTGGTATATGTTAAAAAAAAAAATACTATGCATGCACTGAGAAGCATTTGTTCAGGTGATGGATTCCGAGGTGGCAGGGATAGCACTATTTTGTGAGTGGCGCAGCCTCGAAGAAAATAGGGCAATTTGTATGTGACCAACGAATCCATAATTTCACTCGTGGCTCAAAAAGGTGAATTGTATAGTTCTTTTTTAATATCCCTCCAAGATATCATATAAAAACTACTAAATTATTTGTTAACATTAGATTGTTTACATAATAAAGACAATCAGTGTTCTACCGTGGACATGATTATGATATATACACACTGCTCCAGAGGCCGATACCGATAGCAATTTCACACACTACAGATAGAAAAACATAAATTGATTTTATATTTGTGACGTTATATACATGGCATTAAGTACTATACCATAAATATTACGTCACAATATAGGACATTCTTTTATCCATCGTCACTTCAGCTTCGACATCATCAACATATTAGCAGTGTTATGTTTGGTCACATGGCGCTATGTGGACCAATCACTAAACAGGATTTCATTAATGAAGGGTATACCAATGATTTCACCGCATGGACACTAATGGAGGGGAGACTATTGCACATGTGTGTACTTGGCTCCATCGCTATGAAAAGCTAGAAGTTTTGTCCTTGTAGCAGGGCAATGGCTGGCGATGGGCTAGGATGGATGTCTGAACATGTTACGCCACATTTCACTTTCTCAACCATCCGCCGCTGCACCTTGGCTGCACCCCCTCCTTCTCTCCCTCCCCTCTTCCATCTCTTTCCCTTTCCTCCTCACCATCTCCTCTCTCATCTCTTTCTTTCTTTCCATCTATCTTCTCTTTCTTCCACCCTTTGTCTCTATTGATATAGGGTCCTACATACGCATAGCATGGTGCTACATGCGCATAGTATAGCCCCTATTACTCACTGACAAATTTAAAGTGACTTTTTCCCCTCGCCATCGGACCATCGCCAGTGTGGGGCATGGTGATCGTTTTTATTTATTGTTTTCTTTTATCTTGAATCAATCTATTTCCAGTCGAGGGTAGGTGGTCTCCTGCACTTGGATACCAATTTCGAATCGTCATAATGGCAATCGTTATTGGACTTGTTGGGCGGAATGTCGACGAATCTATGACCCTCCGTATTTACAATCGAATTCTCGTCAATTCTGAAGCATTACCAGTTTGCATAGCCGGAGATGGGGGACCCAGATATTTGTTTCAGAATGTAGAAATTATGTGTGTATGCATTATTTTTGTTTGTGATTGATGGGGTTATTTGACTGGGCCCGACGTGCAGGATGCAGGCGCTATGCCGAGAATTACCTCGGGGAATGGGTAGGGAGACCGCGTGCTCTAAACCCCCTCACCATGCAGACGACAATTCAAATACTACAGCCCCAAAACATTCCAGCGCGGGAGTGAGCGGCGCGCCGCAAGCCCTCGCAGCATCGCCGTACAATCATTATTAGCCTGCCACCGCGTTAGAGATCATGGCATGGCATTAACCAGACACGATCTTCGCCTAGCTTTTGATCACTGAGAATAGGGGAGATGGGGAAAGGAAACACCATTGCTTCTTATTTATTCATTTGTTTACTTGTTCAAATACTTCAAAGCAACACACTAATAGCTCAGGTCGATGCTGTACAATTTGAATCGACTTTGCGATGGATATGATTGTGGGGAAGCGCTGCATATTCTGACCGTAGCCTGCCAAGATACTGCCACTGCTCGTCTTTATACTTCACTGCAGCTTTTGCATATACAGGCGATACGTGTACCGTCACTTTACTAACTTTTCTTACTATATCTTAGCTGCCGCATTAAATTAGCGAAATGGTCCTGCAGACATTGCAGCTTTCTCTCTCGAAGGCGCCACCACTACATGCACGGTGTTTGCGAATGTCGAATGTCCACCGCTTCGGCGATTCAAGGCAGAATTGTCCGTTTCCAAGATATTTCAAACATTCCTTGAACTTTATTCTTCTTATGTCACGCCCGACTCCTGAATTCTACCACATTGTTCGTGTGCTGTTCACTCCATCTTTGATAAAAGTCAATTTAAGCGTTGAGTGGCTGTGCATCTTTAATTTGTTCATTTAAGTACATTTTCAATGTTTCTCGATACGATGCTTATACAGGGAAAAAACAACAATCAAGAAGTTCATAAACTGCTAAAGTTCTTCCATTTCATATTGTCATTAAACAGAGACTCCAACCCAAAGCACCTTCTGATCTGTAGATTCTCCCGCCTGAAACCCCTAGCAAACGGGAGACTCCAACTTGATGTGCGCTTATTTTTCATCATACGATCAGCTGACGATGGCAATAAGTAAGAAATCATTTCAAGCGGGAGACACAGAGCCAGGGCGGGAGAAATTAAATCAGAGTCCTAAGCGGGAGAACGGGAGATTTTGCAAAAATGGGCTTTCGGCGGGAGATCTCCCGTCGAAAGCGGGAGAGTTGGAGTCTCTGCATTAAAGCCATAGACCATGGCCCTTTGCCCATCGTTTGAGCACCATGCATGGTAACGACGAAGATACCATGAAATAAGTTATCATCTTAAAAACAAAACAAAACAAACAAACAAAAAACCAAAAAAACGTACGCCTTTGTCCATGGTTTAACTCTTTCCGGACGCGGATGCAGCACGCTCAAATGCAATATCAATATAGCTGTAAGTTCGTGGTTATGAGGGGGCTATCCATCATCTTATTGGTTTGTGGTGTTCCTTTTTTGCTGGAAGTGTCACTGCATAAATTCCGGGCAAAAAATGGCTATACAGCATCCTTCGTTTATTGCCTTTTCTTTTTATTTTGTGTCATAGTCATTTTTTTTTCTTCTTCTTCTTCTTTTTTTTTTGGGGGGGGGGAGGGGGATGAACTCTCTCTCAATACTTGTACAATGACAACTCTTATTCTAAAACGAAAATCTAGACGGTAACGATTTAATCGTTGAAAAGCAATGAACTCGGTGGACGTGAGCAATGGTGTAAGTGAAACGCTACACCACCGGCTAGTCAAACGATTGATTATTCCGGATTTACGATTGAACGGATGTGTGTTGACATTGCCCGTTATGATGAGAGAAAACATCGTATCATAATACATCACTGCAACTATTGGAGTTTTGACGCGTTGGAGTTTTACGACACCCCCAAGAAGTGTGATCCGTATAGATAGATGGAAGTCGTGCGTATAGGAAGACAGGGAAGGGGGGAAATAGATAAAGGAAAGCACCCCAATACAGCCTCTACCTGGAATTACAATCTGTGGATGTGTGTCGGCGATGATACATTATCCCACACGATAGATTTGTTGTAAGAGATTATCTGATTGAAATAGCAAACCGCCCTCTGGAATCCAACGCGGTTTAAATGTCGTTCATCATGCGACTGTCCGCCCGCTGACAGAGCGGTCGTGCCAGGGATGTTTGAGGGATGGGAATCGGGGGGAGATGGATGGATGGTATGTTTTGGTAATTCGCACTCCAGTCCCTTAATCGCGACATCCTTGGCTTCCTTGCCTGATGTCAAGGGGGATGAAGATGCTGCAGAAGAAGGGGAGAGGGGGAATGAGGAGGGAGTGAATAGAAATCGCCAATCTCGGCACTTAGGAAACACGGACTCAACAACCGTTTTGACGAAGCCCTTGTAATATCTTTCTCACACTTGATCATTGATGCACAGATACCGAAGAGTTTAAATGCAAAACCTACTTCATAACTATAACAGTCATTTCCATCAATTTGAGATTGAAGAAATAATCAAAATATTTGTGATGATTTCGTTTAACATCTTCAAAAAATATTTCTTTTTATGTGACGAGCGCAGTATTACTGAAATCATTTAATTCTTCTCTATTTGATGATGACTTCGCTTTAAAAAAAACTTGGAAAATGCGTTTATCTTTTTTCTTTCTTTTTTATTGCATTCAAACTTTTCATAATATAACATGCACGTACATAAAAATCATACGCATACAGTTGTACAGGTGTAATATCTACATGTGCATCATGATATACCCCTCCCTTATCACCAAAGGGAGTACGCGATATTGTCAATCTATTTCTCAATCAGAACTTTTACCACAATGGAATATACAGGGATGCTGAAAGATGCTGTTTGCCAACTTGCTAGCAGGAAATGATAAAATCTTAATGATATCACTGATTTATCCCGAGTTCCCCTACAGAGGAAGATAAAACATGCCGAAGGCAAGAGACAGTTTGCTATAGAGTTTGAAAACGTTGTCCAAAACGAAGCGAATTCTCGAACGTGCTTTTAAATCTATTCCCCACGATGTCTACAGCATGGCAATAAAGAAAGGGAAGCATCTTTTCTATATTTGGAATATCTCTTGAGGTAGAGTTCAACTTCAGACATTGGCCAAATTTCCATCAAATCCAGCTAGACTGACGCGCAGTTTGAAGTCCCCAATTGCACATAATACTATTTTCCCAACTTGGTGCCTTGAAAATGTAATTTTCCTCCAATATTTGAACCTTGTTAGTTCATAAATGAATTTTGTCACAATCCCATGCCTGTGATATCATAGTAATGTGTACATCTGTTGTAATCGTCGAAGGCACGTACTTCGGATTACGAAGCAATTGCAGGTTAACTTTGTGAGGGAAGTGAACACCAGATGATTTTTATTCTTCGCCTTGTACACGTATTCTCGTCACTTCGATGCGTGTGAAAGTACTCGGCAGTGTTAATGACCTTCCAAATTCTTATCAAGTGTATTTCGTATCCTCTTACCATTTTTCTGTAATTTTAGCATTCACGCAATGTGACAAAGAATCGAATTCAATAAGGGCCCCGACAACAATGGCCAACCAACCGCTGAAACGAATTCAGGTATAGTCACCATTCATCCTCTCTCGAGCGAGAGTGGATGATGGTAACCTTGGCAACGTCCTGACAGGTGGGAGAAAAGAGCCAGTGTCAATCCCCTTGGCTCCCAAGAGGGTCCGAAACAACACCCTTGCCTCTCGCCGTGAATGGTCTGACTCGGGACGGCCTAGCGGCCATTTACATTGGCGCGCTCCTAGAAGTTTTTTGAACCCGCCACTCCGAAACGCCCTTGCGGATGCCAGTTTCCCACCGGCTCCGTGTCTTCTTTACGACAAATCAGGCGAAGAATGAGTGGACCATCAAGAAAACTTGTAACATTGAGAGAAAGCATACTGTGATACAACTTCTTTGGTTTGATCTACTCCTCAATGAATCAAAACGAGTTTGATATAAGACAATATCACTAAAAGTGAAGAGACGAAGTGAAAAACACGATGGAAAGCTAGGGATCTCAGCCAGGATTACTTAATCCGCTTCCACTCAAATCTTAATAATCATTGATCACAGAGCCTTTTTACAATTCAGATAATAACTAATGACAAACAATAGACTCTATAATAAGAACAGACAAACCATAAAGACAAGAAACAAAATGCAACATGAAGAAGAACAAGGGGGAGGGGGAGGATGAGGAGGAAGCGGATAGAGACTTCCAATTTCGGCACTTGGGAACCCCAAAATGTGAAGAGTTTCTTTTCTCGACGTCACACCAACTTAAAGGGATGGTATAGTGTTGGTAGAGATGAGAATTGGGCTTTTAACTTTTTGCGAGATACCAAGAAAACACTTATGATATAGTACAGAGCATAACATTTTAAGAGGAATACAAAGTTTATTTGATAAAAATCTGGTTTGGAATGATTGAAATATCCAAAAACAAAGTAAAACAAAGCGAACATGATAAAGTGTGGGTCCCACACTTTATTAGAATCGCTCTTTTTTGATATCTCAGCCATTTCAAAACCAATTTTCATCAAATAAACGTTGAATTCCTCATAGAATTGCATGCTCTTTCACATTTCTCATTATTTTTCTCATTATTTCACCAAAAAAATGTTAGAAACCTGAACTTAGGTCTCAACCAAAACTATACGATCCCTTTAAGTCTTTTATACAGCTGCTCAAGGTATGCCACACATAAAGTTATTCTTAACTCTTCACAGCACTGGCGTCTTCATCTGACTAATTGCTGTGCTGACATTCAAACTGTATAGCGCTTTTCTACTATAGCATTATCAAAACCGCTGTCTATTCTATGATTTTAATTCTAATCAGCTATGTTGATATTGCCACTATTGACATTGTTCATCTGAAGGGCGCATGTGAGTGTTCCCTTCTGGCTGCCGAAAAACAATCTAATCAATTTGCGATGAATTTCAACCAGTGGCACTCTTTATATTACAGAATGGTTCCGTTGAAATTCATTGTGTGCTTCTGATGCGCAGGTCTGCAGTTCCGGTTTGTAAATAATTTCTTTACCTTAAAAGCATCACTTTTAAATCCATGCAGGGAGGGGAGAAATATGTTGTTGTCGGACAGGAAAATCGCGTGACTGCAAAGTGGATTTCCTCAAATCCAAAGCTGTGAATCATGCCGCCAACCCGTATAGAGATTGAATAGAATTGCTGGTTGCTATGATGAATGTCGACTTGGAAGTAAAAGAGTGATGTCATACCCTCTAGGTGAATCAGAAGAGAAATTGTAGGAAGGAAACATTTACATTTAGATCCTCCTACCCACCCCCTTCAAATACACACACACACCAACACACATTAACACACACACACACACACACACACACACACACACACGCACACACACACAAACACACACACACACACACACACACACACACACACACACACACACACACACACACACACACAACCATCCCTAGATACTGAAATAATGAAAGCGACCTGGCTTTAGACAAGGAAGAATGATCGGACCCATGACGTGAAGTCGACTTCCCTTCCTCAGTGGAACATCCCTTTTGTTCCTGCATCTCACTCAAGTCAGCATCTCTATTAGTCTTCCAGCAAGGCGCACGCAGAAGCAGATACTAAAAAAAAAAAGAAGAAGAAGGAAATACAGAAAACGAAAGAAGGGAATGCGGAAATGGGTTACAGTTCGTTACAGGTTCATTATTCCGAAGTTTGGCAATTTCGTTTTGTTCGTTTCGTTTATTTCATTTCCAACAAAAATACAATTGCAATAATATTACATTTGTATACACAATGACACAAAATCAGTACAACAAAGTTATCGAGGAAAGTACTGTGAATTGAAATGCAACAGATTTTTGTGACTTTTGGGACGAATACAGATTCAAAATTGTCTAACATGGACGGGACTGCTAAAAAAACATGGAATGTAGTTTGCAGTCTCCTCGTAAACGATAACTAATTGCTGAACTAGCCAAACTAAGCAAATTGCCTTACAAAAGAATAGGAAACTGAATTAAGGTTCGTTATTCCGAAGGTTCGTTAGTCCGAATTGAATTAAGGTTCGTTATTAAGAAGGTTTGTTCATCCGAAAATGACAAAAGGCTCGTTATTCCGAAGGTTCGTTGTGTGCGTGTGTGCGTGTGTGTGCGTGTGTGTGTTTTTTTTTTTTTTTTTTCATTTTGGGATTAACGAACCTTACTTCATTTTCGGACAAACAAAAATCACATATATAGGGAATTTGTGTGTTTCGGATTAACGAACCTTCGGAAAAAACAAATACTTTGCCATTTTTGTTTGATAGATACTTTATTTTCTGCAAATCAATATATACATAAATTACATAATCATGAACATGGGAAACATACAATGTATATTTGAAACAGAGTCGTTTGACTTGCATAAACAACGATATAAAAGGAAATTAATGATATAATATTACAGTATGCATGTCTATGCAGCATGGATTACAATAACAATATCATATTTAAGAAGCGATAATGCAGAGGGCCGCCATTGTAAGCATTGCTTGAAAAGATGGCCGGCCTGAGGAAAAGGTAGGGACGTGTTAGATTCGTAACAATACAAATTCTGCTGCGAAGATAGCAGAGGAAAATAAACTCTGATGTGTGATGGTGGTGAATGTGCGTGCAAGTGCTTGAAAGTGCACAGGGGCAGATAGGCTGGAATTTAGAATAATAAAATTGGTTTGCTGGAAGAGGGAACGACATACGATGTTGCTATGGGGAGACCAACATGAGTCATATAAATTATTCGTGCTTAATTCGTATTTGAAGTATACTGTAGTAAAATATGCTTCTTTAAGTTTGCTTTGAATGAAAACAATCCTTTTCCATTTTTCAGATTAACAAATCTTTGGAATAACGAACATCACCTGCTGAAATGCAGGTGGAGAATAAGTAAAAGATTAAGGTGAAATGAACGGAGAACGACAGAATAGAAATATAAAATCAATAACGAGGTGCGTTTTTTTTTTTTGGGTGGGGAGACAATAGTGAAGTAGTGGGTCACATGATCAGAAACTGGAGGAGATGAAGGAGGAGGAGAAATGAACAAATCGGTATGAAATGAATTGGTGCGAGTGGTAATTGTTCCTTGTAGAAAGACTAGTAAAAAGAGAGAGGGTGTAAAGATGAGTGCACTGTAGCCACCCATGTCCCTGACCTACATCCTCGTGTCAGCTCGCAGACATACTAACTCCTAATCCCACTTGGTGTACGACGACAGACGACAAGAAATGGTCTGCACGATTCTAGTCTCTGAAAAAGACTCGAGTGTATTTAAGCTCATCTATTCATCAGATGATTGTCTTAAGAATGATGTGACGTAAACATATTTTTTTTTCTACGATATTACTCACAATTTGTTTCATCATAAGAAAGATCTGAACTGAATTACAATGTCACCTTAGAGCCATAATAAGGGTTATAAATACCAAACACAGCATCGGTCCTGTGCTCAAATCGATATAAACTCCCAAAACAGTTTTCCCAATATTTATCCAGTGTACCCCATCATGTAGTAGCATACGCACAGACAAACAGACAGACAGATACACACATACACACACACACACTCACACACACACACACACACACACACACACTCACACACACACACACACACACACACACACACACTCACACACACACACACACACACACACACACACACCACGCACACACACACACACACACACACACACACACCACACACGCACACTTAAATATATATAAATATATGACAACACGGCTAGGAATGTTGAAGACCAAAGCCAGATTTCCATGCATGAAGTCCGGAATGCTGTCATGTCATGTTGCATGTTTTGGAAAGACATTGGATCACTCAAACAGGACGGACGTATGTTCGCATTACGTCACAATCTTCAGTAGATCATAAACATCCGTCTGCGCACCTTGAGCAGACTTGAGCGTAGTTTGTTCTCCAGGCGGCTGTCAGCAGCTGCAAACATCTTCGGCTCAAGTCTGTCCGTTTCGACAGCATGAAAGAGAAAGAGGTCGTTTCTTCCAGACTAACTGATCAGTGCTAGAAATGCACCCCTCCTGAGGTAGTTGGAGACCTGAGCTCTGGCTACCTGGTAAGCGATACGTCGTAATTTGTGTAAACAGAGGGATAAGCGACGAGAATAGAGTTTGAGAAGTTGAATGGGAATACCTTGAACCTGACTTTGTAACCATAGCCCGCCATTATTTTACCATCTGTGCCGGTTGTTTCGTGAGCCGAGGAGATTGGTGGACTTGACGTGTTATGTCAGCCTCCAGTATAGGGTTGAAATTGCTATCTGAGCTTCACCCTGAAATTCCTCGGCCTAGACGTCATAATAGGAGCGTTTTTTTTTTTTCCGCCCCCAGTGTCAAACCTGTCGGCTTAGGGAGTGTTTGGGAGGGGGATGGAGCTTTGTGCAAGTACCCATTAAGAGAGCGAAGGGGATTCTGCCGTAGTCACTGCCAGATATTTTATGAGGTTTTAAACGTGGCGGCGTCCTCGGAGGATTAGAGTAAAAAGCGCCAACACGGGCGATAACAAAAGAAAGGGGCTGTCAGCTCGGGGCATGCATGCGAGTGGTTTCTTAACGCTCATCAATAACTTCGAAGAAAATAACCACGGCGTATATTTGATGCAATATATCAAAATCTCACGGTTAACAGAAACAATGGCCAGTAACGTCCAAAGAGTGATTAACGCGGAGAACAAGGCTACACGACGGGAAGGAGTTATTGTGATCGCCGCTACTTTCTAGACTATGCGTGGTTCAATGAATCAATATCATAGCAAATGGGTTTCAAGTGTTTGCTTCCAAGTCAATCTGGCATATTACCGAACGAGTTAGAAAGTATAGACCTTCAAAACAGAATTTTCAAAAGGCAGCATGCTTTTCTAGAAGCCCACGGGAAGTCATTAGTGTTACATTATTTTTGTCTCCTTTTCCCCCTGCTATTCAAAACGGCTGTCGTGTGGTAAATTGAAAATCGCTTGTCATTTTGTTTTGTGAAAGAAAAAGTTATTTCCCTATGCTACGGGTATGAATAGACAAAAAAACAAAAACAAAAACAAACATAAGAAGCACACACGCACGCACGCACGCACGCACACACACACACACACACACACACAAACAGCCATCACCCAACAAAGTCACATGGAGGGGGAATTAATACCCTGCTACGATGCACATTTTCACACAATGCATATTGACAATTATTTCACTTTCGTTATTTTACCAACTATTGTAATGTATCCTTACTGTAAGTTTTTGATAATTGTTTTCTTTGTATAATTGTTTCCTTTGTATAAATTTATATGCATCATTTTTGTCACTGAAGAAAGTGAGATTTATGTTTATATATCATTTCATTGTGAAAAAAAAAACCGAAATAAATTTGAACTTAACTGAACTGAACATGCAGTTGTTTATCTGTAAGGCTGACCGTTATGTAACTTGCGTTGCAACGCCGAAAACGTTTGATTCTTGATATCTAGGGGAATAGGACATATTTGCAAAAGGTGATTGCTATTTCTAATCTACAAAGCCCGAAATAATTCAGAGAAAAGTATTTCTTTTTTTGTCACCACATCTTGGAGGAAAAGTGGCATACCTTTAGACGTTATGAATTTGCTGAATTTAGTGCCATTTTTGTCAAAGAACAGCGTCATGATGACGAATGCAGTAGCAACGCGAGGGTCAAAGGATTAGCGATGATACGCCTGTAACAGTTTCGAAACTGAAAAGTCGAAATCCGTGTATTTATCTTTTTTTCCTCTCTCTCGCTCTCAAAGTTCTCTTCTGCCGAAAAGGGTCTGTTTCACGAGTATGAATATCAATGACAGGGGATCAACTCAAAGTACAAGGTCCTAGAGTTTAGCGAGTGAGATGGCTATAGTTTATAAAAGTGGCCAGGTATAAGATAGTATCGATAGCTTTGAAAACAGAAAACGAAGACTGGAAGATGATAGTTATGAAGAAGAAGTGAAAGAGGAAAAAGAGAAGAGGAGGCACGCAAGAAGAGAGAGGAGAGGAGTAGAAAAAGAAGAAAAGAAGAAGAAGGAGAAGAAGAAGAAAAAAGAAGGGGAGGGAATTAAAGCATGATGATGGTGAAGAAAAGAACACATCTCGTACACACCATATTGAGGTGTACGTCCGCGCAGGAGAAGAAAGAGATATTTTACCCCCCCCCCCCACCCCTCTTCCCC
The DNA here is from genome assembly GCA_033980235.1 of Diadema setosum. NCBI lineage: Eukaryota > Metazoa > Echinodermata > Echinoidea > Diadematoida > Diadematidae > Diadema > Diadema setosum. Next base: position 33,291,730 of record CM067060.1, read on the forward strand.
GCGAGGGAGACGCTTCCCCCTCCTTCTTTTTTTTTTTTCTTTTACACCACGGAATATCTATATTTCACCTGCTTAGCACTGGTGCATAGTGCCATCACAACTTTTTGAGCTCTCTTGAAAATGAAACTCGATGCGTAGAAAGACTTTACCAAACCAAAATTTTACCTGGTTATCTGAGATATTTTATGTTCGTGCGTCTCTGTTTTTTTTTTCTGTCTGTGTGTGTGTGTGTGTGTGTGTGTGTGTGTGTGTGTGTGTGTGTGTGTGTGTGTTTTATCACAAGATGTGGGGAAAAGTCGTAGAATTTGATGGAAATCACAAGTTCCTTTTGCTACATTAAGTTCCTTTTAAAGTAAACTTGCTTCAATGTTTGAGAAAAGATCGGACATGATGTCAAAAGTTCCGTTCCCCTTTGACTAAAAGTAAAGCGGGTGTTCAAGCTGGCATCCAAGTCCGGCCGTTCTTTAAATAGCTCAAAAACGTACACCAAAAGCCACGAAAGTATATATTGAAAAGAAAGAAAGAACGAAAATGAACCAGGAAGGAGAAAAAGAAAAAAGAAGAAGAAGAAGAAGAAGAAGAAGAAGAAGAAGAAGAAGAAGACTGAGAAGAAGAAGAAGCAAGTACACATTGCAAGACAAGGCACCCCCAAAAAGAGTAAAAGTTCTATAAAAATATTTTTTCTGTTTTTATATGATAGCTATTTCGCCAGTCAACACCGCACTTACTTTCCTTTAACGTAAAGTTGTTTGTTTTTAAACACTGAACGTCTATTCCTGTGATTTTTTTTTTTCAGAGAAATAACAAATTAGTATTGGCGTACAAGACACAATTCTTCGAGGACGCATGATAGTGATAGCTTCGATCCGTCTAGGGGTCCCCTCCGTTTCTCGGTCCGTCCGTATCACTACTTCCCAATGTGACAATGCCGGTGGCAGGCTACATTAATTCAGCCGCGTTAAGCACATGTCGATAATGAATTTACACAGGACGGTCCGTTCGAGACATTTATGGCGAGGCAGGGTGACTATCAAGGGCAAAGGTGAAGGTTGATGTTTGCAAGAGGGATTTTTCCCCTTTTTTTGTGGTTCTTTTTTTCCCCTTCTAAATGTATGTGTGTGTGGAGTTAATTCTAAAGAGCATTTTGACAGAATTCATAATGTGATTGGCTTCGGTGTCGTACTGAGTCTATTACCGTCTCTCTCTCTCTTCTCTCTTTCGGTATTGTTGTGGGTTTTTGTCAAAAACACAAAACTGTAGCTGATGGAAGTCAAGGTTAGTGTGCTGAATGTGTGGTGGTTTTATTCTTTTGAGAAATGTGAGATTTTCTCGTTTTTGTTTTGTTTTGTTTTTTTTTTTTTGGGGGGGGGGGTCGTCTTTCGATTTGAATCAAGGGATAGGTTTCCGAAATGTCTCCGTCTAAGTGATAAGTCGTAAACTATTTTTGTATGAAAAAAAAAAAAAAATCAGTCATGCCATGCATTGTCACTGGCAGTGTTCAACATGTCGCTTATCTTCGGAGACTTAAAGCGACTTGATTAATACTTTCATTACCTCTGGCAACTTTTCGTATTCAATGTCAATGACATTTTAAAGATGAAGGCTCCGAGAGGGCTAATGTCACCACTACGTCCTGTCCTTTGAGATGAGTGAATCTAACTGTCGCAGTATGTAGAAGCTACACATATTCTTATGTCGTCTACATGAACAATGGATGAGATAAATTACACAGTGAGAGCAGCCAGTCAATTCAAGAATTGAATAAATGATTGGGGGCGCTGTGGCATAGTGGATAAGACACCCTTCTCCCAATCGGAGGACCCGAGTTCGGATCCTCTCCCCCCCCCCCCCCCCCCCCCCCCCCCAGTGCTTGGACAAGATGTTTTTACTCGCCACGTCCCTCTCGACCCGGGTGTACATATTATTAAAATGGGTACCTGGCAACGCTAGGATAACAATAATGTCAGAGCCCTCTGGCAGAGCAGTGACAGCACTGACCACTGACGAGGCTACCCTGAATAAAAGTCATATTATACTATTATTATTGAAAATGAATAAATGAATACATGTATAATAATGCGCAGATAAACATATGCACACAAAGACTGAGAAAGGTGAATATCAAAATAGAGTACCGCAAGCTGTGAGTATTCAGTCTTCATCTACGGATTTCAGTCAGTGCTTGCTAGCCAGTCGAATTTTAAATTTACAGTTTTCTCTTTTCTTACATCCAACTGGACCCCATGGAATACCAGCTATTGCAGCTGAATATGGGCTATCCAGCCAGCTTCGCAGATGGAAATGAAACAACCAAACCAAAACTTAATATTCATGTGTAACTGTAGACCTGATTTGGAAAATTTATTTGGAGAATCTCTTGTGGAAAAGCGATTATATCATAGCTTGCAATGAAATGAAACTTATGATTTATATTGTATTGTATATTGTAAAGTATTAAGCATTCATAGTCTGACACAAACCATACAGAGTTTACCCTCTTTGTTAATTATATATTTTGAATCATGTTTTCTTTTTCTCCTTTGATGGAAATAAATAAACTATTGAATTGAAATAATTTAGAGGGACAATATTTTTACTGGTGTCAAAAAGAAGTTCCAGTCTGCATGTAATACACGCGACAAGACTTGCCGGTTGTACTTGAAATTGAGCACAACAAGAGCGAGAGGGCGATATTCACCATGCATGATCAAAAAGGTTCCCGTTGGTGTACAACTGCGATTATGCTTTGGAGGAATATACACAAGTGCGTAGAGTGTGTTTTGTTTGCGCGTATAGTTTGCGTGTGATTTGTGTGCATTTTGTGTGTATTTGATGTGTAGTTTGTGTATAATTTGTGTGCCGGTTGTGCATAATTTGTGCGTGGTTTGTGTGTAGAGTTTGAGTTTAATTTTTGTGTAGATTTTGTGCATCAGTCCGTGTAACGTTGAATCACTCTCTGGGGTAAAAAAAAAAAGAAAAGAAGAAGAAGAAGAAGAAGAAGAAGAAGCATGGGAAAGGATACTCCATTACTGGTCACCACAATAGCCTGATAGCCCTGATACTTCTGATTAGTTATTCTCATATTAAAGAGTCGACCATAATTCGGAGAGAAACATTTAAGTTATTATACTTAAAATGTACGAATGTGGCATTGGTATTGAGAATGATTATGATACGACGCTGTGAGCGCGGTTGCATAAAATGTGTGTGAGCGAGTCACGTACTCACAACCCACATCTCTCTTCAATCATTAAATAGCAATACCGGTGACTTTGTCCGCCCCGAGTACATCCAAGTGGACCCCATTGAAGACCAGCTATCTCAGCTGGCGCAGCTCCAGCCGTCTTGTACAGATGGAATAAAAGGATTTTCGAAGCTACAATTTCTTGTTATTCTTGTTTGGTGTTTTTTTTTTTCGCCTAAAATGAAAAGCTTTGTTTCTCGTTGTCGGGAAGACTTTCTGCAGCAGAAATTTAGATTGATAGAAACTCAACAGAACCCGATTACGCTATATCAGTTGTGTGGCTGTTGCCAGCGAAGAAGATAGAAATGACAAAATAAAGATACATCTTGTATCATCGCAGTAAATATCTTGTATCATCACAGTGAATATCTTGAACTTCAGGGTCTTGATCATTGACGTAATTTCTTATTGTAGTAAAAAAAAATGGCATGCATATAACGAGATGATTGTTTTGACGGGTCTAGGGCAATTACCCCCTGGGCAATTACACCGGACTCCTCCCCTGACCCTAAGCCTAATCCTAATCCTGAGCCTAATCCTAACCCTAACTCAAACTCAAACCCCAAACTTAACCCCTAACCCTAACCCTAATCTTTACTCTAACCATATCACTAACGAGTATTTAGCCGGTGGATAATTGTCCTCGGGGGGTAATTGCCCTGATACGGTTTTAGCGAATCATCCATCATACAGAAGTTGCGTGGTTGCTCACAACATATCGCTCGCTGACTCCATGTAGCCAATTAGGCATTAACGACTTGCTGCCCTCTACGGCAAAGGTTAAGTATTTCCAGTGGCTGCGTTTGCTGTCGACGGGCATGACGAGAGAGAAAACAAAAAAACCTCTGCACAGCTATGACGAATAAACTAGTTTAGTTTCATGTTTTTGATCACCATAATGTGTGTGAGTGCGTGTGTAAAGCTGACCTTTGTCCTTGTTTTGCTTTAGACAAGCAGGCCAGAACAAAAAACAAACATACAAACAAGCAACCAAGCATGTTGGGTCAAGGCGCTTTCTCGCATAACAAACGAGCCACATTCGGAAATTACCTCACTTTCATTTTCAGTTGAAGTTAAACTTTCCCATTGTACATTCTTTTATGGTAGGCAGTGGCATGAATGCATCGTGCCAATCCGATGATTGCACACGCACACGAATCATCAGCTTCTATTTGACGCTGCACGTTGTGTGCAGCGTGTAAGCGTCAAATAGTAAGCATGCTAAATGCACTGTTAGATCTTCTAAGTCCCTCTTATCTATTCGTCACGACATTCAATTCAATTCAATTCAATTCAATTCATTTATTTCATTCTCATTTTCTTTCCAACAAAACATAACACGAGGTAAATCAGAAAATCCATCATAAGCATGTATACAGTACAAAGTGCGAAGGATTAACGATATACAACAAACTAATAGAGATGAATCATGTATACATACGGGAAAATACAAAGTTATATTTTGAGGAGAAAAAAAAAAGAGAACTGAGAGGTCCACTAAAAAGCAGTGCTTGTAGATTGTGGACCACTCAAGAATTTCTTCCAAAAATACAGTACTTCCTACTTCACATACGATTACAAATACATTACACACAACAACATGACATAACTAAACTAAGGAGATACAATCGAACGGAATGGGACAAAAACAGAATTAGTGGAAGAAAGGGAAAGGAAGAAAGAGAGAGAGAGAGAGAGAGAAATGAGAGAGAAGGGGGGAGAGTGAGGGAGAGGAAAGATAGAGAATGCCTACACGCTGAACAAGAGAAACGGAAGAGAGAATTGATGAGGTGCTTCGAACAGCTGGTGACTGCACGCAGCTGTGTAGAAATTATGCAAATAACATGCCGTATTTCATTGCCTAGTAATGCCGTTTTTCACTGCGTAATAATGAATTAAATAACCGATGATGACCCTCATGTTTGCTGTAACCTGTATAGGTAATGAAAACAAATATCTCAGCTAGAATTTAACAAAAAAGATTTCAAATTACGCTTAAAAATGTACAACGATGAAGAATTTTTTATTTCAGGACCTAATGAATTCCAAAATTTAGGGCCGATGTAGATAAATGTGTTCTGAGCTAATAAGGTTCTCAAAAGGGGTAAGTGAAACTCATTAGACCTCCTAGTAGGATAATCATGAAAAGATTGATTTCGTGGAAACATTGAATTAAAAATATTGGGAAGAGCATTTGTGTTATAATTGAACATGAACTGGCCCAGTTGAAAAAGAAACAAATCTTTAATTTTTAAAATCTTATATTCAATGAACAATGAATCTGAATGAGAACGTGGCGAAACCCCACAAATAATACGAAGTACTTTCTTTTGTAACAATAATAATTTATCTAATAAAGTTTGATGGGCGCTACCCCATGCTAAAATTCCGTAATTAAGATAAGGTAATATTAAAGAAAAATACAACGTTAACAAAGACGACGATGGAATGTGAAACTTAAGTCTGTTGATAATACCAATATTTCGTGAAATTATTTTACTTATGTTGATAATATGAGGCCTCCACGAAAGTTTATCATCAACTGTAATACCAAGGAATTTTATGTGGGATACACGTTCTAAGTGAGTACCATCAAAAATAAGATCTGTGCTTAATGTTTCTATGGATTTACTAAAAAGCATATACTTAGTTTTCTGAAGATTAAGTGATAATTTATTAGCTCTTATCCATTGAGTCACTTTTTTCAATTCAGAGTTGACGGTGTCAATTAAAGTAACTGGGTCTTGATGGGAAAAGAAAACATTTGAGTCATCAGCAAAAAGTATAAATGAGAGTGTATCAGATGACCTGCAAAAATCATTGATGTAAACAATAAAAAGTAAAGGACCTAATATACTACCCTGAGGGACGCCACATTTAATAAGTTTGAAACTTGAGTTATTCTCGTTCAGAGATACATATTGTTTTCGGTTTTGCAGGTAACTCCTGAACCACTCCAAGGCCTTCCCCCTTATGCCATAATGTGACAATTTATGAAATAAAATGTCATGATTAATTGTATCGAAGGCCTTGGAGAAGTCCAGGAAGATACCAACAAGATGTGAATGATTATCTATTGTATGCGCGGCATTATCAATAAACTTCAATAGAGCGTGAATAGTGCTGTGTTTCCTACGAAACCCAAACTGAGAGTTTACAAAAACATTATAAGAGTTAAGAAAATTAATTGTTCTTTTAAATATTAATTTTTCTAAAATTTTAGATAAGGATGAAAGTAAAGAAATGGGTCTATAATTGCTAACATCAAGATCATCTCCTTTTTTAAATAAAGGGACAACCTTAGCAATTTTCATTTGATCAGGAAAAACCCCATATAACATAGATTTATTGAAAATATGTACAAGTGGGTCCACAATTGAAGATATAATACCCTTTAAAATGAAATTACTTATGTCATCATAACCCGCACTGCGTTTGTTATTCATTCCAGTAACAATATCCATTATTTCATGTTTCGTAGTTGGAACGAAAAAAATAGAACTAGAATTAGATTCACCTAAAAAATGTGAAAAATGTGTATTAGACGGTGGTACTTCTTTCGCCAAATTCTCTCCAATCATTGAAAAATAAGAATTAAAAATATTTGCCATATCACCAGAATCTTCAAAAATTCTATCATCGAATCGAATTTTTGTAATACTTGATTTCTTTTTTGATACATTCATGGCCTGTTTCAATACCTTCCATGTATTCTTCATATCATGTTTATATTTTTCTAACTGAATCGCATAATATTTCCTCTTTTCAAATCGTATAACTTTAGTTAAAACATTTTTATACGATGTATATTTCCTTTTTGACTCTTCAGTTTTTTTTCATTTTAAATCTATAATATAACCTATTTTTCCTATTCACAGAACGCAAAAGGGATTTAGAAATCCATGGAAGCTTAGGGGATGTTTTATAATTAACTAACTTATCTTTTATTTTAGGAATATATTCATCTAAATTTCTATTAATTATCTCTAAAAAATTATCACATGATACATTAACATCATCATTATCACAAACACCAGACCAATCAACTCTTTCTAAGCTAGCACCAAGGCTAGCTAAATTTTCTGGTGTGGCTCTTCGTCTAGATGGAGGAACATGAAACTTATTGACCGCATGCTTAAGATTAAACCAAGCCATAACTGGGAAATGATCAGTCATATCGGATAAAATTATAGAAGAATCTAAAAATTGTAATAAATTACCAAAAATATTATCAAGGAGGGTGGCGGAATGATTTGTAACACGTGTGGGTTTCGAGATTAAAGGCAAAAATGAGGCTGATAAAAGAATTTCAAGAAACTCTTGTGACATGATATCATTTTTTATCAAATCAATATTAAAATCACCCATTACAAAAACATTTTTATTAATAAAAAGGGGACTCTTTAACACATTTGTAATACAATTCAAAAAATCATTAGGATTAGAACTAGGGGGTCTGTAAACAATACCAATTATAATATTCTTACTTTGTGGAACAGATATTTCCACAAATAAAGATTCTATAATATCATTCATTGAATTTAACTCATCGCAAACGTTGTAATCAAATTCATGAGACAAATAAAACGCTACCCCACCACCCGTCCTATTCAATCTATTATTAACAATTAAATTATAACCATTTATTGCATACGGTAAATTAATATCAGATGATAACCATGTCTCAGTTAAACCTATAACTGAAATTTGTTGTTTATTTTGATTATCTAATAATATCTGTAATTCATCAAAATGCTTATTGATACTCCTGATGTTTAAATGTAACATAGAAAAAATATTTCCAGAAAAATTTTTCACGATACCTTTAAACTGATCAACTGTAACATACTTAGAAGAAATTTGGGCCGGATCATATTCAAAATCAAAATCATTATACAAATCTTGTGAAGACGAATTAACACTATTGGCAAAACAATTATCATTTGACATTATCGGCGTCAACTCATAAAAGATGTGAAATGCACAGATGAAGAGATGTAACTATCGGAAGTGCCATCCATAGAGAGATACACTAAAAAAATATCAAGATTGCTACGATGATGATGATGACGATGACGATGACGATGACTGTTATATCATCATCAATACCAGTATCAATTATAATTGTTATCAAGGCCACCAGAACTGTTAGTATACAGTACACTACAGAAACCATTACGATTGAAGTAGATATAGTTGTGTTGTAAAGAGCACTTTTTGCAAGCTTTGTTTGGTTATATTCAAGTATCAGACACGCTCAAGCTAAAGGGAAGAACTGCTGCATACTATACTTAGATTAAATATCTGTTAACAACGTGAGGGACTTTCCTCACAAATGATAAGATAACCAATAACCTATTATAATATGGTGATACAGAACATGTTATGTTTTGTATTAACTGCAGATTGACGCCGAGTGAAGACGGACAAAGATTCAGGACTCGAGGAGAATATCACTTCTCCAAGGTAAGGTTTATTTTGATTCGATTTGATTCGATTTGCATTGTCTTTGTGTATAGTTCGTTTTTGCATTTTTAAGAGTAGAAATCATGCGTATTGTTTAACTCGATGTAGATTAATATATTATTATAAAAAGTAAATGTGTCTTAACCTGCAAGCACCACCACATAAAAAAGAAACTTCTTCGTGCTTGACTTACATCAGATATAATGGTCTCAAGTAAAAACAAACAAAGAAACAAACAAACAAACATAAATACGTACCTACAATGTAGAGGAAATCGTCACCTCAAACAATTTAAGAATTAGCTGAAGTTTGAAGTCAAGAATGGATTGAAATAAAAATTCAACATGATATACAAAGTGCGAGGGAAAAGTGCAGCTAGCTTGAGCACAGTGAGTATGAGTAAATGAGTCTGTAAGTTTGTGATTTGCATGACGTAGACAGACAGACAGCCAATATGTCTTTAGTATTAAATTATACGTTGCCGTCTTCTTTCCAGAGTTTGAATCATTTCTATTTATCTTTAAAACCTCTTTAGTCTTGAACTCAAATCATTGAAGATAAAGAAATGTATCCCGCCTCTTGGAGAAGCCCTCGTCTATTCTTGACATGTCTTGAGCGCATTGTGTGACTCACTTCCAGGAGACCGACATAATGATCACGATGACCGTTACTGATGTTTTATATAGTAAGGCTAAGCTCTGGCATTGAAAGACTAAACAAGTATGAAGGCGATGTAGAAACTGACGCTTTTCTATATTCACCCTCTTGATCACGCCACTAGGACATTGTGGCAGAGTGGACGAGATCACGGACTCTCAGTCGTGAGCTCCTCGGTTCGAAGCCCTGTTATAGCTAGCAGGGGCGGTTATGCCCTTCGGCACCGCACGCACTCTATCCTCATGGCCAATAGTTATTCAGAGGAGACGTGAAGCCGTTGGTCCGATGACAGTTTGCCACATTAGATTCAAATATAACAAACAATCAAACATGCTTATCATTTTGTGCATATCACAAGCACTTGAATTGTAGGTGCATGCTCCGTGATCCTTCTAACTACACACGTAAACCGGGTCGAGGAATCATATTATACCGGAAGGACCACTGGCAGTCTTTTGTTTTAAAACTCCTTACTTAGTACGTTATAGGGACGGCTCTTACATATCATAGCTCATGTCGACGACATCCAGTATCCAGAAGCAAGGGTATCATGTACACTTGCAATGACATTTGGAGGGAGTATGGGACGCAGTACAACCAACGCACCCCGCCCCACCTGCACCGTCCCGCCCGCCCCCTACCAAGCCAAACTCCCTCAACGAAGGAACACGAGCTCTGAGTGTCTCAGACTGACCACAAGGCTCTGTGTCACTCGATATGACAGCCACGCATCAGAGACGCGTCGCTTTCAATTAGTTACCCGGAAGATGGGCTGGAGACACGTCTAGCAAGTATTAGTCTTCGTCTACAGACCAATGTATCAATAGTCGGCTTTTCTACTCCATTTCTGCCCTATCATAACTTATTTCAAGGACAACATCTGCGCTTAAACCAAGTAATATACTTCCTATGCTATATCAAAACGCAAGCTGAACTGTTTATTCCGCTACTTGTACAATTATTTTGTCTGCGAGCTACGGATGTAACGTTTCATTTCACAGACTAGCACGTCGTTAGCTGGCATGATTTGACCGACCGGAACCGGAAAATGGCTGGGTAGAGCGGGATGACCTTGTGACTGTTGCAATTAGCGAATTAACTTCGTTAAAAGAATGTGACTCATAATAGGAATATGATGATATGATGTAGAAAACAATGTAGGAAAAAAAAAAACCAGAAAACAGAAAAGAAAAGAGGGAACTAAGAAATGAAATAAGAAAAAAAAAAAAAACAAAGAAAGAAACAAGTTGCCCTGGCGTTTTGTAGCTGGTGAGTGAGCTGAAGCGTACGTTGGAGAAGACATGCAAAAAAGAACAAACAAAATGTTAATATGTAATCTATTCTTCCAGTGTCTTAGGGAGGGTACTCAATGTGAATGTAACTAACCTTCTAGAACCCTTCTATAATTGTACAAGGACGAAGAATGCACTCATTAATTGGAATGTAATGGACCTTTGTCTTATTATTGGATGATTTAGAGACATGATTTAGACGATAGAAGATAGTTTGTAGAACCCTTATCTTATCACCGTTCTCTTCTTCTACTTCGCAGATTAAGAGATGAAAGAACAAAAGCAATTGAATGAACTAAATCAAACATTATATGATTCGAAGACAATAAGAAGCTGTATATTGGTTTTGACATTGGCTATTCTTCGAAACAAGTCAGGGACGCCTATATATTCTTAATTTTCAATCACATTTTAATTCTTGACTGCGTTTACGCATGCAATCTGTAGCATTATACAGTCGCTCGGGGTGGGTTGGTATTATGCCCTGTCCTCTGTCATTTAGCCTGAAAGTGCGAATGAAGGAAACAAAGGAAAACAAAAGAACAAACGCACGATTATCAGGGGCGGATCCAGGGAGAACCGCAACAGGCGCACGCCCCCCCCCCTTTATTTTTTGTTGAAACAAAAGAAATAAAAAGAAAAAAAATGGGGGGAGGGGTGCGTGCGCCCCCCCTTTAATTTTGTAAACACGCCCCCTCTTTACGGAATTCCTGGATCCGCCCCTGATTATAGTAGAATCAAGAAAAAAAAATAAACAAACAAAAAACTGAAGGAAACGTGGGTGCATATACATACACAGCATAAATTATGAAAGAAATTTCAAAACCCACAGCGGCATATTGTCTTTAAAACCATTAAGGTGAAAGCATGAATTACAGCAACCACCAACGACAACGTCATTAACTACAATGTATTCAGTTCAAAACTGGACGAAATTGACCCCCCCCCCCGAAAAAAAAAAAGAAACCAAGGGCATAATGCAACGTAAATACCAGAATAGATTTAAATCATATGACCAAAAAAAAAAAAAAGAAAAAAGGTGGGGGCTATCGAGACATTGTCATTAGGGATTTAATGGGAATAAGTTGGTGGTTACTTGCTATTACAATGCAGTTTTTCGTAGTACTCTGCCTTAGCGTATAAGACTACAATGACAAATTACCCTTGTTTCATGAGTGACGTTTATATGTCGTGAAAATGTCATCGGACAATCGGGGGAAATGTGCACATAATATGCGATATCTGTCTGGGCTCGTTGTTTATGAATCCTGCAATGATATTGTTATTCGCTTTATTGCTGCTTTATCTTTTCATCGTTACTAACATACATGACACGCTTTGCTCAGAGTTGATGGGGGATGTCAAGGTAGTTTTAACTTTACACTTCGTCACAAGAAACGGAGCTTAGGATATATTGAGTGAAATGACGATGTAATGAAGTAGTATAGTGTATAGTTTCAGTGAAATATAGTCGGGATAGTGGCTCAAACAGTCTTCCAGTCCATGTATTAAAATAAATGATTTTGCCTTGATAGACTGCTTGATTTGTCAATCATTGTCATTTTTGCACTGTCATCTATTCTGATATTCCTTTATATAGATCGGAAAGTTTATAACTGTTCGAGTGAAAAAGAAGATTTTAGATTTCCCCTATACACTGGCATTTAGCCCTGTTACGGCCCTGAAAGCTTATGTATACACTGTGCAATCTTGCACCAGACAAAACTCTTTGTTTCTCTTTATATTATATTTGTGTCTCATTGTTTTCTCATCTCCCATCACTATCTTTATCATGTGTACAACTGTATTATTATTGTTATTATCTCTCTTTATATTGTTTTCTAGTGACGATACCAAAACGAGATAATAATAATAATAATAATAATAAAATGATGATGATGATGATACAATACTACTACAAAATACTACAACTACTACTACTACTACTACTACTACTACCACTATAATGATAATACATTTTAATAACAAAAAGCAAGGGAGTGGAGAAGAATCACTAATATACTATGCAATGAATGCCAGTGATATGAGCGCTTGTCGTGTTATATAAAATGCGTGTACAAAAAAAAGAAAAAAAATATGAATATACAATATATATATATATATATATATATATATATATATATATATATATATATATATCAAGCGACATTTGGTTTCAGTTACTGCATAATTAATGCTTACAGTTGCATGGAGTAGGCCTACTTATCATGATTTTGATATCATTGGAAAAAAAAAAAAAAAACCTTGTGTTATACAAACCGACCTCCAAACTGCGAGATCAACAAAACACAACAAATAACTTGGAATAGAATAATTATACATTATCATATCGTGTGTTATTTCTTTTTTTCACTTCAGATGGGTCAATAAACTTCGGATTTGATGTTATTCGTGACAAGAGGGTGGTTGAGGTAAAATGAAGGGAAAAAGATATGTAAACGAAAGTAGAAAATACTTTCACGTCAGTTCAATATTTTCAGCGAAGCATGCTAAAGGCCAATGTTACAATATTATCTTTCTTTCTTTCTCTCTTTCTTTTTTTCCCTAGATGACTGAACGAACTAAAACAGTAGATTTTCTTAGCCATGGTTGTTAACAAGCAGCCGGGAGCGATATTACTTTAAAAGACTGCTAAAAGATTTCCTTCAGTATCTTAATGGAAATTCAATTAAATTAATGTACTTGCGGCTGACAAACCTTGAGATTCCGCTGGATCAAGGCAATAGTTTAATGTCTTGTATCCCCAACCGCGTTACTGCGGCGTGATTTCACGAGAAATGACCGGATCCATGTTACCACATCAGCGAGGGTGAGGAAGTGCATTGACAGAAATCTTAATTGCTTTCGCACAACACTCATGTGTCATCCTCGTCTGGACACGACGCGAGTGTTGTAGAGAAACTCTGTGAATTTCTTCGCATTCTATGAAAAAAAACCCCACCCTGATGATTATTTGCTCTTATTTGCACTCCTCTTCTTGTTCATATTCTTTTTCATCTTACGCTTCCTCATTTCTTCCGGTTCTCGTCTTCTGTAAATACATTGGCGTCAATAGGCGCGGTCAGACTGGCAAAAGATCGAGAAGATAAAGTTTGCGATCTTTAAGATCTCGACGTTTTGCCAGTGTGACCGCGCCTATTGTTAGGTATTGTAACCATCATCATCATCGGGGTTTTTTTCACAGCGTTTACTGTTTTGTTCATTATGACCATCATTGTTTTCGTTTTCATCATTATTACAATATTGTCATGCACTTACTTATTACCATTATTCTCACAATCATATCATTATTAGCACAATTTTCGAGAATCATTTCGATAATCAGTCACATCATGTTCTTCTCTTTAGTTAGCGTGCCACTTTCTAATCAGTCTACAACACAGTTTGAAGTGCATTGGACTTATCAATTAAATACTTACAAAATGATGTTAGCTGAAATCAGGTATTTTAACTTCTTTGAATAAATCAATAAACCAAGCCTAACCAGTAATTATGAACATTAAGGGGGGAATACAACATGTGAGTTTGTACAGGGCACAGGATAATACAGCGCCAATTGGGGTCTGCTTTCTTTCGTTTCACACCACATGTTGACAGGAATGCTGCTCAAAGAATAACATTTTGTGAGGGTCATGCGATGAGTAATTTCATGACCAGAGCATTAATTTGTATGTGTGTGTATTTTTTTTTAAGTTAGTGTGTGTGTGTCTGCACCTGCGCGTTTAAATTTATATGTTGCGTGTTATATGTTAAAGCGTTGCATATTATACGTATGTTAAAGTTGCATGCAATATGTTAAAGATACAGTTAGGGGCCTATATGTTAAAGTGTTCAAAGTTATATGTTGCGGTAATGATAGTTCTGAGATGGTGCATCTTAGGGTAGTTTTGAGTTGATAAAAGGTTATTCGTTCACCTTCCTTCTTTGTGTTTACATAATGTGGAATTGAATGTCTTGAGGGAAGCTCAGTGAATCTCATCGAAAGGTCACATGTTATAGTTTGGAAATATGCAGACTGTCCTCTGCTTGCTCTCGTCTCTCTGCTTGAAGAAACCAATTACCAAGGGGCTTAAGAGCCTACTGAGAGCGTTTCAACCGAGTTACCCGTTAGGGGCGTAATCATGCATGGAGAAACACCCCGTCTGTCATCGAGTGGACTGCACTGCGAAGCTCCTTGGACTTAAGTTCCCATCCTCACTCACCGGGGCTGTGCTTTTGGGCCTTCCCTTCCCATGTGGTGTGAATGCAAGGGACAGGGAGTCGATCGAACCGAAACCCGTAGTCCTATCTGGCGGAATCACCCGGCCGATTCTTGCAAGGGCTTGCTATAATAGCTAGCTGACTGGGGCGGACGCGAGAGGGGTATTGCAATGCCGGGAGACTTGGTAAACCCATTTCACTTAGTGTCCTACTGCGGTTTTGCCGTGTCTCTTGTATCCTCGTCATAATTCGTGAGAACAACGGTTTGATTGAAACAAATTTTTGACAAACTACTCTGCGCTGATGTTGAAAATTGCATGTGTGCCCGAGGAGGGGTACAATCTCCAGGTGCTTTGATGTCGGAACATTCACGAAAGAACAATGTTCGCCCGAAAGCCGAAAGGGAACGAGAAAACCTTAACTACGAGATCTGTCGCCTCCACTATCTTATCGTCACTTTCAGGTGTGTGTCTGGATAGGGTGAAAATAAAAACAAGTAAACAAACAAGTAAATAAAGAAGCAAAATCTGCAGTGCCTCCGGCTCTCGCCGTTAAGCTCATATTACGATATTTTGCAATCTTCAGTAGATTCCGACTATCGCCATACAACAGCATTACTTGCTATCACGGAAGCGATTACGTAATCAAGCTGTTTGTCGAGGTTGCAGTGTGAGAGGGATATAAGATGTCACGTCTGCTTATCATTTTGCCGACACTTTCAGAATTTCTTAACTTCTTTGCAAGTGTACAAACAGCACCATACAAAAGCACATTAACATTTAAAAAAACCTTCACAGTTTATGGTATCCGAAGATACCATAAAACTCGCCTTTCTAACTGAAATAGTGGATTGTCTACTAGAATGTGACTGACGAGGGGAAAGTTGATGAATCACAATAGAAACTTAAGATCATCATAAGAAAGTCCATGTAGGGAAACTTTAAAGAAAGGTAATCATTGAGCGTGAAAATATGCATAGAATATCAGAATACTATTTTCACCCTGCGGTTTCTATGTTCAGGTCAATGCCTAAGTTATCGTAAGTGGCTGGGTCTTTGACATCACTTCAGTGAAAAAAAAAGAATTAATTAGTTTCACATTAAGGAAAGAAAAGAAGTGAAGCTAATGCGATTTTTTGTTTTTGTTTTCAAGTCAGTCACACTTTTAGTTAATAACGGCTCCTTGATGAAAGATTTGTCGGAAGACTTTTTTGCTCCCGTAGATGGGTAAAGGGGAGAGGCCCTTTCAAGCAGAGCAGAGCAGGGAGGGGAAAACAACAAATGATTGCACGTGAGCTTAGGAGAGGAGGATAGGTGGTAGGGATGGTTTTGGAATGGTCTGAGGGTCAAGGGGGAATCCAGAGTGCTAAGAGGTTAATTGATGATTGCATCGCCTCTACAGGAAATGGATTCGAGACGTCACAGCTAGTAACGAATCATGCCTTTAAGTTTTTCTCTTATACATTATTATACACACACAGACACCCTATCACTCACATGTCTACACACACACACACACACACACACACACACACACACACACACACACACACACACACACACACACAAGCTTTGATACATGCATTGCCCTCAACCTGCTTACAGTACCTCAATGCTGCCTTCGCCCCCGGGGTATGGACCCTCCTTTTCTCCTCCCCCTCCCCCATATCCCTCTTTCTCTCATCGCTTTGTGACGGAGGCTGGGAAGCTGCAGATATAAATATTATTCATCACTGGAAATACGCATGGACGAACGACTGGCAACGACCCTACCCCAGAGAGCTTGCCCCAGTTTGAATGAAAGCCGCAAATCTCGCTGCCCGTCCTTGCTGACACATTAGCACACATCTTCCGAAAACGATCGGCGGGAGCTCTATAATACTGAGTACTTTACAAGTGGGCGCAGTCCCCCATGGAAACTTTATCATACTTTCCGCATTCGCCGAGTGTCGTTGCTCTGTTGTTGTTGTTGTTGTTGTTGCCGCTGTTTATTTGACGTTTAATGGAGTCAGTTCATCGAATTATCAGTCTGTCCTCTGTCTTTTTTCCACTCCAAAGTCGTAACGTTTTCGTCTCTGATATAAAATCGTCAAAATCTTAATGACGATAATGGTATTTTTACAAAAAGCTGCTGCTTACGGTGACAATAGAAAACCTTATCATAACGACATTGATCATTGAAAGACTTAACCGAATTATTGATTGGATACCGCTTTTGATTCCTCTGTATAATTATTCACTATAATGATGTTAATAAACTTTATCAGAGCCATTGACTGTTGATGACTTTTACATCGGCCTTAGCTCGAAAATGTGCACTCATTATAATGTCTCGCAAAAAGTTACAACCTGAATCCCCATCTCAGTAAAAACTAAGCTATCCCTTTAACGCTTTGTTCTCATCACAGCTGCTCCCGTGTCTTCTCGCCACGTTCATTTCGCTATCTCATGTTCTATTAAGTTTCAGTCTCGTTCGCTCTTGCCTTTCAGTATAAGTCTCGCTATTGACTGCCTGATTTCAGTCTCTTGTTACATCCCTCCGTCTAAGCATTTCCTGAAGAGGAATTAAGATACCTTCCACTCCTTTCATCACTAAAACCCCCCGTGACCTGCACTAGACAATGAATCGCTCAAGTTGATTTCATGTATTTACACCAGGATTCTGAAACAAGTGTTTTCAATATGAAAACAAAGGTGGATGTGGAATTCACATTGTGTTTGAAGTGGATCCACGGTAGTGGACATGCCTGAAAGATATTCCTCAAAATTAAGGTCAGGATACATTTCTTTTTATTCCTCTGCCACTGAGGAATTATGTTTTCGGGATTCCGTCCATCCGTCCGTCCTTTCCGTCCTTCTGTCCGTCCGTGTTTTCGTCCGTAATCAATTTTGTGGACAGCGTATTAGGAACCGTTGAGGTATCCTAATGAAACTTAAGGGTCAAGTTAATTGAGGTCAAGAGAAAATGCTCGAATCCCCGAATACTTGTCCTCTTAAACAATTTAGCCATCCATCCAAATCAAATCTAGTTCAATGGAAGTAAACACTCCAAACAGTTGTGACAAACATGACATTTCAATTTTATTTGTAATTATGTGAAACTGTGATATGGCATTGTCAAGACGTACTCTCGACAGACCTATTGGGAGAACCATGCGATGTGATAGAGGCATTACCAGTCGTCATAGCTAGCTTCGTTTTTATTTGATTTTTCGTGAAAAACAGAAATCACTGACGTTTGTGTGTTGGTCAATAGGTGACCTCTCAGGCCATGGATGCATTACCTCATCGACTTTGTACAATATGGCCTCTACTAATGTCACTGCTTCCTAAAGACGAGTGAAACTAAAATTCCGGATTATAAAGTTCGCGTGTCTCTGTTTTGCAACCCTGAAATATTAGATTCCTTTCATAAGCTTGTATATAAATTGAAGAGGTAGGACATTCAGACCTTTCCTCAGGATGATAAAACTCGAAACTTCTCAATGGTGGAGAAGGACACAATAATACTGGATTTCCAGTGAATTCATTCGGACCCCGGAAAAAACAACAACAACCCAACAACAACCGTTATTCTCTGTACAAATGGGGAGGGTATTCTACGGAGACATGGGGTTATTTTTTCTTCTTTTAATAAATCAACAACAACGACGACAGCAACAACTCTGATTTCATATATGGGAGACATTATTCTTCAACAATACAAATACCAAGACGTTTGCTAAAGGGATATACGACCTGTATAAGTTTCCTGAATTCGACGGATGTAGGTTTTGTCGTTGTGTCGGGTCCGTAGACATTGAGTTTACCCTATTCAGTTTACTCGACGTACACTTGGGTTTTGTTTTTTTTCATGGGATTGGCTGTGTGGCGGGTTTTTTTTCTCGAAATATGATACGAAGATCTTCCTTAGCCAAGTTGTGAACACTTACAGACAGTGTCTGGGCATGGCATGAGTCTTTATATTTAAGATGAACATCCCGCGTTCGATCGTCCATCTATCAGGTGTCTATAGAAAATTCTCTTGAAAATAGGATTCCTAAATGATGTATGATAGACGCAAATATGAAATTCATTCCAAGGAGAAAATGATACAAAGCTATAGAGGATTTAAATGAATTGGAATTACGTTAGGTATTGTCTTTTTGACTCTTCACAGCATTTTGCGAACTTCATAAAGGTTGTAAGTCATAAAGCCGATAAAGCATTGTGGGTAAAACAATGACTCGAATGGCCTTTGAGCTTGTGGTCGGTTGAAGGCAATTATTGTTCTATATTATTGCATTTTTTTGGTGGCCGTGTGTGCTCTTGTAAAACTACATGGCTCCAGGCCATGTCATTGCAATGCCATATGATATCATATGATAAGGTTACGAGAAGGTTTCTATGGCTGGGAGAGGATGGGGTTGCAGGACCATAAAGTCATCCTGTAGGAGCACTTCGGGGAAGCAACGAGATACTGTTGTTTCGCAGTGACTACAAGAGTTTTGTCGAACACGAGTCATTGTTGTAATCCCGAACCGATACTACCACCTCAGCAAAGTGACTGGTATGACAAACCGATAATCACGCCTAATTAGATTAGTATCGCGAGCTTTATCTTAGTCATGGTGTTGTTTCATTTGTTCTCCATTATCGCGCGGAATCGGCTTGCTTACGTTTCGCAGTTCTGACGAGTTTTTATCGTCAAGTGGAGGCGCAACGGACGCAGGTCGATACTTCAAGGGATTTTTTGTTTGTTTGTTTGTCATGGGCAGAAGACCCGAAGAAGACCGCTCGGTTTCATACCTTTAATCTCACCGTGATCGCGAGACATCACGCAAATCTCGAGAGTGGCAATTAGCAGAGGGTTTCGTTTGAGAGGGGGTAGCCCCAGTCGGCCAGACGAACATCCTCGCTCCTCCCCGATCGACTCCAGCTGAAGATAATCTGAACGCGTCCTCCGAATTGTTTTGCTTTGTATCTTTTTTTCAGGAGACGATGAATCATACTCAGCATGGCCTTTCCAGCTACAGGGATCTAGCTGTTTAATTCCCATCAAATAATATCAAACTTGGCTTCAAAATATCAACACGGACTGGTCATCTTCCCCGAATAACGTTGATGGCCGCGTCATCTGGGCATTCTGCCTATCTTGGTATTACGCAGTGATAATAACATGGCACAGAGCAAAGTGGAACCAAAAAAAATGAACACAGGAGGAAGGAAGAATGCACTAATACGAAGAGACAATACAAGATTCACAAGAGGGCTGGGTCCAAACAGAGAACAGATTTTGCTCTGAAATGGAGCCGGAAGTCTGTGGGATGGAACCCTGGACTGCGCTTCGATGATTGGTGTCGGAAGCGCCCGGTTGTCTTCAATTTCTTTTCTCCCTGTCAGCATTGTGATAAGTGGAGATATAATGTTTGATAGGACTAAAAATATTCACCAATCACAGCACCAATAAAAGGGGAGGAGGTACAGCGGGATGTCAAAAGATTCTCTGCCTTCATGACAATGAGCATTGTAGCACACGAGATGTGTTGACTAAACGGTACGTTTGACAGAATCTCGCACGCTGAAATGTCGTGTTGACTAACGAATCTAACCGCAAAGATATTGTACAGATTTTTATATTCTTTTAAAAGTTGAACTTCAAAAAAAAAAAGAAAAAAAGAAAATTCAAGAGTAATACATGGGAAATCAAGTTGACCACTCGATGCAAATTCTCCGACACACATACATGTAAGAACTCTAGACGTATTTGGTTTTAAAAACACCGTAACTTATGTCGGCCATGACGGGTAGGGGGATGGGGCTTCCAAAATAGGAAGAAAAGATGATTCAGTTGGTTATGCGATGAGTCAGGCACATTGCTATGTCAGTGTATAGATCAACTATTGTTACGAACAGTAACACCCCCCCCCCCCTTTTGACTGAAATAGACATTAACATTAAACAACACCCAAACAGGTGTATAGAAACGAAGTGATCCCTACATGACAGACATCGACATCCAGTCAAGGAGCCGCTTATGATCGCCGTCTCCTGTTTTTCTTTTCTTACAATATTACAAATACATGATTTCCAAATTTTCGAATTCAAATCTCCCTTTTTAAAAAATTTTCATCTAAATTTTGTTTATTGAAATGACATATATTTTGAATTAATATTCAACCATTATTTAGCTAATTTACAACTGTTACTTTTGCGATTTTCTTCTGAGTTACTTAATATTATAGCATGCTAGGTCTTACATAAAGTGGATATGTTTTTTGGGGAAAGTGAATGTCACCTTCTTATATACTACTGTACCGGAGTACAAAATTACGGAAAACAAACAAACACACAAACAAAACAAAAAACACAACCAACCAACCAAACAAGCAAAACAAAACAAAAAACGACAAGAAGGAAAAAGAACATCTAGGATAGATTTACTTGCAGGTTGATGAGAGGCTTTGAAAAATCAATTATGTTGTCTTCATTTTGTTACTCATTATTACATGTATTTTGTTAATTTACGTTTTTGCAATTATTACAAATTTCTTCCGCCTATAACAACATTGTGTATAATTTTCTCTGTTTATTTGATGGAAATGGAAATAAATTTGAACTTTGATCTTTCTGAAGCGATGGCGTCACCACGTCATCTCATTTTACTGTGTCCTTAAACTGTTGCAATTTTCTTTCCAATTTTCAATTTCTTTCGATTTGGGTGGAACTCTTACCGTTTTGCTTGTTTTCTCATTATATATATGGTACTCGAGCAACTCGATCAATTCAAGCATGGGGCGGCCTTACAGTTAACTTAGCGCATTCCACACAATTCATATAATTGCACATCATGTAGCACATAAATTGATGTGGCAATGTATATTTTTGTGGAATTTATTGGGGTCCTTGAGCAGATAAAGCAATACTCTGAAAAACCCAAAGCATAATACTCTAAACAAGGATGATGACATATAGGAGGCTCACATAATACAATAATGTAACAACGATGTAATTCCATTACAACATGTGTGGAATTCATGCATGCTTTCTTCTTTTATTCTGCTTCCTTGAGCACCCAATCATTCTTATGTGAAGTTGCTGTGTCATCATCCTCATTCGTTGTGATTTGTAGGCCCAATGAATTTTGAAAACATTCTCATTCCTAGTTCAATTCATAATACATTCTGAAACTCTGTACCCAGTATATAACCAATTTATAGACGTTCAAATGCAAAACTCTAAAAATGTCTGTAGGTCTCATTTAAAACGTTGTCTACAAGCTTCTAAAAACCCCAATTGATTTTGCATGGGAGCCAGGAGGTTGGTGTGATTTCATTGTCGTCCTTACCGTCACTGTACAAGTTCCTTTACTGGCCTCAAGGAAAACAACATGAAAAATACGATTCGTAAACAAACCCTATAATCACACAGTTTTTGATATATTTCTTTTACCACATTCAGCACCCGAATTCCATTGCTCATATAGCCTGGAATCTTTTAGACGTGAATCGATCGGCCTTGGATAAAAAAGGAAAACAACAAAAGAAGATAAAATTTTGGCTTTGAATGCATAATTATAGCTGATGAAAATGTGCAATTTCAAGTGAAGTTCCGTGTAATATGCCCACTTACCAGGTGCACAATGACTTTTTCAACAAAATATTTGCGATTATTTTGCATAATAAGGCCAGAGTCTTTGAAGGTTGTTAACTTCGTGCATTTTTCTGGACTGACTGCTTTTCCTTTTTTTTCCGAGATAACTCAGTAAACACCAAAAGAAATAAAAGAGAGAGCAAATATCTTGTGACAAAATAATACTCAATTCTTTTCAATAATGATCTGGTCTCCCATGGAAATGCAACTTTCCTCGCAATGAACGGATGAAATCTTAGATAGGATCGACAAATTGCTTTTTATTTATTTCCTCGCTCCCCTAGTCAAACTTACAAGATGTCGAACACCCCGAACCAATTATGGCAAATTACATTTATTTCCAGATGTATTTCTATCCGTTCGACACATGTTTCTTGTTTGGAACAAATGAGTAATATAAAAGCCCACAAGGCATAACACGACATTCATTCGTTTAGATCCATTATCTTGGACAGATTTTGAAGCCTCCCTGTCAATTATCGTTGCAAGAAATTTACTGTAAATGCTGACTGATCCAAAAGCCATTCAAATTGCACCACAGGCCAGTAATAATCGTGCAGATGATGCTGTTTACAAGGTTACTGCACAAGCCAATTCGTGCTCAATTCAAATTAATGTCGAGTTAGAACATTTCGCACGCAACTAAAAACGTGAAACCAACTTTGTATCCAATGCAACATTAGCGTAATGACTTCATACTTTCTCACGGAGTAGTTACATAGAAAAGCAGAATATTGCGTGACTTAAGACAGGGAAGTAGAGGAAATGATGGAACTGACATAATGGTAGTGGATTATATATGGAAGAGAGTGGAGCATTTCCTTTTATCTTTCGTGACAAGTCGTATGTTTGCTCATGCTAACAATCGTTATATTGAATGGCAAATTCACGCAGTGTTCATCAGGAGCCTTGTGCTGCAGTGTTGTTTTTTGAATGACAATTTTGGCAGTTTTACAAAATGTAAAGGTCAATAGAACCCTTTCAGTTTTCCTTGTCTTAATCTAAGCATATGCCGTTTTTGTTGTTTGCTTGTTTTAAGACAATATCTACTGTTGATAGCATCACACAATGCATGACTAAACCTAAATTTGAGCCAAGATGACATTACCACAATTTCATCATCTACTGTCGCTTGTTAAAGGAAACGAAAAAACCCAAAAAGAAATGTGAATTGAGTGAAAGCAGAAATATTAGTAGAACACATCAGTAAAAGTTTGAGGAAAATAGGGCAATCGATGCAAAAGTAATGAATTTTTAAAGTTTTGGTGTTGGAACCGCTAGATGAGGAGACTACTAAGGGTTATGACGTATGTGTGGACAACAATATAAAGAAAATATAAAGGGAATTCCACAAAAAAAATTCATGTTTCATGAGAACTACACATTCCATCAACTTGATACTGACATATGTTAAGGGTAGCCATTATTCCCCCTGCTTTCTGAAAGCGGTTAGTCAAGTGCTCTTTCACTTTGCTAGAAAAGTGAACTTTTTGTGGAATTCCCTTTATATTGTCTTTATATTGTTGTCCACACATGACATCATAATCTCTAGTAGTCTCCTCATCCAGCGGTTCCAAGACCAAAACTTTGAATGTGTTCTACTGACGTTGCTGCTTTCACTCAATCCACATTTCTCTCTGGGTTTTGGTTTCCTTTAATTTGAGAGGCAAACAAGTGCAATAGTTACTTAAATTTCTTCCTTTTCGAGGCTATGATACGATAGAGCTACCGCTTTCTATACACGTCGAAAGTCTGCCGCAGTTGAGTTATTTTGTATGATGGTGTGGGACAATGGCTGGAAACGAGCGCACATTCTGCTGCGCTCGTCGTGTTGCGTTGCGTTGTTAGCGTCGCTCTCCCCGCTCGTGCTGTCTGCGCGCGCCGTGAGGGCAACCCTGCCCGTGGCTGGTCCCGTTTATAAGCTCCTCTACCCGATCCGAGCGTCTCAGCAGTCTTAAGCTGACGGAAGGAAGTTCCTTTAGCCGTGCATATTGAGTTAATCTGATGATCCCCTATAGGCCCCTCGTCTGTCAGGTCGGGGAGAATCTGCCGCGAAGACGTTTGAGACAAGTCATGTTCTTCTGTGACGTCACGCGGCTGTGAAACATTTTTGCCTCATCGAGGAACGCTGTGCGTTCCGCGGCACTCTGTAGTCAGAGGCATGCGGGCACTCCAGGAACTGTCGCCTCAAAGGAGCGTTGCGGGTTCAGCTCACGCGTACTTGAAAATGTCATTAGACATTTTAGAGAAATGAGAATATCATCAGACACATTACAGGTCTTTACTCTGAGAATAAATCAAATAAAACGACGTACGTATCTATCGCGTGTACAAGTACAAATAGAACTCTCAAGCCATTTAAGGGGAAAGCAGAAGGTCGTCACCAACACTGACAAGGCATGTCGTTGCTGTCAAAAGTTGTGTAGAGAATAGAGTAGATCTCCAACGAGAGAGAAACGCATTGTTAAAGCTGACTTTATAATCAAACACAATCATCGCACCACATGTACATACACTGACTCAAGGATGATGTCCATGACAAGGGAATTGAAAAGTGGCAACACTGAATGTCAAAACGCCTCATTTTGATCCTCTCACCATCAACTAGCGAGGTGTTGCTATGCATTATATGCTATACCATTTACGAAGAAAGGGAACATTATAAAAGGATCATACAATTGGTCTTATCAACCCAGGATCAGTTGAGGGTAGCTCTTTTAGTGTTATTGCTGCTCTACCATAAGGGTGCCCTCCTGTTACTATTAACTAACCACTAAGTATCGGTGCTCAATTTATTTCAGACCTGCGCCAGGTGGGACAGTGCGGGTAAAACGTCTTGCCCAAGCATGTGTAATACATCGGGTGAGATTCGAAGTGATGATCTATGAGAGACAACAGCCTATGGCACTCTTCTACAGTACTTTTCTCAGGATTATTATTGTAATGAAATACAAAAAAAAGAATAAAAATACAGAATATTGTTATGGGCCCGAGGAAAAGATGGTGGCAAATCTTAACACGTCACACTTATACATCATCAGTGACACCAAACTGATTACCACAAGACTTTCTTGGAGTAACAGCAATTTAACTGTATTCTTGTCCTCGGGCCCATAACAACTGGGGGCTTGTCCAGGAAACCTCGAAGCTTTCTCTGCCCCACGTGGACTGAACAGATTACAGTAATTAACATAAGTATATATTATTTACATAAGTATATATTTATGACAACGTTGTGAACAACGGATTGACTTATGAATGTAGGGCTTATTATGTATGACGTATATATGAAACATATATTTATGATAACGGTATGTTTGTATGTATGTGTGTAGCTGATGTGTGTGTGCTTTTGTGTGTGTTGATTAGCATTTACTCATTGAAGTGCCTATGGATTTATTTTTATTGCGAATTATAGGGGGCCTTCGCCTTCAAGGTTTTGATTAACAATCAAACAAATAAAGGCTTTGATTTATGAATAAAAGCCTCGATGAAGGGGGACACGGCTTTGATTAACAAAGAAGACGTTGTTTGTTTGAATAATCAAAACCTTGTTGAAGGGGAGACCCCCGAAAATTAGCAACAAAAATAACTTCATTGGTAAAAAAAAAACCACATTAACTTTATTTATCTTGACCTTCAACCTATTATATATATATATATATATATATATATATATATATATATATATATATATAACACTTGAGAAAGGGCGGCGAGACGCCCGAAAATTTGTGTGAAGAAATAAACCGTTGGTGAATACAGCATGAACTTTGTTGCAGCTTTGTTACTTATATATATATATATATATATATACATACATATATATATATATAGGCCAACAGAATATAATTATACTTTGTCAGTAATTTAGAAAATTGTAATAGGTAGACCCGTATAGAACAACAATATTGTTCCCGTGATGTAGCTGTGATGAAGTCTGTAACATGGGCTTTGCAAATAAATCTACACCGCTTCCTATTAATGACTGTCATTTTTGGTCGCAAGGGTAGATACTATGCTGTAAATATTCGCATCTCCGTACATTTTTATACTCAAAGACATGGTTTAAAAATACATTTGTGATTGCTTTTGGTGCAGAGAAGAATCAGGGTTGCTGAGTCACGTGACCAAGTAGGTTATTTTTAACACACCATAAGACTCCGTGATTTGCACTTAACATTTCGAACGTTCTCAACTTTCCGGCAATCTCTCCGATTTCGCATGAGATTTCCAATGATCTGCTGCTTCTACGTGATAGCTCTCTGTTAAAAACCACCCTTCCCGCAAAGGGGTAACTTCTCTCGAAATGGGGCTCAGAAGCAGATTAGCGCAATCGTGGGTTTCTCGCCAAACTGACCTGACAGTATATGTGAGGCAATCCCCAGTCACACGACACTGACTTCAAGAACACAACCTACCTAACTTCGCAAAGAAAATTCAGACTGTAGTGTCCGCATAAAAAAAAAGGGGGGGGGGGGGGGAGAAAAAACAACGAATACAACTTCAAAAGGTATGTCATCATTGTATTGTGATCATCAGTGTCACAAAATCTTGTTAGCCACAGCAGGTAAAGCAGTCGAAACTGGCATTGTAAAATGATGTGATGCTTAAATAGATTTCGGTGCAAGTCATTACTAGCAATTAAAGAGTTACAGACACACACATCCACACACGCATGGCACACACACACGTGATTACATATTGTATATATATATATATATATATATATATATATATATATATATATATATATATATATATGCCGGTTTCATGCGACATCTTCTGTTATCTACATTGTCTCAACTATATATATATATATTTGTATATGTAGAAGATGTATTGCTACATGGAGAAGATTAGTATCATGACGATTGTTCTCTACACATAAATTTAATGACGATATATAAATGCTGTTCATCATCATCATCATCATCATCGATAACACTGTAATGATTAATATTGAATGCTCGTTGTGCAGAGTTTCCACGAGAGATGTATTCCAAATTCTTGCCTTATTTCACCAATCCAATCCATTGATCTGTTTTGTGAAACGTTTTGCATTTCAGTCTCTAAATGAATTTCAAATGGAATTCTCTAGTTTCCATGGTACATGTACTACAACATCTGTGTCAAGTCCAAAGTTTGCCCAATAGTTCCCCCCCCCCCCACCATCATACACCAGTTTTGCTGATCTTCATGCATTCACGAAGAAGCAAAAGGGGTTTTTTTTCACACGAAAGCGCTTGAATCAAGAATATTTGCAGTTGATTTCATTTTTCTTGGAAACACTCAGCAATATTCTCCCAACCAATGTGAAATGTCTAATCGGTACACCGCCTAGATGTCAAGTGATGACGTCATATTATCTATTCGAGCGAAAGCACTGCGCCATATCATGATTAACCATACGACACACCTTTCATGCGTGTGGGCGAATTTTCCAGACATTGAAAGTCCTGTGTCGCTCCTTGTCTTGTTCATTGTGCAATTTGCTGAAATGAATGCCCTAATGATTAAAATCAGACAAATAGTAGATGATTCATTAAAATTTATTCCCCCCCCCCTCAAAAAAGACGTTGAAAATTTCACAGGCTTTCTCTTCATGAAAAATGTTGGTTGTAACTACGTGTGAAAATTGGCTGAGGTGATGATGTTTGCAAGGGACAACGTTCCTATTGATTTATCGTCACCTCGTCTGATTTGAATAAATATTATAGACGAAACTTATAATACTGTTTTAAGAAAACATGATGAACCGTAATATTTAATTAGTTTTCTTTGTGTGTGTGTCTGGTCAGATTTGATAGAATCTCTACTTTTCTGTTCTGTTTACTCTATAGTATTATAAGAGAAAATTCAATCATTATGTTGTGGAAATACTTTAAAAAGCAAAGAAACTCTCGATGCTCTTAACTTTGACGGATGTAAGTTTTGTCTTTGTGGAGGTTTCTTGTCCAGTTGCTTTTGCAAATACAAAATAAAGCAAATCAGTTGTCAATCAATTGCAACTTGCAATCGATTGCAAGCTCGCTTCTTGCAGCGGAAAGTTGCGATTTATTGCAACTTGCAATATTTTGATCTATCCATGCAATTGCAAGATTTGCGAAAGATATTTGCAAATAATTTTGCATCTCGACTGTCTTGCAACGCCGCCTTAGTTTACTAGATTGCATCCGTTCCAATTGACGATCACCCCGCCCAGTTGCCACATGACCACGCCCTCCGACATTCGTCCTGCATGTGTCGGGGAGGGAGGAAACTAATTTGAGTTGAATTCGAGTCGAGCATTTTGGTTTCAATCGACGGTTCGTGGAAAAACGGAGAGAAAGAAGGCGAGGGCGAGAGAGAGAGATAAGTAAGTGCATGAGACTTTGTGATTAGTCATGCCTTTTGAGGAAGAACGGGAGCTAGTTGTGATACTCTCCGACCTCAAAAGGAGAAATCAAGTTTGTCATCTTGCCGTCTGCTTGTGGTCAGGCCACGGGCGGGAAGTCGCGGCAGAGCTCCAGGTGCTGCGCGCAGGTGCTCCGAAAGCTTGAGCGCAGATGCGAGCTTGACAAAACAGGTTTCACGTGCTCCACAGATTTCGATCTGTCATGCTAGGTATTTCACTACCGCCTGAAAGCAAAACATAATGTGAGTGTATATCACGTGAATGTGTATGTATCTCCATTTGCTATGTATGATACCGCATAATTTCATCACATTATGTCTTTTCATATTATGTTAGGGCACACTCGTCACAAATTCTTTACTTCTAGGGATACATGCTCCCAGCATGTTCAAATTGATCGCGTTGTTATCTCTACTCATGCATTTTTGTATTTGCTGGAAATTAATGTCACTTAACTGAACAGAACAATACTATCTACAGAGCGATAATCCTCCAAATTATATAGGCAAAAACAAAAAACAAAAAACAAAACAAAACACCCGCAAGTAAATGTACGTATGAAGTATATTGTCAGTTTAACCCATGCACGTGAAAAGTTCTTGGGATCTTGATGGAACAACAGTTTGTGCAGATCGAGATATTCTGATGAAATACGTTTTACAGTATATAAAGTCATATAGTATGATTGTATTTCCTGTATTTCCTTACACTATCATATAGTTTCCCTTATTATAAGAAATGAGCCTCATTGATTTCGTATGTCATGTATATGCAAATGTTAAGCTGTAAGTTCATTTGCTGCAAATGAAATAAATAAAATTAAATCAAATGAAATAAGATAAATTAAAATGATAAATGAGTGAACAAAAGCCGTATGGAAGAGTCCCTCAAAGAGAACGTTCTCCACTGGCAAGCAGTTTTGCCCGTCACATCATTCTCTTCTATCTTCCTCACTTTTTCTCTGTCTCATACTCGCAAACACACGCACGCACCAAACGTACACATTGGTCACGCATGCATACATACACACCGCAAGAAGCACACACACACACACACATGTTAAATTCATGCTATACATCATGGAAATCCCGTTTCAGAGATCGATGTAAATGTGCAGACAAGTCATATTTCTCTATTTTTGCTTAACCTATACCTACTTTCCACCCTGAAGTTCTGTAGCATCCGCGCTGAACTCTTGTCTTTTTTCGTTGGTTTAACGATTTTTTTTTTTGTTATAGATTTCTCCATGTAATGAGATTGACTATTTTCATGCAATAGACATCAGTAATGTCATACTCCATTCACATATCTCTCGAAATTCTTTCAAAAGCGTGTATTCTCATGGTTGATTCCGCCAACGCGCCACTGGCTGGATCATGACTCCCGTGTCTTAATCTAATTTGGCCAAACCTTAATCTAAACCGGATCTATCAATTAGTCTCATTGCCGGATGGGAAATGAAAATCACATTTTCTCTCGTGCCACAGGTCAGGTTCAGGTTTGGCCACAGTTTCAAAACATTCCGCCAGCAGCCCCCTCCTTTATACCCCACTTCCCCCAGTCAACTTCGCCCTTGTGTACGTATAAGTGCATTCGCACTCGCTCTGCGAATTTTTGGTTTGTATTTTAAAATGTCTTACAAACTCGCCGATAAAACAAAGAGGACAATAATGTTCCTCTGAGCGGATACCTTGTCCTGATTTTACAGGAAGTCGAAATCTTGCTCCAGCAAATAGTTTCCATTGTAAAGAAAAATAGAGAGATAGAAAGAGAGGGGGAGGGTAGAGAGTGAGGGTTAGGAGGGGGAGGGGGAGAGAGAGAGTAAGGCGCACGATACGATATCACATAGTATCGTGACGAGTGATCGGATGTGAGGACACGAGCCGAGCTGGCAGGTGGATTTGGCGCCAAGAATTCGATCGTTCGTGTGACAGGTGGACAGCGCCTTTTTGTCATCATCGATCAACTTGTCGATCTCTACTCTTCATTACACGACCCTAAAAATTGATTTTCTTTAAAATCTACCGAATTTGACATTGTAATTGGATTGAAATTAATGGACACCGGGGTCGCCATGATGTGCAGCCGTCTGGTGGTGTCTATGGTCCGATGTTATTTTACGCGATCTTTGAGCACTGGTGGCCTCGCTCTAAAATACACTCGTTGTGTAGTATGAATTCCGAGCAATCTACTTTGCACTTTGGCATTACTTAGACAAAATGCTTGTACAACAACGCATGTAACAGTACAAGAGGAACGTCAAGGAATCAATATAAAATGAAAACATAATGCAAATAAACAACGTCGTGTTCTAAATAAATTGATCGATATTGAAGAATTGGACTTACATTTTGTTCATGTTCGAACCAGTGTGTCTGTGTGTCTGTGTGTGTGTGTGCGCGCGCCTGTGTGTTCTCGTTTGCTTGTATTCTCTTTTTCTAATGCAAGACATTGTAAAGTGTATTGGTATCTCGCTGGTAAAGACACATTTTTGGTGAAAACGACTAGAAAGAGACTACAGGCGACATACAGGAGGGGCGCTTTGTTTAAGCCAAGTCAACATCTTCGGAAGCTAGCAAAACATAATTTGTACCGCGTCAGACAGGACCCCTTATAGCCCCATCTTTCCAGGTAATGAGGCCACGCATTTAGACGGGCGGCAGCCTGCTTATATCCCGATCGCTCCTTGCTCTCTCCCTCGTGAGATTTGCCCCTTTTTCTCTCTTCTCCTTCTAAATCCTGATCAGTCTACGACGTCACGAATATTTTTTGTCGAAATCGCCAGCAACCAGTCTGACGTCCCTATTTTCTCTCACGCCCAAAAGATTATTGTCTCTCTTCTAGCGTGCCTGTCCTCTTATTTCGTCGGGTCAGTTTGTGTTACCCGCTGAGTGAGATTGGTGTCCTTCATGTCATCTCAAAATATCATCGTGTTTCCTCCAGCTATTACCACTTCATCTCATCTTCTACTCTTCATCTCCTTCATCTCTACCTCATACACCGTACACCCACCTCGACTTCCCAGCACTTCTTGTACTCGACGACAATGTAACACAAGCAGTAAGCCTACACAGCCGGTGTCACACACACACACACACACACACACACACACACACACACACACACACACAACACCACCTGACTTCTAAATCCCACATTCCGCTGAGTTAGTTTTTGCGTTTTTCTGGTCCTCATGACGTGTTTTTTAGAGAAATGTGGGCTCGATTAGGCCCTTCATCTTAAAAACTGTAATATATAATATATATATATATATATATATATATATATATATATATATATATATGTATATATATTGGGCTTAGTGGTTCTTGATAGGCCTGTCCGAGCCCATGATCCCACATGACGTCACAACCTTCCACACAAAGAAATGCACGCGGGTCCTGCAGAAGTTAGCCTCCCCCCCCCCCCCCCCCCCCCGAGTTTAACAAAGCATCGTGATAAGATAAGGTCATGCTATCGGAGTACTAGTAGTACACATTATCAAACTGTAGCGCCAATTATATATCTTATAGGGCACGAAACACGAAAAGGTTTTTAATGGCAGCGACAACTTTCCAATCATCATTACTTTTCTTCAGCTGTAATACTAGGACTAAAATAATGCTCTTCAATTTCTGACGGTTGCAGTAACGTTTTCTGTTGTTATCTGGGGTCTGCATTTCATTAATCACTAAGCGAAATAGCTAGTGTTTTAACCCTAATACCAGGATATCATCGGTACACTCGTTTATAGATTATTTCCTTCTTAACATCAATTTGTTTTCTCTCTTCATATGGTGTGGTGCAATGAAAATCACAGTAGGGCCTGTTTATGTAAGATCAAAGGAAATTTCGGATGATTATCAGACTTTTATTATTTGAACAACTATAAATATGGGTACAGAATTTTAGAATTTATAGTGATTGGGACGAGGAATATAAGAATGTTTACAAAACTAATATCAAATCAAAATGAACAAGGATGATGACATGGCAGCCTCACCATAAGAATGCATGAGTGGGGGCTCAAAGAAGAAAACATGCATAAATTCTACACAGATGAACTTGTTAAGCAAGCGGTATTGTATAATGGAACATACATTGCCACATTTCTGAAATATGTGAGCCTCCTATATGTCATCATCGTTGCTCAGTGTGATTTGTTCTGGGTTTTTCAGAGTGTTTCTCCGTCAAGGACCATAATAAATTGCACAAATCTATACATGGAGCTGTCGATTTGTGTACTACATTATGTGAAATTATGAAAATCGCCTGGACTTAAGTGCTCATGAAGTACAAGTATAATAGACACATACAAACACACCCACATACACTCCTTCCCTATCACAGACACGCACACTTACACGTAGAACACGCGAACACGTTAAAACGATCAGACTTTCTCATCTTCTCCGTAACACGAGTAAAACAGATACGGAATAAGCTGTATGAAGATTCATCGATGATATACATGTACATTGTATTGTAACTGCAGACCACGGCAAGGCAGCAGTCCTGAGTACGATTAAAGCAGAAAACAACAACAACAGCAACAATAATATTCTACCCTGGGATGTATGTAGCTGGCAGTGAGATTCGCTACCACTCAAAGTACATCGTTCGCTTTGCACTGTGTGACCTCGGAACAATGCTCCCGAACACATTACAGAACACATGTTCCGTTGTTGCAACATCGGCGTTTCTCGACGAACGATATCTTTTCTTTCCCGCTCTCCTATCTCCTATTATCACAGCCACAGAAAGAGAGAGGGAGAGAGAAATTGAGGGGGGAAATTACCAAAGCAGGGACATCAAACGCACTCACGAAATTGTAGTTACACAGCTTCTACCTAATGTAATAAAAATGCGCATGCCCGCAGGCGGCAAGGTATAGGAAGCAAAATGCACATCTGACATGTTTTACGCCCGCCACGCCGCCAGCGCATTGGCAGCAGCGAGTGAAGGATCGAAAGAGCCGACTCATTTTGTAAATTGCCGCTTGAGAAATCAACAACCCAGCAAAACTTCCCAAATTTACATGTGTTTTTCTTCTCTATTCTCCTTGTTGTTCTTCCCTTTTCCTTCACCTCTCCCCCTCGTCTCATTTTTTTTTCTTTCTTTATGTGAACGCGTCCTACTTTGATGGGAGTCATCCAGTGACACCCCCGTACACGCCTTTTTTGAAGCGCGAATTAGAAAAAGGACTATTACCTCAAGCGAGAATACGATTAAGACAGCGTTTCTACACGTGTCGGGAGTGAGACCGTCGAAAACTCGAATCGGCTTTTATCAGGAGGACCACAACTCAAGCAGACTGGCTAAGCTATCCATAACGGCGAATTCTTTGCCATATCCGATCATTTTCTTTCTTTCTTTCCTTTTTGTTTTAGTTAAATCACCCTAAAATCCTGAAGAATAAAGATGTCAACAATGAAACAACTGTAGTTTTTCATCCATGGGGATATTTCCTTGTTTACTAGATCAGTCACTTTTTTTTTTAATTGAGTGAGAGGAATCAAGATGACAAATAATTTGGCTATATATCTATAAAATTAAATCTTTGAAAAAAAACAAACAAACAGCCAATCAATGGCTATACCGACGCATTATAAAAAGTGTTCCCGGTTTTTGTTCCCTTATTTGTAAGAACTGCACCTGATGAGACATAATTAATATTTCTTGACATCGGGGTTGTTCCCCAAAGATACCTGAACCGTGTGTGAGTGTGTGTGTGTGTGTGTGTGTGTGTGTGTGTGTCCGCACGTGTGTGTGTGTTTGTTTGTGTGTAACTCTTTCATATTTTGATGCTTCTCGTTTTTATTCATTTTTCCTATTCCGATATCATCTGCCAGTAAGTTTATACGTCACCCTGTCTAAAAAACCATATTTGGAGTCCGGTGGTGGTGATAGCGGAGACACTGGGAGGGGGAGAGGTATAGAATAGAAGATAGAGAGGGGTGTCTCGGACAGAGAAAGAGACAGACAGAACATGCAGAAAGAGGCAAGAGAAGGGAGATCATACCTCCTTGCTCAGACCAGGGGATCAGACGAGGTGCCCGTGACCTGATAGATCCTGGTTTACCAGACGGTACATACGAGACGTGCACGTCGGCACGTGTCCGCTTGCACCAGTCTGGCCCCATCAGTGAGGGCGACGGATCATTACGTTGCTCTCTCTCACCGCGCCCACTTTGCAGTTAGCAAACATGATGAAATCTCGTGTCAGACGGAGTAAAAAGCAGCTAGCTCTAGACGCATACCATGTTAGATTCCACTACATCATCCATGCCTTCGATGCATCATTTCATTTTGTAGCAATAATCAAGATATTGCTTATCAAAGTACATTTGCTTGTTTTGTTTGTTTGTTTGTTTGTTTTTTAAGCATGATTTGGGCCTAATCAAGCATTGGTGAACGTGACAAAAAGATGTAATAACTCAACTCCCAAATAACCCTAGTAACCAAATTCTATTTTTTACCAAAAATGTGTGCAATTGCTTCCTTAGCGAATCACTTCTGATTACCGTTAGTCAAAACCATTTAGACGGCTATCATGATCGCCCATATTCAGGGAAGGGATCTGATAAAATTGATGAAGATTTGCGTGTTCAGCCTGTCATGGTGATCGATTCAAAAGGAACAGTTTTCATAGCGTCAGCTATGGGTACGTTATTCACCCAAGGTAGGTCAGTCACCACTCAAAACTTTGTATCGAAATCCTACATGTGCTAATCTGGCATTCTTGAAAGGTCAGGGCGAATTTTCAAATTCTTTGATAATCATGCAAATAGTGCACATTTCGAGTGTGTTTTTCACTCCTGTATAAAAAAAGAAATCCACTCCAATAGTTTTATCAATTTCAAAAGAAAGAGAAACAATCATGCAGAACAGTGAAAAAAAAAAGAGGATCAAAATCGGATAACAAATAAGGAAGTTATGACATTTTGAAATGTCAAAAATTTTCGGAAAGCTCTTCTTGACCAGTCGTTATGAATATTCACATCAGCAAGTTGACGATGTCATGCTCTCACAAATTTTATCCATTTCATAATCATACAGAAATAACAAAGATATCATATTCCAGTTGAATTGATTTGATACAAAACTTGCTTGAAAGCCACCCAAAATAAAAAAAAGAACAAATAACTCTGATATATCTTGGTATGGAAATAAGCTTAGCTTAAAAAAAAAAAAAAAAAAAAATCCGTATTTCTTATAACATACATGCCAATTCTGAGGCATGACATCATC
Organism: Diadema setosum; assembly: GCA_033980235.1. NCBI lineage: Eukaryota > Metazoa > Echinodermata > Echinoidea > Diadematoida > Diadematidae > Diadema > Diadema setosum. The sequence goes on from CM067060.1 coordinate 33,327,889, forward strand.
AACTCACTCATTTTAATATTCATAAGGACTGGTCAAGAAATGTTTTCCGAAGAAATGTGAAATTTAAAAATGTCATATATATCTTCCTTATCTCTTATCCGATTTTTGTCATTTGTGGAACATTATGTAGGGATTTCTTTTCTCTTTCTTTTGGAGTTTATCCATTTTTTGGGGTGGATTTCCTCTCAACTCGCATGCAGTGTGGGTGATCCTATCATTCATACGCAGGTGTGCGAATCATACTTTTATAAATAAACGTGGGAGGCATATCTATGACTGTGCAGTGATTATACGGCTTGTAATTCACTAAGTCTGCTGTGGAGAAAGAAATATCAACCGCCCCACTTTTTCATGAACGCAGGTTCATGAGGCCTCCATCCATTTCAAGCTTAATCGCTTATGATGGTGGTCTCCTGCATTCAATTATCTCTGTTGTTTACTGAAAAATACTGTATATTTTATTTTATATTTCTGTGTATCAACATCGCTCAATGCAATCACCTATGTGAATCTAGTTATGTATTGTTATCGATTTATTTCACTGCACTTGTTATTCTTTGTCTTTGTACTTTTTGAAGTTTGCATTCAAATTGCATCTGATTGAATGCAGAAATAAAAGCAAACAAACAAAAACAAACAAACAAAACGCAGGATCATGAGTTCTGAAGTTAGAAGGAGAAAATCGACACATCAGTATGAATTTGGCTCCCTGAATCTCTGCATGATTATTCGAAGGGTCAATAATCTCATCACTCACTAAATTCACGGTTATCATGTTTTTATAGTGGGAAATGTGAGACGCTCCTTTTTCGCTTTCTTTGCAGGATGTAACACGAGGACACTATTACAAAATACATTGAAATTCATGGAATACACTCTCATTTCCAGCCGCAAATTAGTGAAGAGGGGGGGGGGGGGTGCTGTGTTAAATCTAGATTGACGCGTGCTATAGTCTGCTAGCAAATGACACATTCAGATGAAAAATGAGTTGCAAAAGAGGATCGCTAATAATGACAAAACACACACACACACACACACACACACACACACACGTTACAATATAAACACTAAAGCGACCGCCTCCCTGGTTTGGGCAAAGAGACACTATAGACTTACCTAGTATAGGGCCTACTTGTACCTCCTTGGTTTCGCGCTATTCTCCACGTTCCTTGATGACTTTCTGACAAAGCGTCCAGTACATGCACAAATGTCATCAAATGCTTTCATTGTAACAAAACTGGGGGCTTGCCGGGAAAATTACATTTGCATAACCGTTGCAAATCTTTGACGGACAAATCTGTCCTCTGAACAAATGCCTGAACATCCACTCTACTGATTGACATTGTGACAATGACCGTATCAAAAGCAATACAGAATCAATTCAGCTAGTATCTTGTTTGTACCGATATTCTGAACTTCGGAACGTTCCAAAACTGGCTTTAAATTCACTTCCTGGACAAGTCCCCAATTTTGTTACAGTGAAAGCATTTGATAATATTTGTGCCTGTACTGCACTCTTTGTCAGATTGAGGCTATGGCGCCGACAAAGTTTTAGAACTTATGCCCTTTTCTGAACTACCATTCTTTGAATTGCTCGACTGATTTTTTTTCTCACTTATTTCCAGAGGAATTCCTGAAAGGTAGTCTGTCCTCATTTCTGTGGTTTAGCTCATACTCATCAACCAAGAAAGCTGCTTTACTCACTTCCCGGACAAGCCCCCAAATTTTTTGACTTTCGTTGTTAATCGCATGCAAATTTTGTTTATTGTACATTGTAGTGTTAATATGCACTTAGTTTCTCTTAAAAATCATATTCATATGTTATATTGGAGATGGAAAATGAATTAAAATGTGCGTGATTGAATGAATGAATGATTGAATGAGTGAATGACAGAGTGAATAAATGAAAGAATGATTTTTTTTCTTTTGTATTGAAAGGGTTAAATCCCGCGATAACTTCCACGACTTGCATGACCTACCAATGCAGAATATTATGCCTCTTGAATGTCATGCGAAAGCCGGATCGGATAATTTCAAAGAAATTAAAATCACAAAATGCAATGCGTAATTGGACACTTCATTGATTGCCGTATGGCATCAGTAATAATGAGCACAGTTTACTTTTGTCCACGTACAGCAGGGGGTCTCACACCTGAAAATTTCCACTGTTGAAGTGAAGACGATTGCGAGAAATTCTGGTGCAAGATTCATTTCCCGATTACTAACTGTGTGTGAACGTGACTGACTGGGTATGGGGACGGGAGACTGACTACCACATATACATACATAGAAGGACCCGGAATAGCCTTATCACTTGACTCTGTAATTCACATTGACAATCGTAATCCGTAGGACCGGACACCTGTCTCCAGCTGTATGGATATAGGAGAGTGGAGCCCCAGCGTAGAGGGTACATGGGGGCAGAACTGAAACATCACTTATCAAATTAGTGACTTGTTTCTGTTTGTTTCCTGTTAACATACAGAAGAATCAGAAAACCAAATAACTTTCATATACGAATTTCTGGTGCTGTAGCTATCCGTTTCAATATTTCTCACTACACGATGTTTCCATAGCAACAGCCCATACTGTCAATCATAGTAAAACTATGACTGTCCTTTTTTGCATGCCCAGATGAGGACAGTAACACACGCAGAAATCTATTATCGACTCGTCCACAGCTAGCCATGACGTGAGTTAAGTTTATACTCTATGAAACATATCACATACTCAAACACAAAGATTGATAAGCAGTTATTTTAGGTAAACTATGCTGGTTCATGGTACAGGAATGAATAACATACCTTAGATATTATCTAAAGGACCCATGCATTGTAAATGCATGTTGAGTTTTGTTGAGTCATGTCACTTTCAACATTATTTTTTTTTTGATAATCAAATGAATATCTAAATGATATTGTACCATATACTATCTTAAAATAATTTTCCACTATTTCTCTTCAGATAACTTGGACACGCCCCCCCCCCCCAAAAAAAAAAAAACACCCTGCTGAACCAAGATTCTTTCAATGACATCGTCTGTTAATCATTGCTATGGTAAGAGTATATAGTGTGATGAACGAAAGACATTGGAATGCACTTTCCCCTAGACTTAGCATAACTTGTTTCCATGTTTCCATGGTTTTCTATGATTAGCAGAAGACATATACCTACGTATGCATGTTCTCGTAAAAATATGTGTATCTGTGTGTGCGTGTACATCAAATTTAAAGTTTTTTAGTGGGTTTCCTCTCTGTATGTTTATCATACACGTATGCATAATTTCAAGATGCATTGTTAGACACATTCGTTCCATGAACGAAGGAAAAAAATAGACAGAGAAGAACGGGTAATGTTATCCGTTGCTTTTATATATCTGATACCTCCTGTACAAAGTTTTTTTTTTTTTAATTTATGTTTTATTGAAAAATTATTCAGAATCACAATATTTACAACAATCAACTTGATTAGAATTACACAATCACTGAACAACGTAGAGGAATTGTAAAAAAGAACCTCCTGTACAAAGTTGATATAATAGGAACTGCTCATCAATCTCGCGTGAAACGGTTGGAATCAACATGCATGTTGCTTCATGTTCAATGGCAATCTAAACCGTGGCCGTAATAGATATGGCCGAGAGCCCAAAATGAATTCGTCATACTTCCAAAGCAAAGTTTAAATTTCTCGACATCCGGCATTTGGTGTATGCCGTGTATACGTTTGTCCTATACAAAGTAATGATAACTGTACTCCTGTCCCTGGCAACGCAAAGGAGGATGTTGCCCGGAGATTTCCAGTTATTTTTTTTATTGTTGTAAAGAAGAAAAAAGATAGACTTCCCGTAGCAACGGAGATGATGAGAACGTACGCTGCAAAGTTGACTGAATGAGGCCGAAATGAGGGGAGGGAAGTAGCGTTTTCCCTCCTTTCAATACTTTCATCGTCTGCCCTGTATTGAGCGCTGGACAAAAGCCCTCAACCGACAATGTCAGAGCGTAGTGTGCGTCGTCAGACCTCGCATTAGCCGTGTGACTCACTCTACACGTGTGCAAAAATTAACCAACTTTCGGGCAATGTACCTGCTGTCAATGAATGCGTTACAACGTAACGTGACATGGTAGAGTGCAGGATGTGGAATATGAATGCTTTTGCTGGTAGACTGATCACATAATTTTCATTGATGACGTACAATGAAGTTACGCACTTCACGCGTTCTTGGTCTGCGCAAGATTGGCCTCCCGACTAGGCGAAATGCCTGCGTTGCCTCAGCGTGCGGATTTATCGATTCTCTCCGACCGGTAGATTATGACGACATAAACTGCGTCATTCAAATATGTTCCTTTTCATCTCGTAGTTTCGCGATGGCGGCGACGTTGAATAGATCTAATGGATACATTATGAGTGCGCCATACATCAATACAAGCGGTCGCTTAGTAGTATTCAGTCCACATTTGGACTCGATCTTCTCGAGATCTGGAAATAGACTATTCAGATGTGGAGGTATTTTCAGTCTTTCAAAACCTTCATAGGATCGCAAAATAGACTGTTGTACCAAAGAATACCCTGCGTTTATTCTACGCTCTTATAGGCATATCTATGAATGTCCTCGCAATTGAATAGGATATTCAAATTGTTTATGCTGTCATAGGCCTTCTAGCCAAATGTAGATCGAAAGAATGGTGATGCGGAAAATCCACAATAATTCACTTTTGAAGCATTTTCCGGAAGAGTACTCATTCATAATGACACGTGAACAATCAATGACGTAAGAAATATGAACGTATTTTGTGCAGGTACTTTAGTGGTCACGTGGACCTGCATTTCGCTCAAACGTACGGATTCAGTTTGGGTAGCTATCTTAATTACGAGACAGAGAGAGACAGACGGGCAGACTGACAGATACACAAACTGTCACACACACACACACACGCACACACACACACACACACACACACACACACACACACACTCAAATAACTCATCGCTGTCTTGGCTTTCGCTTCTCATTTTAAGAGTGATTTTTCTTTCTTTCTTTCTTTTAAATATACAATTTTTGGCTCCCGAAAGTGATCATAAGACAAAATCAATGGCTGTGTTTCAAGGAAATGGGTTCAGAACAGTTAAATTCCCGTTTTGGCTGGAATAGAACTTAGTGTCTGCTTATAATTATTATGCATCTTCAAAAGGGAAAAATAGTAGAAGACAGTGTTTCCATTGGTAATACAAAAGGTAATGATTTTCTTGAAATGCAGTAGGTACAGTACAACCATGTCTTGTATGATCAGCGTCAGGAGCCTCTAGTAAAATATACTATTACTACTACTGCTACTACTACTTATACTACTACCACTACTACTACTATTGCTTCTCTTATACTTCAGCTACTACTGTTACTGCTTCTACCACTACTGCTGCCACTATTTCAAGTACTACAGCTGCTATTTTTTTCTGTATTGCTGCTACAACTACAACTACTAAACCGGTACTAGTACTACATTACTTCTACTACTTCTTTTACTTCTTTTTCTTCTTCTTCTTCTTCTTCTTCTACTGCTGCTGCTGCTGCTGCTTCTTCTATAGGCCTGCTACTCTAACTTCTACAACTACTTGTACTTTTGTAGCTTCTACGACCGATATAGCATTCCTCCCGCTACCACAACGTGTACTGCACTATCACCACCACCATCACCACCACCAATGGTATTGTCATGCCACTGGCTTTCCTACTATTATATCGCTTATTATATAAAGGCTACTACAGCCCTACAATTTTCGATATTGCTGTTGCAACTGCTAATCTCATCAATATAATATTAATATATATTAAGGGATTGTAAACGCTGGTTTACTTGGTATAAGCCAGTTCGGGGTTCCACTTTGAGCATGAGCAGAAAAAGGTCATCTGTACCAGTAGAGCATGTTGGTTTTTATATTCACTGAGATAAGCATCTGTGATGTAATAATTAGTCAAGTGATCCCTATAAGTGGTGCTTGCAAGCACATCCACCTGACAGCAAAAGCGGTATCTGACAATATCAACAGAAAGAGTTTGTTAATACATTCAATGCAAAATAATGAAATGGATGCTTTCCAAAATGCCAATGGAAGGATCATTCTGGTCACCTGGTCTACGCAAGTTCATCCTTTGTTTGAACATGACTGATGAATTCCATAGATTGGGCAAGCTTATGCCTTCTGTCGCTTGAAACTAGTGGAGTGCCTAATCAACTGAGAAAGAAGAAAGGTCATTTGTACCCATGTGCCCATGAGCTAACCCCGAACTGGCTTATTCGAACAGAATGTCATGAACTTTCCGTTTAAAGGAAACTATACGCTCTGGTTTCGGACGTTTTCGACATTACCTCGAGACTGCGCATGTATGTCGTAGAAATACGTGTGGAAGTCATCTCGATGACATTTATTCCCCAGTAACAAACACAAGAGACGCACGTGCCCAATTAGCACGGCAAATTATGAATCATATCGATCTCTTTCCCCTTCTCTCTCCTTCTTTCTGATTTTGATATTTTTTCCCCCAAGTATCTCTCTTTCTGTTTGCCTTTCTCGAAGTCTTTAAAGTCGTACACTGTACGCATAACTTAGCGGTCATTGCTCTGTGTGAGTCACTCATATTTAGGAGTCTTCGACCAGCCACGTAGTTTGACACTTCCAAACGACCATTCGACCTAAAAATGTCGTTTTGTTGACAAATACACCTATCCCCAGACAAATCAAAGTTTTAATGGTGTTTTCCGGTGCGCTAGTAGTAGTCTCCAGTGTACGTCCTCGTATCAGAGAGAGTCAGCAGCCAGCCAGGAGACAAGGATCCTGTCTACGCTCTAAATACATTTTTCCCCTTCATCTTTTCTCTACTTTCCTGATGAAATAGCTCCCCCATTCTCGACCTCCTTCTGTCTTTCAATCAAGCTTATCATTTCCTCCTGTCTTTCCATTCTCTCCCACTCCATCTTTCTTTCTTTCTTTTTGTCTGTCTTTCTTTCTTTTCTCTCGCTCTTTCTCTCTTTTATTTTTTTTTCATCATTCTCGTGGAGTTCATTCCCATCGAGTCCTGCTGTTTTATACTTGTCCCTTGGGGGCACCGGTTAAACAACATGAAGACTTTCGACTTTATCAGCCGCCTGCATGCACAATATGCATATCATAGAATTTTTAAGATATGCGCAAAGATGAACAACCAAGCCGGGTTCTTACCACATTGGTTACCAAAATAATGAGTCAATATTGACTTTTTGATTCTGAATTTGACTTTTCTTCTTCTTCCTTTTCTTCTTCTTTTTTTCGTCGGTCATGAGACATCGATTGATTTTAAATGTAAACTGCAGTATGAGGTATATTGCAATTCAGAATAAATATAAGTTCCCCGTAACCATATTATGTTAAGTCATATTGTCAGTGTAATCAAAATGAGTGCATATTCAGTATCCAGTTCATTTATCGAGATTATATTTAAAAAAAAATCACATATTATAGTTTATACATTCATTTAGTTGATGATTCACTGTGCTCACCGAAGAAACCCATTATGGACTTACATTCCCCCAGATTTTAAAGGTATTATTTACCATTTTGCAGGTGAAACAAAAACCCAGCTTTAGCGCTTCAAAATCATTCTAAAAAATGTGACTTTGGGATAAAAAAAAAAAGGCCCACAATGTATAAATGTTGATCAGTATAGTCGTTGTTAAGTATTGTTAAATATACACATTGTGAACGATAGCTATAATAAAATTGTTTCTAGAATAAACCGTTTAAATCTATGGTTTATTGAGAAAAATAATAGAGATATGTCCTAAATATATTTTAGGCTGTATTGCGAAATTTTTATATAGCAGAATGTTTTGTGATGTATACAACTGACCTACACATATACATAAAATGTGATAACTCGAACATGCTTGAAATCGCTGCTCCCAATGGGAAACAGATACATTTAAGAAGCTTAATTCTAATCACTTGATGGTATAAGAGGAAGAACGTCTGATCACCAGCAGGAAGTATTGAGGGCACCTCATACTGAGATATCAATGTCTTACATACATATTACATATTCTTCAATGACATTCGTTGCGCTGGACATGAAATACTAGACCCTTGCTAACACTATTAGCTAAAGTTGCAGGCCGGTCAACTCAACGACGAATCAGCCCTGTAGGTAAAGTATAACGGAGTAATTAGCTACACGCAGCAGATATTATCAAAAGTGTGTAACCATGACAACGGGTACGTAGTGCATTCCTTTTTTTTTTTCTAAGTGGGCATCTGATGAGAGGGAATCAAATTCAGATTAGACATGTCAACTGCACTCCGTCACAATATCGTAACCGCACTCAATGAAATAAAATTGCCGCCCTCATATCTATATCACACGAAATGAGTTCGAACACGATGTTCACATTAATGCGCGAGGGATCAGAAGGTAATACTATGTTCATGTTAGGAAATAGATCTGTAGTTATACACATGATATTCCCGTTTTTCAGCAGAACTAGACAAGAGAGGGAAAAAAGCCCTGATTAGCCCTGTTAGACGAATTGTATACCAGTATACTGTTTGGTGTTTTTTTTTTTTTCGAGGAAAAATGAGGCCGTTGACAGAAAAAAATGGCAAGTTTAGCTGAGTACTCCCATGCACTGCAGCAACAGGTCAATAAGAATGGACATTTCATTGCTGTCGTCGCTATAGATACCATTTCAGTATGTTAGCTCATAACATAATGCAAGAGCTCCACCATTATAAGAGAAAAAAAAAAGAAGAAAGAGCAAGAGGAAGAGACGGGGGGGGGGGGATGGGGGCAGAGGGAAAATCCTTCTTAGGCACCCTACATGGAGGGAACAAAATAATATACTGCCAGAGCAATTAAACTTTACGGGAGCAACCGAAAACTGTGACTCAGTATAGGGCTGAGTCGGCGCCGATGATCTGCTATCCACCGTTTGGCAGACCCAGGGATACGGCGTTAGCCCGGCTTAATTGTAGACAAATTGAAATTATCTGCCTGGTCCCATCCAGGACGACTCCCCTTTTCACAATCGCGATTATAAAGCCATCCCAAGCTGAGTAACACCGCCGAATAATTTTCAAAATGTTATAGCAGAGAGAAAATAAACTCGGATATAGGAATCTTAATCAGGAAAAAAAAAAAAAAAGATCATAATGGGTTCGCTGACAGACTGGCTACATCGGTTTGTTATATCAAATTCCGTGGTCGGTTACCACACAAGGATTTCTTCTTTCAAGTTTTGTTTGCAGAAAATAGCACATGAATATCAAATTGGATGATAGATGTAGGCCTATAGAGGTAAACAGTAAAAATGAATGAATGAACAACAGTAGTTATATTATGAATTGATACATACATATGCGATATCACACAGACACACAGACACAGACACACAGACACACACACACACACACACACACACACACATACACATACATATAGTTATATATGTGACAAAGCTGGCACTGGCTTCGTCGCTGACAGAGTTACTCAAACGCTCACCACATAAGCACAGGAATGAAACGGCAGAGCACAGCTCATGTTTACAGTTGATCACTTCCCTGCCGGGTTTATTGGGAGAGTTCTTTCGTTGTACAGCTATGTTGAGACGTCGTCAACAGCGCAGCTTCACACAAGCTTTCTCCTCGCTTCCTCGTCTGAGGAGTTTCACACTTTCACCTCCTTTATATGGTTTGGGACATTTCCCAGAGTGAAATACCGAAACAAAGTTACTGTAAAAATGTACCGAATTGATTGTCAGCAAAAAGTTATACATTATTCTTATAAAGAGAATGTTAAGGGTGTCAGACGTGAGCTCAGCACATCAGTATATTCTCTCCTCCCCACAGGGATAAGACAAATAGCATACAGGTTTATAAAAGAGAACCTACTTCAAGCCAATCAGGCTGCATGCCTGGGTTACATAACTCATCTTGTCTGTGGTCAGAGACAAAGAGTAACAAAAAGGGTTCGCTTTTACCCAATCGTGGTAGTGGCCGGCATTACATAACTTGTGTTCGACTCTGTCTGGCTGACTTTCAATAAACTACATAAGAGCAATACTTTATGGCCAATCATCATCCCATCTGGATTGCCCATTATAAGCTTTTGTTTTATGGAAATGGACACTGACCGCTCGGGTAGTTGACCCTGAATGGCAGCTGCCCTCGTCTCTGGGGAGATTACATAAGCCCACTTGGCAAGGGTGATACAAACCTCTTGTCAGTTGAAGTTGCTGGGGGAACTGCTGAGGCCTAAGCTATGACTATTGGTGCTTGCTTGGCACTTCTACTAGGTAAATTCACATCAGAACTATGAAAAAAAAACACACACAAAAAAAAACAAAGTAAGATAAAAGATGGAAGATAAGTGAATGAATCTATTGAAAGAGGGTTAGGAAGATAAAAAGAAGGAAAATATATAAGGTGAAGGATAAGATTGGAAAGAGTAAGAATATTGCTTTAGTATCCCAAGCTCCCATATGTAATCGGCAAAAGGTATAGTATTAGCATTTTTTTGACATTTTTTAATGTAATACTCTATTGACAAAGGAAAAAAAAATCAGCATCTAAAGATAATGTCGCCAAGCTCATCAAAACATACTTTCATGTGGTACTTGTCATAACATTAACAACATTGTATCTCAGGCAGTTCACAGTTTGTTTGTTTCAGTACATTGTTATGCTATTGTGTGTAATCATAATCATGTAATAATTATACTTGTTGAAAGTGAAAAAAAAAACCGAAATGAAACGAAACATATAATTTGATAAAACAACACACCAAATACGCTTTCGGCTTTCATATCAATGGCTTGGCCGAATGATTTGTTCCAGAATGTCCACACTTGCATGTCATAATGTACCGGTATATAGCGATTCTGGATCCGTGACTTGCCTAAACTGTATGTGGTGATCCGCATCACCGGTTGCATGCAGGTGGAAACGAGGTTTCAATTATGTCCAATTTGGTAGTAATTATCGTGCTTTTATCCCTTCACTATGGTCCTCGATCTTCGTTGTTATTCGAGGTGAAAAGAAAGAAAGAAAGAAAACAAAACAACTACACACGCATACACACACAGTTATAGGGATCCAAAACGTTCGGTCTGGGTTTGTTTCTACGCACGTATACACAATCATTGGAAACTACATGTTCCAAGAGCCGGAGATTGAATTACGCTTCATGAAATTACAAGGGAGTGAAAATGGTTGCCATTGGCGACGGCGCCAGCTTTATCAATTATCGGTCAGGCATGGATATCAGTGAGGATAGAAGAAACACAGCTATGATATGGAACGTTCTCCTCCGAGCTGTCTTGTCCCGAATTTCAAACTTGCCAAGATATCGAATTTCGAGCAGATACAAATTGGTTCTCCATTTTTAAAAGCAAGCAGTATACGGTCACATTTACGAGAAAGAGAAAAATGATGTGAAATGCAACATCATCACCTATATCACCTAAAGGGAAATCATAATAGATAAAGAGTCAAAGGGATTGAGTCATGAAGATTCAAAGCATCCCATCCAGATCACTATATATACGTAGATTTAAAAAAAATACGTGAATAGATTATAGAGATTAACGAGTAAAAGAATAAACGAAAAATGAGTAAATAGATAGATATGTTTTTTCCCTTTTCATTCTGAAGTACAATTGTACTAGTATAAAGAAAGTGCACTTTCTTATTAGTAAATGTTATGAACCTGCGAACAACATAGATCTCTGTAAGTCCATGCGTGGTAAGTCATAGAGATAATACACCTCGACGGTGTAAATACATACCACCAATACAATAAGTGCGACATGGACCTATCATAAGATGTATAATGAAAATTATGTATTAAAACTATGATTAAGGCAAGCATTTTTTGGTTTTACTTTTTTTTTTTCTACCTACAACTGTTGTGGGACGAGGCTCAAATTCAAGCTCGCTGACCTTTTGACCCGAGCTACCGCAGAATGGAATGCAGGCCCTGGAGGAAGTCTCAGGTCACTGACGCCAGCGCGCATTCATGCAAAGAGAGACAGAGAAAGAGAGGGAGAGAGAGCGAGAGAGGGAGGGAGAGTAGACCGTGGACTTGCGTCTTCAGTTTCAACGTTGGCTGTCTTGCCGTTGTGGGCTCTGTGTCAAAATATCATTATTGTGCGTTTTTACTATCAGTTATTTGCACTTGAATATGAATAATTCCGCTACATAGTTATCGCTGATACTCTGCTACCGACTTTTTCTCGTCATTCTGAGGGTAATATGTGCGCACAACGCTCTAACAGAAGTTACCTTTAAACCCAATGCAAATATCAGAATGTCGTGACATGTTACAGATTTTTACATACATGACACATAGCTTAGATAAGGAATGTTGATGGAACAATCTATCAATAAAATAGCATCGAATAACTAGCAGTTCTGAGGGTATTCTGTGCACACATTCTATCTCATAGAAGTTAATCAATGCAAGTATTCAGAATGTAGTGACAAGATTTATATTTTTATAACACATCTTATAGATTGAATAAGGAATCAATCAATCAATAAAATAGCATTGAATAATTGGCAGTTTGCAATTCAATATGTATACTGCAGCCCTTGGCGAAGATGAAATATTAAATTCTACTGAAGCACTAAACATATTATGCTGCAAGGAATTGCTGATGGCTGTATGCACGCTAAAACTGCCAGAGCTTAGCTTAGCTCATCCTTGGCGGAAATCTCAAACCTTGACACGGGGCACCTGCCCCCTTCCAAGTCAACGTCGAACCCTAACTCCTACAGAAGAACGCCACATCCATTCCGAGCTATAATACGCCGACTTGTTGTTTGCGTCGTTGTTCCAATACACCATGGACCTACATGAATACACCAACTGACCAATGTGGTTGGCGCAAGTAACAGACGAGCTAAGCTGAACCTCCTTGGACCTTAGTTACTTACGTCTTGTTCATATTCTACGAGGATTTGCGCCCTTTAGCTAAATTACGATTAAATCTGTTTGTGTAGATTACCATTCAGGATTCTGATAAAGTGCATTCATTTCATATCCATATATTCACGCCTTCATTGTTCATACATCTTCCAATCACTTCTTCCTGGCTACGCTGGATATTCCTCTTTGCAGAATGACACACTTCCTTATCATTATCTGGTTGATTAATGCTGAATTTGGACAACTTAGTGCACTCAATCATGTAATACATGGATATCTATTCATTCAACACTACTTTATAGTGATATTGTTCATTTTACACATGACTCGTTTTTATGTTGTTATTGTTGAATTTTTGCGTATCATGTCTATTATGTAGGATGGAATTGAATTATGTAGAAATGGGGTCTCGGTTCTGAGTCTTTGCTCCCAGCTCTGTGCAGAGGAAGGAAAGCAGGCAAGCAAGGCATTTCCACATCAATCAGGCCTGCCTCGAGTTATGAAGAAACTTCACTTTTTAAGGCCTCTCTCTTGTATTATGGTTAAGTTGAAAATCCCAGCCAACGAGACATTTTGCTGCGAGTCACTCTTTCGATATTTATCCATTCCACTGGGATTTTTACAAATGTAAATGCAGGACAAACTTCCCCTTTTTTTCTAACATTTTTTTTTTCAATCTAGTCTGCTCTAGGAATGCAATTTGTTCTCTCTTGTAAGTGTGCGTGCAACGCAAAATCAACCAGAATCCTAAATGGGTAGAGTGCATGACATTATTCTGAACTGGTGATGATGATGATGACTTATATGCGAGTATAAAAAAATGTTGCTATATGCATGCGCTATTATCAAAGCTGGGAGCAACGCTTTTTGTTTTGAAATTACTTTCCTTGACTTTTAAAGCTAATGCATGCACGCGCACATCTACTTATCTCTGCGATGTTTTGCAGACAGCATAATGGAAAAGTAGAAAATACATATCATTGTTTTATACTGGCAATGAACAAGCATTATATCTCGAAGCCGTCAGAATTTAGGACACTTTTATGCGAAAAGATTGGATGGAACTGTAATGTATTGGCGTGTATGCAAATTTGAAGGAAGCGGGAGAGAGAATCTGGGGGAAAAAGCCAACCAGCCACCCTTTGTGTACACCCAAACACTGTCAACCATGATTGCAAATGACTACATCTCGCTTCTCACACTTTACAGTTGGTAAACTCATTAGCAAAGTGGATTATAGAAATTGATTCGATTTTGGAGCTTCTTGCGATGACATAGCGATATCAATTATGTCTTTATAACTTATAGACATATTCTCAAAGGCGTAATTCACGATAGAGAAACCAAAAATTACTCGTGGAGCAGTAAAACGAAACATTCCTTTGTTGCTATTCTTTTGAGACATCTAAGCGCTATGATTTAAAGCTTTCAAAGAGATGCTTTCACCATATCCTGTCTATTCATCTATATTTAGTTTACAAGAGTTGAGTGTTCACACTGAGCGTGAGGGAAGAGGGTGAGAGAAGGGAATATATTTCACACGAGATGTTAGAGCTTGCAGTGTTTGACGAGAGTGAAACAGAAAGAGCGGAACCACCACACTTCCTGTAAAGGCTATAGGCCATCACCCTGTCATTATTATATGATCGACAACTCTTTTATTATCCACTTTCCATCGCCTTTGTAAGCTGGCTGAAGTTAACATGCCTTTGTTACAGCCCCTGTGAATGGCTTTCCTGTCTGACGTTTCTTCTTGCTATGCTTTCACTTTTCTTTTTTTTTTTTTTTTGGTGTGTAGTCATTTTGCATGTCACTGGACAAGACCTTTAGTGACCTGACTCTGTATGACTGTTGCAGTTAAACATAATTATGTTTGTCAGGGACACATCTATATTGTATAAAATGATGATTGGAGAATAAGAAGACTTGCGGATGAAATGATTGGCAATGTGTTTTCGTGTTTGTTTGTTTGTTTGTTTGTGGCAGTTGGAATATTTATGACATTTATTTAGAATCATTACCCTAATACGACAACGCGTAAAGGACTCTGGATGCTGACACATCGAAATTATGAACGGGGGTAGGGGGGAGGGACTTCTGACAGCGATAAATTTATTAGAATGTGTTTATGTTCTATCTATTTGCCCATCATGTGGCAAACTGTGCCACTTTTATCATTTCTTTTTGTAAAGGAAAGATTTCTTCTCTGTGGCACAACAATTCCAGTTCCTCATGCACTGTGCTATGACGTGTGCTATGTTTAGTGTTCGTGTACAGGAAGTGTTGACGGATGAATTTACCAGGTTGATGCTGATCATATCATGATTGCACATCCTCTTTTTCTTCACTTTTCATTTGATGCAGAATTCACTCCTGATTCTAGTACGACGAAATCCTGTTCACCAATCACCGAGGAGATTCTCACCTTCAAACCAGGTGAGCACGGTCGTGTGCGAATGAGCTTCTTTTTTGTTGTTGAAGCTTTTATTCTTTTCTTTTCTTTCTTTCAGCAGTATGATGCTCCCATGGTTTGCATTGCTATAGAACCTCGACGACGACAGAAATAAAGGCGTTCTTCTAAACTAAACCAAGCAATTACCCAGACTTTGATTTTAACATATTTGAAAATTCAATTACTAGTTATCAAATGGAGAAAATAGAAAAAAAAGGGCATTCAAAGGAAAATAAAAAAGTCCAACCTTATGAAAACATTCCAGTTCTGGGCCCCAAAAGTTGATATGATAGCAACTCTTGCTAGAATTGCAATTGTCATGGTAACGATGAGAATCCCGCTTCCTGATTGGCTGTTGCTATTGGAAGTTGCCATTCCAGCAAGAGTTGCCATCCTAACATGTTTTATGAAACGGGGCCCTGGTGAGCATAAACGTGTCTTTTGTTGAGTAGGCATCTTTTCCTTGATTTTTGTAATTACATTAATCACACTGATGAACGGACCAGCACAAAAACACTTTTTAAGTATATAAGATGATTGAATGACTATATTGAGACCACTTTAGATTAGTTTTTGCTGTTGTTTCGAGGTTGTCTTATTTTTTTTTTTTTTTTTGTTACAACATGGGGTTCTTTAACTCTGCATGGGTTTTGAGTAGACAACGTTTAATATGAACATGTGTTCATGGTTGAGACAGAAATCGCACCATTTAATTTTCTTGGAAACGGACCTGAAAAGATAGACCTTGCAAAGGAAAGTAGGATAAGAAGGAGAAAGCTAATGCTTTACTTCAGTGTCATATCCTGTAACTGCTGATAATTATGAAAATAGGTCACGGCAAGTCCGCCTGTATTGTCCTCTGTTTCCCATAGTGTTCCAGACGTAAATGTAAGCTGATGCTGATGTCGAAGTCATAAAAACGGACCAACTTTTTGTAGTTATTCATTGAGGAGTTCCATTTTCATAACGATGTAAGACCATGTTACTGATGGAAATCTAAATCAATGCATAGCATATGCCTCAAAATGACTCCCTCAAAAGCACATATACAATTTGAATGAAATCTTGTATGACTGAATACTCTGTATTCAGGTATAACGATTGAGTCACTTTTTGAACTATGGTATGTAATTACGTGACAGATAAACAATAAATGGGAAAAATATCTAATATACGACGAAGGACTGTTGTGTACCTTTTCAGAAGATAATTTGCCTGCTCTCAATCTTTCCGAAATCTTGTATGCTTTCACATTTTTTCCTTTCATAAAACAAAGCCTAGTTATGCAATTGGATATACAAATATGTCTCTTTATTATCCTTCTGTCTTTTATCGTAATGCTTACTTTCATTCCCACATCAATCGAAGACGACGCCAGCATTCAGATGTTGCATCACTTAGCTGTCGTGCAAGACGCCCTCCTTTCGGATGCCCCTTGATTATCACAAAACCATAAAGATTACCACCTTTAAAGGACAATTTCACCTTCAGATACATGTGGCTTGAGATAATGCAGCAATATAAGTAGAACGCATCAGTGAAAGTTTGAGGAAAATCGCACAATTCGTTCAAAGGTAATGAATTTTTTGAAATTTCTATGCACTCACTGCTGGATGAGAAGACTACTACAGTTGCTGGTGTCACATGCGTAGAATGATAATTGATTTATAAAGAAAAAAACAAAGAGAATTCCACAAAATTTCTTTTTGGAAGTACACACTCCCTCAACTTCTTACTGACATATGTTAAGGTATGATTTATTGTTCCCCCTGCCTTCTGAAAGAGGTAAGTCATGTGCTCTTCTATTATGAGAGAAAAGTGAAAATAGGCTAAATTTTCTTTATTTGACGTTTACACAAAAACATCACAAGCTGTAGAAGTCTTATCATCCAGCGATCGCGGACTTGAAACGACAAAAATTGATAGCTTTTGAACAGATTGTCCAATTTTACTCAAACATTCTTTAATGTGTTCTCTAATATTGCTGCATTCTCTCAATCCACATGCTTATGAAAGTGAACTTGTCCTTTAACGCATGCGGATCAATAGCAAAAAAAAAAAAAAAAGTCCACGTTCATTACTGATTTTCTTTGTTTGTCTTGTTTTGTTTTGTTTTGTTATTGAAGGTTCGCGGAGTTCTTGACAAGAGGAACAAGATAATAATCTTTTCAAAGATTTCTTTTTTTTTTTCATTTTTTTTTTTTACGTTTTCTCTCCGGGTCGCTTGAGAGGAAAGTAACATTAGCCTCGAGGAAAACATGGAAGTGAAATTAATTCCAAGAATTTTGTATTCTTGTTTCACTCGAATTGTCATAGGAATTATGTTGATGATAACATTCCATGTTGACATACATAATGTGGATTTTGCAAGGTTCGCAAAATGTGTGCTATATCGTTATCATCGTTCTCTTCCCGCGGAATGGCTTCATGGCTGTTCCCCGATTCTATTTGGCGCTATTCCGATATGGACCGATTTATCACACTGTGAAAAATTGCGGAGAAATCTAATGTGTTTTTTTTTTTTTTTTTTTTTTTTTAGGGCTTCTCACTGTTGGTAAAGAGGCCGATGATTAGAAAAAAAATATATATAAACCAGAAGAAAGCACCAGCCTATTAGTATATTGTATTTATAACTAAATATTATTTGCTGTGCTCTTCGGTATAGTATTGTTTTGATTAATCAATACATTTCGTCTGGATTGTTAGCCTTTTCAAAATTCTGGATTATACTACTTTGGTAGTTTTTTAAATAAAGCTTCATTTATACACTAAGTATGGTGGAAAGAGACTTTGCTCATGCTTGACTTCTTTGTAGAATACTCTCCGTCTAGAAATGAAAAAATGTTAGGTCAGATAAAGTGTTCAAATAATCTTCATATATGTTTATATTAGCATGTAAATGATTTTCCTTTTAATTTTGTGATATGACTTTTGCACTGTATAGTTGTTCCTCGAGCACTTGATTTCGAGTGGATCTGGCGTCTTACGAATGTTATCACACATATCATTATCACTATTAGTGTGTAAATATTGCTCTTACTTTTGATGAGGGCACATGTACAATTCTCCCAGGGCTATAACATAAGATTGTCACTGAGGCTAGTCAGCATGGATGATAAGATTCGTATATCGACTTACAATTACACAACCGTTTACGCCTACCATTACATGAAACGAAGAACGGATTTTTTTGTAACCTATTGGAAGAGTTTGGGTTTTTTTTCACCATCGTATAGCAAAACAAATTTCTTCACTTTGACTAGAGAGAACCCCATAAGGAGGGGTTGCCGTGCGACAGTGATCTGCGAGAGTAGAATTGTTTTTGTCATTTACCTTCTTGTCAATCACATGTCAATCATCTGTCATTAGATTCTACAGATGGAAATTTGATTCTTACCACACAGGGGATTTATGTCTTCATTAAAACTTTATGTCGTTCCGCTAGCTTTATAGCAAGTCAATACATACAAAAAGAAGTTTATTTTCCCTCATTATCATTCGGGCCATTATACCAGGCCATACCCTTATGATAGATATAAGATTATTGGCGTCATAAGTATGTATAACCTTCACAGTACCATGTGTTAGTTTAGGTGCCGCCGTACTCGTTACCATTATTACTATCATTAATGGAAGTCATAATTAGTTTTAAAAATTCAAACTCAAATGAACTGTCCCAGAACATCAGAATTTTAATCGCATAATTTCATGCGGCAGTGATATTTTGCTTTAAGGTAATATCAAATTTACCTCGTGGATTGTAGGGGTGGGAGGTATATTCGAAAAATTCGAACTGTATAGAGGGTTCATTAAAGGGAACACAAACCCAAAGAGCAATGTGGATTGAGTAAAAGCAGTAACATTAGTAGAACACATCAGTGAAAGTTTGAGGAAAATCGGACAATCGATGCAAAAGTTATGAATTTTTAAAATTTTGGTGTTGGAACCGCTGGATGAGGAGACTACTAGAGGTTATGACGTATGAGAGGACCACGATATAATGAAAATATAAAAGGAATTCCACAAAAATTCACTTTTCTAGCAAAATGAAAGAGTTCTTGACTAACCGCTTTCAGAAAGCAGGGGGAATAAGTGCTACCCCTAACATATGTCAGTATCAAGTTGATGGAATGTGTAATTTTCATGAAAAATGAATTTTTATTGAATTCCATTTTTATTTTCTTTATATTGTAGTCCACTCATACGTCATAACCTGTAGTAGTCTCCTTACCCAGCAGTTGCAACACCAAAACTTTAACAATTCATAACTTTTGCATCGATTGCCCGATTTTCCTCAAACTTTCACTGATGTGTTCTACTAATATTACTGCTTTCACTCAATCGACATTGCTCTTTGGGTTTACTTTCCCTTTAATGAAAAAGTTATAACGTGAAAAAGAAAAACACTGTGACGTTGTCTGTGGCGTTCTGACTGTTTGGTAATGCTCAGTACCGTATACGTTATTCGATTTGATTATTTAGTTATGCGTATTCCCTCTTGATTATGTAACAATGATCACAGCATAATCTCGCAAAAGC
The DNA here is from genome assembly GCA_033980235.1 of Diadema setosum. NCBI lineage: Eukaryota > Metazoa > Echinodermata > Echinoidea > Diadematoida > Diadematidae > Diadema > Diadema setosum. The sequence goes on from CM067060.1 coordinate 33,347,832, forward strand.
GATGGAAATTGCTCAGCAGACTTGTGCTAAGTCTAGAGTACGATGTCGTTAGTGTCAAGTGTCTTGGGTGAACTGCAAATGTCTGTCGTTGAACCCCCAGTGGGTTTAGTCTTATGTCCTGCTTTAAGTTCCCATGTTTGCTTGACTCAACGACTTGCCTGTATACGCACCTGACATGTGTGTGTTTAAAGTTGAACCGGGCACCACTGGAGCGGCTGCACTTAGCTCATAGACCGGCACGAGTTATCAGGCCAGACAGAACATGGACAAGCACAATGTGATTGACAGTTAAAATGCCCTCAGGCAATGTAAAATGCAGCGTTGACGTCCGAAGCAAGCTTCTGTGGCGTGCGTGAAACAAGCTGTGGATCATTATGCGAGTCCAGTTATGTTTTGCCTACCAGAGTAGGAAGGAGCGCGTGAAAGTGTAAGCTTAATGATTAAAAAAGTATTAAAAAAAGAAAAAGAAGAAACAAAATAACAAAAAAACCCCAAACAAACAAGGAAACAAAGAAATCAAATAAGATAAAACAGAAACAAAACAAACAAAAACAGAACAATAAAACAACAAAAAACGTAGAAACAAACGAACAAAAAGCGCGGTAAAAATGCCTTTTACCGTGTTTAGAAGAACAAGAAATTCATGATATCGGTTTTGTGTCCTCTAATTTCATTCTGGTCTGATATTTCCTGGAAAATATTTGTGTGTTTTGGTGTTTTCAGCGATTAAGTCAATTTGAAGGTGATTCTCAGCACCATGACTCTAAATAAATTCCTTTCACTTCCAGTCTTTGCCTGAGAGATTAGAGAGAATGGTGGAGGTGGTGGGTGGATGTGTGTGTGTGCCTCCCTGGCTAGTAATCCTTGTGGGAAAACAGTTCAAACAAAGTCAATGCATCAATTTAATTCCTCAACATGCATGACAATACACGCTGGGCCAAATATACAGCACCCCCCCCCCACACACACACACAAGTCCATGCATGAGGAACGGAGTAGGCCTAACACTTACGACTAATGTTTTTTTCTTCTTTCCATCATCATCGCCATTGTTTTGACAAGCTAGTTTTAGTTAGTATAGGCCTACAGAGTACAATCTGAAGAAAAGACCGAAAGTAGTTTCATTGAACTTTGACATGAGTTAACATTATTTTTCAATACTTTATCTTAATATCAAACAGTGCTACTATACACAGTCATATAAGCTGAAGTGAGGATGATTATGAATTTGTCACAACTCTCCCACTCATCTGCGCACCACAAAATATTATGAAAATCACGGTTAAATCCATATAACTCAGCGACTATAGTATACAACTCTTTAACCACAATAAGTGATCATTTTACGGTTCTGCTTCGCAGCGAATTAAATGAATTCGCAAAATCACAGAAATTAAGGGAGATAAGTGTGTAGATCAGTGGGAAACTTACAACTGTATAGGAGGAAAGGGAATCATTCATTCATTTCAATTCTCTCAGCATTCTGGAGCCTAGCTAATGTTGTTTGAAAAAATCTGCGAACTGGAACATTAATCGTAACTTTCTTCTGTACATTAACCTGTACATTAATCTTGGTTGCTGATATTTTTTTTTTCCTGTGTTCACTCCCCCAAAATGTATAGATTTGAATAGGAATGGTTTCAAATGCAGACTTACGAAATTTGTATAACTTAAAATCTGCTCAAAATTAAATAGATTTTGTTTCAATATTATGATCAGAATCAATTGTTTCTATGAAAAGAATCCAATCAAAATTTGATCAGATTGTGAATAGAAACCTTGTCAGTACCCATCTGAAGGAATTCATATTCAAATTGATTATTTTTTTTTTCTTAGAGTGTTTGGTAGAGCCAAATTGACTCGCATTTCAAAGGAATGGAAATGGCAAACGACTTTCAATCAGGCTCACACTCACCAGCGAGAATCTAGATTTAAGATAAGGTCGATCAGAAAGAGATCACGAGCGCCACGGTCAAGCATAATCAAAATGCGTCATGAATTTCAGAGGAATAAACAGGCAAAAACCTTCCAACTTCCATGTCGTACGTAGTTCCTTGAAACATTAATTAGATGTCATGGATATTACTTTGTTGTTCAGAATAATGTACTAAACTTATATCAATATAATGCACTCGGGGATGAACTGTATTGATCTACATTATTCTAAACTTGTTTCTCTTTTGTTATTTTGTTATTGATATTCTAAACCATGCGTAATTTAGCTTTCGAATTGGAGACATAATGTTTTGCTTGAGACTCACTCCAATGAATTGATTTGAATTTTATGTGCCCAACTAGTTACACTCTACAGGGAAATGCGTGTCACACGACTATCATGGTGACCGTTTAAACATCAGTTATTTTTACCACGTTTGGAAAGTGAATATTCATGTTTTGTATCACGGCTTTTGTTATAGGTTGAAGGACCACCCATCAGAGACAAACTTTTATAATTGTCTCTTTCTTACCATAAGACCACAGCAATACGGATGGTTTTGAAGTGGATTTAAAGTTCCCTTTGGCCAACGTATATATAGAGAAAGACATGTGAAAAGGTTAAGGAATGTGAATATTCATGTTCGTATCACTTGGCTTAGGTGGAAGGACCACTCATCAAAGGCAAACTTTTTAAATTGTCTCTTTAAAGTCTTACCATCAGTATAGACCATAGCAATATAGATGTTTTTGAAGTCTTAAAGAGCGGATTTTAAGTTCCCTTTTGCCCATGTAGGAGAGAGAGAGAGATGTGAAAAGGTTAAGGAATGTGAATATTCATGTTCGTATCACCTGGCTTAGGTGGAAGGACCACCCAATCAGAGGCAAACTTTTAAGATTGTCTCTTTAAAATCTTACCATTAGTATAGACCACAGCAATACAGATGGTTTTGAAGTCTTAAAGAGTGGATTTAAAGTTCCCTTTGGCCCATAGAGAAAGACATGTGAAAAGGTTAAGGAAAGTGAATATTCATGTTCGTATCACTTGGCTTAGGTGGAAGGACCACCCAATCAGAGGCAAACTGTTAAAATTGCTCTTTAAAGTCTTACCATTAAAGACCATAGCAATGCAGATGGCTTTGAAGTCTAAAAGATGGATTTAAAGTTCCCTTTGGCTCATGTATATATCGAGAAAGACATGTGAAAAGGTTAAGGAATGTGAATATTCATGTTCGTATCACTTGGCTTAGGTGGAAGGACCACCCAATCAGAGGCAAACTTTTAAAATTGTCTCTTTAAAGTCTTATCATTAGACCACAGCAATACAGAGGGTTTTGAAGTCTTAAAGAGCGGATTTAAAGTTCCCTTTGGCCCATGTATATAGAGAGAAAGACATGTGAAAAGCTGTGAAAACCTGTGTTTTGATAAACGCTTAGTGGCTTGGACCGCCATTTGGCTTCCTTGTTTGTTCGGGAAAGTGCGGTTTGAACATCACCATTCAGATGGCAGTGTACAGAAGGGAAAATGGTTGACTTTTCTGGCAACGTAATAACACGAGAGGGTTGGATAGAGAGAGAGGGAGAGAAGAGAGAGAGAGCGTCGTGCCACCATGTCCGTCAGGCGGCTTGCCACACTGCTTCCAGGAGTTTCTTCTTCTAAAGGAAGAGAGGTGCATGCATTCACTTCTTTGTCGAACTTTAGGTTGCCTTATTATCTCGAAGGTATATAGTAACCCACAAGTGCAAAGCGTTTCTAAAAGAAGGAAGAAGAGGGACAGCGGTATGGGTGGGTGATGGAGGAGGGGGGGGGGGGGTAGTGGAGGGGGTGGTGGGGAAGAGGGGTTTTTTGAATTAAGATCCCGGACCATCTCTCGAAACGGATGAAATTAAATTATATACTTTATGCCGGATCTGCGGGAGAACAAATTGTTGCACACACACAAACAAAGCAAGGCAAAATAAGCAGCATTATCTCAAATGTTAATTCTTCATGTTCTGTGCGTGTGTGCCTGTGTGTATGTGGTATGTACGTACACATCCCAGATTGTCTTGTGTATCAACTTCATTTCCAAGCTATTGTATACCGGCATCATGATACAGCATTCACAACATGTACTATACCATGTGTACTGTGAGCTTCGGATCCCGTACAAACTGCATTTTTTTTTTAATGATAGAAAGGGGCAGCTGTTTATATGCTTGTATACGGCTGTTTAAGCCCTTTGACCCTAAACTTTGTATTCAGAACTCGTATGAATAAACGCCTCTGTTCACAACTGCGCTTCGAGTCGACACGATTCTACAACCTATCGCGCAGACGTGAAAAGTGCGTTGACGTCGTGCTATATCGATTCGCAATATCGAAAGTGTGAGTTTCTGTTCGTTTTCGTCCAAAATTGCGCCCAGTCGACCATTAATTCAATATCCGCAGATGGGGGAACAAAATGCAGAGCGTGACACTACAAAAAACGTGAGCCCCTCCCTCCCCATCCCTTTTCTTTTTTTTTTTTTCTTTTTTTATTATTGGTAAGAACGTTTATACTTGTACGGTAGACGTATACGGTGAAGGAGTTGCTTCTTCACATTGTTCTGTCCCACCCACACAGAATATCCTTATGCTTGAATCACATCTTAGATTACCATTATTACTAAAGCTTGACATGATTACAAGCGTTGGTGTGTTCAACTGGAGCCGTCCTCACGTGCATGGACACAGCATAGATTTTTCACCAACGGCATGAAGAATATAGCATTGTTTCCGTGTACACTGTGACCGAAGGCATGCAATTTCTGTGTGTTTCTTTACTTTAATTCCTCTCCCCATTTCCTCTTGCCCCTTTTGATCCTACCCTCGATGTCGTCATCATCTTTAATCCGACGTAGAGATGCATATCAGGATTCAGAAATAAATAATTGGCGCACTCCGATGTGATATTTTCATCCTAATTCCAGCGGAGGTCAGTGCGAATTGTTTTGATGTCACAAATCACGTGGCCGACTCGTCTCCCGTAACGTGACTGCGGAGGAGTATGGTGGAAAGTGAGGAAAGGTTTAAAGAAACAGGAAACACATTTCCTTTAATGACACCAGTAAGAGGCAAAATTATATCAACACGACACGTTTTCCGATTATATCAGCACTTTCATTGCGAAGCCCTAAGGTAAGAAATATGCAATTGCTTTTTCAAGGTCAGTATACTAACGAGGACCGCAATAATCATTAATATATACTTAACTAAAAAGCAATTAAGTTGATGCTATTCAAAGATCTCCCAAATCTTGGAGTAAGGATTTCCCAATTTTGACATCGTTCATTTCATTTCACCCCTTCTCCAATTCTGACTTTGAAGTTGACTTCAGACATATTGCAAGCAATTACATGTACTGTTTGTGTACGAATCCATGAAGCATGTAGACCTAATCTTGCAGCGTTCACTGTTGATGTTATCCGGTGACTTCTCGATTATTCACTGCTAATACATGTAGATTACCACCTGAAAATTACGCGTGCTTGAGTTATTTCACTCTTTTTTTTTTCTTCTTTTTTTTTTTTGGAGGGGGGGGGGGGCTTTGCGCATTTTTTTTTTTTCGAGAGTATGCGTATGCTTGAAGAAGCCGAGGTCTCCGTTTTGTCTTGAACTCGCCAGCCATTCTTTAAAACATACTACATTGTACTGTATCTCCGGTCATATTAGTGTGTGTGTGTGTGTGTGTGTGTGTGTGTGTGTGTGTGTGTGTGTGTGTTATGCGTGTTTGTGTTGGCGTTTGTCTACCATAGCCCTAGATCTCCCTGGCAGGATATTATGTTTTGTATTTTTATCTTGTATAGTTGAATATTATGTATTTTGGGTCCGTGCGTGCATGTGAACATTCAAATTAGAATCTCCAAGTAGGCCCTCTACTCCTTCACAGGAAATATTCATATTTATGAAATCAAAATAGCATTTTAAAAAATGGGAAAAAAGTAAATGCTTAAATAGAAATGTATAAATGTGTGTGTTCTTTAATGGAAGATGTGGGGGTAGTTTATAGGGGATTGCAAAAAAAAAAAAATATCAAGACTTAAATTAAAACCATTCCTGTTATAACGTGCAAATATTGTTGTATATACGCCTAACTGTAATTTATACCAGTTATCTATTTCAACAAATGACAGTTATAGAAAATGAATTATTAGTAAGTCCGCATTCTTTCACCCAGAATAATGTAGTATTCGATCGCACTTTTTGATTTATATCTAATATTTGTCGAACACACGACTTAGCGAAAATTGTCAATTTCAATATATCATGATTACATTTAGTGATGACATAGTTTTAATGAAATCCCAGTAAAGGTTACGGAATAGTGTGCGTGTGTGTGAAAGAGAGAGTTAAAAAGAGAAAGAGAGACGGAGAAAGAAGAAAGTGCTCTATTAATGATTTTAAGAATAAGCTGGACGAACATTGGAATAATAATTGTGTATTTGATTACGAGTAACTATATACGTATATGGGTCCTGGGTCTCAAGCATTTTTCATCCATCCCTGCCATGTGTGTATCCTACAGATTTGTAGAATTTACGATACATGTTTGAATGTGGTTAGCCCAGGCTATTTATTTGGAAGGATCAAGAGCAGCTGATGAAACAATCCTGGGCCCCGTTTTATCAAAAAGATATAGTCGATTATAAATTTCCTTGCACAGGCTGTCATAGATTTGTGATAGAAATCAAGTATAATGTATTATAATCAATTATTACAACTCTTCATAAAACAGGTCCTATGTGAACAGGCTCTGACCTACAGCATCGTTCCGGAAAAGTAAAAGTAAAAGTAAAGAAAGTAATATATATATATAGAGAGTGTGTGTGTGTGTGTGTGTGTGTGTGTGTGTGTGTGTGTTTGTGTGTATATAAAAACTGTGTATCGTGTCTGGATGGAAAATAATCAGGAGGGATAATACAGTAGAAGTGGGTTTCAAAATGCGTGAAGAAGATAAATAATATTTCTCTTCGATCGCTTTGAAATTTGCGTCTCAAAAGTAGGAGGCAGTCTTCAATTAGTGAAATGCTGGAACAGTATAAAGTGGACTCATCAAAATGATTCCAGACAGTATAAAGACGATGGAAAGGAACATAGGATGACGGTTGAGGGAACTTTTCATTGTTTCATGGATAAATTGTAGAGAGCGAAAGAGAGAAAGAGGGTGCGAGGGGGTGCAACGCTTTTGGGGGTAAATAAACAGTCAACTCCGCGTAAGTTGATCTTTATACGGTACTGAGGAGAACACTCAACTCTGAAAAAGACGGTGGAAGTTGAAGACAAGAAAAGTCGAAAAGTGTTGCAATAGATGTTTTACAAAGCATTGACAAAGATCCTAAACTTGTTAATTTAAAAGTGTTTAAAAAAATCAAGAGATTACTGTAGATTATTATGAAACTGACATTGATTCATTGCATTGTACCACTGGACTTAAGAATGGTATATTATATCAAAAAGAATTGGATGAATAAAGAATTGTAATGATACTGCTTAAACAAAAGAGAAAGATGCAGCTACTTGTTGTATTTTTCATTAATTATCTTCATTATGTCTAAACCAGCTGTAAGTTGAACTTGTGCGCATACAATATGGGTATCCGTGCATTTGCTCTTGCGCATGATTCATCCCGTGCGTTTTACACAAAATGAAAGCAAATTCGTCGAGGGTTCCGGCATGTCTGTAGAAGCTAAAATTACTAACGAGTATATGAATCTTCCTTCTTAGTTTATTCATAGCTCACTTACAATAATGATGGCGGCCAAACGATTGAACATACTCTGATGGTCTCTGCATACTTATCTCTCCTGATACGAAGTATGCTTTTAACAACTCCTTCTCGAATAATTCCCATGCGATAATACCAATGAAGCTCAATGAGTAACGTTGCTATTTGAGTTTTCCAATCGTGTGATGTACAAAGCATGCATGTTCCAGCATTTGAGGTATTTCATACATAGAAATACTGATAATTTCTATTAAAAAAGACCCCACAACTTTGATATCTCCCATGATTCACATAATATATTCACATCCGCACATAATTATAATCGTAATTTTCGTATAAGAAAGACAGTGATAATATACGCCAAAGGGTTAGATATACTATAATCTAAGAAGTAAGGCAATAGAACGCGTGATTTATGGATAAATTCAAAGTCGCTATAATAATTTGATACTTGATTCATATTCCCGAAAATCAGTGGAATTGGTTAAAAGCGATTTGTCATGATCTTCTACCTATAATACACATGAAAGGATAATTTCATTACAATCATGGATCTTTGTCTTTCTTCGGCCATATTCATGCAACGCAAAAGTAGTTAAAGTCACCGTTACCATTGGGAGCAGTGATTAAAAATGTTCGAATGGATGCATAACCTATAGTTCACTTGTCACAAAACATCCTACCATGTAAAAGTTCGTATGAAGCCGCAAATATATGGAGATATCACAAATTTTCCCAATAAACCTAATTGTATTGACGGTTCATTCTAGAAATGATTTTAATAAAATTGCTGTTCACATTTTGTATATCTAACAATATCTAACATTGATTATACTGATTAAAATTTTTAAGTTGGTTGTTTCCATCCATAACTCACATTCTAGAACTATTTTGCAGCACTTTTTCATCTGCAAAATGCTAAATAGCCGGGCTTTAAGGTGAAGATGGAACTTAATAGCACTTCCTTTGTGTATTCAGAATACACTTCTGCTGTGATTTACCACTTTGTCTACAGGAAGACGGAGGATTGGAATGAGAAGAGAAAGGGTACTTTCCTTACCAGTTAAAGGGATCGTATAGTTTTGGTTGATACCTAATTTCAGGTTTCTAATATTTTTGGTGAGATAATGAGAAATCTCTTATGAAATATGAAAGAGCATGGGATTCTATGAGGAATTCAGCGTTTATTTGATGAAAATTGGTTTTGAAATGGCTGAGATGTCCCCCAAAGAGCGATTCTAATAAAGTGTGGGACCCACACTTTATTACTATCGCTTTGTTTCACTTTGTTTTTGGATGTTTCACTCATTCCAAACCCGATTTTCTTTACTGTACCATCCCTTTAAAAGTTAGTTGTTTCCTGGATAAAAGAAAGAGTGAAATTTTACAAGCATGCGCGACAATGAAAATCTGATCGAAGAAAGTTATGAAGTTTCAAAAAACAAAAGAAGATAAAATATGATAAAAGGATATAAATATTCAATGAAAAAAAAAATCTTATGCTATATAAAAGTGAAAAAACATAATATTGTTCATTGTTAACAACTTCAAAAGAATGCTCAGTCATTTGAGAATGGGGTGCAACATTGCGTTTGAACAACAAAAACAACAACCAAATCCACTGAAAATATCAAGATTTTATGAACAAACAGTCTGCAAACCATGTGGCAATATTGTTGTGAGGTAATGACATCATCAACCCACTATAGTTGTATTTGCACAATGAATTATTATAACCGACTGTTCAAGAGCTGTTCGTGGAAATCAGCGAAACTTTACAATTTCCATAATCCAGTTCCATGTCCGATTTGGATTAAATTTTCGAGTTCATATTTGTAAACTTCCCTCTTTCTTCTATTTTCTTTTCCAGACTAACTTTATCAATAAAACCTTTAAGAAACGGGAGACATGCATAATAGATTACCAAGAGAGTTACAGTGATTACACCTCTATCCTTACCGTTTTTGTAATGTTTGTTGGTTTGTTTGTGTTTAGTTTGGGCGATGTTGCAGTGGGTCACTTAAAAAAAATTGAAATTCATCACTGCGTTTCAGCAAGCAAATTTGTGGAAATGCAGCAACGTAGAACACATCAGAGAATTTTGAGGAAAATCGGACAATCAGTTCAAAAGATAATATGAATTTTGAAAGTTTTGGTGCAGCCATCACTGAAGAAGAAAAAAAAAACAACAACTAACGAACTATTAGTATACAACACTTCGTGACGTTACCAACAATATACAGTGATATAAAAAAAGATATAAAGGAAAGTCAACATATTTTTGTTTTTCTAGCATAATGAAGGAGCGCTTAACGTACACCCTGTACCTCTTTAGAACATTATGTCAGGGTACTTAAGTCGAGGGAATGTGTGAGGCTTGTATATGCACAAACATGTTTTAAAATCGTTTTTTTTTTTTTTTTTTTTTTTTTTTTTACGGTCGATTCCTTTGGAGCTGTATAAAATCCTTTCCTTTGCAGAGTCATAATTGCTAAACAACTTTTGCAATTTGATATTGGAAGAAAAAAATAATTTATCTTCAATTTACATTCCAAACATGGACAATATGTGCAAGTAAATGAGAGACGTATGGGTATTACATCATTAAATTGACATAATTATATGAATGTGATCAATATCATATTTCTGGGAAAACGCGAAACTTTCCATTAAATGTCAATGTCTTATCCAATTTCAATGAAACCTCTGTACCTGTGTATACACACGTTGTATTTGATTAAAGGGGAAGTCCAGGCGATTTCCACAATTTGACATCTTGTAGCGTACACACATGTTTAAGATTTGTGGAACTATTGTGGTCCTTGAGCAGAGAAACCCATACTCTGACCCAAAACAAATTACACTGAAAACGGATGATGACATAATATAGGAGAGACTCACATATTTCAGAAATTTAGCAATGTAATTCCTGTTCAATACAATAATGTATCGCTTGCTTAACAAGTTCGCCTGCCTAAAGTGCAGAAATTATGCATGCTTTCTTCTTTTGTTCGGCTTCCTTGAGCCCCCACCCATGCATTCTTTTGGTGAAGCTGCTATGTCATCATCCTCGTTCATTGTGATTGGCTTTGTTCAAAATTTTGAAAACCTGCTCATTCTTCATCCAAATCACTATAAATTCTGGAACTCTGTACCCAGTATAACCAATTTATATACTCAAGTAGCTGTTCAAATGTAAAAGTCTGAAAATCATCCGCAACCCTCCTTTAAACATGGGAGAAGACTGTCACTGTATAAGTTAATAACAAGGGAGCCAATAGATAATAGACACCCACACCCTACCTTAGGAGCATAATGCCTCGCCTGTCGAGACCACGATTCCTGCCAGGCTCGAATCGGTGACCTAAACATGGGGATGCCGTGTTTCTATCCGTTGAACCAGGGAGGGAGACGAGATTTTCCCTTCTATATACTTCCCTGGTTGAAATATACAATCATGTAGGCCTACACCAAACAAATCGAAGTTTCAATCAGTTCTATACAGTCATGCAACCATCATTCATTTAAAATTCCAATCTCGCGTATTTCACTGTACGGGCTTAATTATTAAAAGCAAAAAATTTCTCAAACTTTTTTATTGTATCATAATGCAGATCTTTATATTGCTCTGTACTGCTGGAGCAGGAGCAGCATTTATGGAATGACAGTAAGATTTGATTTTCACGAAACATTTTTATATTTAAATCCTTACCATTTAATTACATCTTAAAGATGTGAACAAAGTTTAACGCATTTTTATGAAAATAGTGAACCTTCAATTGCTATTACTTTCTGTTTTCCCGGTTGAGTTTCCGAGCGATTCGATGACTAACTCGGTCCTGCAAACCGTAATACAATGTAGTACGAATGTATAAATAATTCATTAATGAAATGCCAGAAGTTCTGTAAGAATAAAGTTATCTATTTCAATGTTTTCCATGCTAGTTTTCTTATCACTGCAAAGCATTTCATTTTGAGATAATCATCGGGTAGCCTGTTATGTTTACATGTACACGTATTGGACATTACCCCGGGTTTTGCACATTATCTTCTCTTTGCAGTTGGAAGAAAAAAAAGAGAGCTCATAGAATAGCGCGCATGTGTACACACACACACACACACACACACGCACACACATGACACCCAAGCACACACTCACATGTATAAATATACATTGGTACATGGTGTACATGTAGGCCTCATTAACTTAAAGAATATGTAAATGGAACTGAATTATGTATTCACTCACTACGTCTATACCTGTACACACCATTTCACTTAACTATAGTAGGGCTTAGTTATAGTGACAATGTGTTAACTGGTTATCTTCATGTTTAACGTCTGCATGTTCAACGGGAAATCTTATCGCGACGCATCATCAATACAACCGGGGGTAAGCAACAAACAAACCACTGACTTCTGATGGATATAAATACAACCACATTAGTCGTTGAGTTTTTTTTTTAATAGATATATATTTATATATCGAATATTATATTCCCAATATAATCATTGACGCTACTTACATCTGACATAAAACGTTACTTCATTGAAGAGTGTGTTTAAGGCTACAACATTAATGTACAATACTAATGCGTATCTTTGTCTTCCAATCATGAGACCACGGATGTTCAGTTGTCGTGATTAAAAAAAAAAGGAGCGTAAATAATAATATTTGTTTCCATGAGGCAATTATATCTAGATATATGGAAATGAAATCTGAGCACATTCGGTGAGGGGGGTACTGAGTGCCTGCTTTTAGAGGTCGCAAATCTTGTAGCAATAATTAACAATTTCCCTATATGATTGACTAGAACTGCCTTCACAATTGTACTTGCAAATTTTCTCACTTCCCCCAGTCAGGCGGGCGCAAAACTTCATGAAAATCATACATGTCTTTTTTTTTCAACAACAAATTCCCTGCCATGCTTATTTTTCTTTTCCACTGAAAAATCATCGTACATATGACATATTTGAGGTAGGTAACACCTTAATTACAACACAACTTCATGAAACTCACTCTGATACATGACTTGTAGTTCAAATGAAGATAATATCAAAGCGATTATTTCCATTATCTTTGTCAGCGAGTTCCATAAAAAAACACAGCCCCCCCCCAAAAAAAAAAAAAAATACAATTAAATCAGTTGGCTCTAGACACTGAAGAAAGCAGGTTTGGATTACACATGCATAAGGACTTAGAATGTAAATTTCCTTTTGGGAAAAAAATACAGCCCTGGCTAAAACCCGACGCGACCATCAACGGGAAAGGGGCTGTGTGTAAAATTACCCTCTCATCAGATACATCAGTCCTACACAAACGTTAAAAATTACTTTCGTGTTGTCTGCCAATGTAGAGTAGATGTACGAATGTATTTAGAGAGGGATAGCACCGGTGGAATACGGAAGCTCAGACCCTTTTCTTATTTTTAGGTGACGACACGTTCTACTATTTTATATTTGCAGATTTCACGTCAAGAATTTACCCAAGAGCATTCGCAGTCTTCGTGGCATGTAGCTTCCAGCTTAATATCTTCACGTTCATTCTCATGTTTCGATTGAGCCAATTTTCAAACATCGAATATCATACCAGACTGTGTCGCGAAAGTACTGAGTGAGCCCGTATCATAAGGAACACAAAGCATAAAAGAAAAAGGAAAAAAGAAAAAAAAAAACCAACAAAACAAAACAAAATATGGCTGGCCTGTTTAAAAAGGGAAAATAACAAATCCTGCACGGGAGCCTTGGGCACTTCCTTGCAAAATCGAGAGGCTGATTGTACCGAGCCAGCATGAAGTATTGTGGTGTGCTGGGATATGAGGAGTGAATAGCATAGCAATGGGCGCTCCTCTCCGCACTTTAACCATAAACAGGAGGGGTTAAAGGCTAGAACCGATGACCTTTGAACCCGATCCGTCTGCACACAATACTTGTACCGTCTTGCGCTCATGGCACTGCGTTATCCCGGTGCGTTATTCAAAACCATACAGCCATGCAGTCTACAACTGTTTCATACTTTCTTAGGCCATTTCTGCTTCGTATCGAACGCAGAACAAGAATGACATTATCATACGTCTTCTGCCAAGTTGTATACATGCGACATTAGTGTATTAATAACGTGCAAAAACTTGAACACTTCATGATGTAAAACAACGATTTGGCGTAGAAATAGAACGAGTAAAATATCATGGTGTAGGATGGTGTGACATGTATCAAAATGTCCTTTTTTTTAAGTATGGCGTATAATATAGATGTGGATTACACCTCTTGTATGACATTTTGTCATATTTCTCTATTTCTTCTGAAGGATTTTAAACATACACCATGTATGTCAGTACCCGCAATTCGCTTCGTCTCGAAATATAAGGAATAGAAATTGAAAAACTGAACAATATCTGTCCAAGATAAACTTCCTATCTACACGGGCAGTCATGTACATTGTCTACATGTACGAGTCATATACTGTATCATAGACACGCGTAAATGTTACCTCATTTTATGATGACCTTTTGATTTTAACATATTCCCCGTTCACATAATATTCACCAGCAGCTGTTTCATTTAGAAACTCCTACAGATTTATCTTACCGAAGGATAGTTTCCTTTTTACTGTCATAAAATGTCAGAGTTTTGCCTTCTTTACTGGTGGTTGACTCCTATCTACAGGTGCTAGTGGGATAAGTGATTACATGTCGGCCTACGTCTTGCATCATTTTAGATAAAAACTCAGTGTTCTTCTGCTTCTGTTCATCTACATTGCTGCTTCGACTCTATATGCAGTTTAAAAACGTTAAAAGTGTTTTTAAGGGCGCTCAGTAGCTCGTAAAAATAATATTCTATTTCACTGATCATCAGTGAGGAAACAAGATTTCATTCCCGTGGAGTGTGGCGTTGTGACAACCCAGCAGTCACTCGGTAAAAATTAACACATCGTAATCTGCTGAATATAAAGTGAGCGACTACTACTGCTGTTACTACTACTACCTCTTGTGCCAGAGCCCGAGGTTGAGGACAGATAGGCACGGGAGTTGCATGATCCGTTCTAGGCCAACGGTGGTGATCATCGTGCAGCCATACAGATCGATGCATTGCAATTCTTTCAAATGCTCAGCAATAAGAGCCAGGCTTCTGTCCGTCACGCTGACACACTGTCCGATGTTGAGGGTGGTGAGGTTGTGGAGATTCCGGACCAATCTCCCCAACCCCTCGTCGGTGATATGGCAAGAACTTAGACTACAATTCGTCAAACTGGGCATTCCCTGAGCGATGTGCGATAGCGCAGCGTCCCCGATCTTGTCGCAGAAGCTGGCATCCAGTGTGTTAAAGTGTCCCCCATACTCGGCGAGGTGAGCAATGCCGATGTCGCTAATGTTGTCGCAGCTCCGGAGGTTGAGTTCGCGAAGACTCGGCATCCTGGAGAGGCTGATCATGCCCGTGTCCGTGATGCCGCAACAAAAACTCAAGTTGAGACTGGCGAGCTTCTGCAATCCTTTGGCAATGCTCATCAGAGCTGTGTCACTTAATTTCTGACAATCCTGTAGCACCAAGAGTTCCAAATCTCGCGTCCCCCTCGCCGCCTCCACACTCACTCCAGCTAAGTAACCGATTCCCACGTCAGATATGTGCCGACAACTTCTAAGATTCAATCCTTTGAGTTTGTGAAGTCCCCTGGCGATAACCAGGAGTCCCGTGTTGGTGATGTTGCTGCATCCTGCCAAGTCGAGCACCTCCAACTGTTTCAAATACTGCTCGATTCGCCACAAACTTGTATCGGTGATCTGCTTGCATAGACTGAGATTCAGTACTGTTAGTGTGTTGATCTCCCTTGTGAAGGCATGCGACAGACCAACATCAGTCAGGTTGTAACAACCACTCAGATTTAGGCTCTGTATGCTTGGCATTCCCTGCAAAACATGGCTCAAACTCCGTCGTAAACTGAGTATCTGAACTCGTTTGATCCCCCGCGCCACAAGACTTGGAAACAAAGAGGGGTTTGCCCGCCGCAAATGCAACTTGGCCTCCACTCCACGCCATACCGAGCGGTGATACGCCGCGTCTCTCCATGCACGACAGACCTGTGCTACGCGGCCTTTATCACGTACGTCCAAATAGCCGAAAATTAAGGCGAGTACTTCAGGAAACAAACATGAAATGTGAGTTTCCTCTTGGTACTTGTCGAAGGGCATTTCGTCCACAGAGCGACTGGCTCTGTTTCGACGGCTTCTTCGATTCCCAATGGCTTCACATTTGCGATGTTTTCCATGCAGAAATCCGCCGCCTCGGACGGCCGATTCTATGCACACACCACATTCTCGTTGCACGCTGTGCCGCATAGATGCATACGCTATAACACACGTCCGTTGAATGAGCATGCATGCGTGCATCGATATCAGTTCACAGTGCATAACACAGCGTGGGTATGGACAGATGAGACGGGGCCGCTCAGGTCGCGGTTTGTGGCTGGCGAAGCACAGTGTGCTAGCTACCCCCTCGGTACACTCGTTTACCATCGCGCTGTGTAAGAACGTATTTGCAGTGGCCTCAGGCATTCATTGATAAGTCACGTGACTCAGTCCAGCGCGGCGTACGGCGCTGCTGTTGTGACGTTCAGTATTCTTTCCGACTAGTCGAGCGTGCACCGCAGGGGGAGGTTTCTTTTGAGTCGCAATGAGCTTCGCCAAGCCAAATGGCTGATAACCTGAAAAAAAGGAGGAACGCGCAGCAAGACACCAGTGTATGTTCGTTAAATCTATATGAAAAAAGAACCCTGATTCATATCGACTAGCAATGAGCTGTCATTTTTTTTTAACCTTTTAATTTGTGGTTCATGCTACAATTATGCAAATTCAGCTGTTGTTGAATGTAGAATGCACTTACTTTGGCAAACTAGATATCACTCAGTTGGATACTGTGGTAATTTTCTTGTGTGTTAAGTTGAGACTAGCAAGCGTTTTTGAAGAGCAAGTGAAGCTGAATGTAATCATCGCTCTTTAAGGCGACAAAGAAACCATTGTACTGTGTTTAACTTAACAAGATCTGATGTGTTACATGCTTTGGCCGAGACCATGGTCATTAAATGGAAATCGATTAGGTTAATCCTTCCTTTGTAATAGAGAGTTGGATTGACTAATCCCTACCATTCAGATGAAGTCAGTGACGATGTTGGTACAAGTATCAGGAATAAAAAGCTGCAGACAGCATAATTAAAGGATTGGAGTTCCATGAGTCAGGGGTGTTTGATTTAAAGAAAAAAAAACTCGCGCCAGTCTTTTAATATAGGTAGGCTTACATTGTCTTCGGAACTTAGCACTTGATCATCATGGTGTGCAGGTCAAATGATTATAAAACAACACATCACAGGGGGATCTAACGTGAACCAGTTTTTTTTTTTCTTTACACATTTTCCATTTGAAATGTTTTGTTTATCTGGAGGGTTCTAAGCAATGGTTAGCTTTAATTTGTCTCACATCTGTAACTACCAATGGCGATTTGTGTCACTATGCAAGCCAGTAGTGTTTTAGTTCATTTTGACGGTGGTCCATAGAGGGTTATGGGAAATAATTTTAATTAACTCGAATAAATAGTTGTGCTAGGGGAAGAAATGTCGGTTTTTTGTTTGTTTGTTTGTTTTTTTTTTTTCACTGGGTAAAGTTAACAACATAATGACATGTAAGCCTATGATGTGTAGATGTGTGTGTGTGTGTGTGTGTGTATGTGATATGTGCGTGTGACACAGAAGGGTGAAATTAAGAATTTTGAAAGAATGTCACCAATTAATAGTGAAATTTCATATTGCACTAAAATAATGAAATTGCATATCTATAATTATGTTACGTGATCGCGAACATAACTAATATAGATCTTGAAACGGTGTTCATCAGACCAAAAAGCCAATAACGTGGAATTTTCGAATGGATAATTTTATATTATACTGACATCTGCAATGGTAACCTTGATTCTTAAGGATAATCTATTCATGTAGGACTTGTAGGTTTCACAAAGAGCAACATGTGCATCTGTGAGTATTTTGTATAAAACATTTATTTTTCCGCATTGCTTTCACGAAGACATTGGTGATGATAGTATATATACTGTTCGTGTTCTAGATACAGTCGTGCATGTCCATCATTAACCACAATTGTAACTGTTACCATAGGCAACTTAACATAAATTGCAAATATCGACGATTCTCGATAAGAATCAGAAACGTAGGTCGAGAATGAGATGAAAAGCTAGAAACGTATTTCCTTCTATGATGGAATACTCCGTACAGATGATGATTACGATCAAATTTATGGCGAGATATTATCCAGGTTGTATGTATTTCAGCAGTAAAGAGAAAAGTATCATAGAATATTCTGGTGAGAGATGTATATTGAGGCAGTCTTGAGGAACACCGGCTTTATCACTGTCTGACCCTATGGGCTGAACTCCAGGCGTATTCTCTAGTTTCGATCGGCTCGAGTTGCATCAGCTGACATCTAGAGTATACAGCGCACTGTCTGGTGAGAAATATAGCTGTGGATGTGATGATATATCAATGTTGTCGCATGGACTTACCTTTGTGACTGAACTTTGTCACTATCGGCAGTAGTATCAAACACCCTGACACTCTTGAGACCACCGTTTTAGAGATTGTATTTGTATTTTAGAGCTTGACTTGATACTAACGTCCATTTACAAATTAGAGGGTTGACAGAAAGATTATGGACAAATGAAGATCTGAATTCTATTTAAAATGTAATTAAGTAATGGAAAAGTTTGACCAAGCACAAAATCTAAATCTCTTATATCTTTTATATAGGCCCCCTATCGTCATCATTTTCGCTATTTGGTTTTTTCTGTGCCAACGGTAGATAAAACCACCTTTAAAGCTCTCTGAATTAAGTTTTATCATAAAAAGTAAATTCATGCAATATCATTCTCTTAGTTGACAGAATGATCATATGAATCTTCGTGCGTGTTCAAATTACTTTAGATGTATAAACCTGTCTGTGTTATCAACATGCAAAAGTGTATATTGTGCAAGTATATTATCCGGAGCAGAATTTAAACCTATATAGGCTGCGTGGGAATCATCTTTCAAACAAAAGACACGTACTAAGCCTTTCATAAACTTATGATATTGAGTTTGTTTAATACGGTAAATATTAACGTCTTCACATTTCAAGTCTTCCCAATTAATTCAGACCCTTTAAACCGTTCACAAATCTTCACCAAGTTCTTCTTTGGCACGAAATCAATACGCTGATACGAATAAGATTATTTTTATCCTTCGCACCGAATCACTGCTGCCTTGTAATAACCTGACAGCGATGACTGTTCAGAGGATAGAGGTCGCAGTAGATAAATCATCAATAAAGAACCTGATTTTGATGACTTTTTTTTATTTACAATCCAGTGGGACAGTTGAAATGTAATGACACCATTTCCTCTTTCATATAAGTGAAAACATGTGAAACTTTAAAATTCCTGAACTTTGTTCAGATTTGATGACACGTCTTCCATTCTGTTCGTCACAATTTACTCTCTTAAAAATATGTTTGAATTAAGGGATGGATGTATTGTATTTTGGATTTTAAAAAGAATGCTCTGGTGATTGATTTAAAGAGCTTCACAAGATTATATGTATTTTCAGCTATGTCAGAATGTTGTCATGTGTGACACTCCATGAAGTACTATTTGCAAAATGACGTCTCTTCTATGACGACATTTTGCAAACAGTATATTTGCAACATGATGCCACAAAACAATTCTGAAATTGTGCGCAGCTTTGTACCATCACTGTGAACTGTAACATTTTTTTTTCACAAAACAATTGTGACATCACAAAGCAATTCAGACATCGCGCACTGCGTCGTACGTCACTCTCTGAAATGTAACAATTTCTAACAAAGCAATTGTGATGCCACAAAACAATTCTTGACATCGCTCACTGCGTCGTACCGTCACTCTCTGAAATGTAACAATTTCTAACAAAACAATTGTGACGTCACAAAGCAATTTTTTTTTGACATTGCGCACTGCTTCATACTGTCACTCAGCCTAATGTAACTTCTAACAAACCAATTGTGACGTCACAAAGCAATTCTGCCATTGTGCGCAGCATTGTCCAATCACTGTGAAATGTAACAATTTCTAACAAAACAATTGTGACGTCACAAAGCAATTCTGACATTGCGCACTGCTTCGTACCGTCACTCTGTGAAATGTAACAATTAAAAAAAAACAATTGTGACGTCACAAAGCAATTTTGACATTGTGCACTGCTTCGTACTGTCACTCTTTGAAATGTAACATTTTCGAAAGAAACAACTGTAACATCAAAAAGCCTAACTCCGAGTACCTGGTTAAAACTACAGGCCTCGATGCCTCTATAAGAACTATTCACTTCGGGGCTGCCCCGCCCCCCCCCCCCCCCCTCCCCAGTAAATAGCTCTTTTGGAGACACCTCTGCCTATAGTTTTAACCAAAAACTCTCAAGGCAAAGTATATTATTTTAGAATGATGGCCTCTTTAACACACCATGTTGTAATATTTGTGGAAATGATGTCACAAAGCAATTGTGAAATGTTACATCGCGCCCTGCCTCGTAAGGTCACTTTAATTAAGATCCCTCCACAACGTCGCATCCACCACACGACTTTTCCCCTCATATTCCACTTCTTCTGTTTAATTTTTTGATTGAAAATATATAATAAATAACAACGCTCTGCCTAATTTTGAGGTTCTGGTACAAACTACCAGTATGGGCGTCGGTGCCCCAAAATGTACACTTCACTGAGAGGCTGTGAATACAATATGTAGTGCAGTGTACTATTTTTGAGTTACCTCTGCCCATTATGTGTTAACCAGAAACTCTCATCAGGAGCGGATCCAGGAATTTTGTAAAGGGGGGGGGGGGGCGCAACTAATATTTTTGTGCCACTTCCGGGTTTCATTTCATTGTTTTCTTTTTATTTCTTTTGTTTTTAACAAAAAATAAAGGGGGGGGGGGCGTGCGCCGGTTGCGCCCCCCTCTGGATCCGCCACTGCTCATGGCAAAGTATTAGGGTCTATATTTGTATACTAGGTGATGGGGGCATGGAAAACATTTTTGCATTGTTTAAGATAATTTGACAATGGATTCTATTACCTGCCTGTATAAATTGATTAAAGAGAGCCTCTGCTGAACACATTTGCTGAGGTTCGAATCTTATACGTACAGTTAGGATACAGTAACACGTATTGGATTTACGCTTATCCCAATCACACATGCCAATGCTGCCTGAGTATAAAGAGCATCAGTGCAGGAGTAAAAGACGTAAACTCTTGTGCTTTCTTCGTGTTATTGGTTGTTCTAAGGAAATTTGGTTGTGTATACATTTCAAATCTTATTAAATCACATCACGATGCTATGACATCAAGTTTATACAATGTCAAAAAAAGAACTTACGCTATTTCCACTTGATTTCAATGTATATGTTGCAATACAACACACGAAACTCTTTCCCCATTATATTACATTTCAGTGATGTTTCATGTCCTCACGTTACATTACGTCTAATGAGATTATGTATATTGTATTACGATTACGTTCCTGAATGGGATATAGAAATAATTCAAAACGACCAGGGAGTATGAAAATAAAACAAAAACACACCCACACTATCAATCATGCTTATGATTTGACATGCAGTGCCCATAGACTCTTGTGTGATATATACGTACATCATATTCATACTTACATAAACCGATATGAAAATATGTATGTATCTGTCTAATATGTATATGAATGTTTGTTTGTGTGTGTGTGTGTGTGTGTGTTTGTGTGTGTTATTGTGTGTGTACGGAAAGGGTGGTTAGCGAGAGAGAGTGAAGTAGAAATATATATAAGGTTATATTATTGAGAAAAGAAAAAGAAACGTACAACCGATTTCACTAGGTAAATAAAAAAAAATAAGCCTGTAAAATTCACTGAAAGTGGAAAAATTTACTCAAAATAAACACGGTGGTCTGTGAGCATTCAGTGTTGAGGAGTTGAATTTCCTGCAGGAATTATATTGGGTAAGCATAGAGATTGGCCATGCCGACAGACACGGGAAAGCCGACAAGGCTTGGTCGGGTCATCGTCGATATTTGGGAGTCACGCCTTTGACCTCATTTGTGTCCATAATACGCCGTTTTGCTCCATACATCACAGCATCTATATATGGACGTGCACTTACACATTCACAAACACTACTAATGTGTATATTTATATAAGTGAGGTATATTTCTCCATCAGTCCATTTATATACTATCTATTATACATTATATAGATTATGTGTATATGCATAAGAATATATTGTATATAATTATATATATTTATGTATGTACTAACATGTTGAGAATTCACGTATTGGCTCCACGAAGAAATGAAGAAATAAACTGGTAATGCATTTTTTGCCAATACAGAATGAGTTTATTCGACTCAAATTTTCAGCGGCCTCCGCCTTCTTCAGGAGTCTTGATGTATATACTCATATAGATAGATACATATGAAAAACGATTTACGTAGATGTAGGCCTACTCGCACATACACTCGATCGGTCTGTTCTAACCTAATGTAAATACAAACGTTGAATCCTGCTGCATTTATATGACATCACTTCCCCGCTTGCCTCGTAAAACATCTGTCGCAGGTAAGTTATATACAATGTATATATATATATATATATATATATATATATATATATATATATACACATATATACCATAATGATCTTGATTTGGGGGCGTGCAATACCGTAAGTATGTTTATGCGAGATCGAAAAATCGACAACATAAGAACGAGCACGGGGGGGGGGGGGGGGCTGTGGTAAAATAAATGAGACTCATAACTTTCGAACGGAAGTCTCAAGTTCAAATTCTGGCAAGTGCTTACGTCCTACGACGAAATGTTTTACCAATGATATTCCTCTCTACCCAGGGTGTAATGGGTACCTGGCAGGGTGATGCCGTTATTCCCAAAGTCCGTTATTGCGAAACAGACAAATTCCCTGTACGTAGATGTTCGTTAACCCGAAAATGGAATAGGGTAATTCGTTATTCCGAAGGTTCGTTAACCCGAAAATGGAATAGGGCAATTCGTTATTCCGAAGGTTCGTTAACCCGAAAAATGGAATAGGGTAATTCGTTATTCCAAAGGTTCGTTAATCCGGAAATGAAAGCACACACACACACACGCATACACACACAAGCTGCGTACTAATTTTTTTTTTCATCTTCGGATTAACGAACCTTCGGAATATTAGGAACCTCAGGGTAACAATAATGGCAGCGCCCTCTGGTAGAACAGTGGCAACACAGAATAGACTACCCTGGATAAATAAGCCAGTTCACAGTTAGCACTAGTCTGCTAGATATCAAGAAAGCACTTATGAAAATGTACAGAGCATATCATTCTAAGAGGAATTCAAAGTTTATTTGATGAAAATCGGTTTTGAAATGGCTGAGATGTACAAAAACAAAGTAAAACAAAGCGATCGTGATAAAAGGCGGGTCCCATCTTTTATTAGGTTTACTCTTTTTTGATATCTCAGCCATTTCAAAGCCAATTATCATCAAATAAACGTTGAATTACACTTGGAATTACATGCCCTTTCATATTTCATGAGAGGTTTCTCATTATCTCACCAAAAAATGTTAGAAACCTGAAATTTGGTCTCAAGCAAAACTATACGATCCCTTTGAATTTATGGCAATGTGCTCAAACAAACTTTGATAAAAACATTCTAGTATTGGCAATGATGTCACGATATCATGGGGTAAAGGACACCAAAAGAAGTTAATCCGTTTTACACTGAGGTGATATACCTTTTAGGCAGAGGAAAACTCACCAGCTTTGAAACAGAAGTAATTCAAAGTAGGGCTATCAGGGGGTTTACGTGCAGAGCGCACCAGAGGGCGCCCCATACCCAATGTACGAGTTCCTCACCCGCCAAGTTCGGGCAACTAACTTTTTTTCTCTCTCTCTATTCTTTTTCTCTCTTATTGTACTATACATATATATATATATATATATATATATATATATATATATATATATATATATATATATATATATATATATATATATGTATATATATACATATATATATATATATATATATATATATATATATATATATATGTATGTATATATATACATATATATATATATATATATATATATATATATATATATATATATATATATATATATATAAGGGTGAGGGTACTTTATATGGGACTAAGTGTTTCTGTCTTGGATAGTTTTTTTTTCTCCGATTCGGTAAGGTGGGTATCATTTTTTTAATACTTTTTTTGTTGTTGTAATTTACCTAACCTCGGAAACTTTGTCGGAATGGAGATTTGTGCAATGTACAATGCAGAGAAATTATTGCTACAAAGACTCAATACGGTAGTATACTTTTGTGAACTATACTCAGTTAGTGGAATTGAATTAATTGTAAATCCTCTTAAGCGAAAAACAAGAAAACAAAAACTTCCACAGACTTGAAAAGGGAGATGTTCTTTTATTCTGTGGCAGACAGGCAGCCAGAAATAAAGAGTAAATAATGAGTATGAATACGTGTAGGTTCATATTCAGATAAAATGTCTAGGAAATTGACACATTGACAAATCGAGAAAAGACAACTTAAGCATACAAATAAGCAACATAATAAGAGATACATAGTGCACATATCGATCTCACATGATTTAAGTCTCAAACCTATCAGTACAATGAGTCTTGAGGACCTTATAACTGAACTTTACCGGATATACTTTGGAGGAAAAAATAAGAGAAATCAATTTAAAAAATGAGTGAATGTCAATCATATTGAAATACTAGACAGTTCTTGCTGATGAGGAGGAATAAGACTATTCAATTTACCTTCATGGAGACTGTATAAGCTTTATACATAGAGGGCGCAGTTACATTTTTATGAACACAAACCCTGGAAACCGATCACTCCCATGTAGTATACATGCATCACACAGTACATGCTCAGAGATGCAGCAACTATACTGACAAATTCGTGAAACAAATTGATGAAACATGACAAATGTTTTAGGTTTTTCGTGTTTGAAATTGTAAAGCTAGCTGTTTGAAGCTTTCTATCGGCATTTATTCATGGGCTGGAACACAATGAATAGCCTCTGATAAGAGCCTTCTAATTTTTTTTTTTAATGAATTACAGGGCTTGCTCTTAACTTTTTTTTTTTTGGGTGGCCAGAAGGGCCACTCAACCATGATTTTGGGTGGCCAAATGCAATTTTAGGTGGCCCGGATGCTTTGTCAGTTTTTAATGTTGCAATCGAGGAGCACGTATTATTGCATAATACAACATCAATTAGTAGCTAACACTGCAGACGTATGCTTTATTGTTACTATGGTTTAATTGCCGCAATCACAGAAACTACTACAGTCTCAGTCACATTAGTAATTTACTTATTTGTAAACAAAGTTTCGGAAGACAGCAGAATGACTAGTAAAAAAGGATTTCTAATTAAGGCAGCATGCATAGTATTTAATGATGTCGAAGCAGCAGAACATCAGATAAAGCTACTGTACATTGTATGCTGGACATTCCACAGACACCAACAGTCCAGACCTTTATCACCAATAAAACTGAATATGTAACACTGTGTAAAGCAAGGAATATTCAGTTATAGGCTTATAACATGATAAGTTCTTCAATGTTCACAACTAAAGGTTTATTAACTTACAGTCCATCACAGAAATGTTTACCTTGCTGCTTTGAAAAAGAGTGAAAAGGATACTCAATAAAGTGCATTCAAAAGTTAGATTATCAATAATTTACTTGAAAGTTGCTTGTTATAAAGTTTAGTAACTTCAGACTCATAAAGAAATTTACTGAGGCTGAAACAACACAGTTTCACTCACACAAAGAGTAGAGTCATTTTCTCACATTTGCTTCACTGTCTTGTCAGGTCTGTTGCACTCCTAACACTATACTACATTGTATACGAATGTTGCCTTGGAGTTACAGTAACACACACTGTCAGATGAAAATTATTTTCTCTTGCCCTCACTCAAGTTCAAATGGCATTTGCCATAAATATATCCTGACGTTGTGCAATTAAACATGTCACTAACACTAGATCACAATGTTTCTTTGTACTGGAATAAGTTTAAGAAATAATACTGTTTTGTACAAGCTCTAATGTTTAAACCTGAGCTTCCCTCTCTCACATCAAAAAATTCAAGGAATGTTCTAATTCTTGTAGAGTTTTTTTTTTTTCAGAAGTCAGAGATCCATCGCCACCTTAAAGGGACTGTACAGTAGTGGTTGAGGTGGGGATTCATGTTTTGAACATTCCTAAGTGAGATAATGAGAAACCTCTTATGAAATATGAAAGAGCATGTGATTTTAAGAAGGATTCAACGTTTATTTGATGAAAATTGGTTTTCAAATGGCTGAGATATCCCCAAAAGTGATAATAATAAAAGGCGACATGCCCCACATTTATTAGGATCTCTTTGTTTCACCTTGTTTTTGGATGTCTCGGTCATTTCAAAACCGATTTTCATCAAATAAACTTTTGATACCCCTTAGAATTGCATGCTCTTTGACATCTCATAGAGTGGTTTCTGAATATCTCGCAAAATGTTAAAAGCTAAATCCTCACCCCGACCAGAACTGTACACACCCTTTAAAAAATGAACACTCTTGTCTCATGTAGTAAAGCCAGGATAAAAGTTTGATGTGGTGATGGATTTTAAATGTGTGAATTACATCTGATGAGAGAGATGCCACTGTTAGTGTATAAAAGTTAAGAATTCAGTTATAGCATCACGGTGTATATCAATTATATTGTATTGTTTGCTCAAAACGAAATGTTTTTGTGGTAAAAAAAAAAGTATTGGAACTCTACTGCACAAATTTATTTCACATTATCATATCAGAATGGGTCTTAAAAGAGAATCATTCTTTCTCTGCACAGTGACACATAAGAATAATTTATTAGACATCAGAGTCGTTCATGTCCATTGGTTCGCCTGACAGTGAGTCATCAGAGTCATGGCTGGACTCCACCTCCAGGTTACTCTCTGAGTCTTCTGCCAGTTTAGATGTCAATGTGGTGGTATCATGTCGACGAGGCCGAGTGCCAGACCTGTTCCATAGGGCAATGGATGGCAGAGGATCGAAATCCCCAACATCTCTACTGTGTAGCTGTCTGGGGTGTGGTTTTGATCAGCTTTAGTCGACTGAAACCACGCTCTGCATCTGCCGAACTTGCCGGGATGGATAGTAGGAGATCCAGCAGTTGTAAGATATTATTGCTATGTGAAGGCGAAATTATATTATTGCAGAATACCAGTGACTAATATAGTACTACTTTAACAGATAATACGATAAATTAGAACTGATATTGAAAAGTAGGTTGCTTCTTCCAGATCTCGTTCGATTGTTTAGGCATGTTGTCATTGTTGGTGAATGTCGACAAACTATATTGCTTCAATTATTATGACCTATCTGTCCGCATGTATTGCATTAACACGTCTTTAATATTGTTAGTCATATTGAACACATGACATTATCCGCTTCCGAAGGCAAACTTCGTAAGATAAATATAATGTACCATGGCTATACCTCATGCCATTACCAGCAATCTACGCAATCATGTCGAAGAACCAGCATGCACATAAGAAAACTCGGACTGAGAAAGAAAGAAGAAAAACCTAGAAAAGAAAGAAATAGTCACACTAGGTTACAGAAAACAGTGTTGCAATAATAAGATATCGTGAGCGCCGCCTGAACCAAACTGATGCTCCAAATTGAGCAAAAAGTTGATTGACTGTACGTTCTCAGGACCACCACCCTAAAATCCACACATTCATAATCAACACATTGACCACACGAGGGAAAAAGAGTTGGCCTGACGGTGTACGCGTAACTTATTTTGACGAACATCTCCTGTCGATTAACGGGAGAGGGCGCTATCGCAAATTGTAGAGAGTTTGGCAGGCAGTGGTGCTTTGCAGTGCTTGCCCTGATCGACCAGGAGGTCTCGATGGTGGTGCGGATTTGATAACGAAATTATCTTTGTCGCGCAAAGTAACCCAGTGGTTGTCATGGGAATGTCTTCACGTATCGAGTTTCACGATTTTTTTTCTATTTAAACCAAACAGTCTTCATTCAAATTCAATTCAATGTGGCATGACTTTTAGCAAGATGTAATCCTACTTATTATCTCCCCTCAAACCCCTCAACATAGCGAAATTCGAATTTTAAATAAACATCAACTGATCGTAGACCCACCAGGAGCACCAGTGTGTCTCATTATAATAGAAAGTGTCAGATACACTCATCGTCTGGCATGTAGGGTAGCAAAATAGCCGTCCCGTGTGGCTCTCACGGAGATCGCAGCTCAATCTAAAGCCAGCCGTAAGCCGACGACAAGCTCTACCAACATCTCTCCGAACCCCCTGGCCACAAGAATTTAACTAAAAATGTCACTTTCCGTTGTATCATCCGCATGGCTGCGGTCGGTAGAAATAGTCAAATATTTTTGTATACAGCATGAAATTTTCAGGGGGGGGGGAAGAGAAGAAGATATCTGCGTGTCATACTTTGCTATGTCCAAATCAATCACCACACAGCGCGATGGAAAAACATTCACCTCCTATCCGTCAGGGTAATATCAATTTAATGCTATAAAATTCTAGATTGCACGACTTTTGTCATCATTCTGCAACCACTATCTCGACCTCCTTGATCTAGTCCTCTGATTATGTCATTATCACAATTCTTCCATGCACAATTTCCTGTTGAAAACACGCATACAATATTGGAAAACGTGCTTCAAGATTCCGTCCCATTCTACATTCTTTGCTTCAAAAGAATACAAATTAAGTGGTAAATGCGCCTTCCAGTAACCATTGGTAATGCCCACAAAGGAAAATGCTTGAAGAAGACAATATTACTGGAATCGTAATCTCTTGTCTACCACATGACATAATATTATGTTCCTCGTCATTGCTGTATAATGTAATATACTGTATTTTTGGTAACTGCAAAGAGGAGCACACGTCGACCAGTTGGTTTAATGTTTCTCCTGCCATGAACTTTGCCACATTATGCCACAACATATACGGAGGAGATCTACTTTCTCTACGACAATGTAAACATACAATTTCGCGAACAAACCCCAATTTTTTAATTTCGCCGTTTAATTCAATCTCTGATCAGGTCATTTCCAAGCAATCTCAAGTGAATGGTAATTGTTTCTTGTGTAACTGTTCCTTAATGTTAGTCTGCTTGGTTTTTTTTTCCATCTGAGAATATGGCTAGATAGCCCACTTTCAGCTGCACTGTAGCTAGTCTTCCATGAGGTCCAGTTGGAAGTGAGACGGGACCACTTCACCGGGTTATACACCCTGACCTAGAAGCATGATGGTTTCAACATGCACAGTGTCATTTAAAGACTGCTAATGTATAATCTCATACTTTTCTGTGAAGATAGGACCTAATTGTTTACAAAGTTTTCCATTTTTGGCTTGGGTCCCCGCTGTAACGCGAGGCACCTTAAAACAAACTTAATGCAACTTGCAAGAGTTACAGTTACAATGACAGCAACCTACCAATACATAGCCAATAAGTTAAGAGCGTTCCTTAGTCACTGTTATCACTGCAACTTGCAACGAATTCAAATGCCTTGAAATAAAGTTATTGTTACCCTTTCACTCTCTAGATTGATGGCGTAATTAGACTAGAGATATCACTGGGGAGCCCGGCTTCTTGGGGGGAGTTCGCTCCTCCCTCATCCACGGACGACAGGGCCGGTGATCAATGGTTAAATGACATTCGTGGAAAGCTATCACAAACGGTCGAGGACTGGATAAAAGACAACGAACAGATATATCAAAGCATGTTACTAACGGCTGATCAAAAGGAGCGCATTCCGTGAGGCCATTGATCAGCCACCCCGAGTTTTGTCCGCGGTTTCTCTAAATGATACTCGAAGCCAGTCAATTTACTCGCAAAATAATACTCGCTAGCTGAGAGGGAGACCTTTTCTCTTTAAGCATGAATAATTGATACTGGCATGTCCCCCTTTGAGAAGACTTGAATAGTCGGGGGACAACATGAAAGAATCCGCATCGCTGGGATGTGGAAATGTTATCCTTGCGAGCACGCGTACAGCCAACGACTAATCGCGCCCGCGTTGCACCCTCTTCTCCCTTCGCCAGACGATCGATCGATAGCGAGGAGAAGTGTAACCGATTATCAGATTAAAAAGCTTTGTTTGCCGTCTGACTCCTTGTGTTTGCTAATAAAAAAAGATTTAGCCTGACGCGAAAGAAAGAATTCATTTCTGCCTTTTTTCACCCTCTTCTCGCGCACAAAAAGATGGTGTCACTTCATGGACTCGTCCATGGAGTAGTTCCCGTCGCCTTTTTGTGACACGCCATCGAACAGTGAAGAGGTACTCGAATGGCCCATTGACTTGAAGGCGAAGTGAGTTTGAGGGTCTCTTGGTCAAGTGGGTATATAGCATCACAAACTAGCACGGACTTCCGGAAAGCACCTCGATGATTCGACCGCGATTATAGCAGTGGACAAGACAAGCTGCTGTGGTGAACTGCGGAGAAAGTGTGACAGCGCAAACTCTCGCAAACAGCTCCCAGATATTATATATGTGTTTCAGGTGCGTACGCAATAACTATACGGTACCATTTTTTTTTAAAGAATGCATGAATGATGTTCAAACGAGGACGCTGTCTGACTTCGAAATAATTGTATAGGTAAAAACATGAAGTCTACTTTGGACATGTTACCTTTGCAATGCTGAAACCGATTCTTAGCTTCTCCTACAGAAATTCATTCGATGAATTCAACATGACGTATCATAATGTTCTATACAAAGGCAACATCTGACAGCAGACAATTCGAAGAACTTTTTTTTCTCTTAACATATTCGCTTTCAAAAGGTTACATTTAATTTTCAAAACAGTGTGTGCGACATAGTATGTCTATCTGTTGACGTACAATGTGATGTTGTTGCCATAATTTTTAGGGGACGAATGACTTGATGATTATTCTCCGAAAGATATTAAACATTATGTCTTAAACTAGCAAACTAAATTACATGATGCACGGAAGGACCAAGGAAGGAGTATGAGTAGGGCACATCTCTCTTAAATCCTTTCTGTGCCAAAGGAATCAAATGTGCACAAATTTCAGACACAATCCTATGGACAGGCAATAAATATGGCACGCGCAGGGTTACCTGTCCCATTGATTTCCAGTACTCCTTCCTGGGACCAAGGTTTCTTTCTACCTGCGAATCAAAGGTAATGCGATTATAGAGCGGCGATTAGCGAACATGAATGTATCCTGTTCATCAATCAACTATGACTCTGAGTGCAAAAGACACGTCTGTGGAGGTGATAAGTGTGCTCGACAATGCTTTGATCCTAATGGACAGACAGCTTTTTAAGTTAAACTCAGTGACTTTAGAAAGTAGGTGGGGACTGTTTCACAAAGAATTTTAAAATCTTAAAATCTAAAACTTTTAGAATCTTAAAAATCAAGATAAACTTCAAATTATGCTATGCTCTGTGTGTCTGCGATGGTATTCTATCTTCCTATAATGAAAATGAAAATTTGTAGACTTATTCATGCAACCATCAATATATAAGATAGAATAGGTGACAAAAAAATTTCTCTCTGAATCTTGATAACAATAAGAAATCGAATCTAAACAACAACAAAATAGATACAACTCGACAGGGAAAACAGTGGCATACCATAATCTTAAGTTGATTTGAACTTTAAAATCGACTTAAATTCGTGATGAAACAGCCCTGGATAGTCTTGCCTTCAGCGGGATATTGGTAGACTTGTGAGCTTTTTCAGATATATTTCTGAAATATATATGTTTGATCCGTCACCACGATCTGATAGTTTATAGAATCAATCATTTAAAGCATATTTGCCTGTTAATTTTTGTCTTATGTTACTAAGGCATATAGAGCAGAAAGGTCATACATAAGATTAACTCACAGAAGAGACCTTTTAATGATTTTGGCACTGAAAGATATGTGATAAACGTTAGATTTTTTTAACACATTAATAAGTTCGTAAAGAATAAGCGCGCACAAGGAAATAAAAAAATATCATCATCAGGATACCGACCAGGTTAGATGGTGCTTGCTAGGGAAGAAAACATATTGATATCAGTTTACAATTCAACTTTATCTGCATACTGCACTCGAAGCGTGCATAATATTATGTTATGCACGGTAGTATATAACAATATATAAAGATTACGGAAGTTTCCTAGTCTCATAGGGTGGTGGTGGTAGACATCTTCGTGTTGAAATTGCTCCTCATAAAAATCTTTTCATATGTCCATTTTTTCTCTCTCATCTTATCCACCTCTTTCTCTCTCTCTCTCTCTCTCTCTGTTTTTCCTTTCCTCCTTTTTTTTTCGTATCCTTCTGCTAACATTGCCCAGTTGAATTGTTCATCTGTGCTGTAATTGCTACCAATCGTCACTTCATGTTATTTCGTACTCGTTTCGGAACTTCAATTATTTAGCCATCTTGCAGCGTCTGTCCACAGTTCCAATATGTCAGTTGTCGCTGGTATGTCAGAGGCAAAGCATTCGTCATTCGGAGGTAAAGCATTCATCAGTTTGTTTGCAGCATATACAGCCTCACTTTTTCCCTACCTAGTT
This sequence comes from Diadema setosum, assembly GCA_033980235.1. NCBI lineage: Eukaryota > Metazoa > Echinodermata > Echinoidea > Diadematoida > Diadematidae > Diadema > Diadema setosum. The sequence continues at coordinate 33,380,227 of CM067060.1, forward strand.
ACACAAAAGTTGACGGTCTCTCGCTTCGACTTTCTAGATTTGTGTCGCTTGTTCGTGTTGGCTATTTCGCGGGTCGTTCACCTTCGCTGCAGGGGAAACCGAATCGCCCCGGTCTGCATGCGGGACGGGATCGCTTTCACGGTTCGAACCAGCCCGTTAATGGCCCGCCGTAGCCTACGCTCGCTCTGCCTCGTCATGTTACATAAGGTGGGACAAATAGGGAAAGCGTATCGGTGGCGGATGGGGGTATGTCATGCGAGAAATGCGATACAAGCGTGCATAATTATTGACGGAAAAGACGAATAACATTGCGAGAGGGTACCGCGTAAATATCATACAAAGCCGTCACTGGCGTACGTGCAGGCCAAGCTTGCGTAGATCTCATACCAATGACATTTTAATATCACAATGGTAATTCGAAGAAATCAGCTGCATTCCTTTTCTTTTGCTCTGTTTAATGTTGTGTTTTCCATCAAATCCGGCGTAGAAAGATAACATTATTGTCTTGCATGATATACTTCTTTCATATGCATAAAAGATATCTTTTTCTTAGTATCAAAAAAACATCAATTCAAAAAGCAGTTATTCAGATCTCGAAAACATGTTTTGTGTTTCTAGAGACTGCTTTCACTGCTTTGGGGAGCATATAATGAGCTTCGGTTTCAATGCAAAGAGACAGAGTTACATCTCATCTTTCAAAAACCACTGAAAAAAAAAAAGAAGTATTCAGTGATGCAAATCTCCGTGTTGGTTCGATAATGTGATCACTATTTATACTACTTTTATATTCTATATTGAAATGTCAAATTCGTTTACAATATGTTCAAATTTTGAATGTCACATACTAGTATATATAAACATATCATTTTATATAGACCACATAATCAATTATGTCTAAGATGCGTTTTAATATCATTCTTTTTCAGTAAATTGTTTTGAGAAAAAGACAGATGAAAACAATGTAATAGAAACATTTCAGAAAACACCGACGTACTACAATAATTTGTCTCTTAGTTCTCTTAAATGATATTGGCAAAGAGATGCTGTCCAGAGTTCCGTTTGAGGAGAAAGAATATCACATAACAGTAAAACACATCCGAGTTAAATGGATGGTTTAGTTTTGGTTGAGATGGGGATTAAGCTCTTATCTTTTTGCGATATAATTAGAAACTGCTTATGAGATATTAAAGAGAATACAATTCTAAGACGAATTCAAAAGCAAAGTAAAACAATTCGATCCTAGCAAAAAGTGGGTTCTATCTTTTATTACATTCGCTCTACTTTTTGATATCTCGGCCATTTAAAAACCAATTTTCATCAAATAAACTTTAAATTCCTCTTAGAATTGTATGCTCTTTCATATTACATAAGGGGTTTCTAATCATTTCACACAAAAAGCGTTGGAAATCTGAAGCCCCATCTTACTCAAAAGTATATTATCCCTTTAAGATCGTTGTGAATGTACACTTGGAAACGCGACGATCTCATTGCGAATACCCAGAAAAGGGTTGGGTAATTACAGAAATTCACCAAATCCGCATTTCTGTCCCCCTGTGGGTGTTTTCTTCCATCATGCCGTTTTCGACTTGGGCTTCTGGTCGGCTTTCCTCACTTTTTAAATCGGTTTTCACGTATTTTATTCCTCTCTTTCTCCCTCTCTTTTCACTCTTTCGTTCGTGTTCATGCAGAGATTCAGTATTTCTGGAATGGTAGGTTATTTTTTCGTGACTGGCTCTCCAAGATGGCCTTATAGAATGTGTCGGGGCCTTTATCAACGCTTCGAGCCCTACCTGTCCACTTCATTTGGGGGTTTGCGGTTATTTGGTAATTCTCAGACATCGAATTTTTTTTTTTAGTTCCTCTTTGTTAGAAATAATTTCTCTATATAAATATTGCTGTGTATGAAGGTATGCATAATAACATGTCAGGTACACTATACAATGAACTTTCTGTTAAAAAAAAAAAAAAATGTGGCTAGTATTTCACGATATTTATTTTCCCTTAGTGAGTCCCATCCTTTTTTAGTTTTTCTATCAAAGAGGAAGCTAAGTAAAGAAAGAGAAAGTTATTTTGACTAAATGACCTAAAACTGAGACATAAGCGCAACCTTGCGTCACAGCAGTAATTTCTGAAAAGAAGGGGAAAAAAAGGAAGAAAAAGCAAAACGTTTGAATGCTGCCATATAAAGGGCCATCGAAGTATCAAAGTTATTGGTATCTAATAGCTGTTAAGACCTAGTATAATGAAACGTTGATCATCCAAGAATGATAAATCAATGCATCATTCAAATCGAATACAAGAATGTAACCACATAGATATTCTTACAGACGGATCTTATATGCAGACAAATTTGTGGTTTGCTGTATTTTATATATCCATTTATCAACTATATGTATGTAGAATATGACATCACTAATACACGCCTTCTGTTGGCAGTGATAGAGTCCTAATAGTGCAAAGAAAAAAAAAAAAACCACCCACACACACAAAAAAACCCCGAATAATTATTTCTTAGGTCGTATGGACATGTATGATTGTTTGCTTTTTGTAGTCTGAAAGGTTTACCTGTACGAAACTGAAGTTAGCCTGCACTAAGGGGCTGGAGTGGTTATTTTCTCGCTGGTAACTAGTTCAGGCCAAGAGATACATCGTTCTTGTAAGAGACTGTCGTTCGTCAGTCCATGTTCAACCCCACTGGGGCGAAACCTTATATATGGGGTGTAAGTAAAAGCTTTAATTGCCGACCAAGACATTTCGGTGTTGTGAAACAGCGTGTGCAGACTGGACATTAGGCTACTATAGTACGCCAGTGTCTCCGCCTTATAGAAATGGAAGCACTGGGATCGGGCCATTGTGTGTAGTCAACAATGCACTGAATAATAACCAAGAGTATTCGCAGCTAGACTGGATGGTTTGGAATTACCTGCCTTTGTGATAATATTTCCAGAAGGGGAAAGTTCAGCTTTCGTAAAACAAAACAAAACAGAGGCGGACAAAACCCCCAACCCTGCCTGTCATGACGGTTGAAGACCCTTGAACTTTGGGTCATTCCACTAGCGACCTACATCTAGTCAACCTTTTGGTCAGTTTGACCATGATGTTGCACCGTGTTTTATTATGTGTCGCTCTTGTTAAGAAGGATTGATTTATGGCATAAAAGAAAGATACAAACAAGAGTGAGAAACGAGGTTCAAATGTCTGCGAATACTATCGCAGACAATGAGGTTATCCAGTCAGGTACAAACTATTTAAACTTTTTAAAACTTGTTTTGATGTCATTATTATTATGACAAGCATGAATATAAAGCAAAATTGTAACAACAGTTAATGATTAGTATGACATTGATGAAAATAGTAATAGCGATAGTTACCGGTTTAACAAAGATAACAGTTCAATTCAATCTAATTTCATATTTCTTCTTCCTGAGAATATAACATCTCTTTCTTGCTTGAGAACGCAATAGTTGACTGTAACATAAAAATTAAAAGTAATCAAAGAATTAAAAGCATGTATACATAGACCAAACCTGGATTGTAATAGTAATAGTAATAGTAATAGTAATAGTAATAGTAATACTGTTGTAATGGTACTGGTACTAGTAATAGTAATACTACTGGTACTGGTACTAGTAATAGTGATAGTAATAGTAAGGTAATATTAAAGGCATGATTTACCATTTGCAGATGAAACAAAAACCTAGCATTAGTACTTCAAAATAGTTGAGATTGAAACAACCAATGAAAAAAATGTGAACTAGTAAAATCGATGTTGAATATTTTTCAATATACAAAATGTGAACAATAGTTATAATAAAAATGTTTCCAGAATAAACCGTATACAGTTATGGTTTATTAAGAAAAATAGTGATATCTCTTAAAGGGAAGATAAACCCCGAGAACAATGTGGATTGAGTGAAAGCAGCAACATTAGTAGAACACATCAGTGAAAGTTTGAAGAAAATCGGACAATCGATGCAAAAGTTATGAATTTTTAAAGTTTTGATGTTGGAACCGCTGGATGAGGAGACTACTAGAGGTTATGACGTATGAGTGGACTACAATATCAAGAAAATATAAAGAAAATACTACAAAAATCCATTTGTCAGGAAAATTACAAATTCCATCATCTTGATATTGACATATGTTAAGGGTAGCAATTACTCCCCCTGCTTTCTGAAAGCGGTTGGTCCACTGCTCTTTCATAATTCTAGAAAAGTGAATTTTTGTTGAATATCCTTTATATTTTCTTTGTATTGTTGTCCACTCATACGTCATATCCTCTAGTAGTCTCCTCATCCAGCGGTTCCAACACCAAAACTTTAAAAATTCATAACTTTTGCATCGATTGTCCGATTTTTCTCAAACTTTCACTGATGTGTTCTACTAATGTTGCTGCTTTCACTCAATCCACATTGCTCTTTGGGTTTACCTTCCCTTTAATTTTAGGCGTGATTGCGAAAATTTTATATGGTAGGATGTTTTGTGACTTACAACTTACCTAAACATATATGCATCAAAATGTGATATCTTTATACATCCAGGTGTATAAATGGGTACCTGGGGTGACAGGGCCCTCTGGTAGAGCAGTGGCAACACTGAAGAGGCTACCTGGGTAAATAAGACCGTATTATTATTATTATTATTATTATTATTATTATTATTATTATTATTATTATTATTATTATTATTATTATTATTTCAAGTCACTGCTCCCAAAGGTAAATGGACCTTTAATATTAATAGTGATAGTAATAGTAATCTCAACGATTGTTACATGTATAGCCGTCAAACAATGAGAAAGTAAAAACACATCTTGAATTGTCGACGCCCCTAGTATAAAAGGGAGGGAAAAATCAACAGAAAAAAAAATAAGATGAAATACAGATTAGGAAATCAACTGTTCCAGCCCGAATCTAGTAATAACAATACTTCATATCTTTTTCTTTACTTATTTTTCCACTTACATATTATATATATATTCCACTTATAATATATTTTGAGAACACAATGATCGACTGTAAGATAAAATTAGAAGTAATTTAAGAATTTAAAGCATGTATACATAGTTCAAACCTGGATTGTAATAGTGGTTGTCATAGCGATAGTAATAGTAACACTAATAGTAATAATGATAGTAATAGTAGTAGATATAGTAAGAGTAATATAACTACTGTAGTAATGGTACTGGTACTGGTACTGGTACTAGTAATAGTGATGGTAATGGTAATAGTTATAGTAATGGTAATGGTAATAGTAATAGTGATAGTAATCACAATTGTTACATGTAGACGTCAAACAATGAGAAAGTAAAAACACATCTCGAATTCTCGACCCCTTTATATAAAATGGAGGAAAAAATCAACAGAAAAAAAGAGAAATGAGATGAAATACAGAGCTTAATAGACAGATTAGGAAATCAACTGTTCCAGCCTGTATCCAGTAATAACAATGTTTCATATTCACGATGCGTTGATGTAGCGATATACAAAAACCTTTTCTTAACATCTCAAGGAGTCGCATACTGTAGTGTACGTTGTATTTTCAAGAAAAGAAATGATACATAAAATGTAGAGTATATGTAAAATTGTATGAATATACACTTTGTGTGTGTAGGTGTGTGTGCGCGCGTGCGCGCGTATTCAATGGTTACAATGTCATACGGATTATATTACTAGTATATCACGTTTCTTTATTTTAACAAAAGTCAAAGTCAACTCAAATACACAGACAGATTATTTTCAGTTTTTCAATCCCCGAGTTCAAACATATCGTATAAAAGAAATATGTCGACAAGCCATCAGGGTCGGGTCTACCTGGCAATATATTTTTTTTTTTTCGAAAACCAGGTCAATATTGACACTTTGTCACCTTTGGAAGCAGCAAATGGTAAACTTCCCTTGTTTGAATGACTGTGTTTACTCTGCCTCTTGCAATTTTTATGTCCAAGAATTAAGTTTCACGAAAGACGGACCGAGGCAGGAATGTGCCAGATTTTACTGTCTTCTCTTTCGTATGATTATTGGTGCCTGTGCAGATTTGTTTTCGCGCGTTTTTGTCTTGTCTTTTGAAACAAACTTGATAACTATATATTTGTTTTTGTGGAAAAATATTCTTTTTTTAGTACAGAATGAAGATCATTGAAAATAACTGAAAGATTTTTTTTTTATTTTGTTGAGTCCTCATGCCCGTGGGAGCGTTCTTTTTCTAACTTGCCTGTGTTTTGTACCGGAAGTATCTTTGACTTTTACTACAGTACATCGTGGTAATATTACATCTATATTATCATGCTGAGCTTGGACGTATTTTATCTCTGTTCAAGGTTGTCCTCTGTATAGGGGAACTAATGAATAAGTGCAATGGTAAAATTAATGAGAAACTGACTCTCCTTCACAGTATTTAAATATTACTTAAGGAAATATCAAAGAGTCAGTACGACTCCTTTTAGAACTCTGTTTTCATTTCTTTTAATGGCTGAAAAGTGTTTTCCATAAATGTTATGTAAAGAGTGGCGTTCTTCTTTTATAGAGCTGAGCAAAAACAAAACAAAACAAACAAACCTCAAAAGCGTAATCCATTGTACCCACTGCCATGGACAGTCGTCCAAACAATGGTTGGCGAGTTACGGCATGGTAGAAGGTGGACGTCTAACGAGAGTTGGGGAGAGGGAGGGAGAGGGAGAATGGAGGGAGAAATAAGCCGAACTTGCGAGAACCAATCGGAGCGTGATATTCTAGCTTTCAGAAGCTTTACTGTGGTTCCCCTCGCGAGACGAAGTTTTAAGGGAGTGCTGTGCGCCAAAGCGATTCGTTCATACAATATATTGCATCAGAGAGCAGCGAGCAGTCAGAAGTGTTCAAAGCGCCGAATCAGACCACTCCACTTACTTTCGCCTGTCCGCTTCGCTGGCGTATTTTGGTTGTATAGTCCCGAAGCGTTTTCCTGTCAACCGAGCGTATTTATTGAAATAAACAATGAAATGTTTCATTATCACCCTCGTCGACTGAGAAAACTAGGAAATCATACAGCATGACTGAATGTCTGTGTATTTTTCCAACTCTGTGATGGCCAACTGTAACATCTCGTCGCCGTGATCCGTAAGAAAAAATAAATATTTACCATTACAATGATTACGTTTGTTTGGCTGTATTCAAGATGTTCATTGCCAATGTTTGCAAGCTTTAAAATCAATGTATTTCTCTTATTCTCCCCAGGTCGACTTTGGATACGTAGTGCGGATATTCAAGGATGCTCTTTATTCTGCTCGAACCTGAACGTCTGCATTTCGAACAAGGGACGTGTCATCGGAAACACCAGTCCGCCGCTCACAAGGAATATACGTTTTGATGGGAAGCTTTCACGGGGAAGACTGACATTGCATTGTGTGGATGGTACCATAGACCAATCATCGTCGGACCGGTGCAGGAACACGATGTCAGGGCCCCGCTCGAACACTGAATGGACCAAAACCTCTGGCTGGCGGCATCTCTTTCGCCGCTCGTCGGTGATGTCGGTCTCGAAAAATGGCGCCTTACTTTTGCTCTGGACTTTCGTTGGATTTTTATCGGTCTCAATAGCTAAAGCGCAGGACACGACATGGATGTAAGTCATTTTCCCCCTTTTTTCTGTCTCTGCCGCTATGACTATTCCTACATGGCCACTTGCCTTGTCATCTCTCTTCATACTTTTTCCTTTGTTAACATAAGCCCTATAATGTCACGTGTCATTGTGATGATTTTTTCTTCTAAGGAGAGTTCGCTGCATCCGTATAAGTGAAGACATAAGCCAATCTTTAGGTACAGCTCGATCTATATTGACTGCTTTGAATTGTGTCTGTATGAAAACAGTATACATGCCACCAAACCGCAATCCCGCAAGAAGGACTCGCCCATCAGTGATAATCAGCATCCATAATAGCTCTCCTCCCCGTAGCACCAGTTTGCGACGATTATGTTGTTTCGAGATAATGGTTGGGAAGGGTCGTTATTAGCGTCTTCGAAAAAAGCAAATGTGTTTGTGGTGTTGTTTAGGCTTTCTGGCGTGATGAATAAAACCTGAATTGTAAGGTTCCATGAATGAGTATCAATCATGGGAGAAATTTATGTGTGTGCTGACATGTTACAGACCAAACTTAGATCAAGTAGTTTACGTGAGAACTTTGTCCCATCCATCGTACCACACACTTTACCAAAGGTGAATACTTAACTTCACAATCCATCTTCTCACGACCAGTATCAACCCTAAAGTGCAGGTTCCATATTGTACATTTCGGCAGGCAAATGAGAATTTAATGAAGTATAATTCGCAAGTCAAACCTTACTGAGAAATATTGCCTGTATTTTTTGCATTGTTTGACTCTGCTGAAATGAAAGCAGCAGTTGTTTTCTTTGGTAAAGGAAATCGATGATGTGGCTATATTCATTCCTTTTTTGAACACATCATTCTACGTCGCACGTAGGCGATATGCCTATCTTGATACAAATAACACATGTTTGTGTGTTTAAGTGTGATTGTATTTCACTATCAGGTCCTTGTACAACAACTTTTTGTACATAGGTGATGATAAGTGCACTCTATTATAGTAGTAACAGCAAAATTTATAAGACTGTCATAATTCTTATCACCTTTATACTCATTTCAAGACTCTGCAGTTAAAGTGCTGTTTATCAAAAGGTTCCTGCCATCAGGTCAACCCCTTATCCGTCTTCACGTTACCATAAACCTTGTTAAACAGAAACATGATGGGAAGAGAATCTTGTCCAAAGATGAAGGCGCCATGCAGGATTCGAACCCTTGATCTCAAGTTTGATATTCCAGAAACTTATCAACTAAGCCACAGCATGTATCACTATACATAAACACACATAAACGTACAGAAACCGTGTAAATATTTTGGACGATAACCTGGCGAGAGGCTCGTTGCACGTCCCCGCTGATGGATACAGGTATATTTTCGACTGAGAAATACTCTCAGTCAATCAGTAACGCGCAGAACGAAGAGAAGGTCGGCAAATTAATGGAGGCTTTCTCGGGGGACAGATTAGGACGACTTGGGGGTAAAGCTTCATTTAGCAGAGATCAGACGAAAATTGTCGAGTGGTGAATTGCGTTGTCAGGTTGAAGGAGTGCAACCAATGTACCTTTGTACGCACCCTCTTCTTACACCTCTAAATGAAGGAGAAAGTGGGATGTAGAGGGATGGAGTAAAAAGGTGTGTGTTAAGATAGGAGGAAGAAACTTAGCGAGGGGTAGATAGAGAGTAAAGTTAAGTGAAGCAAAGATTGGAAGAAACGAGAAGTGTGTATTGCAGTAATTCAGGGATATCAAAGATACTGACAAATGAACGGAAAAAAAGAGAGGAAGATGGACTGCGTGGAAATGTTGGGACGGAGATCAGCTCACCAAACCGTGACCTGAGAGTTTTTCTCGCGGCCCATTGTCGAGAAGTATCATAGCCAGACTCGAGTCACAAATCCGCTTGGCGGCTTGTCCTTGCATTGTTTCCGCCTTCTTCTGTCACCGCGGTCAACCCTGACGCCACCATCCCCAACGCCTCCTTACCTCTTCCCTTCTTCTCCGGACCAAGATCTAGGTACATGTTTAATTAGATAAACCCCCTCCCTCCCTCCCCCATCGAAACGCATCAGTGACAACAGAGCTTTACATAATAGCTTGCCGCCACATTCCTTGCCTGTGAATCGAACATGTGGGGTGTATGGTGGGGGGGGGGGGGGGAGGAGGAGGAGGGAAGGGAGGGGAAAACCAAGAAAACTTGTCAATTGAGCCGACATATCCTTTGTTCGAGTGCTTTCTTCATGCCAGCCCAGATGAAATTGTAAGGTCTTACAAAAAGTACGAGGTATGCATTGGGTGCAAGGTTTACTGACGAAGAGTATACCCAGAATCTCTCTAACGGTCCAAGTAAGAAGCAGGCTTCGCTATGCGCAAACAAGTTACCTCGACAATCCAGATGCTTCGTGATGAAGTCATCGTGACCAACGAGGCAAAACAAGAATTTAGACGTTTTAATCGTACGCCCATCACCCTTAGTATAGTGGGAGTTGGCATTAAAAGAGCGTCAAAAGAATCCATCGATGACACTTGAATAGGTGACAAGTGATACCTCTTTTTCATGCCAGCTCAGCAAAATCGCCTTAAAAAAGCCTATCATCAAGTACTGACCAACGCTATATTACTGACATTGTTCTCGTATTACAAGCCTACCGAAAGGGAATTTGGCGTGCAACGATCTTCGCCACACGGGGTAAATTCGTGTGCCATTGTTGTTTTCATCGCACCTCATTACAGGTCGAGTCCATTTTCTTTGGACAGGCACTGTACCAGCTATCATGCCGAGAAATGACAGTAACATGGCAACCCCTTTGATGACAAGAACCATTTAACTAGATTCGATCTACGGTTGCCGCAAATAGATTTCAAAGTCTGCTCTGTGTACGCCAAACTTGAGACCGATTAGGGTCTGGTAACTGAAAGTGAGGTTAAAAGTTTCATGAAACATGTCTGGAGTACTCTCCTTGCCTCTCATATGCTATTCAAATCATTTGTGGAATTAGGGATTTATGTAAATAAGTGTCAGGCTGTTGATTTGACAGTAGTCCGTAGTCCGTAAAGACCTTGATACCGAGTTTTTCGGTAAAGGCATGCGTCCGACAATTCTCAAAAGAATGTGCAAGTAAACATAACTACTATTTGACCGTGCTCATGGTGTTGATCATATGACGACTTGAAAAAAAAAAGTTTCATGAAACGAATTGTGATTTGCCTTCAGCAGAATCAAATCATTGTATCATAAAACACTTGTCAGACAGTAGCATCCAACTACAGTACCTCAGTTCCCTTGGTAGCAGTCGGATGGCAGCCGAAGCTCAATCATCCATTATCATTTTACTTGTCAAGTTAATCACAATTATTGTGATCGTATAACAAGCTGTCATCCAACCACTCGAATAACAATGTCATTTTCATGTATCTTTTTTCTTTGTGTGTGTGTGTGTGTGTGTGTGCTGATGTTGAAACTTTTTAATGTTGATGATATTGTTTTGTAACGATGCTGATTACTTAGATTCCACATGCTCTGTTTGCCTTTATAACCCTTCCCCTGGAACAGAAACCTCGGTCTAGATACCCGCGTGCAGCAGTTCGACGCGTTTCGCAACCCTGAACTGTTCATTCTGGGCACCCAGCCCCTGTGTAGTGAGCTCCTGGGCCTGTCACCGGGCCAGCAGAAACAATGTCAGCTCTTTCAGGACCACATGGCACCAATAAGCGAGGGCGCCAAGCTCAGTATCGAAGAGTGCCAGAACCAGTTCCGGAACCGACGATGGAACTGCAGCACGGTCGACAGCAACAACGTCTTCGGTAGAGTCCTCAACACACGTGAGTACGATCGAGGGTGGCAGGGGAATCCAGGGTCCAAGACCACAGGGTCTAAGACCACAGGGTCTAAGTCACAGGGATCCAATGTAAAAGGGTCTAATTCATAAGAGGTCCAAGACAAAAGGTCCAATACATAGATGATCCAAGGTAAAGGGACCCCAAGTACACAGATGTCCAAGACTCAGGATCTGACACACAGGGTCCAAGACAAAGGGTCCAAGACACAGATGTCCGATACACAGGTGTCCAAGACACATGGTCCAAAACACAGTTGTCCAAGGCAAAGGTGTCCAAGACACAGGGTCCAAAGACAATGAGGCCCCGAGACACAGGGGTCCAGGACACAAGTGTCCAAGACACAGGGTCCAAGACACAGAGTCCAAGACACAGGGGTCCAAGACACAGGGTCCCAAGAAAATGGGGCCCTAAATAGACACAGGGGTCCAGGACACGGGTGTCCAAGATACAGTTGTCCAAGGCACAGGGGCCAACACACGACGATCCTAGACACTGGTGTCTAAGACACAGGGGTCCAAGACAACGTCTTACTCCTATTTTGTCGTTCGATTTGTCAGCGTTCTTATGGACCAATGGTGATAGAGGGTCCGCACATTGTTAATGTTATTGGAAAACATGGGCTCTTATTGTTTTAACGCATTTTTTTTTTATAGGTATACGTATGTTATTATTTCAAGGGGAATATGAGTGAAGCCTGTAATCTCTCGAATTAGCAGTCTGTTTGTTTGTTTGTATTTATACTTCACCGTAACGAAGCTAACGGTATATTATGGATATAAATTGTTCCGTGTAAAGGACACCTAAATCTTATTCATCTCTGTGGTGATAAAGTATTCGTGTTACTTCCTGAGACGATGAGAGGTGAACAGAACAATGAAATGAATGACGTTAGATGACGCACATTCCACCCACAAAAGAAATCAAAGGTATCACACAATCATGCAATCATGTCTGTGATCAAGATGACTACGTTTACATGTCCAGTGAACTCTATTCTTTTGTAATATCAAACCGATTTCTAACTTTTTATGCTTTGTTAATATTAGCCTCCCTGCATCAAAGTTAAAAGATTTCTGGTTTATCTTCCACAAACCTCTCAAAATATGACGTATTGATCTGACTCTATTGGAAACATGCCATTAACCTATACCCACAGAATATTAATACGAATATAGTTCAAGTGCATACACGGTAGTGCTGTAAATCTCGTCACCAATTTCGGGTTGTGAGATGGGCAAAACCAGTACTAGACTAGAAGCTTTTGCACTTACTCTGACAATCCCTCTGCGCCTATTGCGCAGTTACTAGGGCTGTCCTATTTACCGCCGGGTCACGGTTGCCGTGTTATAATGTGTACCAAGCTCGTAAATCATCCCAAGTTTGAATCGATAAAAACTTTGCCACCTACCAACTTCTTGGCCAAGTGACCACCTTTAATCACCCACTAGAGCCCAGTGCTGTGCGGATTCCAACACGTTTACCTCGACAAATATTATTCATACGCTTCGTTAAACTCTCAGTTTATTACGAGTTATAGCAGACCCGATTTTTTCACGGCTTCTGACTGTTCACGTACGTTCAGTTTTAGTGTTGGGGAACATGGCCTATAAGTACGTTCAATTCTGTGGAACCTTATCAGAAGAAACGTAGTAAAAATATATATGTGTACACAAGGTTTAGGTTTGATGTGATTATCTGGTGTTAATAGCCCCGCCTCAAGACAGCGGTCAATGTTATAGGTGCGAAAGGTTACAGTAGATTGACTTGTAATAGGCTGTTATTTCAGTGCTAACCGCCCACTCACATCCGTGTGATATTTTATTGGGTTTTATACACAGAGGTATGCGAATATGTCTTCTTGTGATAAGTATTGATACACTATACGTCACGTTTGAAAAGATATATCTGCAAAGATTAGACCAAAATGTAGTGTAGAGTGTTTCCCCTTTTAATTCATATCGCAATATATCAGAAAGTACTTCTATCACATTAAGGCATCACTCTTCTTCATGTTTTGATTACTTCCTTGAATAAAAAAAAATGTATATCTTTCTTGGACAACATGGGACCAGGAAAGAATTTAAAGAATGTCATGACTTCTGTAAACTTGATGAGATGGGATGTAAAATTATTTACTGATGTTTGGCTCAAAGTGTATAGTTTGCTTTGATTTTGAACTTTTTAAGATTACAACGTTGTAACTAGTAATAAGAGAAACACTGTGTAGATTCAAATGACGCAAATGCTTTATAAATCTACTGTATTTCTAAAGAGTTCGGTTTGATCTGGATGCCGTATTTTCAACTAAATTTGCATCCAGCTAATCACGAAATATTTCATTTGTGAATGGATGAGATTTTTTAATATTGATGCAAACCATTTCCATCAAATACTGGACGAAAGCCTATTCCAAACTAGAGCAATAGCATCACGAGTCATTAAAAAAAGCGAACTTACATAATCACCTATCTTGTTCAGCATTTAGATATATCAGTCGCAGGAATATGTAAGTAAGTCTACATTATAAGCCGGTCAACTTAAGTCCGAATTTTGTGGGGCTGTTTAAAGGGTGTATATACGTGTATGTGTTTGTGTGTGCGTGTGTAAGGGGGCACTTCACCGGTTTCATGCGGAAGCGATCCCGTCAATCCGTTTGACGTTCGACTCCTGCTGTTACATTCTTCAGAACTCGGAAAAGCTTGACTTCTCCTCGTCCTTCTCCTCCGACGTTAAACCCCAATGACTCCGTATTGTCGCATTTGTTCCCAGATTTCACCGAAGCAAATATTTCTCTTCTTGAGTGAGAGAAAGAGAGGACAAAAAAAAAATGGCAGTAACAGAAATGGGTAGGATGGCACACACACTCACTATAACGCATACAAAACGGCAAGAGTCTGAAGAAATGAGAAAGAATCCTGCAGTTTGAAAACACACACAAGAAAGGAAAGTTTTTAAAAGAAACTAGAATAAAACACTAAGTGTTTCCATATCTTGAAGTGTCAATTTTGTCATCTAATCTTATACTTTCGTTATGTTGTAATACTTGTAGAGTGGAAGAGATTTTACAAGTATGTTATTACAAGTGCCAAAAACATTAATTTTGCGAAGAAGGGCAGCAAAGCTGTTGTGTTACATGATGAAACGGTTTGATAATACCACTGTCTCACGCAGGTATAAAATAACTGTCTTACGCATCGCCATTTCGTAAATCGCAGATTTCTACGAAGGAGTGGCAATGGCTGTTTCACTTTGGGAATGACCCTATCACTTTAATTACACTTGGAGATCGGCGTCTGGAGACTTTATCCAGGAGCGTGTTCTCAAACTCTTTCTTTCTTTTTCTTGACGGGTGCATTGAGTGGCGATGTAGACCTATTTATCGAACACGCACGAGCAAACATGGCCAAGAATAAGGAGACGTACTGTCGATGGTACCGGTCATAACCCGACCAACAATATCAAGTCTGGCGCTGGTGTATGGGTCGTGAAAACGACAAAAAGACGTTGATGCAGACAGAATAACTGTTATGAGAGGTAAACTTCACTTTTTTAGGAAGCTGTAATTTTGTTACAAAAGAGTAGCTGAAAAGTTTGCGATCGCACGTTTGAATTTGACGTGATCGGGCTTCTGGAATAAAAAAAAAAAAAGAAGCGAAAAAAGTGAAAGAATAAAAGAAGGAGTGTGGGCAGGAATTTTGAACTCTCAAGTGTAAACAGGAGAGTTATTCAAACTCTCGAATCGTTGTTGTTGGTTTGCAAATTGCAACTGGCTGCACCAAGCAATTTACTCCTTCAGTCTGATAGCACTGGCACCAGGTCCTGATGTAATTTAGACGTGCCAATTAGCAAAGTATACGAAGCCCCTATGCTGGGAAGTGTAATGGACAATAGGCAATGCGTGCAATGAGCCCCTTGCCTTACTAACAACATTTGTGTATGATTAGTCAGAGAAATTGTTGCTTTCATTACATGAAGAGAATTAACCAAAATAGCAGGCCAATGTCAAAAATATAAGATACGAGTAATACAAAAGCAAGCCCGAAAACAACACATAAAACAGAAATGAGTCCTACACGCCAACTGCAGATAGTGTTCTTTTCTTGTGTTATCTATAGCTCTTTGATCGCTGGCGATAGATTAGAAGTGGACAGTGCAAACAAATGGATATAAAGCATTAACATTATGTGTACAGAAAAGCTACTTGATTACTTAGATTGTATTTTGGTGTGAACCACGACGACACACTACAGACAAAGTTAATGCATTTCTCCTTCAACATATTGCCAATAATAATACGTGCCTCTTATGAGCTCTTTTTTTCCTCTTATTCATTCAGCACTTTCTCCTCTTTTCAGAGGCTAAAGATTTCTTTTTTTTTTTTTCACTATTAAATTTCGGGAAAAGACCGGGACAACAGACCGTAACTAATCCGGCATTGCGCGCTAATTCCTTACTTGGCACCAATCTAATAGCGTGTTCAGCACACCATGTAGTCCCCATATAGCCCGTGGAGAATCACTTATAGGTCCCGCGGAAGGAGGCGTGAAACAACAGGAGGAATCAATACACCAATATCGGCTCTCTTTCATTCGTACTCATATCCCATTCACAAACAATCTCTTAGTCGTCGTGAATAACTGAGATCAGTTCCCTTTGAGGGGAGCGCAAATCCTATTAATAGTGACCCCTCCCTGATGTTCTAAGGATTATCATTACTTTCTCCCCTCCCCCGTGACTGACCTCTCCTCAATCATGCTCTCTTTGTTCCACCGGAAGTGGAATGTTTCCGTTTTTAAACGTTATCCTCTTAAACTCTTCACACAGGGCCTTCGTGACAACACGCAAATAGCCTAAGCCATTATGAAACCTGTCACCTATGTCGTGTCAGACATCAGTGGTATGGCATCAAAACAAATTGAATCACTTACACGTACAGAGTGACGATACGATTGGGGGGGGGGGGGGGTGACTAATAAATGGTGATGGTGATCTGTGTATAGAGGCGGCGATATGAGATCAAAATTACTGCAATAACTCAATATTAGTAGGGATATGGTGATGAGGTGATAATTAAGTTTTTGGAAGACTACTAATGAGCAGGTCATCGGGAGGCAAGTGAGGGAAAGATGTCGTAATTTTGAACACTGATCATGTTTTGTGAAAATGTGTAAGAAATTTACAATTTCATAAGCTTGTTGTTTGTTGGCTGATTTTAACAAAACTCCAATCATTCCGTGAAACAGACTTTAATCACTTTTGTTTCTTTGAAGTCAACATGGACATGAATTGACAATTTAGTTTGACTCTTTTTAAAGAACTTATTAAATATGAGATAGTCTTCGAAGAGATTTGTTATTCGTTCGCATCTTATCACACACACACACACATACACACACACACACACACACACACACACACACACACACACACACACACATACACACACAAAGTTTGAGATGGATGTTTTTCCAACTGGATCACGTGTTGTCGCGTGTAAAAGGGACGCAAACAACCGGCTCTCTGGCATTCGGCGGGATTGTTGAATCGGCTGCGTGCTTAATAACATCAGCTCTCGTGTGACAACATGTTCAATGACGACTCATGTAACTTGCGGGTCTCCATTACCCGAAACGTCATTACACCGGCCCAGGCGCAGGTCAGGAGGATTAACTAAACAAACCGAGCTGAAGTTTGGGGCAGGTATCTTCCGCTTTTCTTGTTCTGGAAGGGTCCGTGATTTTCTGACTGGATGTCGTCAAGGAGGGGAAGAGTAAACGATTTTTGATGATGATAGCCTGCGGTTCCCGCCCCGCCTTGACGCTGTCATCCCCCGCTAATGTTACACCAGCATTGTTATCTTCAGGAGATGTGACGTCACTTTCCCTAGTGGCACTGTCACTTTTGATCCCGGCGTGCCTTTAAACGTGTACATGTTGATTGGGACGGACTTGAAAGTATTCCGACACGTGTCCAATTGCTGTTATGTTTACCCTGCGTTTTCACTTCGTGTCTTGTATGAGGATGAAAAAAAAAATGAATAAAAAATGACTTTTTCGAAATCTCGTTAAAAGTTGACACAAATGTTTCAGTGTCGGATCGCATCCGTGCAAAGATCACGATATAGCTTAGTGTCAGCTGCAAATTGAGTCTCCGCCAACATTGCGGATGATTAAGTGCTTTCCATTTCTTAACAGAAAAAAAGTTGCCATTTTGGGGAGGCTGAATTTTGACAGGGTGAATTGAATTAAACTAGTCGACCCTGTCGAAACGTATTCTACGCCAAATATCCACGCCGACAAGTTAGTTATCGTGTTGTTCTTTTTCTTTTCTAAGAAGATCAAACAGCATTGCCGTCACAATGTTATCATGAAGTATTTCGTCTATAAATTTCACATTCCGAGACACACATTATTTCTCTTTAAGTGAACGAAATTTGAATCACTATCGAAAAAAGTGGAAAGTTGTAGAACTTTGAAGCATGAAATTGTTCCATGCTGATGATTGACGCACGCACACATACAAAAACATAAATAGCAACACCGAAGGTCACCTCTGAATCCAAATGTTAAAATTGACTTACTTTGTAGCATTGCAAGCGATGTGAGATGTTTAGCTGTAGAGATTTTGAAATCCATCATCAGTGCCAATAAGCATGCTATGATAAGTGAACCATGAAAAGAGATTAATTTTCATCAGCCTAAGATTAATAAGGTAAATGTTAATACATTAGAATATTCTGCTTTGGATGTAATGTATGGAAAAGGCGTTATGAAGAACATTTTAGCAGCTTCTATTCGTGATGCGTATTCTGTTGAACCGTTTGCCTATGTAATCTTTTATATTTCATATGATTTAGAGAGAGGTAATATGGTAATGGAAACAATATTGATGAAATCTTATACAAAAACGTAAAAGTGAGTCACCATAAGTATTCTTTTTAGCACTATTCTTATCACTGCAAGAATTATCAGTTTTCCTGAAAAGGGGAAATAAAAGGAAAAGAAAGAAAAAAGCAGAAAAATGCCTGTTCTCAAGGAGTACCTTTCGACGAGAAGAAACAGACAAACATTGGCATACACACACTGACGCCTGTCGTCATAGAATCTGTTAGCGCTTTAATTGCATACAATGTTGGCGACATTTTGAGACGGTATTTTTGTAAGAGGGCTAAACGAATGAGGTGTAACTTGATGGATGTTGCAGCTCGCAGGGCGCCATTACCAAGATCACGTTCCGTATAGACCAGGTGCAGGCGGGACGTTTGGCAACCACGGTGATTAACAAAGTTTGTGGCGGTGCACAATACAATAAAAGGCAGCGGGCATCAGTCCGTGCTATGCCGTCCATGAAATTAGACTTTGTGGTTTGTTCTCATACAGCTCCAATCAATTTCATTTAACGCGGTCTCCACCAAAAGTACAAAAAAAAAAAAAAAAAAAACATCGTCACCCCAGTGTCTCGCGATCGTTTGATTAATAGCAAAAATCATTAAATTATCGATACGCTGGAAATGGTTCGTTATATATTTCCTATATATTATATAGGGTGCGGGGGGGGGGGTGAGTATCCATGACAGATTCGGAGTTGACATTTTGCTTTCATACCTTGCGGTCTTCTGGTAAGTGAGACCGTTTACATGTATAATAACGAAACAGACTAAGAAAAAAATAAGAGCACTGGTGAGTAACGCATGCTCTGCAAATTTGCTCAACCCTGTTACAGCAATTTATATTCTGAGGTACGCAGACAGATTGAAGTTTTTGAAAAATAGAATTGCTTTACAAGTTGGGGGGGGTATGCACTTAATTTTGTCTCATTCTCATTTCCAAACCATCAGCAAATTTTCGACAAATTCTCAAAACTATCAAACAAACTCTACCAGATAGAGACTGTTGTAAGGTAAGACCAGGGAGGTTCGACCCAAGACCCAAACTGGCCATGGTCCACAGCGTATGGTACTCGTTTGGCGCCCAGTACAGAGCGCATGTCAATTGCTAGAGGGATGGGGGATCTTGGAAGAAAAAAGGAGAGGAAGGGGGGGGGGGGGAGGGGTAGGACCCTCCGTAAAGCATGATAACAAATATGTTCACAGGAATCAGGAAGTGTTTGTCGAAGTCACAGAATGGGTTAAAAGGAGAATAATGCGGCGGTGGTTGCTCGTAAGGACCCCCGAGTCCAAGCGCTGCCAGCAGTGTCAACATGGTACTGCGAGAGGTACCAATGCATGCACCATGCATGCGAACGGAGGCAATAACTCTCCAGTGGTCCTTCCATTCACTCCAGTTGTCTTTTTAGCTCCCCACAGAGTCAGGGAAGCCGTGAGTCAAGCAATGAGTAAGAGGGTAGCAGTGTCAGGAGTCACGGACCAGCTCGGGTCACGTGACTACTGACTGACTCGTCCGTTTCGGCCATTGATCTCCCCGTTGGACATGATTAAAGGGAAACATAACCCTGTCGATAAAAGACATTTGTAATAATTATGAAAGTACTGAAATGAGAGGAGCATATGATTATCAGTCAGACTTGCGTACAATTGCAGGGCGCATGTTTTGCATTTGCAGTGTTATTTGTTTACTTGTGTTTCTTTTAAAATCAATGATAATAGACTCACAGCCGAACAATTTTCATGACAAAAAAAAAGAAATTGCATGGCAACTTCTCACCACAATCATGCTATTACATTCATTAATCTTTGCAATTTGGTATTAGTCATGCGACAACTTTGTTCCTTGACTAGCTTAGTGTTAAATCAAATAGCTATATATTTGTCTAACATTGCCTTGCCCCTATACACTTGAAATCAGTGGTATGATAATGTGCATCAGGATATCTCCTTTTCCGCTTTTTCATTTCTTGCAGCGAGTCGGGAAGCAGCGTTCACGTACTCGATCACGTCGGCGGGTGTCGTCAACGCCATCAGCCGCTCCTGCCGCGAGGGTCAGCTATCTACGTGCGGCTGTAGCAAGTCGTCGCGCCCGTCCGATCTCCCTCGGGACTGGGTGTGGGGCGGCTGCGGGGACAACATCGACTACGGCTACCGATTCGCCAAGCAGTTCGTCGACGCTAGAGAGCTGGAAACAAACCCGCAGAAAGGCACGGCGGCCTACGCCCGCAAGCAGATGAACCTACACAACAACGAGGCCGGCAGAAGGGTTAGCTATGAAATTTCAATATCGTATCATAGATTATATTACTATGAGGGGGGTCTTTATGAACAACCACATTCCGTTCATAAGGCTCCCGACTTTGTCGTAGGTCCAGTCGTGTTATCACGAATGCAATGTACCCCCCCAAAAAAAAAAAAAAATCATGCTTTTTTTTTCCGTTTTAAAGAATGTTTCATTTTCTATCAAAGAACAAAATTGTACAAAACAGTATACACTGTTTTCACAATAATTTCAGTAGCAGCTTTCACCAATGCGATAAATCATTTTCACAGTCGTAACTGTTAAACCTACATAGTGTTAACATTTTACGAAAGAATACAACTTTCCGTCTAATGATTTCGATAACAGTTATACCAGCTACAAAAGCTGCTTTCCAAAAGAAAGCTGTATGTATATTCATTTCATCTCCCACTCCCCAACCCCACCTCGCCGTCAACTTTCCGTATCGCCCCCACTCCCCCATCTGAGCTACACTTATGCAGGCACTTAAGTTTTTCACAGGGAAATACCAGGACCCTGTTGCATAAGAAGATGCGTTCAAACATAAGTCAGGTATCAGCTAATCAGAATTTAGTGTTCACAGACTTACGTTTTGTTTTTTTTCTGACTTATGTTTGATCTCAAATTGTATGCAATGGGGCAGATTCAAACAAATTAATTGACCAGCAAACAAGCGAATAAACGATTATGAACACACACACGTACAAACAAACATCATACAGACATACATGCAAGGCAACAAGCAAGCAAGTAAACAAGAAAAGCAAAAAACCGACAAACACCCGGAAACAGACACAAGAAAAGATTATAACTTGTCAGAATCTCGGTGTTTTTTTTTTTCGCTCGACGTGCCCGCGCCCTTTCTCTTACGCCGAGCATGCACTCACTCCGTGTCAGAGACCAATTTGCCAGACCAGTTCTTGCTTGTCCGTCGAGTGGATTAGATGATGACAAGTTCCTTAATTCGTGGGTGTAATCGGGGTGTAATCAGGGGATTTAAAGACAGGCATGGAGACCCGATTTCCCTATATATGTCAACCAAGCGATCAACAGGATTATGAATGATAAATTATACACGAGCGGTGTATAGAGTGAGGCTTCTGATGCAGACTGACTAGGGATTGTCGTTATGTGACACGAGAAAAAGAATTAAATGTATGAACCTTCCTATTCGTCGTATTTTGTATCCCTCTTTCCGCAGAAGCTTATCGTCCAACAAGGGAATATCATATGTATGTTCTGAAGAAAGGTTACTCTGAATTCAAGACGCCAATTTGTTGAGAGATAGTGTTGAATTTCTGTTTCTTGAAAACATTGAATTATGCGCACCAGTTAGAAAAACGCTGTTCACTTGCACGCAAGTGGTCATATTTTCAACAAAATAATGTCATGCGGGTTTTGCTCAACTCATTCATCTTTCAGAGACGTAAAAATGACTCACAAATATTCTACGTTGATACACGACCTATAGAAAGAAACATATGTATGCACTTACGTTAAAATCAATGTTGACGAAAGAACTTAGATGGAACAAGGATATTTAGTGGGAGTAATCGTTTGATAATACTAGTGGGAGGTGTTCGAGAGTGAAGTGAATTTGTTTTAACAGATCATGTCAGCTTAGAATGAAACTCATGTTGAGATTTGTGGACTGAATTCGTTGCTTATCTCTTGCGCCATAAAAAAAAAAAAAAACTCCACTCATTCGGATTGCCACCTATTGGCTGTGAGAAAAAAAAAAAACAAAAACAAAAGTGATATATCATTGCAATATGGATAGAGACGGAGCAACATCATTCACGAATAACGGAGATTGTTATTCAACTAGTAATATTTCTGGCAATGATCCATGTTTGTGTGAAGACATTTAAACCTCGTCAAATAGTACTGACATTTAAGTTTCCCTCTTTTTGGACAGTTGTTCTGAAGAAGTCAGCATATTAACTCTCCGTGTTGGCTAGCTATAGGGTTGGAGAAAAAGTTTTTATATCGTTATTTCCAGCTACAAGTAAACTAAAATTTATATTCTCGACAACAGAAAAATAGAAGAATTCGAAAAGCCTACTCGTGGTCTACATTTCTATGTCTGTACGTGTATCATCTAGAGATTACATTGTCCTGGGCAAATTTGGGGGTCTCTTGTACCTTTAAATACCTTCTTTCAACGCCATATCTATAAAGCTACGAAGTTCGCGAGTTTCCTACCAATCATTCAGAAAAAATACGAAGAGCTGCCCTAAAGAAAATAAAACTCTCTGTCACGCACACATGAGATAACACACGGATTAACTATTGAAACAATAAACGATGATAGTCATGAAAATACACATACTGTAACTTCCATTGGGAATTACTGTCAGTAATGATAATATATCAAGCAATCGACTAGGGAAAGCTTGTGGATTCTGTGTGACATCTGTGAGGATTTCTGTATCAAACGGGTTAAGCATGGACTCTAAGCCAGCTTGCTCTTTTTTTTTTTTTGTGGCTTCTGTCATTTCTTCAGCGTCGCAATGATGATGGAAATAATTATGAAAGTTCGGCTCGACTTTCGCCACATAATAAGTACACGGAACAGAGTATGCAAAGAAGGGGGGGGGGGGGAGGGAACGGAGGAGGAATATTGAGAGGTAGGTAAAAGGAAAGAAATAATCACCCCTCCTGATCCCTCCCCATCTCCAAGTAAAATTCCCCATGGTCGATTAATACCGATGATACGTTGTGAGGCGATCCACACCAAATATGCGAGTGCCCGCAAGCTACTGTTGTACTTCGCCAAGATATTAGAAAAATATCGGGCTGTTCCAGTACGCTCGACGTCGCAGAAAGTGTGTAGTGCGTAAGTTATGTCAGAAGAAAAATGTCACTATCGAAATCATTTTTCACACTTGCATTTTTTTTTCATCTTATTTTTTCCTCGATTGCCCGAGGTCTTATAGTTCAACTAGGCCATTTGTTATTTGTAGGTTAAGAAAGATTTATTCATTTCGCTTAAAATCTCATTATTTTTGTAACATTTAGCACTCCGCATTAGCCTGAAACGATGAGATATTCCGCCTTAGGCTCTGCTTAAATATTCTGAAGAAAAAGTGGACCAGAAGGAGAAACATCACAAATAGAAATGTATATATTCATAAGAAAACCGTAAAGTTGTTGGGAGGTGACAGAGTAGGAAAAGAAGGGGGAAAAGAAAGAGAGAGAGAATTGAAGAAGAGAAAGATATCGACAGAGAATAGGGGAGAAAAATGAAGGGGCTGACTCATTGCCCCATTGCTATGGGGTGAGTGCCCTCTATAGTTATCATCAACGTGAACTTTCTACCGTGAGAACTTTTCTTTTCAACCTCACTTTTGTACCGGTGGTTTTCTATACAGCCAAGTACGATGAGTTACCTTCTTGGTAAGATTTTTGAAACAATGCTGAACATGGAAGAGGAGTAATATAAAAGAAAAATAGCAAAAATGAAAAGAAATCGAAGAAAAAGAATACGTTGGAAGGATAGCGGATAATAATATTATGTACTCATGTAAGCGTTATATTACTTTGTATTACTCTATATGGAAATAAAATCATTGTGAATTGAATTGAATTGAATTGAATTGAATTGAATTGAATGAAGAGATGATGTTGGAGGAGGAAAATGAATTTAATGTGGAAAGCCGAAGAAGAAGGAAAAAAGAAAAAAAAAAGAAAACAGGGGGAGGAAAAAGTGACGGGGTAAAATAAAGAGATCTCAAGATGATAGAGAAGATGAGGACGAGAAGAAGAAATTACATGCTAAATAATGATAATGATTTATATTGAAAGGAAATAAAGAAAAAAAAAAGAGTAAGAAGGAGCCATGTTTGATGATAGTTACATATCACGTTGCAAAGCTGGGACAATATTATATGCCCCAAAGCACTATAAAGATATCAAGTAGAAAATAATGACCGCCCAAAATTTATCGTAATGTGGAAAGGCTTATACCAACTTTGGTAGAGGCTCTATGAAGCAACAGGGAGGTGGGAAGAGAAGCACGCTACGTGCCCTAATTTGTTTTCAACCACGTTTCCGCATGGATGCAAGGAACAGGAGCTTACATGGCTGGCTGTCTCAGAGATTTTTTTTTCAGTATCTCAGCGTCAAGTTCGTGGCAACAACCCGCGAAGATCCGACACTTGATCCATGACAGTTTGACATGCCTGGATTAGGACCATCCTAGTTTTGATGGTCGGGGCAGATCCCTCCTCTCATACTCAATCATTATGAATACCTCTTGCTGAAACGACGCCCCCTCCCCCCCCCCCCCCGCAAAAACCCTAGTTGCCGACCTTGCGTAGAGGAAGCATATACCGATGAATGTTTATTGATACGATATCAATTTAATTTTCTTATCTTCCTGCGTGTGAAGTTAGTGTACAGAGATATCAGCTCAAATTGCATCCCATGGTGTGATTTCATTATCTTATTAGAATGAAATTGATACAAGCAAATTATTGCCAAATCTGTCATGGAATAGTCATGGCGATGTATGCGGCACGGGAGAATATAAAACCGATTTAATTACCGGAAGTAGGTTTGTTGATTATGGTTTTTCAATCAGGAAACAAAAGATTCTGTAGTTTACGATGATGACTGTCTGATTTAGAGAGCATTCATATCATCAAATAAAAATGGAACAGCAACATTTTTTACAATATTAGGTGGTGAATAACGGCGACAGCCCCTTGCCAGTTTGAATACATTTCATGAAATAACGCTTTATAAAAATTGATAGCGGTACACACGGGTGACAATAGTTCCTGTGCAACTATGATGCCAAACTTAAATAGCCCCCGCGTAATTTCCCTTTCTGTAATGCATTCTGAACTCAACGAAAGGAAAATGGAACGAAATTAGGCTTGACGATTGTTGATGCCGAGCTAAGCACCGCAGTGATAGCTTCTCATATAGGGCGATCATTTCAGTCAGAAATCAAAGTGGAATATATATGCCACTTCTAATTTATTTTGGGTCTGATGTATTTGGACTGGCCGAGACCGAATAATCCCTGTCATCTCAGCGAGGTTTAGCGGTAAAGCCTCTTCTGATAGCTGCTCAAAGTGGCTGACATGTTGCAGGGTCACGAACGAAAAAAGGTCATGCTCAGAACGTCGTCACCACCACTTTCCTGTATAAGGTGAAAATAGTCTCGGCTACCAATCCCATCTCCGTCAACCGCCTAGAAATCGTGAGTGCAATCAGTCTGAAAGTATCCCCACCGGATTTCTTTTTATTTCGTATCTCGTCAATGTAGGTCTGTCACTGAAATGATTGAAGACTACTCTTCATAACCTTTAACGCGTAATCCCATTTCAACCCAATGTCAAAATGACCTGTCACGTGAGCGATAGTACTTCCCTTTCCCCAGAAATTTCGTTACAACAAACATCAGGATGAAGAAGATGAATGTAGTCTCACTCGAGTTGAACTCTCAACAAACTCTGCGATTTAATCGGTAACGAGTCCTTTTTTTTTATTCCGTGTCAATTATTTTGTGTGTGAGAGTGTATACACTGTGTGTATGTGTATGTCCATGTTTTTGAGTGAGTTTGAATGTTATGCATTCACCAAAATATCAGGAAAATGAACAGCTTGTTGTTATTGCTCTTCTCTTATTGTACAAAAGTCATTCACCGCTGCATTAACTGATTGAGTTTTTTGTAATTTTTTTTTTTTTTTGTGCGTTCAAAACAATAAATGTCAAGTAATTTCAGGACTCTAAAATACAAGAGACGCAGATTCAGTTGATTCAGTTTTATCTCGCGAGATCTCGCGAGATGCTTAAGATGAGTGAGACATAATTATAGCCACACCATGTCTAGAAAGATTTCAGCAGGAATGTGTCTTTCCACCTCCCTGATTTCAGCGTCACCCGACTAAACAGTGTTTGTATCATAACAGCATCCCTTACGCAGTTTGCAATTTACATTGTCTCTCGTTTGTTAGTCTATGGTCGATATCATATGAGTATCACAGGCTACGGGAAAAGAAGATTACATTGACATCATCCTATTGTTCGGAATGCACTTTTACACAATGAACAATACAAAAGAGACTTTACATCAGATACACAGAACACACGTTTTCATTTTTTTTTCTTAAAAGTGGCTATGTAGATCATCCCGACCAATCCTTGTGAAGGTTACCAGACACACGTAACGCTGGACACTGCTGCCGAATGCTTTGTTCACAACACCTGCTCTAGATAGATTCTGTATCGCTGATACCACTGACGTTCTTCTCTCACAGTCAATTAGAACAAAATTACTTTTCCCACTAGATCTTAGCATGCTCAGCCTCTGCCTTTGGTAGAGCACCTTATTTCTAATGCCCCACAATGAACCCCACGTGATTTGAAAGAAAAGGACCGAATGGCATTAAGTGTAAGGCAGCTTTTCGTTTTATTTGCTTGACAGCTCAAATTCGGTGTCCGAAGGCAAGTTTAATACTGAATTACCACATCAAAAGGTGTTAATCCCTTTGTTGCAATCAAAACAGCCCTCGGCGCCTCTTTATTCAGACCATTTCCTAGCCATATCCGGCGTTGCGCGATGGCATCAATATTATTATAATTATTATTTTTCCTGTTGCGTGAAAAGAGGAAAAAGAGAACGGTAGTTTTTTTGAAGCTATCGAGCACAACTTTCTGTTTTCCACTCTTGGCATTTCGAGCGAGAATTGTCGCAGTCAATTTAAGCCAAACAATACCAAGGCAATTGTCAAAATGAGTCTCGACTTGACTCAAGCCAACTTAACTTTGTGGTCTGATAGAATATTCAATTTCGCGGTTATGGCTGCACTTAAATGTGCTATAGCCATCGGTTTAGGGCCACTTCATCGAATGGTTTTGAATTAACACGGTTTTCTTGCTAGCACTGAAAACACCAGAAATGGCTTTTGCCGTTTTCATACCAACCTCAAACCGCACAAAGAAGGCACTGCCGCAGCATCTACATTACGTCCATTTTTTTTTTAATGAGCACCAAATCATACAGAAAACTGGGCTGTGATTAATCTGTGCACATATTCATCGACACAGAATAAAACTTCATGAAAAAGAATGTAAATGTTTCCTTCCCATTGAATCATACAGAGAACCAGGCTGTGATTATTCTATGCTCATATTCATGGGCATAGAATAGTAGTATACGTGAAAAAGAATGTGAAGGTTTCGTTCTCATTTGGCAGATTTTATGATAATCAGATGTCTTATGGTTTATTTCCTGTTACTTACGACACTTTCCTTTTGTAGAAGAAACGTTTTAATTAGATTAGAAAATGAGATAAATGAAAGAGTACTAGTAAGCCTATACAAAAGAGTTCGAGGCTCGCTAACTTTTGCAGTGAAAAGGGAAGGGTATGCTCCTTCATTGTTATTACACTTCGGGCTGCTAAGATCATTTCTTTAATGGCGGTAGGTGACCGCTGACGAGTTTGTTTTATACCTCGGCCCTTTCAGAGATTAATGGAACCTGTGTAAAAGAAAAAAATAATAGCAAAAATTCAGAAAATATATTATCGACATCCAACGTTAGGTTCAACCGGGTTGCAGGCTCAACATACACGTGTGGCAAGCCCGAGGAACTGTGGCTGAACGCCTGGGGGCGCGCTTGGTATTATTTACAAACTAAATATTGGCCAGGTTTCGCTTCGCCCAGTCTCCGGTGAAAGAGTCTTCAAAGATTAATTAGCTCAGTTGAGTAAACCTTGACAAAGCATTGCAAAGAAGAGTGCCGTCAGCATTTTTTTAAAGTCTATTCAGTTGTTTGTGCCCGCCTGTTAGGGTGAAAAGACTGAGGTTAAGAGCCTTTACTTACAATTTGTAAAAGGGCCTCAGCTAGGAACTTGGCGACGGGGGTAGGGGGTGTCGACAAAGTGACGAATCTGTCACTAACGGTCTCGAAACATTTCACTTTCATCACTGTTTGGGAATTCGGTATAGTCTCGAATAGAAACATACTACGTTGTAACTTACTTGATTACATTGCGGTTGCTCTGGTGGTGGATATTCGTCGTAACTATGTCAGACTGTCGAATTTAGCGCAATTTCTGTATTACTTTTTCCTTCTTCGAGTAGTAAACATGTATTTTCTTCTTTTTTTTAGATATTGATTATCAGAGAATTTACCTCGTGTTTTCTTATTTTTTTAAATTCTTCATTCGTCCTCTTTATAGCATCGAAGATGCTTTTTGTGGTTTGTTTTGCATTCATTCTTTCCACGGGAGTATGCCAAACATGATAAAACACATGGCCCGAATTCACGAAGGTGGTACAAATGAAAGCATGGTTTAAACCATGGACAAAAACCATGGAGCGCCAAGTGTCGCAAGGAATATTTCCTTACGAAATCAGTCATTTCATCGATGAAATGACCGTTTCGTTAACAAAATTATCATTTCGTGGACAAAATTACCATTTAGTTACAAAATATTGTCATTTCGTTACAAAATGATCATTTCGTTGACGAAATTACTGATTTCGTAAAGAAATATTCCATGCGACACTTGGCGCTCCATGGTTTTAGTCCATGGTTTAAACCATGGTTTCGTTTGTACCACCTTTGTGAATTCGGGCCTATTATGGTATTAAAAAAAAAAAATCTTTACAACATCATCAATTTGTATCCAAGGAGCACTGTTTTTGCGTGAATTGCATACTATATGCTAATGTTAGATTTTTCTTGAACACAATGTAAATGTTCGGTTTTTTTTTTCTTTTCTTTTCCGTTCTCTTGAAGGCGGTGTCCGACAACAAAGGCAGGGAGTGCAAATGTCACGGTGTTTCCGGATCGTGCAGCCTCAAAACGTGTTGGCTGCAGCTCCCGCCTTTCCGAGAGGTCGGCACCATCCTGAAGGACAAGTACGACGGGGCCACGCAGGTGAGAGTCACCCGGCGCGGGAAGCTCCTCAACGTCGACTCGCGCTTCAACAAACCGACGCGCGACGATCTCGTTTACCTCGAGCAGTCGCCTAACTACTGCGTGGCCGACCCCCGCACCGGATCGCTGGGCACCACGGGCCGAGAGTGCAACAAGACGTCTATGGGCACGGACGGCTGCACGTTGATGTGCTGTGGGAGGGGCTACAATTCCTTCACCAAGGAGGTGGTAGAACGGTGCAAATGTAAATTCAAGTGGTGCTGTTACGTCAAGTGTCGGAAGTGCAGAACAATGGTGGATGTGCATATTTGTAAATAAAGACAACTTTCGTTTTATTTTCTCTGCGTCTTCGCCCGACAGTGGAGATAAGGCGTTTCATCGCTATTCTTCGACGTGCACAGAGTGATCTTGTGATGTTTTCATAAATGGAAATCAGCAGAACTGTTATGTAAATGAGTTAGCAGGGTTACATATGATGAGGCAGAACAGTGAGTGCAGGCGATCGACCGAAATTTGGCGCTTAATCTTTTCATGTCCAGATGTTTGCATTTCTGCGTGACGTCGGTGGACGTCGGCGTACTAGTAACTGACAGTAAAAAGCGCAATGAGGGCGCTCTACAACCTTCGGGCCACCAGTGTCGTCACGGCACTGTTCGGTCCCATCGGTCTTACCAGGGAGGTGAGAAGAGAATATTCCCACCTCCCTGGTCTCATACCATTCCACAGAACTTGAGTTCTGTGGTCCATTCGGTCCTCATGATGCTCTGCTAACACTGTTGAGATGCAGCGCCAGTGTTTGAAAAAAGGCCTAAACAGTACTTCGACAACGTTTCACGCCCGTCGGCAAATCTGATGCTCCTGGTCTCGCTGTGTGTAAGGGTCACCTTGTTGTTGACTAATGGGTCTCCAAAGTTAGTCCGACACTGACTTAACTGGACAGCTAATCTGTACAGAAAAAAGCACGACTGCAGAGAGATATAGATGGAGAGACTTGTTTGAACCGAAAACAGACTAGAGCTGTTGACCCGCAGAGATGTGAGCAGGGTGAAATTATATGATGGAGAATACCAATGGTACAGAAAGATGATGCTGTCGCAAGAACATTACCCGATGTGTATACGACAACATTTTTATCGAAGAATTACAGATATTAGATTCTCCAGACTGCACCATGTTCTTAAAACGATGGAAAAGTAATACTTGGAAAATTATGTATCTAAAAAGGAAGGACGTATTCAAAGCATGAAAGCTCCTCTATGGACATTTCATGCTACTCGAGTTTTTTAATGTTACAGTCAGACTGTGAAGAAGACTACCTGAGAATGAAATATCAGATCAGTGTACTTTCTACGTGCTTCTTATATGTTTTTCCGCGATTTTTTTTTTTTTTTTTGCAGTTCGATTTTCTTTCGTAAACACTCGAATCTATTTATCTGATCTAGAATTATAGGCATTCCTGCAGCTTGTGGAACAATATTAGTGATTGGAATCGTAACAAATTCATTTTCATTGTTCAGATATCGCAGCAAGTTGTCCTGTGTGCACATGCTTCTACATCCTAGAATGAAGTTCCACGTTATGGTAATTGCACAACATCTAAAAATCAAATATTTTTTCTTGGTTCTTTCTCTGTTCTTGCTTTCTTCCTTTCATTGATTCTGCTCTCTGTTGGGATCCGTTTCCTTCTTCCTTGCTTTACAGCGGGGAAAACAGTGTATTGAGATCAGTAGGTACTGTCTTATTAGAATTAACTTCGTGATATTGTCACGAATTAAAAGAGTTCTTTTGACAGCCTGGTTCGTTATATTATTGTAAACTTATAAGTTACTCGACTAGTTTTGTACAAAGTCAAAGTGTATTCGATCGTGGTGAAGAATTTGTACATAATTTAGAAATTGATGAGTTTATGTAATGCGCAAAGTGTTTGCGATCATTTTTCTTTTTTTTTCTTCTTTTAATGCCAATTCTGTCGAGTTCACGGTTGTGAATCAAAGACAGAGAAGGCACATCTGTTTGTATGTCTGTTTGTTTGTTGTTGAAGTCAACTTTCAGCTGATAAGTTTACGACGTAAAGAAAGCATGCACGCTTTCGTGAAGTTTGATAAGAGAATATAATCGTCAAGCTTAACTTTGTCGCGTTTTGCGTCAGCTGTGTTTGTTGGCTTAATTAAGTTTCATTTATTCTGACATGAAAAGGTTTTTTTTGATATATCATGATTATATATAATTCATCAATCCATTAATTTATATATTTTTTGGGTTACAAATACTGAATTATCCTCTCGACTTTTTTTGTTCACCTATTTAAGCTATTCTCTGTTTTGCTCCTTTTTGTTGATAGACAAGACTTTTCGTCGAAGAAAAGAAATATGTTTATTTATAGGTTCTTTCTGACGTAACGCTTACTCCTTAGAGAAAATAATTGCTGTAAAGTTACGAAACTTAACATCTCATGAAAACTCATTATGAGACTCGATGTGGGACGTCATAATAAACGCCCCCAATGTACAGGTGAAATTTAAGTAAATTATTGAGGGCCCATAATTATCAAAGAATTTTTTTCAAATGTTTTGTGTTGCGTTTTCTTTTTGCAGTA
Organism: Diadema setosum; assembly: GCA_033980235.1. Classification (NCBI taxonomy): domain Eukaryota; kingdom Metazoa; phylum Echinodermata; class Echinoidea; order Diadematoida; family Diadematidae; genus Diadema; species Diadema setosum. The sequence goes on from CM067060.1 coordinate 33,412,305, forward strand.
ACCACAGAAACAATTTAAAATTTTTACAACTGATTAATTTTTTTTTGGCTGTCACGGCAAGTTATTGCGCCTTGCAATAATTGCAAACCTTTCCTTGATCGAATGGGCTCCAATAGCCTATCTTTGTGTTGTTTCTCAGTAACTCTTTGCCAACAAAAACAGGAAGAATCTATTCGGGCAGTCGGGGTTTCAAAATCCCGCAACGAATGAGCAAATACATATAATTGCGGTTAGATGAAACAGATTTAGAACAGGATGATTAAGATTTACGGATCGTGTGTTTAAAAAGTAAGCACAAATGTATTTGATATACATGTAATTATTAACTAGCGAAAACTGAAATTTAGAAAGTGAAACAGTTTAAACGGTTCATCATACAACCTGTAAAATTCGTTTGCTCATATTCTGTGATGGAATAGAGAGCTAGCGCTTAAGATCAAGACAGCTGATGAGGGGCCTCAGTCTGAAAATGGTATGAATTTTTGTTTCCTCATAAACACAGCTTGATTCTCTTTAACCCTAACTAGGCCGGGCTATTTAGGTAGATCATAGAGCCGGGGGGGGGGGGGGGGGGGGGCCTCCAGGCCCCCCACCCCCCCCCCCCCCCCCCTCCAGATCTCGGCCATCGACCGCGCGATCTTGGCAAAAATTGGCGAAAATTGGCACACACATTGCCTATGATGTAATCTAAAGTACCATGAAGTTAAATTGAAAAAAAAAGATCATTTATGCTAAATTATGCTAATTTATGCGTGATGATGCATGAAATCAGACAATTTGGTATAAATCACTAAATGAAGCTCAAAATGGGCACATTTTTTGTGTAAATATTCTTTTTAGTGTCCTGAGCAAATATAAGAGAAAAAAATTGTGCTATCAGAAAAAATTTCTTAAGTATTTTATTGTTTTTTGAATTTCTTATGTATTTCTTTGTCTTTTCGACTTTATTTTTTCATTGTTTTTTCGATGAAAATTGTCCGCGACATTGTTCCGAACAAGAAAATATACTAATAATTGATTTTAATCAATAAAACCCCAAAATAATCATGCTTTTATGAAATTTGCCTGTAAGCACAGTTTACATTGAAATTGTACACGAATTCACGTTTTTGAGCAATTTTTGGTCTGACATGCACATACATATTTATGCGCAACTTAAGAACCGCGCGCCCGGGCATCGCGAATTTGGTGTCAAAGATTCGGGAGACTCGAAAGAAAAAAGTCATGAAATGTCGCGGCGATAGCTTTTCGCATTAGCGATACATCGCGCGGAACGTCGGGGGGGGGGGGGGGGGGGGCTCGGAGGCCCCCCCCCCCCCCCGGCCTAGTTAGGCTTAAGCTACTTTGTGAGAAGTGATGATTTGAGTAAGATCACGGTGATATTTTCTGATGGGAATATGAGGTCGGTTACATGTGATTATGCTTTATGGTTCAAACTTTTGTACAGAAAGAAATTGCAGAGAAAGGGTTGTAGTTTCACAGTGTACATTTTGCAAGTGTGAGCTCGATCTTGCTTGAAAGTTTCACAAAGGACCGAAAGGACTGACCTTGCAACAGTACATTTTGATGTATTTTTCACATTTTAACGCGCGCGCACACACACACAGACACAGAGACACACACACGCACACACACACACAGACACAGACAGACACATACACACACACACATACACACACACATGTCTCCTTAAAGGTTAATTTACAGGTTTACAGGGTGTTATCAGTTGTCACATGACCATGGATCTTGTTGAACAACAAGTTTTATCCATATCTTACGCAAACTATACACATGTAGCTGTTATGATCGGTCCACTATAGGTCCACTTGAGGTCCACTCTGTCTGCAGGTCGGAGCGCAGAACAATGTACCACGGGGGCGGAGTGCTGTAAATGATGACTTTTTTTTTCAACCTATACCATGCTGAGTGGTATAAGAGGAAAACAATGTCTTACAATAATGTATTATCAGAAACAGGCATTAAAACATAAGCGTGAAGTACTAGATCAACCTCGTGTTTGAATGTTTGTACGATTTATAATTCCGCATAATATTACGAGAAGTAAGAGAGAGTATTAAAGAGAGAGAGAGAGGGAGAAATGTATAGAGAGGGAGAGGGAGAGGGAGGGGGGGGGGGGAGGAGAGAGAAAGATAGGAAGGAGGGAAAGTTGAGTCTGTGTGTATGACCGTGATTATGCATGCGGTGCCTGGATGCTCCATAATTTTTTTTTTTTTTTTTTTTAACCATCATAGCTTGAATGGTTTATTTTGATAAAAAAAATGAGTGGTTACCATGGCAACACATTTTCCTTAATCTAACACATTGGTGTCTTGCAAAACTACACTTCTAGATCATGATACATACTAAATTTGACTTTAATTGCTTGAATGATGGAAAAGTTATTCGATCTGCAAGGTTTTGGTAAAATTGTGATTACCACGGCAACAGTTTGTGTGACAAACACAAAAATTATGTGTTCCACATCTATACCTCAGGGCCATAATGCCTACCAAATTTCATTTATTATCATGCATTCTCGGCATGACACATAATACTGAGCAATTCAGTTAAGTTAAGTTCAATTCAATTCAATTCAATTCAATTCAATTCAATTCAATTCAGTTCAATTCAATATGATTTTATTTCCATATAAAGTAATACAAAGTAATATACATAACGCTTACATGAGTATTATTATATTGAATCAGCCAATATGACATTGGCGAGTTATATGACATGAGCATTTCACATGGAGGAAGTGTGAATAATCCATGTCCATATTCGCAAAACAAACTGGTTTCACTGACTGATGAGTGGGTAAGAGCCGGTTGATCAATTCCTGTTCAATTGCTGCTTTCCTCGACGTTTATGGGGATTCCATATTTTGCATTACAATATATATATGTATACAAGGGACGACATTATAAGGAAACATCAATCGAAATTTTTAGTGCAAAGCCCATCTAATTTGCATGAACAAAATGGCTGCTAAATCATTACTTTTTATTCATTCTTGTAGGCTGTAACTTCTCGGAAATTCTCAACAGAACTGACAAATTAACACTGATTTCATTGCATAATGAGAACCTGGGGCTGCAGACAAGAACTTAAGCACAAAATTCATTATCATTCAAATTACCAGCAAAATGCGCAAATTAGGGGTTGTCACGCATAATATAGCACAGTAGCACAATCAATACATTCCTTATGTTTTCATTATTTTTGCAGAAATAGGGAATGACCTTATAATGGCGCTTTTATAGTTTAGGAGAAAATAAGAGACAAAGTCAAAGGATTATCAAGGAAGTAAATGAAACATGATATGCAAATCTATATGCAAATGAGGATTTAGTGGATGAGAGATGAGTGGTTAAACTGCAATAAAGATTTCGAGATTTTATAATGTCCATCAACAGTAATCTGCATGCGCTTGACGAATTAGATTATAAACGAGAAACAAAAATGCTATCGTAGACGATGCCATTATCAAAGACCTATAACTTGAAGCCATACATCACTTTCTTGTCTTTTTTTTTTTTTTTTGAGGGGGTGTGGTTTGGAATCCAGGAAGATTACATGAAAAAAAAAATCGGTAGCAATCCCTTTACCGATAGCATGACAGAACTGCCCCCTCCCCTCCTGTCACCCCCCTACCTCTTTATGGTTCATATGGAGCTTTAGATTTTCTTATCAAAATAAAATCTCGCGTCGTCTGAGTTTTTACGACGCGTTCTGGGAGATTTTTACGCCCGCTCAAATTCACGACGCAGAGAGGCTATCATCGGTTGCATCTTCTCGTATTATAATCTGAAGCTACTTTGCAACACGACGCAGGGAGAAAGGAGAACGGCCAACGCAATCGTCGGCTACCTCGTGACTCTATCCTGTACTATAGCTGATGGCAGTGTTCATCCTGTCGAAATGGTGGGCCTTATTTCCTCATATAGTGTCGAACTCAAGGGCCTTGTTTGCCTATAAGAAAATGTCGTTCCGAACTCACGGGCTGTATATAACTCGTGGGCTGTACGATGACTCATGGACCTTTTTAACCGTGTATAAATAAAACAAATAAGCAAACAAACATCTTTATAGCGACTGCGTGTACTCAACACCATGATGAATCTCACACTAAAATTATTATCATTTTTTCTCCACTTGGATATTCATTATTCTACATCAAACATAACTAACATCATCATATTTCAAATAAAATACTTTGAAAAAAAAAAACCCAATAAAACATCGTGACTCAGACTATCATAATACATATCAAGGAAACAGATTTCTAAACAGACAGCATTTTTTTCTGAAACACTTGCAACTTATGATTATGTCTTGCAATAATTTGTTCTTTATCATAATATTCCCTTATACTATCTTTACGTAAATCAAAACGAGGTATTATTCTTTTTATTTTACAAACATAAATTTCATATCTCCTAAGCAAAGTAATACAATTCAATGCCGAATTGTAAATACCCCAAAACCATATAATCTATTTTCCGTCGTAATGTTATTTCTAACCCCGCGATAGCACTAAGCCATTCTCTTACTTCAACCCACAATCTATCAACATATTGACACTCACTCAAAAAAATGTATTAAAGACTCAACAGACACATTACAAAACGAACATTCTTTTCTTTCAACCAACCCAATTCTATTCAACATCTTATTTGTATATAAAATTCTATTAACTATTTTAAACTGAAACCATCGTAAATTAACATCCACCGTGCTCTTGAACTAAAATGATAATAAGGGTTTTATTTGCATGGACACAACCCATTAAAACAACTGAAACCTAATACAGGGCCTAATTATATGTACTAATGTATGTATATATTGTATGTGAAATATTCTACAATCTTTTTATTATTTTTAGGAGTTTATTGCCCACCAAGGCAAGGTTCCATCTATATCAAACAAAAAAACAAAAACAAAAACAAACAAACAACCGACAACATCATTAGTACAGATAATCCAAAGGGAAACTGTAAAATCAAGAAACCTGTGGTCCCTCCCAATCTGTTCTCCGTCAAGTAATCGCACCACCAGCTACACCACTAGTTGTCTTGACAAAAAAAAAGAAAGAAAAAAGAGTAAGCATAAAGGCCGATTTGATCAATCAATATAATAGTGACAGTATCTTCTTGCTATAGATGTGGCTGATACCTTTGTCGGCTTGGAGTGCCAATGGAATCTCCACGCCAAGCCAACTTTGCCTCTTATTAACAGATCTGATAAGAGTTAACGTTTTTTACATATAGAATCAGACCAAAAAAAAAAAAAAAAAAAAAATCCAATTTCACACAGGTTTCTCATGTTTGTACACGAAGCAATGGTATCAGCCCATATCAGCCACATCAGTTCAACCAGGGAGGTGAGAAGAACCTCCCTGGTTCTATAGCATCTTTATCACTATCAGGCTTATGAGTAGGGCCGTATACTACACAGTTAGTGTAACAGTATTCTATCCCTTTAAAATTATATCCAGCCACCCCCCAAAAAACAACAAACAAACAAACAAACAAACGAAACAAAACAAAACAAAACAAAACAAAACAAAACAAAACAAAACACACACAAACAAACAAACAAACAAATACGCAAACAAGCAAGCAAATATACATACAAACAATTTCAACAAACAAGTAAGCGATTAAAAAAACAAAGTAAACAAAAAAAAAGACACAAGCAAACAAGACAAAAAGAAATTATTGACAGAACAGCATACAAAACGGAAAATGAACAAAGCAGGCGCAGGTTACAAAGCGTACAACTCGGCGTGACTTTCCGTGGCCACAGCTAGCTAGCGCAGCTCCATCCAGCGGTTCGCGGGCGCGCGCTGTGCCGGGCTGAAAGTTCATTTGTGGTACGGTGAGATTTGCTTCGCCAATTGTTGAGGTCATCGCTTAAATGGTCTTAGTCTAAAAATAAGTGAGTATTGCGAAATATGATAAGAGAGTGTCACGTTTGTCTGACTGTTTACGACTGGCTCATTGTACATTTCAAGTACTACTAGTATTTGATGCATAAGCACCAAGTATTTGGCCAAAACTAGCGCAACGAGCGTACCTCGGAAGTACTTTCAAATACCATAGTCAGTCCCATATGCTTGTTTTCTTGTTTCTTGTTTCTGTTCGCGCTTACGAAGATCGAAGAGTGCAATATCCAATATGGATGGTGACTCTTGGTGACTGGTTGAGCTTGCTGGATCATACTACATGTGCTGTAGGCCTGCTATGAGGTGCTTTTTTTTCTCCTTTTATTTTTTTTTTTAGTCTACCGTGATAGCGCTAGCCTACACGCAGCCGCTGTCGCGAAGCGACTCACAGCGGCTGCGTGTAGCTAGCCTACCTTTAAATACTACATGACCATGATGGGGACTATCAGCGATATGCAGTGCAGTGGTGTGCTGCCCTGCTGAGTACGGCTAAACTTTCAGAAGGTTCAGAAGAAGGACTAGTGAATTTGCAGACGTAGAACGGTTCGGTTGCAGGTAACTGCAGCTAACTGTAACCAGCAGCCCCAGCAGCCATATAGGGCTCACACGGGTAAATAATTCCCCATAGTCGGATAGAGACGTGTGTTAAAATTCAAATTTCAAAAAATTCTGTAAAATAGCCAGGAGAAATGAGGTGTTTCAGCTTCACTAACGTGGATAAGTGAGATATACCCTTTCATCCATCAAATTTCCAGGGTGGATTCTTCAGCTCAAATTCTGTCCAAGGGTCTGCAAAGCCAGACTACGAGTTCTTGTCACTCAAAAAATCACCTAGCCTATCTTCCGTACACATACCCAATGAAACATACAGATTAAATTCCATCAGAAAAGCTTTCATCTTCCAACCAAAATGCAGTTTGTAGAAGAATTCATACTCAATATCTACACTATTACAGCTATTCAGTTTTTTGCCAAACTACATCATTGATTTTAAATTAATTTTTTTCTTCATTTATTTTGGTATCTTTGGTATGAATTTGTGAAGGGGTCTGGGACAGTCCATTTTATTTACAGGTGTGACCCCCATAGGGCCTACACATACTGTACGAGCTGAAATTTTCGCGGTGGTTTTATTTTCGCGAATTTCGCGAATTGCCTTTGAACCGCGAAAATAACAACACGCGAAAATAACAACGTGCAAATAGATAAGTACAGTTAGACCTCGCAACCGCGAAATTAACAACACTTGAAAATGTCCTCATAGTAGCAATTCGCGAAAATATCTGTACGCGAAAATTTCAGCTCGTACAGTAGCGCAATGGGGCTGGTCGCAGTAAGGTTGCAGCTACCTGTAGAGTTTGACTGTTGAATAGCAATGAGTTCATGTCGGAACATAATCGTGATAAATTTACATTTATGTGTTAAACCAGGGAATGTTAAACAAACTAGGCCTAATGACTGGAAAATGTGATCTGATAGATAGTTTTTGATCACTACCTGCGACCAGCCTGAACAACTGTTTCAAGGCAAGGGAGTGCCTCGGTGTTAGACTGTCACTAGTACAGTATTCATCGCATAATCGGGACAGGTTGGGAGTAGCAAACATGGCCCCTTTAAGCGAGGTGCCCGATTTCGTGATGAGCACTCACTATACACTAACAGCATACGACATGTACATGTAGTGCACACACACACACACACACACACATGCATACTGACGTACTGTACATGTACATGAATACACAACCACGCTACCCCTCGGAGCGACCCTCTAGCTCTCCCTGCATTCTCGCAATGATGTAGAGTAATCGCAACCGGGTTCTTCTTCTGTCGCCTCTCTTCGAACACAAAATATGTGGATTAAAAGCTAGCACTTTCTTAAACATTCGTAGAATTCTTGGACACGTACGTGTAGGGCGTTCCGTATAAATACATATCCACAACCATGGGAAATGATTACCCAGAACTGATGTGGCAACGTCAATGAAAAGTCCTTCAATCATTCAATCATCACGGCTTGATTGTTTACTTGCCGCGATCACTGCACTGTACATGTGTTGTCAGTATGTAGCGATCTAGCTCGCCATATATACACATGTACAGAAAAGCGAAGGCGGGCAGCGAGCTGAAATGTACGTGTACTGGATGGACGGAGGTCAAAACACACCAGTCCAAAGCTTGCTTTGTAAGTTCGATGTAAACGACAACTGATAGGGAATCTTTGAAATATTGTTGTGGTATTTTGGTAGATTTTTTGTGTAAAATATCAACAAAATCAAAGATCGCTTAAAGAAAAATTGTCCCGTTTATCAGAGGTCCCCGCCCGATTATCCAGTAAAAATAACGTGCATTGGAAATGTTTCTGGGAAGCGTATGTCATTTAAGCGAGGTTCCCGATTATCAGATGCCCGATTATGCGATGAATACTGTACTACATTCGTTGTATAGTACTCTAGTAGGTCTAGAAAATAGTGCATGCTCAAGTACAAACTTGTGTGAGTAATTTCTTGTTGCCAGCTGCACATTCCCCATGTGACAGCAGGAAGAACTCAAAAACACTGGGTGAAGTTTGTTTCTCAAGCTGTGATTTGTGATGACAAACTGAGCAAACTTTTATTTTAAAGCAGTCTAGCATGCAGATCATTTGGTATCATTTCAGATTGCTATTAGCAGCAAAGCCTTTCAGCTTTCATTAACCTGTTAAGGACACAAGTCCTGAGTATACTCGGGCAAGCGTCTATGGAAAATGCGTGTTGTAGCAAAATCAAACCGTCCTCAAAGGCTTTAATAATTTGTTTAGATTGTTTTGTGTTTTTTGTTGTTGACATAACAAGTTTCTGTTCTGAATGTGAATGACCAAAGTATAAGTTTCATTTGTGTGTGTGTGTGTGTGTGTGTGTGTGTGTAACAATATCATAAATTGTGGATTTACTACTACAAAACTTTTTTTTTTTCATATTTATAATAATACATTTGTAATGCGCTTAATACAATGTTTCTAAGCGCATATTTGCTGTGGTTTTCTGTCATTTACCATTGCATTCTTTTTTCATTTTTTTTTTTAGCCAAACAAGTGCAGCTGTGTGTTTTAATGTGAAAGATCAGCTGTTCAAGAAAGATTGCCTTCAAATTCTCAGTTCAAGTAGTTAAAAGTCCATCCTTAGATCAGTGTTCCTTGATTCCCAATGTCCAATATGTTAGTCCCAGCAAGGAGGCTTGCCTGTATCTCCTTGGTCCCAGACATTCATGATCACATAGCAATGTAAATATTGATCTTCATATTAAACCTCAACACTGTTAGGGGTAAATTAGTGGCAGTCAATTTAACTTTTATACAATATGTCTGAAAATGTGAAGGCAAAACCTTTATTCAGTGCAAATGATGTCCCATTTATACTTAAACACCTACTTTTTTTTTTTTGCCATATGATGTGAAAGGAAAGCTACAATGTAGATTGTGTGGTAATGATACCTAAAGTATACTGCGTTTTCAGTTACTTTTATGATAACATCACTTATCTACACTGTATGGCATATCTTTGTAAATTGTTCAGTTCCAACTACAGTGTGCATGATTTACTTCAAACATTTTCATGTGTGTGTGTGTGTGTGTGTGTGTATGAGGTTGTTTTGATGCAGTGGAAATACCATGCATGGTAGCTCATGCTTACCTTGTACATTATACAGTAGACTTCACACAAGGAATTTTGTTTGAATTGTTTTCATATCTTTGTGCGATTGTGCACCTCAATGACATTAATCATAGCGCTTACTTGGGAATGGAACATCATGTCTGTAACTTACATTATCTGCAGTAAATATCATAGTATGGACCAGTTGAAGTGCATAGAATAAAATGCAATGGCGCATTGTATTTATTTGCATTTCTAAAGTGTGTAATCCAAACAATGTTTTCTAGCTGCTCTTCTCCTTATGATAGCATTTGATTATCATCAAGAGCTAGATAGCAATGCATTCTCTTTTAAATGACTGTTACAAAAAATGACAGTTTTTTGCTTTTTTCATTCACTGTGGAAGAATGGCTTTCCTGTCTCACTCTTTTTCTCATGACAAAGTAATCAGCATGCTTGTGTCCTTCAAATCAGCTCTTTATATACTTTTTGTTGTTGTTGTCAGATTGACAGGCTGAGGTTCACAATACATGAATGTGTGACTATTATCAAGTAGTGAATGGTCACGAGTGCCATTGTACAAGATTTTGCACAAGGCAAAAGATGATACTCGATATACAATGAGGCGAAGCAGAGTTGAATGGTGTGCCTTATCTTTCACCGAGTGCGAAATCTTCCTCCATCACACGAATAAAGACCATACATAACTTGTTTTATACAACACCTTGGATGTCAGGGATGTGGTCCACACTAATTCTTGAATGTACTGTAGGGGCTACAGAAATTGCAGCCATTTTGTCGTGAAAGTTGAATGGTTGTACACTGAATTGTTGCACAGTACTGTCACGCGTAGTATGCAATGAGCATACGGTTGAAGTTGTTGAGATTAATACGAGTAACTGAATGCGTGCTTTTAATCGACTGTGCATAGCATAAATGATATGTATATTGTGTAATGTGACATCAGAGGCATACATTGGTGTAAAAGACTCTGATTTGATCATGTGCCTGACAAGGGAGTCAGTGTTAATGGATGACGTCAGCCGTGCAATGTCCATATTTGCTTGCATGACTCAAGAGTGACAGCCCGCAACGGTACTCTTAAATGCATGTCACATGATGAGCAATTGACCAACCGTATATAGCTGAAACCATTTTAGGTGTTGTATGATATAGAATACAAAACAATCTTTTTCAAGTACTGTTTGTTTTTGTTTTTCTGATATAAAAGAGATGTACTCACAGAGGGGTGTAAGCCTTATTAAGTAACCCATTGCATTTCGTTTCCAATCGCATAAATTATAGGCTGAAAAGTAAGTGATGCTTCTGATATGCACAAGTCAAACTCCATTTCTCATGTAAGTTGGCAATAATGGATGTAGTGTAAATAATATAAATCTTGTTTGTTTTCTTCACATAGTTTAAATTTCTTTCACATTTTTTAAAGTCTCCAATAGAAAAGCCAGACAACAAAGTTTCTCCTTCTAAAAGGTATTGTTTACCTTTGGGAGCAGTGATTTCAAAAATGATCAAGATATCACATTTAATGCATATATGTAGATCAGTTGTATCACAAAACATCCTACCATGTAAAAATTTTGCAATAAAGCCTGAAATATAAGGAGATATCTCTGTTATTCTCACTAAACCATAGCTGTAGACAATTTAGTCTATAAACATTTTTATTATAACTATTGTTCACATTTTGTAAAAAGTGTATATTAACAAAACTTAATATTGATTACACTGATTCAAATCTTTATATTGGTTGTTATGTCCCTAACTCACATTTTAAACTATTTTGAAGCACTAAAGCTGGATTTTTGTTTCATCTGCAAATGGTAAATAATGCCTTTAAAAACATGTGGTCAAATTTGTCACCAAACCCACTGAATTATCACGAGGGTGACAATTGTATTTGGTACAAGGACCCCCCCCCAAAAAAAAAAAAAAAATGCATAAATTGTTTAAAACCAGAAATATTCTCTATAAATACATTAGTACATGCATTTCCAAGGTTATTTTATGGTAGATCCAGGGGTTGAGCAGGGATCGAATGGGGTGTGAGTGGGCAGTTTTTACATTTTAGCCTTTTTTTAACTTCATAGTTAAACTTTCTAAACACAATCAAGTGTACTTGGCAGGTATTTCTACCAGTGTGATGGAATCTGTAAATGAATACCATGCCCCCATGAAAGCCCTCAAAGCTGCCCCCCCCCCCCCCCAGTTTGCAATATTCTCAGGTAGTAGTCTGCAACAATGTGCGGAAGGTGAGTATCAGTAGGAGACCGTACCCCCTGGTCTCTTGTTTTACATTTATGTTCAGACGACAAGCCCTAACCTCGAGGTTAGGAAACCTCAAGGTTTAGCTCTTGCCCCCTAACTTCGACGTGTGTCCACACGACGAATCTTAACCTCGAGGTTACATTCCTTCCCCTTTGAGTGCGTTGATTTTTGTGTCCACACGGTGCTTAACTACGACTGGGGACCCCCCTCGGCTCGTGGTTAGAGCGCTAACCATAAGATTTCTCGTGGCTTTTAACATCGAGCTATGTGTAACCTCAAGGTAAGCTAACTACGAGTGCGTTTTCACAGTCCCTAACTACAAGCTCTAACCTCGAGGTTTCCTAACCTCGAGGTTAAGGCTTGTCGTCTGAACGTAACTATAGCTTTGTGCTGGACAAAGATGAGTAATCAATTTGTCATGTGCTGCATGCATAGCATGTTAGCCATGCTGAAAGTAAAGCTAAAAGAAAAAAAAAAGGCAAAAAAGATCAAGCATTAAATCCCCTTGTTGCTCAGACTGTGCACAAATATAATAGTGTGATGCCGAGCAGACATGCAGAGGGGAGTGTGGGGTCAAAATATATTGTCCATTGACTCTTATCCAGGAAAAGAGTATTTCTATTTGATAACACGCTGCTAAGGTATGGGCTACGCAGTAAAGGTGTACACTTCTAAAGTAAAACACCTGTTTCATTGCATCTTCTATCTGTGTCACCTGTATTTGAAGCTAGGCGCAGTCCACAAATGCCATCATGGCAGACAGCAAACAAGGTAATGAAATCTATAAACAAAAATCTTTAACTTTCAAGTACAGGCTTGTTTGGGTTTTTTTTTTTTTTTTGTAACCCTCATTTGCACAAAAGAATACTTTATTTTGGAGAGAAGAGCTTCATTTTACTGAGAGCTGTAGAATGTGCTAAAAGGAAACCAAACAATTGAAAATCCATGGCATTGAATGTTAATGAATATCACTTCACATGCTGAAAGTAAAGGATAGGCTTAATTGCCACCCCAGAAAATTGAAAAGTTTAGTATGTATCCAAATATGTACAGCAAGGTGTGTTTTCTATGAATTGCCAGCTAAAACTTTGTGCACTTATAATCATGTATACATGTGTGCAATAAGTCAAACATTCAAAACACTTTTTCTTAAAAAAATAATAATAATAATTTGAGAGAAAGCGGATCCAGGCAGGGGTGCACCAGGCGCGTGCCCCCCCCCTATCTTTTGTTCAAACAAAGGAAATAAAAAGAAAAAATGGAGGGGGGATTGTGCACCCCCCTTTAATTTTGTATAAAAGGTGACCCCTCTTTGGATCCTCCCCTGGAATGTGCAAATGAGGGCTGCTTTCCTATTTCTTTTGCAATCCATGGGTGTTGGGTTTGTACAGTATAAAGGAGCAATTTCATTCTGTGTAGATGTTGACTCCCATAGAAAGAGTAAAATCAAAGAATAGAGAAGAATTTCCATCCTAACCATACATAAAGAGCTCTACATGTACGTAGTGGTTATGCTGGATGTTGAAGTTTCTTGTTCTTTCGAAAAGCAGTGATATTATCAAGGCATTGAATAATCATGAATGTGATGGTACAAATTTTTTAGATGGTGAGGGATGAGATGATCAGTTTACTTCGTTGAATATTTTACCAATGCAAAATTTTCGACGGCATCTCAGACATCAGTTATGATCGAAGTCTTGGTCTGAATTCACAACAATGATATTTCAGGTCAAATAATGCAAAGGAAGTACTACAAGATTGTTGAATTATGCTTTCCAAAACTGCTCAAAGAATTTGTATGTTCATGCAATGATACTATTAATGCATATCATATGATGATCAGTCGACTGTAAAACTGGGAAACAAAAATCTGTTCAGGTTTCATAAGTAGTTGCAACCATTTTTACCTACATGTGATACTGATGTCAATGTCTCTCAAATCACTCGGATGACTGTCCAAAAATCTTCATTCTTTAAAGAAGTTGATGATACATAAACTTTTGCATATTGTGTGACTTTCACCTCAAACCAGTGTGTTTTACTTTAAAGGAGGTGAAGGGTTTGTGGTTGCTGAATTACCAACCAAAAAATATGATATACACTTGTTTACAATATATGTAGCTAACCTATGAGAGAGTTGAATGTGATGACATCACTGCCTTTCATATCTAATTTGCATACATAATATTTAAGTGGTTAAAAGCCCAATATCAGTGTTCTATAAAAAGATGTAAAAAAGTTAGATTCTATGACTGAATTCTACATCTGATTTTTTCTGATATGTCTGATTTTAATAAAATTTTTGCAATTCCTTTGATTTTACTTTTTTTTTAAAAAGTCAACTTGAGCATGGAATGGTAATGCCCCTGAAATCTAGAAATTATAGGGGAATAATGGCTCATTGAAATTGTATTTATGCAACTGCATTATACATGTACCAGTTGGGTTCTTGGGTATATTTATATGCTTGTGTGTTCCTGTTTTGTCTTTGGGTATTGAGGTGTGTCTTGCATGTAATTCTAACTTCATGATAACATCTGGGATATTTGTCAATGTTTCTGTTGTGTGGAATCTAGTTACAAGGAATTTGCTTTATTTCTCTATAAATCAAAGCTTAGTAAGTTCGCGTTCCATTTCATGCACACTTGTGAGTGTGCCACTATGAATGAGGTCAACATGTTACATTTTAAGTGACCTTTCATCACAAAACCAACAAAGAGTCATCAACTAAGATTTTTGTGTTCAGACCAAATTCTTCTGAGAGGGAATTATAACCTTTAAAATCTTATGTAAAACGTAACTCATAAAAATTGAGCATGTTCTTAACCCGCTAATACAACTGATGGAAAATTCACCATGTAGCAATTTTGCTTGGGAGAAAAGTGCTTTGAATTATTACAGTTTACTGAGCCACTGTTCATTTTACGGCGATCAAAATGGGGACATACAGTTTTATGTCAACCACGATGAAATGATATTCAAATACACCTTAGACTGGGTACTCGCAAAAACATTCCATTCATGAATGAAATACTTGACTTATATTGTAAAGCTATTACTGACTATCTTGAATGTTTCTGTAGAGTTCAATTCATACTTCCACACACCTAATACAGGTAGATTCAAAGATGAGAAAACCAAACTTGAGGCAGGAGAAAAACGTTTTATGGAAATTGTTTGAAATACATTACTACATATAGATTTAAGTCTAATTTCCAAATGTTCATCTTAAGTTGATAAATGGTCTGTAGTTGTTGTTGTTTTTTTCAGGAAATGCCAAAAACAAGAAGAATAAATGAATTGAAGATGAGTTGACCCAAAATGCACATTTCTTTTAGACCTGTAGGAAAACAACCTGTGCAGCTTTTTGTGGGTTTTTCATGCAAGGTCACAAATGATGCAGGGACAATCACTCTGTTTTGGTTTATCTCAAGAAATTCCCACAAATCCCCACAATGGCTTTACGCTAAGAAACAAAAATAATGCATGTACTCATACAAGGCTATAACCATGCATGGGTGGGACAGTTGCGTGCATGCTAACATGATGCAGTGAAGCAAGTTATGAACATATCCATACAAAGCCCTCCATCTCCTTAAAATGTATCTTCCCCACCATAACTATTCCAGGGCATAGTGCTATATTATTTTCCATGTGTTAAAAAAAAAGACACAATCAATGAGCTCTTGATAATATATTGCATTTTTCACAAAGTACATGTACCACTTTAAGATTGCACCTTGAGTCATTACACATCGTGATAAGTAACAATTTTCCTACTTGATGTGCAAGAATGTACCAATATTGCACAGTGGTACTAAATGTTTCCAGTTCTCATATGAAATGCTTTATTACTCCTTTGTCAATCATTTTCTTCCTTGGCTATGGACACGTCTTACAGATTGTAGACTTCTTGTCTGTGCCCATATTAAGGATTGATTTTGCAATTTATTTACAGGGAGAAACAGATTGACAGTGTATGCTATGTCTGTCATACAAACACGCAGTCTATGGCTGCATTTATCAAACTTTTAGAACCACATTTCAAAATGCATTTTAATGTATTAAGATGGTTTGACTAGTTTATGCATTCTTTTGGATGCCATGTTTGTCTAGAAATCATGTAAATTGCAATTTGTAACTTAGGTGATATGGGAAGCCCAGCAATACACTGTGTGTAAGCATGTTTCAAAATGGCTGTATGTTTATCTACTTTGCAAAAGGAATTTATGGCTCAAACACATTCCAAATCACCCTTTTTTAGCATATGAAATCACATTTCTCAATATGACTGAAAACATGGTTGCATTTATGCATCACCTGAAACTGTCTCAAAAACGTTTGAAATAGTGAACGTATACCTGTGTATTTTTCTTTTTAGATAAATGCACATACACTTTGTAGATGCAACCTATTACTGCTGGTAGGCCTAATTTCCACAAGCCGCCATGAATTGATAATTGTATCATTTATATCAAAAAATGTTTTATGACAACAGCAAACAAAACCCCATAGCAGCTGCAACCTTAAAAGTACAGAGGCTCAACCTGCATATTTATTCTTCCCTTGTCATGATTGTTAGATTTATTTTAATTATGCATGGAATTGAGTGTTGGGACAGCCATGCATTATATTGATTTAGCAAAGATTTAGCGTTAGCTATTAGTACTATAGTAGTAATGCTGCTAATGATGTCTCTGAGTCATATAGCTCTCCTGAGCCAAAAGCTCAAGTGAGCTATGTATTGCGCACATTCATTGTCCAGTGTCCAATGTGCATCATGCCTTGTGCATAAAGTTTGTACACTTTCAGCTTCCTCTTGAAAACCACATGGCAGGTTTTCACCAAACTTGGCAGGTACACATGTATAGCATCTCTGGGGTGATATGATCTTAATTCATCCAAATGGCCACCACACCCCCATATTAAGGAATTTTAAAATTGTTCTTCTCCTGAATCAGAAGTGATACAAGAGCTATTATTCCAAAGACAGTTAAAGTAGATTGGTGACTGTAGAGTAAAGTTCATTCACGGCAGATTTGGGGATGCCCCTCCCCCCCCCCCTTTGTCTTTGAGACCCTGGGAATGGGGGGGGGGGGGTGCAAATTAAGGCCCAATTCCCATGTTTTTGAACACATATGGTCAAATTGTTCACCAAACTTTGCAGTCATTCTCGTTAGGGTAATAGGATCTGCAGTATAAAAGGGTCCTGTACCCAGTTTGCTATGTTTTCCTGTTGATCTGTTAAAAGGTAATTTTCTGCAAGACTGTGTGAACAGGTAAGCAATAGCCCCCCACCCCCAGGTCGCTTTTCTTTATTTCTGTTCGATTACTTGCAGAATTAATTCTTAGAATCGTATTACATGTATGTACTCAACTCGTCAGAATTTTCAATGTTTGTGTATGGTCACAATTCATTGGTGTGTGGTTATTCTGTCTTAAATTCTTACAATGTAAGCAAGAGTAGTACAATTGTATATAAACACGAATACATCATTTTGTAGCTATACCAGGGAGGTGCTAGAGAAGGAGAGGCAACTAGTGCTCTCCTTTGAAGTCATGCTCGGCACCGCCGAGAAGTTATGCGTTCAACTACAGGTGTTACCCATGTGCTTTGACAAAAGCGAGCATCAATAATCGGGACTAGCGCTCTCACATCTAGAAATATTTGCTCCTACTGCAATTCGCTCTCTCTTTCAATGTGATGGCAACAATGAATTTGTGTACCTTGAATTGGAGCAGCGAATCAAAATGCAGTGTAAAACTCACAATTTTAACAGCAAATAGTTTAAAAACATGCTGGAACACGCTTTAATGGAGTACTTTATATGACAGATCAAAATATTCTCTTATTAACAGAGAGAAAATTAACATGCGGAAATGTGCGCATTATAGAAAAAATTAGGTTTTTAAGACGGCCTAATTTTCATTCCCTTTCGATTTGCGAATTACGAAGAAACTAGAAATACATGTTAATAATATTGAATTCTTTCCTAAACTATTCTAAATCAATTCAAGTATTTCATTTAAAATTTTGTGGTGAAATAAAGCTTGTAATTCAACAAAAGGTGAAATGCGTTCTTCGTCTCCGAACTTCGTCTTGCAACTAGAGCGGTGCCGAGCATGACTTCAAAGCGTAATGGAATGCTAGACATTCCATTGTAACGCCTTGAACCTAAACATGTGTTTGCATGAATTACGAAGAGTTGCCACTCCATCTCTGTAACACCTCCCTGGCTATACAATCTCTTCTTTATTTTTATCCTATGCAACTGTAGTGCTTGCCACAGGAAAATCAAAGCAGGCTTGTATGTGCAAACTCATGTCATTGTAACCATGTGTTTAAATCTGTTGGCTTTCTAACTCACCAGTGTGGAACCATTCCTAATTCTAATCCTCTTTCCTGCTTAAATGAGAAAGGGTGCTTCTGTTCTGGAACTGTGAAACATTTTAAATGCAATATGTACAGCTGTATACCATACTGTGAAACACCAATATGCTAAGAATTTAACCATTGCTCACAGAAACCCAGCTGTTTCTCTTGAAATTTCTGAAACTCCTTGGCAGTGGGTTGATACTGTTGGAATGATTATTACTTTTCACAAGAAACAAGAAACAGATTGTCAACCATTTGACACAAGAATTGTGAAGTGGTGTGTGCATAAAGGAAACTAGTGACCAGATATAAAATTGTAAATTTTATACATCTTTTACCAATGCCATTTCTTTGTTGCCCTCTAAATGCATAATATAACTCACAAACAAACAAACATGCTCTCATACAGACACCAACAGGTGGAAATGCACACACACAAATAAAATGAAATACACTGCTATACTGTTAAAAAGGGAGAAATGCACACATGCACATGCACACAGACAGACAGACAGACACACACACACATGTGGATAACAAAGAGCTCAAAAGACCCCATAACAAACCAGTTGATGTTAGTGAAACACCTGATGCACCAGACTTTGGACTCTATGAGTAGGACCCACTCTAAAGTTGGTTTATTCTTTAAATGTAATGGTGAAAAGAATAAAAGGAATAAGTGTTGACCAAATAAACATCAGGAGCAATGTAAACTGACCATAGTTGTAGATGAAAAGTTCTTCACTGAGGCATTAGCTTTCATATCCACATTGGGGTGTATATTGTGTTTATGAACATATTTTTATCTTTTTGTGGGTGAATTTGACCAGTAGCATGTTTCAACCTGTGTGACAGATCTGGGAAGTGAAGTGTTTTTGCTACCTTATTTGCCATCAACGTTTGTTTGGAACACATGTCAGGGATTAGTATGGCTGTGAAATCTTGTTGCCTGCCGTATGGTAAATGATTAATCCGTTCCGTAGACCTCCATCCGTCGCCAATCTCACAGGATCAAAACCTGTAGACAGGCAGAAACCGTGCATTTCACATACATTCCATGTTTAGAAGGGTACATATTAAATTGTGCTATGTTCTTCATATTGAAGGAAATTCAGTGATAGTTAGCAGCGCCATTCTGTAATCATCATGTGTATTTTGATCCTCACCCGTCTAGGACTGGGCGACTTTCTTAGCAGGTGGAAGCAGAAAGTGTTCTCAAAGGACCAGGCTGGGAGAGGAGGGTCATCTGCAGGAGAGCTCGCAGCCAGTGCAAGTGAGAAGTCCCTTAAAAATGGATTAACAGTGGACCAGGACCTTGCTTTCCAGTCCAGATGTGACCCTTGGCAGGGGCGAGAGGCCCAGTCGGAAATTTTGAAGCAGGCTTTAGACCAGTTCGTAGCTGATATAGTCCAGCACTCAAGCCGCCCCAACGCAGACTTGAATGATCACAGTTTTGACCCTGAAGCGCAATCAGATGATCAGAGTAGTGTGGACGGGAGCATCATCAGCGACTCAACGAGCGAAGGAATTTCTGGAACCACTGCCGAGGAGGAAGGTGATGCTTCCTTTCCATCTCACAAACAGCACAGGACAAATGCACATCGCGTAAGGAGTAGAGTAAGAGAACCAAAGATGCCTCTGAAGCCCCAACTGTCGATGCTCAGGAACAGATTCGGCCACGAGAACAAAGCGGCCACCCAGATCGGCGTCAGCCACGAGGGGCGCGAGGAGTGGGCCAACATCACGGTGGAGAATGCCTCCATGCCAACCTGTGAGCCCGATGTGACGACTATATCCGTGGAAGATGCCACCTGCACGGGATCTCAGGTAAATACAGACCATGTCTCATGAATGACACTTGGAAAACTATGAAAAAGTTATGAATGTGAGGGGCAACATTGGGAAAGTAGCATTTGGATACAGATAATCACACAATAAACTGATGTAGATTATCATTCACCCAGTCAAAGTGTTATCTCCAAAATTCTTATTAATCAAAACACTGGATCAAAGAACGATTTAAGTTTCCCATCCAATTTTTCTATTTAAACAAATTTTGGAGGTGACATTTATATTTACTAAAGTTGACACTGAATTTTACCTATTCAGAAATTTTATCATCATTTATCATCTTGTAGTCCATTTGAAGCATAGAAAACCTCCTGCACTGTCTTTACTAACAAACAATTGCCTGAAGAAACAAATTTCTTCATTGATTCCCATCAGCAGATTTTCCTCTTCGGCAATTTTTATGTCCTCTGTTATACTTCAAACAACAACAAAAAAAAAAAAACAACGAAGCACGCTACAACATGATAAAATACATGTATACCAGCTGTAATACACTTGAATAATTGCAAAAACATTTCATTCTGCAAAGTTGTATAACTTATAATTTGCACATGAAAATACTTTTTAAGTAAGTATTACAAATAACATTTTCATACTTAAACAATAGGCAAGCAGCCAAATCAAATCATTGAGACCAGCTGATTGTCTTTAACCCATTGAGGACGAGCTGATTTTTCTTTAACACACATTTCCTGTAGTCACCTGTGGAGTATACATGGGTCTAGTCTTCAAGGAGTTAAGTTTTTCAAATATCATTTTCTGATGTCCACCAATTTTCAGACAAAACATTAGTTTTCAAAGCTGAAAATGCCATGCTTGCTAAAACATGAATTCAGTATGAATTGTATCTTTATGTATGCTGGCACTTTAATAGGTCTACACACTATTATCAGTGGACTACAAAGTAATCCTTTCTCAACAAGACGTTTGAACCTTTTATATTACATTGTATATACAAATGGCATGGTATATGGATCTCTCAGGGATCACTTGCAGTCATGTGCAAACCAAAGATAACAGATTACTTTTGCTAGATGTCTTTTTGAAAAGCAATGAGCACAACATTTTCCTTTACCTCGAAACCATCAAGTACAATGTACATTCAATTGTGACTCTTGGGACCCATTGTTATGTCATGTAGATGTATGACATGTCTGTATCGGTACACACTGGGGGATCTAGAAGGCAGAGAAAGGGATAATTTATTATAAATGTGGTACAACAATTATGTACAGTTGTATTGCTCAAAATTCTACACCTAAAGCTTTGATGGCTTGTTTTCATGTTTTATGTCCCCCTCTCCCTCCAAAAAAGAATATGTTATGAAGCTGATTACATTTCAGTTTTCATGGAAAGTACATATTCCATCAGTTTGTTGCTGACATACAGTAAAAATGTCAGGATAATGTTATTCCCCCTGCTTTCTGAAAAAAGCCCATCATGTGCCTTTTCACTACACTAGAAAAGTGAAAATATGTTGAATTTTGTTTACATGGTTGTCTATAATGATGTCATGAAGTGTAGTAGTCTCCTTGAATATCCAGCTTATCCAGCGATGACGGCACCGAAACCTAAAAAATTCATAACTCTTGAATCGATTGCCCAATTTTCCTCAAGCTTTCACTGATATATGTGACCTGCTACAACAATAGGATCCTAAAGTCGCTGACGGGCGAGCCAAGCATGGCCCAGAAAAATGCTATTTTCAGGCCTTTCCTTTGATCATTTAGCTTCGAAATTTCGGCAGATGATAGAAGATACATTAGACTACAAAATTATGTAAACACAGAAATCCGAACGTTTTGACAGATTTTGGTGATCTGACTTCAAATTCGATTTTCTCGGCTCACCCGTCAGCGACTTTAGGATCCTTTTGTTGTAGCGGGTCACATATTCTAATTACGTTGCTGCTTTCATTCAATTCACATTTATTTTGGGTCCTGGTTTCCTTTAAAGGACAAGTTCACCTTCATAAACATAAGGATTGAGAGAATGCAGCAATATTAGTAGAACACAGTGAAAGTTTGAGGAAAATTGGACAATCATTGTAAAAGTTATGAATTTTTAAAATTTTTGTGTTGGAACCGCTGGATGAGGAGACTACTTATCCTAGTGATGTCATATGAGTACAACAGTATAAAGAAAATGTAAAGAAAATTCAACATATTTTCACTTTTTTTTCGCATAATAAAAGAGCACTTGACTTGCCTCTTTCTAAAGGCAATGGGAATAATATTACCCATAACATATGTCAGTAACGAGTCAGGGAAATGTGTACTTTTTTCAGAAGATGAAATTTTGTGAAATTCTCTTTATATTTTCCTTATATTGTTGTATACATGTGACATCATACACTGCAGTAGTCTTCTTATCCAGCGGTGACTGCACAAAAACTTCAAAAATTCATAACTTTTGAACGGATTGTCCGATTTTCCTCAAACTTTCAATAATGTGTTCTACTAATATTGCTACATTCTCTCAATCCTTACGTTAATGAAGGTGAACTTGTCCTTTAAGGTGGTGTTCCCACCTATAAAAGTGGTTCCCAATCATTGTGCGAGCACTGTTTATGTGTGTAAATTATGCATTGGTGATTTTTGTTTGTTTGTTTTTTTGTTGCTATATATGTATTCCAGAAAAAAACAAAGTCAAGTCTTGAGGATCCTGCCCCACTGAACCCATCCTCCCACCAGGGTGGGGCCGCTCAGAGGGAGCCGCCCTCTGAAGATGCCTTCTCCGAGATGAGCGATACATCCCAAGTGGGCTCCAGGTCCAGTTGGAGTGGCGACCAGAAGAAGGTCTATGAGATGCAGCTGGAGAACCTTCAGGAGCAGCTGGTCGACATCATGATCGAAAACCAGACACTTGGTGAGGCCTCAAATTGTTGCAAATTCCTGCATTTAGGACAAACATTTTGTTGACAATGGTCTGAACATCCGGTGTTTTTGACTGTGTTCGGTATGTTGTAATCATTACATGTGAATGGGAAAATTTGTGATTTTGCCATACATGTACACGTAAGGTTTGCACTTGTCACAGTCCAAACTCCACCATTCGTTGTTTGGGGGTTTTATGCAAAATGAAACATAGCAAAACACTAATCTAATCTCTAGGCACAGTAGGTTTGTACATTAATTATGCAGGATCACAAAGAATCACAAATTTGGTCACCCTCAGGCCAATGAACATTTAGTGCTCTAGTAACAGCCAGAGAACTACACTTTAAAACTTATCTGAACACGATATATAGACCATAGTCAAAATGCAATTCTTGTGCGGTTTTCTTTTCTTTTTTTTTTATTGTTGCTGCATGTTTAAAGTAATGCAATGGTATACTTTTAGTGGAGATGAGGATTGAGCTTTTGACTTTTTGCGAGATATCAAGAAACCACTTATGAAATGATTCAGAGCATACAAGTTAACTTGTACCATTCTAAAAGGAATTCAATCTTTATCAGAGGAAAATGGGTTTTGGAATGACTGAGACATCCAAAAAGAAGGTTAAACAAAGCGATCGTAATAAAAGGTGGGTCCCCTCTTTTATTATGATTGCTCTGTTTTGGATATGTCAGCCATTTGAAAACCATTTCATCACATACAGTAAATGTTGAATCCCTCTTGGAAGTACATGCTCTTGCATATATCATGAGAGATTTCTCACTATCTTACCAAAAAATGTTAGAAACCTGAAGTTAGGTCTCAACAAGAACTATACAATCCCTAAATGCAAGTTCTAACAATAAGATTTTAATTTGTTGCAAATTATATTTTTGCTATATCTGACTGCCCTTTCTTATGTAGAGCTCAATGCATTATTCTACATGCTAAAGTACAAGTAATCATGGAAGCATTGTCAACACTTAATGTGACAAATGATGACACAAAACCTCTCACCACTTAATATCACGAGTTGTTTCGTTAGGCCTGAAGTGTAGCTATTCTCTGCATTCTGTAGTGAATGAGTCCTTTGTTTGCCTAATGTGCATGCATTAAACTGCAATAACAAGCTCTCTCCTTGTGTGCAGCTCAGAAATTGCAGCGGTACGAGAACAGCGACATCATCCCGCTGCTTCGGAAGCTGGAGGACGAGAGGGAAAGGAACGAACTGCTCAGCCAGAGATGCCGCACCCTTGAAGACCGCTGCAAGAATAACAGGTGAGAATACACACTTCCATTAACTCACTCATTAGCTAAACTTATATTGTTTCTCATTTTTAAAGAGGTTCATGATTACTGGAAGTTTCAGTTAATGCAGTTACTCTCATGAGGACGTAGATACTCATGCCTCATTGCCTACAGTGGTGGTAAGTGATAAGATGGTAAGTGATAAGATGGTATTAGTGATAAGATGGTAAGTGATAAGATGGTATTAGTGATAAGATGGTAATAAAATGTCATAGTGAGTGCAAGTGTAAAATGTAATGATAGATGTAAATCCTGTCTATGCCACAAGCCTGAAGAAACATTGCTGCTATATGTTTGGTTTCAGAGTCATTCCTCCTCACATTAAACATACTTCCTTCCAGACTATTGATTTCTTATTTTAATTGCACTCTTTCACATGACACCTGTAGAAACTGTCAGTGCCACATTGTGTGGATGGGGACTTGTGAGACATTTTTTGAGAGTTGTGAATTTGTGGTCAAGATTGATGGACAGCGAATGAGGAATGAAAATTTAGCATATTTCCACTTGATATACAATATATGTAGAATGCATTAAAAAGGCGTCTTCAAATGTGCTACAGATAAATAGGGTTTCTAAAATGCTGTTCATAATCATCATCATTATCAACATCATCATCATCCTTATTTTTCAAGGAAGTATCTGTGGGAGATGTTAGTTTTTGTGAATATTACTTAACTCACAAGATTTGCAGAAAGTGGAAACACCAAGTAGTGTACCATGTATACAGTATACTGCAATGTTTGAAGGGCATTCAAGATGCAAGTCTTAAGTGGTGATAAATTAATTTTAACTTCAGTGTGTCATTGTCCATATCAATGCAAGAGCTTCTTTGGTAATACAGACCCAAGTGTCTCGTGATGATGAGTATAATTTGCTTTCATCTAAACAATTCATAGTCGGCCATCTTTATGTTAACCCATGGAAGACTAGTCTCATACCGTATGTACTATGGCAGGTGTCTATGGAAAATATAGCATATTGCAGTATCAGCTTGTCCTCAATGGGTTCTAACCGTATCCGGGCAATTACCCCGAGAGGGCAATTACCCCCCCGGCCAATTACTGGTTGGTGGTAAGGTTAGAGTAGAGATTAGGGTTAGGGTTAGGTTTAGGGTTAGGAGTTTGGGTTAGGGTTAGGGTTAGGTTCAGGATTAGGATTACGATTAGTGCCAGGGGAAGGGTGCGGGGTAATTGCCCAGGGGGTAATTGCCCTAGACCCGGTTCTAACCCATGACATTTGCTCCTGCAACAATTGCTCCCATGAAATCTGCACGTTGAGCAAGCAAACGTGAATTCTATTCCCAAACATAACCCTCACCCTAAGCCTAATCCTCACATCAAACTAAACATATAACCCTACTAGATTATCACAACCCTAACCCGAGACCCAAGTCCTTAGAGAAAATGAGACAGGAGCAATTGCCGTAGGAGCAAATGCTGTGCCACTGAGTTAGAGACTGAACCTAGAGAAATGCCGAGAAGCTTTAAATGTGCATTGCTTGATGTATAAGTACAGTGTATCATGAAGAGTGAGCAATGTGGATTTGCAGGATGATTCAAACCCAACACTAAACCAGGGGTGGATCCAGGAATTCTGTAAAGGGGAGGCGCCTTTGCAAAATTAAAGGGGGGCACATGGGCCCCCTCCATTTTTTTCTTTTCATTTCTTTAGTTTTAGCAAAAAATAAGAGGGTGTGCCCCCCCCCCCCCCTGCATCCGCCACTGCTAAAATATTAAAGAGAATGTTCCTATTCACATAACACATTTTTGGAGATATGCTTGGATGGCTTCTTTCCAAGTTCGTTCACACTATACATAGTGCTGAATTGACTTTCTGTGGTATACAGCTGTACTTGTATATTCACCTTCATCACACACTCACTGCATTGCCTATTTTACGGAGCAGATAATATTGTATGCACAATAATGATGATTGACTGTATTGCCTGACTGTATCACTTGAATGCTTCATTAATATTGGAAGACAATTTATTACCATACGCTTTGGAATACGTACGTAAAGCAGGGAGCAATAATGATTATTAAATGATGATTCCTGTTCTGTTTGCTAAGTACCTAATTACCAATCTATTGTAATGATGACATCTGTCAAATGTCAGACATATATAATTGTGCTGTAATTATGAGCTTGGTCCATGAGACAGAACCTCCTCCCCCACCCCCCCCCCCCCAAAAAAAAAGAAAAGAAAAAAGGAAAAGACATACACATGTTATATGGCCCCGGTTTACATTCAGTGTTGTACGTAGTCTGGTGTGACCATGGTATGCCTCATCTCTTGTGGGCTTCATTTTTGAAATTTCCATAGAATTAGAAAGAAATTACACCAATTTTTACCTTCTGGTATGATATGTTGCAATTTGATGCAATGGGCCAAAAAAGCTTTGCTATCTCTGCGCCCTTTCTGAGAAAAGTTGCAAAGGTTGTACAGCCAACCCAATTAATTCAGGACTTTGATAAAAGAGAACACTGATGAGGGTTACTGCTTAACAATGCATATGAACAATGCATATATGTAGTTCCAAATATGTTCAAGTTATGATGTGATATGTATTCCATATATTAAGCTTCATGCCGGACTTGAATGCCTTCATACAATTTGTCTCACTTATCACTTCTTAATGAGGACAGCTGCTTTGATACTTTGGACAAAGGTCTCTCTCCTGAGTAATCCCCATAAAGAGGTGGTGACTGTAAATTGCAATGAGGTTCATGTACAATGCATTACTGTACACATACGCCATATATTTTGCAAGCCTAAATTTCTGCGAATCGGGAATTCCCGATGATTTCGCGAGTGGTTAAATTCGCGATCGTGGAGTCATGTACTGAATGGAGAAGAGTACTAAGTACACGCGTACGTCACATTCACATCGGGTTCAGAGTCGATATTTTTGTGTGTCTTTAATTTTGCGAATAGCACCTGACTCGCGAAACTTATGAAAATAAAAACCTTGCAAAATATTCAGCATATACAGTATTTGAAGCATAAGGAGTTGAGTAATCCCAATAAAGAGGTGCCAACTGTATATTGGAACAAGTTCCCTTATCACAGTTGAACAGTCTATTATTTGTATTGTATGGATTTGTCTGCTTCTCAGAATGACGCACCAGATTTCTGGAGACGCTGAGGAGGTGAATGCACCCACTACCACACTCTGTGATGAATCATCTCTCTTTGGTTCGTATCCTGAAAAAATCCTTAAAATCATGAAGTGTTTCTTAGAAATATTTCAATATGAATTTGAATTGAAACAGTACATCATAAAAGATTTGTTGATACACAATCACAATTTTTTTTTTTTGTACATTTTTCTCTCCCCAGATTCCTTTATGTCTTGGTCATGAAGTATCCTTTATGGTTTAGGGTGTGTATGTGTGCGTATGTGTGTTGGGATGTGTCTCAAACTGAATCAGAATCATTTCAATCTGTAATAGATAATGTCATCCAGCTGTGGATACCAGCAGACTGTCATTTCTTGTGTAAAATGACAGACTTGAATTGTTAGTAATGAGAATAAAGAGCTCATGTTTATTTTTGGAAACATAATTGCTTTGCAGACAAGCTGTACAGGGATGTTGTCGAGAGTGATAAATTATGCAGCATGTAGATCCATTGATAAATCTACACTACATGTATAATGGGGCTTCTGAGATAAGCCGCACCCAGACAAAGTGCCATAAAATGACTCGTTGAAGATTGCATTGCTTTGCATATAATATACACTTCTGCTGAGTGGTCATGAAAATTGTTACGTCATTCAGTTAATGACTCTGAATAGCCGTGGTATCTTAGTGCCTGATATTTCATTTTGCACTTCCAAACTGGTTGGAAATTAGTTTATCAAATATGTTGATAAGGGTAAATAGTCAGGTACAATTTGCATAGTTTCATCTTCAAGGATAAATATTTTCCTCTACATGGAAATTTGGAGCATTATACCAATTATCTCAATGAACCTAGTGTATCCTATTCAAAGTCTGACCGGAATACAAGAATCTTGGTGGAAACTGTTTGATGGTGACATGCAAGATCAGTTCTCAGATATAAAATGGGAAAGATAAGTCCCTGCAGGCTGCAGTGTCTAG
Source organism: Diadema setosum (assembly GCA_033980235.1). Classification (NCBI taxonomy): domain Eukaryota; kingdom Metazoa; phylum Echinodermata; class Echinoidea; order Diadematoida; family Diadematidae; genus Diadema; species Diadema setosum. The sequence goes on from CM067060.1 coordinate 33,440,692, forward strand.
ATGATTGTCTAAAGAACTATAAACATCTGTAGATATGGGCATGTATCATATACATGTATCAAAGGCACTGTATACCATTGGGAGCAGTGATTTAAAAAAATGTTTGAGATATCACATTAGATACATATGTGTTGGTTAGTTGTGTCAAATTTTTACATTGGTTGTTTCCACCCCTAACTCACATTTTAGAACTATTTTAGATCACTAAAGCTGGGTTATTGTTTCATCTATATGTGGTAAATAAAGTCTTTAAAGTGTAACAATTGTATTTGCACTCATTATGATGTACGGTGAGTTAGACGGTAAGTTGGCTCAGTCGGCAGCACGTCTGCCTCACGGTCCTATGGGCCCGGGTTCGAACCTGAGTCTGGACTGAGCAATGTTGTGTGTAAACATACCGTCCCCTCTAGCAAGAGGCAAAACACTCTGTCCCTCGGATAGGACATAAAATGGAGGTCCCGTGTATGAGAGAGCAACAACTCATGCACGTAAAAGATCCAGCTTCATTCATTCATCGCAAAGAGCAGGGTGTTTAACCCGGTGAAGTGGTTCCACCTCACATCCAACTGGACCCCATGGAAGACCAGTTTAGTGTAGCTGGATATGGGCCATCCAGCCATCTTCACAGATGGAAAATGAACAATAACAATAACAATGTACGCCTTCTACAGATGGTTTTGACAGTCCTCCACCAACTAGATGGGAGAAGATTCAGAATTATGTTATGGAGAGAGTCTTGTCTGTGATAAGCGACATGACGGAGGAGGCCGATGAAGCGGAACCGGAGCCTGTTGCCGGGGGAGATGAGCTGACTGTCAAGAAGTGAGTAAAAAACTCAACAACAACAAGAGGAATATTGGTATTTATCTGATTTTATTTAAATGTGATATTAATCTGTATAGATCTCTTCCATGGAAAGTGGCAAAATTATGATAACATGAATCAGACACAAGCAAAGAAGAGGTAAACTTTCTGTTAAGGTGAAGTGGAATATAAGAATCAAAATGAACGAAATATACCATTCTTTAAGATATGTTTTAGATGTTACTAATTTGTTTACAAAAGAGTGGTACACATGTCACAAAATATAAATATTTAACATTTGTTTTCAGATAACTCTGAAATTGGAAGCTTGGAACACTGATATATTTCAATAACGTGCTAAGTATGATTGTAAACTGCATTTTCATGAAGTGTTTATTTTTGTGCCTTTCTTCCAGGCTTAAAGAAAACCTGAAGAGATTCAGTAAGTGGCAAACCTGTATAGAAATCTGCTATTTCTGTCTTTAACATACAGTTCAATTCAATCAGATGCTGTATAGTAAAACTTATTGTCCCCGCCGAACGAGTTCGAGCAGGGGACTATGAAACGGGCTCCGTACGTGTGTGTGTCTGTGTGTCCGTGTGTCCGTGTGTCCGTCCGTGCGTCCGTGCGTCCGTGTGTGATCAAAATGTTCAAAATGCTACTCCTTCGCCATTTCTAACCCGATTTTGATTCTGTTTGCTTTATATGATAGCACTACATGGGAGCTTTGAAAGTTCTATACAGAATTTCAGTTGTGACCTTTGACCTTGACCTTTGACCTATATTGTACATTTTGCTTCAAAATGCTACTCCTTCGCCATTTCTAACCCGATTTTGATTCCGTTTGCTTTATATGATGGCACTAGGTGAGGGCTTCAAAACTTCTACACAGAATTTTGACCTTTGACTTCTTTGAACTTTGACCTTGATTTTTGACCTATATTGTACATTGCCTACAAAATGCTACTCCTTCGCCATTTCTAACCCGATTTTGATTCCGTTTGCTTTATATGATGGCACTAGGTGAGGGCTTCAAAACTTCTACACAGAATTTTGACCTTTGACTTCTTTGACCTTTGACCTTGATTTTTGACCTATATTGTACATTGCCTACAAAATGCTACTCCTTCGCCATTTCTAACCCGATTTTGATTCCGTTTGCTTAATGTGATGGCACTAGGTGAGGGCTTCAAAACTTCTACACAGAATTTTGACCTTTGACTTCTTTGACCTTTGACCTTGATTTTTGACCTATATTGTACATTTTGCTACAAAATGCTACTCCTTCGCCATTTCTAACCCGATTTTGATTCCGTTTGCTTTATATGATGGCACTAGGTGAGGGCTTCAAAACTTCTACACAGAATTTTGACCTTTGACTTCTTTGACCTTTGACCTTGATTTTTGACCTATATTGTACATTGCCTACAAAATGCTACTCCTTCGCCATTTGTAACCCCATTTCAATTCCGTTTGCTTTAAGTGACGGCACTAGGTGAGGGCTTCAAAACTTCCACACAGAATTTTGACCTTTGACTTCTTTGACCTTTGACCTTGATTTTTGACCTGTATTGTACATTTTGCAACCAAATGCTACTCCTTCGCCATTTCTAACCCGATTTCGATTCCGTTGCTTTATGTGATGGCACTAGGTGAGGGCTTCAAAACTTCTACATAGAATTTTTACCTTTGACTTCTTTGACCTTTGACCTTGATCTTTTTACCTATATTGTACATTTTGTCACTAAATGCTACTTCCGGCGGGGACATATATTACGCACCGCGTGATTTCTACTTTTCCTTGTTATCAAATGTAGTGTAGTGATTTTAATGCATTTGAAATAATTGAATACATGTGAAGAGCCAACAGTACTATCCATGATACTAATATTGATATCAATTATTGTCAGATATGTGCATTTACTCTATTGAACCCAATATAACAAATTTTCATGAAATTTAACAAAAGTAACCTCCATCATCTTGTTATTTTTTTATTTCTTAACTTGAACTTAAGTTATATCAAAAGGAAATATGAGTAAGTGATGAAAGTTTATATGTATGCTGTATCATTGTACATGGTCATCAGATGGGTCTAGAATTTTTAAGATTGCGTGATATGATACAGTTTGTTGTTTAAGTAAGCATTATCATCATCGTGAATGCATGATGTACAGAAAACTGCCAGAACACCTCTCAGCTTTATAGATGTAGATTGCTATCTCAATCCCCCGTTAGGCGATATTGGACTCAATATGTATTGAGGTGTCACAGATGTTGATACATGTTATAAAATTCATCTTATGTCAGGTACACGATACAAAACTCATCTAGCGTCAGATTGCGGCAGTGTGTTTGTTCTGTTCTGTTCTTCTAATGCATGCTTGTGATTTGGTCGCAGAGGCTGGCTACGAGCCCGGGCTACTCTTCTGTCGAGCCGTGGCGGCTGCAGTGTCTTGGAAATCCCCAGCGTGCACAGTCCTGGTGTTTTTGGTGAGTTTGCCCATGTGATTCATTTCAAATAATAAACAGAATAATGTTGTTTGGTTTTTTGGGCGCCTCATTTAATGATGTAGCACATAGCTGTGCATAAAAGTATTCTTCTACTTATTTTCTTCCTCTTCTTTTTTTTTTTGCAACTGATATTCTCAGAGTTCATTTTAATATCAAAATGCTACACTGATCTGATGAACAGATTTTTTTTTTTTTTATCTTTGGCAGATGAATAGTCCTTGTGCTTTTTTAAGAATTTGAATTCTGATTTTTCAAAGTAAAAGGATAGTTTGATAGTTTGAAATATGTTTAGAAGCATGTTTACATTTGCATTTGAATTGACCCAATGGATTTATTAAAGTGATTAGTTCCCTGAGGCTTGAATACATATTAACACCAAAGCTAATTTTCTCAATAACTGCTACTATTTTTCAATGACTTTCATACTGTTGCTGTGGAAGGTTCTGGATACAAAATAAGACAAAGCATATATCCTTGGAAAGAGTCTGAAGAATATCAAAAGCAGAGAATTGATAGTCAGTGACTTTATCATGCTCTTAAAGTGACAGATCACTAATGTAACATGAAATATGTGGAGATGTCTTTGTCTATAAATATGTAATCCTTTAATTGTGAGCTCCACCTCTAATATGTTTGTTGGTCTCTTCTTCATAGCTATACATGTATGTAGTGTGGAGAGGCTGGTGTGCAACAGTGGTGCTGGGTCTCATGATTTGGTATCTGACCACAACCTACTTCATCTCCAGGTGAGATAAAATATGTTTTTATGTTTCTTTATTGTTGACAGTCCAAATCTGCAAAGCATTAGCTAGGTCATCAGACAGGAAATCAAAGGCATAATTTACCATTTGCAGAAGAAACAAAAACCCAGCATAGTCAGAAAATCAGCTACACAGTAAAAGATGTTGTTGACTAGTGATGTCTGCAAAGCATTGCATTGACTCTCAGTTACAGATGAAATTACACTGAAACTTGTTCTGTTGTTGGTTTTGTTTATTTTTTCCTATACAGAGGTTGGATAATCCAGTTCTCCCTGCTTCCCTACCATCTTGTTGAAGTGGTAAGATGCCTAAGATGCAATCTGTTTATCTTTGTGCGCACCTATCTTTGTGTGCACTTTATATTCGGGGGCGGATCCAAGAATTCTGTAAAGGGGGGGGGGGGGCACGACTGATATTTCTGGTGCCACTTCTGGGTTTCATTTCATTTTTTTTCTTTTTATTTCTTTTGTTTTTAATGAAAAATAAAGGGGGGCGTGCACCGGTTGTGCCCTCCTCTGGATCCGCCACTGTATATTTGTGTGTGTGTGTGTGCATGTGACATACGTAATATATCAATATTGACTGACATGTCCATTTGAACACAATTCAAACACCTATATTATGAATTGTAATGAAAATGGGGCAGTTGAATTGTATTTATGTATGTGCTCTATGTGTGTGTGTGTGAGTATGTGATGTGTGTGCCAGACACATACTGCAGTATATCATGCAATTGCGGTGTGATTGTGATCAGCTGTTTTTAGCTTCATTTAAAACTGATTCAGTGTCTTTTTGAATTTGCTTGGAAGGAACTGTACAGAGAGTTAGAGCAACCATAGGCAATGCGTTATAAGTTGTAACTGAACCTACTTTGTAGTAGGCATAATAACCTCAGCACTTCCTTGTTCATTCTCCTGTATCTTAACCCGTTGAGGACGATTTGATTTTGCTACAACGTACATTTCCCATAGACACCTGCCCGAGTATACTCGGGACTCATCCTCAACGGGTTAAGATTGTATTTCTCAACAAGTCTCTGTTGTTTTGTCTTGTTTAGTTTATTTATTTATTTTTGAAAGCATACATGCATGTAACTTATGAGAGAGCTCAAAAATTTAAGTTAACTGATAGTCATAGGACCCCAATCTACTGATTTAAGTCCTTGCCCACAACATATTGGTAGTTGCATAGACATGCTCTGTACGTCAGCTTGTTTCTGGTTCTTTTGTAGCTTCCAGTGTCAAGAGTTACATGTACAGTGCACTCCCGTTACAACGAACACGGTTATAACGAAATTTCGTTATAACGAAGTAAAACTTCTGGTCCCAAAATTAACACCATTAAAGTCTATGGTACAAAATTCGCTTATAATGAACACGTTTATAGCGAAATTTTCGTTACAACGAAGTCTTTTCCAAGCGCCACTGACAAAGAAAAACAAAAGAAATGTGCTCCGTTATAACGAAATGCGAATTGCTTTCGAAAATACGTAGCAGAACAAGCATTTATAGCGTCTCTGCACGGGTGAACGCTTCACATCACTGTGTGTGCGCTCCTTGTGTCCAGCACAGTTTCTGAGGGGAACTTGCATTTAATATTGTAATACAATAATCCAATCCCATTTCACACAGCTTTTCAGTGTATGATCAGTATTTTGCAAACAGAATGTGATACATATGTGCGTGATTTCCTTGTTTTCGTTATATTATTGTATTTGTTCGGTTATAACGAAATTTCATTATAACGTAAGAAAACTGCCGGTCCCGAGCATCTCCTTGTAACGGGAGTGCACTGTACTTACAAATGTTCTTATCTGAAGTAGTCAGCTGAGGAGTGTGGGAGACAATTTGTGACCCGCTACAACAAAATGGTCCTAAAGTCGGGTGAGGCCGATTATTTGAAAATTGCATGACACAATTCCCTAATCGTTTTGCTTTAAATTGATGTATAACTCATCTTATAAAAATAATCGGCTGTGGAGATATCGATGTTTAAAAGAGAGCATGTCGAGACGTCTGTGAAATCACTGTTTCGAGAAAAGCGCCCTAAAAGATCTCCTTGCGACGCAATCACGATCAAGGGACACGCAAGTCAGTATTCACCTCCGGACAATAGAAGGTAAGCCCTAGCAACCCCCGAAATGCTCATTCAAACACAGCGTCGGCGGTCTCCTCACTGACCAATCAGTGACCAGGATGCCAGGAGAAGCGGCTGGGCATAGCGCGCCCTGCCAGCACGCACCAGTCGACTAGGCAGTGTGCGAGCTTCACGCTTCGGTTAGCGGCAAGCAGCAAACTGACCAATGAGATCATTCTGGTCGTTGTTAGGGGCGGAGCCTATCTGTGGCGCTCAATCCAAATGTTCGAATCTGTTTCTGCTTCGTTGAAACGCCAAAAAACATGGCCCAGAAAAATGCTATTTTTTGGTCTTTCCTTTCATCATTTTGCTTCAAAATTTCGACAGACGATAGAAGACATGTCAGACTCTGATAATATGTCAAATTCAGAAAATCGTAAGTTTTGACCAATTTTTATGCTCTGACTTCAAACTCGATTTTCACGGCTTTGACCGTGCGCAACTTTAGGACCATTTTGTTGTAGCGGGTCACATTTGCATTCAAGAACATTTTGCAGGCTGTTGAATGAATTTTGCATATCATGTAATATTTATGTAGATATTATGATGTTAGGGGGATTGTTTAATAATAAGAGCACCATAATCCTGTAAGAGACACCCTTGAGATGGAGATCTGTAGAAACAAACATGTGTCGTGTTTTTGAATTAAAATTCTCAGACACCAGATGAAGGGCCCCCTCTGTCGATGTCAGATCGTTTCCAGCTGGTGCTCCACGTTAGTCGGAAAGTGCAAAATCTCCTGGGTCACTTAGCCGACCAAATGGAAAAGATTCGCAAGTGAGTTGTGCACAATTCTTGCTGATGATGGTTTGAATTTCAATACAACTCTGAACAGCACACTTCTGAAAAAACCCCAAAAAACAAAAAAACAAGACAAAACATTTATGACACATTTCTGAAAAATAATGAAAGAAAAGAAGAGGTCAAAAATACTTTTTGTGGTTTGAAAATATTGAGTGGAGATAATAAAATGGTGTGATTTCTGAATATTGTCCTGCAAAAACAAAACAAAACAAAATAAAAAACAACAACACACCCACAACAAAAACAAAAACAAAGCAAGTAATTTAGGACATTCTGTCATTTGTGATTGGCCTCTTCTGAGCTAAACAGACCATGTGATGACAATTATAGATTTAATCAATGTTTATGTGTGTGTTTTTGTTTTTGATTTCATGCAGTTTTCTCTATTGGACCAATGAAGATCTCACGAAGCAGCTGTACAGAAACTTGGTAGTAGCTTTCATTGTTTCACTGTTTGTCTCAGGGTCGTCGCTCCTTCTCTTTGTAGGTGAGTTTGCACTTTAATAGCTTTAAACCTGTGAGTCTCTGTTTTAATGTCTGTCTGTCTGTCTTTCTGTCTGTCTGTCTGTCTGTCTCTTTCCCCCTCTCTTCCGTCCAGTCTGTTTATTATCTATATCTGAACATCAGACATAGGTGTATATATTGTAGAGTAATGTTTGTTAAATCATGAAGACAAACGGTTTTTACATATTTTTTTGGTGGTCATTCTCCTTTCTGTTGTACAGACTTTTTTTTTTTTTTTTTTGGATAGAGCAATACTCATTATAAAAATGTCACTATATGTATGCATTATCTCCAGGTCTATAGAACTTTTCCTCACTCTTTCTGCAAATCTTTACCAAAAGGTAAACATCGCATTACTCTGAGCTTTTACATATTCTTATGTTCCCAAAGCCATTTATTGGAAGAGAGAGAAATAGCGTAGATGGATTTACTACTTGCAACTACATTTAAGTTTATATCAAAACCTATTTCCAGGTACCTTTTTCATTACAGAAAAAAAAAAAAAAAATTAATGTACTACTTTGAACTATGCTTAAATCTAAGCCAATCTTTTACCGGGAGCTTATTTCATACAGGAGTTTGCAAGCAGTTAAGATGACAAATTCAGTTACCGTAGTAATGGCATGAGTGCTCAGAGCTGAATGCTTATGGTCTAGCTGTTGTAATAGGAATTGCAATCGTTGTTTAAAGTTACAATTGTGTTAATTGCTTAATTGTGAGTAACAAAAATCCTCTGGAATAAGAGATCTATTAAAAGAGTGTGAACATTTTAATCTTTCTTCATCAATCATCTGGCTGGTCTTTTCTCAGGTTTATTTCTGGGAGTAAAGATCTTCCTCGTGAACCCAGTGCTAAGGAGGTACCCACGTCTGAAGGCACGGTACAGCTTTGAAGAGAAGCTCTTCCGGGAAGTGCCCACCAACGCTGAGCTAGAACAGAGGCTGGCTAGCGAGGAGAGAGAACAGGTACTTTCATTAAGCCTCTTCAGTAAATGAGGCCTGTGTTTCTTGATGCTGGTCAAGTTCATGTTAGGAAGCCTCTTTGACCCATTAGCAACTGAACACTCGAAACCACCCGTCTGTTGTTGTTGGTTTTTTTTTTCATAGTTTTGTGATTAATTATTTTTTGTTTCATAATGATATATATTTTTTCATTTTCAAAGAGGTCAAACATCAATATCAAAGTATGTCAGAATTACTTCTGTGACACACCATTCTCTTGATAAAGTCTTAAAGGTAGGGAATCCCATTTGCATGCCTTAAATGAAGAGTTGTATAAATACAGTGGTATGTTGAAGAGAGTATCATTTTAAAAACTCCCATAAAGTATTGAAAGTGGAAGGTAACATTTAGTACATTTTTATTGACCGTTAGATTTTGAATTGAATTTTTTTCGGGGCTCACTGTAAATTCCAGTTCACTACTAGGCTACCTTTGCAGACCCATGCACTGCATGTGTGTCCATCATGTATATTTTGTGAAGAAAGTTCATCAAAACTTGCAAACATTTCTATATACATTCTTGCCACACACTCTATATGTTATTACATCAGCTCTTATACTTTTAGATTTGTGTTTATAGGTAAAAAATACAGAAGACTGCAACAAAAAGGCTTTAGTGTGGCTGACACACAGAACTACTGAGTAGTTGAGTTTTGTGCATTATTCAAATTGTAGATAACTGTTGACTTCCAAATTTCTCAGCAGTGGCCTAAACAAGTCCCCTGAGGTTCATATTTAATGTTTTGCTGCATTTTTGGAGGTCTGTAAAAGGTATCCCCTACCTTTAATAGGCTTTCAAATAATCATATCTGATAATAGACAACAACAAACATGCCGTAAGCTATTTAATTTTTTTAGAAAGTTGTTAAAATGAGAGCAATATTACTGTACCTTCCAGGGAACCGTAGGTCATTATGTACAGAATCTTTAGTTGCTAAAGGGTTAAAAGTGAGGCATGGGTTTCTTGATGTGGGTTGTATTCATGTTATGACACTGCCGTTGTCTTGGTTCAGTACAGGTCCAGTTTGAGTTTGATCATTCAACATCAGTGATGAAGAAGGGATGTCTCCCTATGTAGAACTTCACGTTATGTTACAACATCTTACATACGCAAGGCAACCCTCTTGATAGATAACAGCATGCACATCCTGCTTATAAAGAAGTTTATTTGGGCTGTGTGTGAATTGTGCTTCCCAAGTAGGAAACAGTAAACTGATGTTCAAATTGGAGTTACTGTCAAATCAGAAATTTTCACACAATTGATTTTCAGTGCTTGGTCAGGGAGAATGAATTTTGTGTGTTTTCTGTTTTGGGGATGGAGACGGAAATTGAGTGAGCAATTCAAATGTTTTATCGCTGCCATGATGGTAAAGGGCTTCGGCAGCACATTCAGCAGTAAAAGGTAACAAGTCTGCGTTATGACAGCTAATTCACTGGACCTAAAGGACTTATGGCCATGAAGAAAACTACAAAAAACAAAAATTCAAACAATGAGATAAAAATGTACACACTTTAATTTTTTTTTTTCATAATCAGCAAAATGCGTAAAAATGTCTACTCCTGGTATGCAAAAATTCCGCTTTTACAGTTGTCAAATAGTCTCAATATATATATATATATATATGTAAAGTAGATGATGAACTCAAGGCACGCATTCAAGCCGCATCATGTGCAATGGGAAGATTGAGGCAAAGAGTATTTCAGTGCCGGGATCTGACTTCTGAAACAAAACTCAAAGTGTATAACCAATGTGTGACCCCTTTACTGCTATATGGGAGTGAAACATGGACACTCTATCAGCGCCATATAAAGCAGCTCAGGACCATTCAACAACGACACCTTAGGTCTATTCTCCACATCAAGTGGGACCACTTTGTCACAAATGATGAAGTATTGGAACAGGCAAAAACACTTGACATTGAAACCACCCTTGTTAAAAATCGACTACGATGGGTTGGTCATGTTGTGCGAATGGAAGCTGCCAGACCTGTCAAGGAGCTCTTTTTTGGAGAGCTTGATGATGGCTCTCGCAGTATAGGACGCCCTCATCTGAGATACAAAGATACAATCAAAGACATTCTGAGGAGAGCCGATGTCCTTCACAACTGGAGAGACCATGTTGATGACAGACATGAATGGCGGAAATTCACTCATGATGTCAGCATGAAAATTGATCATCAGAGGAAGGAGGTTAACAAGTTGAAAAGAGAAAAGCGTCACCAACAACAGTCAAGATGAAAAAAAATGGACTTTTGTTTTGATGTTTCTTTTGAATTTTTGGTAATCTCATCTTGTAAATTGTACTTTGCCCGTGTCGGGATTTAGGCATATATATATATATATATATATATATATATATATATATATATATATATGTGTGTGTGTATATTTAATAAAAGTAATACCATATTTTATATTGTATGTTTTTCTGGTAGTTCTTGGTGCCTGACATCGAAGGAATCACCATTCGGGCAGCAGAGGAAGAGTCCCTAGGTTCCAGATCGGCCAGTAAGAGGTGGAAAGCCTTCAGCCAGTCCTTCAGCTTGCCTGAATCAGAGCAGCCACTACCGGGTGAGTCTAGACTTCCACTGTACCCCCTGTTACCCTTTAAAACTGTGCTTTTTTTTGTTCAGATTAGCACATATGTCTGGAAAGTACAATGTAACTGCCAATGAATAGTGATTACACAAAGCTCCTAATCCCTACTATGTCACTGTGGCCTTCCTATGTCGGACTGAGGCAGATTGCTACACCTCAATGAGATTGCTATTTAACTTACAATTTGGTCCTATACATTTGAAGGGATGCTGATGAATAGCTTGGCAAGTAAGGCTATTGTGCCTCAGCACATAAAACCCTGTAATAATAAGCCCGTGCACATTGCCAAAGCTTGCAGTTGTTGTTTTTATTGTTATTGTTGTTGTTGTTGTTCTTTTTTGTTGTTGTTTTGTTGTCGTTGTCATCGCTGCCGTCACTGTCGTTGTTGTTGTTGCTGGAATTAAAAAATGAAATGAAGCAAAATGGAAGAAGACAAGACAGGATATTACATGATGAAACTCAGTGAAATAAACAAAATGAAACAACTAAATAGTAGCAGAAAATTACAAGTCCATACTAAAGTCCAGTTGTATGAAAGTACATCATGAAGGCCAGTCAGTGTAGCACAATGAGGATATATTGAACTTTAATTCAAATTCAAATAATTTTATTTCCATATAAAGTCATACAACGTAATATACATAATGCTTACATAAGTACAGGCCTAAAGCAGAATTTAAACCATGTTTTGTGTTCTTGTGCCAGTGAGTGTAAATTCATTAAAAAACAAAAGATAAGAAAAAGAAAGATGAAGCTGCTACCTCAGGTAAGCGGTGTAAGATGCAACATTCATTAAAGTGCTTGTTTAACATCAACCCAGTCAACTAAGATGATCTTGATGTTAGCTCAAAGAATGTTATACAGAGTGATGTTATGTGCATCATAGAAACCAATAATTGTGCGTCATACACATTGAACTTGTACTACAATGTGAAGCACTTCTTATTTTTTTTTTTTTAATTCTTCCTCTTCATCAGGTTGGAAAGATGGGAAACGTTGTACACTAATCACTAAGAACACCAGAGCAGGTGCCTTCAAGAATGGCAGACTATATCTCACCAAGAGGTAAGTATACTTTGAAATTAGATAGTTTGTCAGCGTTGGAGGGGTTTCCTGCTCACCTGAGTTATTAGCGAACTTTAGATCTATGACGCAGACGTTAAAGGACACCTTCATAGACATGTGGATTGAGTGAATGCAGCAATGTTAGTAGAACACGTCAGTGAAAGTTGGGGGAAAATCGGACAATCCGTTCAAAAGTTATGATTTTTTAACGTATCTGCACAGTTACTGCTGGATGAGAAGACTACTACAGTGTATGATGTCATGTGCATGCAATGATATAAGGAAAATATGAAGATAATTTCACAAAATTCTACTTCTTGAAAAAAATGCACATTTCCTCGACTCATCACTGACATATATTAAGGGTAATATTATTCCCCTTGCCTTCTGAAAAAGGGAAGTCAAGTGTTCTTTTATTATGCGAGAAAAGTAAAAATATCTTGAATTTTCTTTATATTTTCTTTGTATTGTTGTACACATGTGACATCACAAGCTGTAGTAGTCTTCTCATCCAGCCATGACTGATCAGAAACTTCAAAAATTCATAACTTTTGAACAGATTGTTAAAACTTCCTCAAACTGGTATGTATTAAGAAAGCAAGTGAGGAACAAAGAGTTTGAGTGGTTGTTTATCATTTCTTTCTCTGTCATGTTGCTGCAGGTATATGTTGAATATGAACTTCTGCACCTTGATATCAACCCAAATGTGCTTCTGGCTAACTCAGAATAGGTACTTTGTTTTAATTCAGGTTGATTATGCAGTTCTCTAGGAGCAATCATGTTTTGTTGTTGTTGTATACATACATGTACAAGATCTTCAGACATCATTTTTTTTTTTCTACCATGTTTGCTCCTTTGACCAGCTTCCTGTGTTTTGAGAAATCCAGACTGGCGAAGGAGGGCAACATGATGATCCCATTCAAGGATGTTCAGAAGATTGAAAAGGTGAATGCACTTCTTGACATATGCTCTTTTTTTTATCATTATCAACAGGAAGACACTTTTAAGGTTGTAAGATTCTGAGGAGCCCAACCTCTTCTCCAGATTCTTCATACCTACAACGTGCTACTGGAAAACACAGTACTTTTGCGGCATGAAATTTTCGCGAATTGGAGTCGACGGCCTTTTTTGTGGCATGAAATCTTCTTAAGTTGCCTCTAACATTCAATGTGTATAGTGTAGACAAGAAATTTCACATGCATTTTAATTTCGCGAATCTTGGCTCTCGCAAAATTCGCGAAAGTAAAATGCACGCAAACATTCTTCATTTTACAGTATGTGTTCTAACTCCACCACAGCCATACATCATTAAACAAATGCACTCTTTTATCAATGCATAGCAATAGCAATCAAAATCCCATCTCTTGCACAACTCGTCAAACCAAATTAAAGAATGTCAGTCATCCACTGTACTGGGGTAAGGACGCATAGAGATGACAAGTGTGGGATGATCTTTTTTTGAATGAAGGTTGTCTTAGCACTGCATTGGAGGCAACATCTGTGTGTACCATTCATCCAGACTCAAAACTGGTAACCCATTATTAGATGACAAGCTCATGCATTTCCCATAGACAGCTGCCCCAGTATACTCAGGGATAGTCTTCAATGGGGTAAAAGGATAATGGTGGTTGCCTGGGGAAATGCGAGTCACGAACATCAGTGAAGGTTTGTGAGATTTGAAACCCAAGTTAAGAATGAGATTTCATCTTGGCATGTGGCACTTCTGTTCACTTGAAATATCATTGATTTGGTAGGGTGATGTCATATTGCACTTGCGTGAGCCTTTATGAGCTCATGTTTGGATGATTGCATATGTTGCATCTGAAAGACCTCTTTGACAGATTAGTTGTCTTTATGAACACAAAAATCATTATAATTTCATCAATCTTAATTAGGCTGTGAGCATAAGAAGAGATCTAATGTATGTGAAGGGGTTTTTAACGGATCCCAGTATACACCTGTGCTGTGACAATGGGTTAGTCTCTGTTAGCAATTATTCCTGCTAAGAATAGTCCCTTCCATCATAAATTGTTGTCTTCCTCATGATAGGCCAAGCCCTTTGGCTTTATGCCGGGGTCAGGCATGTCCATCCAGATCCACCTGTCGTCCAGCGACAAACCCATCCTCTTCGGCGGCATTCTCGGCCGGGATGCTGTCCACGACAAGATCTGTCAGACCTGGCAGGCAGCCAAGCTGGCCCTCCAGCACCAGAACAGCCAGAGCCAGAGCCAGAGCCAAAGAGAACAGGTTGATACCAGGGAATCCAGGAGCAGCACCACGGAGGATGGTAGCGGTACTGCCAGTGCCTCGGAGGAATCCTAAGGTACCAAGGTTTTGATGTGCAGCTGATGATACAGATGGCCGGACGGCATCTCCGAAATCTATTAGAAGATAGCAGTGTGTCTCAGAGACTGGGGAAGTAGCATGCATACAAACAGGAAAAGGAAAGGATACCAGTGCCATGGGCACAAACTTGTGGTAATAGTGCGATCTGGTAAGTCATAGATACAAGATAGATACCAGAGGCAAGGTGCATGGTAGAGCATGGAGTTAGATTAGAAAGGAGATTGAACCAGCTGCGTGGATGGCAAGTCAGGAAACCACAGCCGGCCAGTTGTTGGACACAGCCGTGACTCCATAGGTGCTGACAAGTGATGCGAGATGGGCATGATTCTGATGAAGTGATCTCTACATGAGAATGATGCTGAGACCAAGGACATGTAGCTGTCCCTCAGTGTAGAAAGTAGATGCTGTAGATTACCTAGCAGAACAACCAAGCAATGCAGTAGTCTTATGAAAAAACATCCATGGTCATAGGTGGTCACAATTATAATAAGAAAACTGATATGCTTTGGTCTTATTTACCCAAGGGAAGCCTTCTGCATGTAAATATTGTCTTCCCAAATGGCCCGAACTTTGTTTATCACACCAACAATTCATTTAACCATTGATGCACTTGGATGAAGAGGGACATTGTGGATAAGATATCTTGTATGTCGGTGTTTACACTTGGAAGGATTTGAATCAGTGATCCTCTTGTTTAAGAGTCTTGAGCCTTATCCACTAGACCATTGTGTGCCAAAATCAATACAATACCAAAATGGGTGATGTCATTGTCAGGCGTGCAATGACCATGAAATAAACAGTGCCTCATATACACACATTCCATGCCTTGAAGAGAGTTAATCCAAGAAGCCTCTTTAACTTTTGCCATTGTAAGAAGCAGATGGGCATGACCAAGCAGGTGAAAAGCAGAAATTTGTTGCATAGATTATCCCTCACACAGGACTCTTTTCTGCTGTTATACTTTGTTTTTATCCACATATACAAGTTGGTAGTTTTCTACAAAATGGATATTATTTGCCATGGATATTATTTGCGGTTGAATATGAAGCATTTCGCATGGGGAAAAAGGTTTATGTACAGCAGATGTGGCAAGGTTATTGGGAGTAAAAGTGCTTGATATGGTGTGTTTTTCTTTTCATCCTTCCGCCTCATGGAAATGAAATTAGAATGTCACATCATGAAACTTTCAAAAAAAAAATGAACTTTTAAGTGTTGTTTTAATTCTGTGATTGGCTTACTAAGGTTCAGGTTCTGAAAGAGTGCAAAGCCTGTGTTTTCAATTTGTTCTTCACCATGTGAGATGCAGTTGCACCCTTGATATGCCTCCCACACTGTGACCCTGTCTTGGAATACCACCGACACTCCACCAAATTTTTATGTGTAGCTAGAGATTTTGCTTTCAAATCAACGGTTCAGATCATTCCTCTGCAGCAGTACTTCAGGTTTGTAATGCCTTGAATGACTTTCCCTGTGGTGACCAAACCATTTCAACTTGTGTCATCCCTGTTACTGTAGATAACTTTGTTACTGAAATGCATCATTTCAACATCCCAGAGTTATATATGTGTCCCGTCATCCCTGTTACTGCAGATAAATTTGTACTATTTCTGAAATGCATCATTTCAACATCCCAGAGTCATATATGTGTGTCCCAGTAGAGCGAATAATTGTAAAAAAAGAAGATAAGAAGAGAATGATTATATCAAGAGAACACACTTTATATCATCTCCCTGTCAGAAATTGCAGAGAAGTGAAGCAAGAGATCAAGAAAATGATTGTTCATATAAGTAAATGGAATTTTTAGAAGAGGAATTTGGACAGGTTCCAAAACCAAACCTGTCACACAATACACTGCAGTTTAAAAATGTGTAGGATGAAATTGCTGGAACAATTTTATGAATGTAATAATAGCATGAGGACAGATAAGAATGGATTGTGTGTAGTTGTTGTTGTTGTTTGGTGTATGTTCTTTTCATCTTGTATAACCTTTACAAAAAGAACTTTTTGTGTACATACTATTATTGGAGGAAGAGTTACTGGTACATCACTATATGCAATAAATACTAGTAATTCTAGTTAACAATGTGTAATCAATTACAACTGATTGACAAATTGCCCTACATCGACGTAAATAAACACCTCGACGGAAGAATTACATTGACGTAAATAAACACCTCGACGGAAGAATTTTATGAATTTGAATAATGTGTAATCATTATTAAACTTTTTCTTTTCTTTGTACCTTTTTTTTTTGGGGGGGGGGGTTTCTAAATGAATAACAAGAGTTATTCATCCTCTTATGAATTGAATTGAATTGCATTATGATTGCACTGAGCCAGTATAATGATGACGTGCTTACTGCACAAGTCAGTAGTAGGTGAATGTAGGATTTGAATATGATTAGGTACTTGGACTGCACTTGGAGCGCTGCTCAAAGTTTGTCATGCATAGGAGGATGATTTACAGGTACATTAAACTCAGGTATGCTGATAGGATGTGTTCTCCCGTCAGATGTTGATGAAAATGAAAGCAAGTGTGCAAACAACAAACATGAAGTATGACAAACGACCACAGTCACCTATGACATTATCTTTTTTGGGCATATTTATTTTTCTA
Source organism: Diadema setosum (assembly GCA_033980235.1). Taxonomy (NCBI): domain Eukaryota; kingdom Metazoa; phylum Echinodermata; class Echinoidea; order Diadematoida; family Diadematidae; genus Diadema; species Diadema setosum. The sequence continues at coordinate 33,457,842 of CM067060.1, forward strand.
ATACCTTGCTTCAAAGGATTTCTAGTTTTAATCTTGTATCATTCAGATCAGTTGTGCTTATCATGTATTTACAAAATGATTTATAGATCTGAATGGCACTTACCAGCTCCTTGACTACATGAATTTTGACATTCTTCTTCTTGTTATAAACTATATTGTGCACTACTAATGTTCTTGCAAAATAGTTACTGGGGAGTCCTTATTACCACTTATTCAATTCTTATATTATCTGGGGATCATGCTTTCGATTAATGACTTTGAGTGGTGGTTACTGTCCCCATTCTTCGGCTGTTTCTGTATTTGTTGTTATTCCTTTTTTTTTTTAACTCTGCCATGTAGCGGACCGAGAGTTATCACATTGTCTTTCTCTCTCTCCATCCGTCCATTGATCAGTGATTTTGTTTTTCATTACTAGAACAACTTGAGAATAACTCCAAATGTTTCAATCAGGATTTAATAATTGTCTTTGATGACAATAATGTGCTGATTAGAAGGTGCTTGTCGTGCCAAAAATCACAGGTAAAGGTCAAAGGCCAAAATTCAAACATTTACACGACAGTATTGATAAATGAAATTCAGCTACACATGATGCAATGATCATACCGAGGAAGTTCAGTGGTAACATTTTGGAAAGATCTGGTAAACTTGAAAGGGCAAGAATGACTGTAGTGATTTTTAGCAGTAAATCAAATATTATGCCAAGTTTTATCAACCGTCGTACAATGATAACCTTGTTGATGTTATCTTGGAAAACAATTTTGTGTACATGAGAGGTTGCAGGTGACTGTCAAATTCTGAAATGATAGTAGAAGCAGTAACGGGAACTATTTATGAGAGAATTCAGTCATACTCAGTGCAGGTACAGATATTGGGGGCGCTTTAGGTATGACCATCCCGAGTTTGGTGTGTCTGACATCAGTAGTCAATAAAGAATCCGCAAAACTATGTGGGTTTTTTTTTTTCAGATTCTGATTCTTTGTAGTGGAAATGCCCCTATTAGTTCTCTGTGTCTTGTCTCTTTACCAGCTGGGTGTTATCTCTGATGTACAGGCATGCTGCAGTGATGTTCTTCCTGTCTAGATTGTCACTGAATTTTGATATGGTTTTGTTTGTTTGTTTGTTTGTTTGTTTTTTTGTTTGTTTGTTTGTTTGTTTGTTTGTTTCATATCCAGGGCTGATACTGGAAGAAGTTTGAGTTCATTGCATTGGGATGTATTAGTTATAACTTATTTAAAAAAGAGAGAAATATATATCATATATATTTGACAGAACATCTTTTATGTCTTGAAATACACATAAGAAGTACTTGCTTGTTTTTATTGTTTTGTTTTGTTTTGTGTGAAGCATATAAGAAGTTTATCATGATCTTCCAATCAAAGCACACTTAAGAAAAAAAAATGTGTAAGTCTGATAATGATGTCATGCTCAAATGCAGTGACTTTGCATGCATGAAGCAAAATAATGTTAGTGTCACTAAAACTCGTGAACCAGCAGATGCATTTCATGTCTCTTTATCACTTTTTGATGAACAGGCTTCGATTATAGTGCAGATTTCATTGCTTTTATATTTAACAAGGTTAAGAAGTAATTACTTTATGTGGAACAATGACAAAAAGGGATGTAGTCTTTATACGTGTTTGCAATATCTCATGAAGGGCAAGAAAGACGTACATGTAGAAGAGGAGGAGGTAGCTAGGGTTGGGAAAGGGTTCTAGTAGGGAAAAGGCAACGGAAGAGGATAGTGATAAAGAGAAAAGGAGGAGGAGGAGAAGATGGAGCAAGGGATAGGATTCAGAGAAAAAGGGGATAGGAGGGACCTCTGAGGAGGATGAAGTGGAGGAGGAAAAGGACATAACTATTTAGAGGAAAGGAGATGAGGAGGAGGAGGAGGAGGGAACAGGAAACAGATTTAGAAAAGAAGGGGGATAGGAGGAGCCTCTGAGGAGGATGAAGTGGAGATGGAAAAGGAAGTAATCATTTTAGTAGGATGAGGAGGAGGAGGAGGAAGAAGAGAAGGAGGAGGAGGAGGCTGTAGAGGTGGTGGATTTGAATTATAGAAAAAAAGTATCCGTTGTCCCGTTTTACTTTTTTTTAAAGCTTTTTTATGTACAGTACAATTATTGCTCTTTTCAGACTCTTGGCTCTTGGCTTGACATTTTGTGACGATATTGTTGTGTAGCTGTCTGAACAGCTGCGTGGATACGTATTTGTGAAATAAAGAGATATCGTCGTGCAAAGTTGGGAAAGATGTATCCCCTACCATCAAACCACGAGACCACCTTCTCAATAATTGTGTTTAGTAAATATTGACCTTCTCAATCGCAGTTTCCGACGTGTTTCAGTATATTTGTGAATGTTTCTTCTTTTGCACGTCGAGGCTCTTGCAACTTGACAAACATGAATTATGTCTCATCAGTTATAAGAGAAGTCATTTTCTGTATTATTTATCGAAGCAAAATTGTAGTCTCGATATGAGTATAACCAGCGATGCAAAGGACCACGTAATTGTTTGTTTTTTTCTTCTTCAATGTTCCGTCAACAGTACTCCTCATATCTGCAATAATAATATTGTCTAATGAAAGGGGAAAGAAAAATGTTTAATACTACCATGTGATCTTGCTACATTGTACAAATGTTTCTAATTATCATGTCGTTCTCATCCAGTGTCGTTTTTATCGACAACCTTTCTATATATGATTAAAGATTTATCGTTAATGAAAGAATGTGTGTCCGGTCCGTGCATGTGCGTTGTACAAGTACATTAATTGTATACATGATGAGTATGTGCATATTTGTAGGATTATTCTTGCAGTTTTATTTTGCTTTGCCGCTATAAACATACACTTACAGACAAATAGACACATGTAGATAGATAGATAGATAGATAGATAGATAGATAGATAGATAGATAGATAGATAGATAGATAGATAGATAGAGAGAAAGAAAGAAAGATGAGAGATAGATAAATAAATAGATAGGTAGATAGAGAAAGAAAGAGAGATGATTTAAATAATTTTTGTTTGAGGGTATGTGTGTGTGTGTGTGTGTGTGTGTGTGTGTGTGTGTGTGTGTGTGTGTGTGTGTGTGAGGTTGTATGTGTGTTGTTCTGTGTGCGCTGTGGATCTGCGATATCAGTGTACGGGTTTCACGTTCTTTGTCTGACGATGCCAGAACATTCTGTCTTCAAAGACAGACCAAAGAAGTTTGAGCCCAGACGAGACATGTAGGAGTAATATGACCTACTACATTCTGATAATCTGTCGATAACATGGCGAAATGACTAAGCGACGCTCATCGATAATACTCCCGTCATTTCCAATTTCATGACTCGTAACTAAAGTCTCGTAAAATGTCAGTTCCGAGTCTTCCCTTCCTTCACTAGTTCCTTTGCCCCTTACGAAAATGTGTTGTTTTGGGTTTGTCTTTTCTGCCTCTTCCCCCTTTCCCCAATCTGTCACCCCTGGTTTCCAGAGTTTCTTTCTTCCTCGATACATTGCTATTATTTATTTTTCGGAAGTCTTTCTGCTGCCATGCCCCGCCCGCGCCCAGGAATCTCTGTCACTCGCTTTCCTAATCCTTTCCCCAACTCCTCACTTCCTGCTCTCATTACGAGACATCAGTCTCCTATGCGAGGTCGTTTTTGGGTTCGGATTCTCTTCATGCCCAACATTAACGACAAGCTCCGAAGTACATGGACCCGAATGCTCCAGACAGTGCAGTGAAAAGTCGTTTCGTGTTCAAACTGACTTCAATTTTCTTTTAAAAAGAAGCTGTGAAATCAAACTTACATTAAATAATAGAATAGAAGTATGTGTCTTGCAAAGACCAGTCTCAAATTTGCTTGCACGAGAAGGACGGTGCAAAATTACAATTATGGAAGGTGACAATAATTTGACGAAATTGACATGTAGCTGACCGGTTTATCTCAGACTCGCCTATTTCCTCTGTGAATGAAACTTTTGCGTGAAAGATAATGATTGTTGATTTTATTGTAGACGATTTGACAGCTTGGGGTAAAAAAAATTGTTTTTTTTTTCCTTGTCTAAATAGTAATGTCTTGTAATGACTATGGGATTACCATTAGGCTCTTAACATGGTCTCTGCGTGAAAGATTCAAACATAATCCAATTTGAAGGCACATGGTGTATGTGATGGGCTAATAAGAGTTGTAAAAGCCAATATTCTTGTCACTATATTATTCTGTCTTCTTTTTCGAAACAACAACAATACCAATGATAATGGTAATAATGATGATAATAAAAATGCTACTACTATTATTATTATTGTTATTATTATTATTGTTATTATTATTATTATTATCATCATTATTATCATCATCATCATTATTATTATTATAAATGATACAATAACATATATCAGACAACACTTCAAGCTCTGGACGTCAAAAAAATTGCTGTGTACTCTCCGGGAAAACATGAAAAAACTGTTAGCGGAAGGGTACCACCATTCCTTTCTTCTGATACCATCCCTTTAAGCTTTGCCTTGACAAAAAAAAAAAGCAAGAAATATTGAACGGGTGCAAAGACAACGAGTGATTCCGAACTTAGAGTCAACACAAATTCAAGTTTTCATATTTCCCCTTAATTCATTTCATTAAAAATGTCTATCACAAGATATGCAATGGCTAAGAAGTATATGAATACCTCAGCTTGTAATATATTATTATTTCGAGTATGCCGCTATTTTCATTTGTTGTGTCTATATTCGATGGTGAATTACGACAGTGGTTGGTAGTTCAGGCTCTATTCGATAATAATATTGAAACAATTTTTTTTTTCTCCATCAAAAAATCAATTATTTCGATTTTTCCAGTTTTGCTATATACAATTTAAAGCAAGGAATAACGGGCGGGAGAACACAGTGTGAAACGTAATATGGAAGTAGCCCTTATCGCCTATTTGATTTAATTATTCGCTATGCTCTAAGGGGGAAAAAGTGAGACCCGCGAAGTCCCTCCAAAATCCGTTGATCTTGCCCTAATGCTGCCCACGCGATAAGGCAACCAAATGCTATTGGGAGTGACAAAGACCGTGGGCTGGGCTATGTCCAGATATCTTGCGAATGGATAGGTCTTCTCCCCCGATAAGCCAAAAATGTTCATTTCTATCGTTTGATCGTCGCAGATGGGAGTACCTCAAATTCACGTTCCTCCACAACGCCGTGAGACGAACAGGAAGAATCGGTTTTCCTTCGTTTGTTTTGCTAATCCTCCCCGTATTGATGTTCTGGAGATTGCACATTTTTTGTTTTTGTCATCAAATATGTCGACAATGTTTTTATTTGTATTTCGCGTAAATGTATAGCGTTAATATGCTGTCATACGTGCTGGGGAGACGGATGATGTAGTCACACGTTAGACTTGGGAGCCTATAAATAGAGGGGAGAAATAGAGGAATGTCATCAGTATACCTCCAGACAGCCGGAGAAATCACTTGGAGAGGAAAAGCAGACGGAAAAACTGCTCTCTAACCATCCCAAGAAGAGGGAAGATCGCCATCAAAGTTCAGCTCATACAGAAGGGTAAGATTGGCAATTTCACTCTGGAGTTCGTGCTGTTTTCATATCATTCAGTTTATTCTAGGCCCTTTCATTCTTCAACCTTGTTCTGATATTTGCGATGGACAAGCAGGGACAATAATTCTGTCTGTATGCGCCAGAGTTGTCTAATTTCATTTGGTCCTAACCGTAGGAACAATCAAGAGCGAAAAATATATTTAAAAGAATAGTCCTACGTCAATCCTACACAACACTCTACACTACATTATGGTTGTGGATTCTATTTTCGCTATTTCTGTTTTTTGTTCATGATGATTTTAGGAAGGTCCTAATCTTACTTTTCAATACGTATGCAGTATGCTGAGTAAATCGCTTGGCTTTAGTTAAATTAATTTTTTTTTTCATTATATTTCCAGAACGTGATAGTGACGAGATGAATCGCCTGTGGATTTTGCTCGCTCTTGTGGCCTTGCTCACAGCACTGACAGCCGCAGCACCCGGTAAGTCTTACAGAACGATATGTTAATTTTCTTCTTTTATTTTGATCACTTCGTATGCATGTTTCACATTTTCTGGAGAAAGGCATGCTTTAGCGATGAAAAACATGTTTAAACGTTGACTGTGTCAAGTTAGATTCATACTTCAAGGCGCTCAACAAGACTCATTGCCACTATGAGTGCATTCAGGATTCAGAATCTTTACCATTTTACAGTGGATAGCGTCAAATGGAAAATATAGAAACTTACATAATTCTAGTATTCCAGTGTATTCGAAGTAGCCTATTAAGATAAATCTATGCAACCAAACAAACTTGGCGCGTATTATAACAAAGCTGCAGCATGGCTTGATGATTCTTCATGAACAAATCACAAGCTTATCCATTGTTATTTTTATTTCTCGAAGCAGAATGTTAGAGACAATCACCTAAAACCAGTCTCCTTTGTCTAATGAACGAAGTCATCTCGTTGGCGTATAACGGTAGTGGTATCGTTTTATCTTTCAGCCCGACTGTGTGGTGGAGGAGGAGGAAACAACTACAACTGCCGAGGGGGAGGAAATGGTGGCAATGGAAATGGCGACGGCGATGGCGATGGCGATGGCGATGGTGATGGCGACGGTGACGGCGACGGTGACGGTGACGGTGATGGTGACGGTGACGGTGATGGTGACGGTAATGATAATGACGATGGTGACGGAGACGGCGACGGGGATGGGGGAGACGGTTGCGATGGTGACGGTTATGGGGGTGGATGCGGCTGTGGTGGTAACGGAAACGGAAATGGTTGTGGCGGTGGTGGTAGCAGTAGTGGCAGCGGTAGTGGCAGCAGCAGTGGCAGTGGCAGTGGCAGCGACAGCGACGATGACGACGGCTGTGGCAGTGGTTCTGGAGGCTGTGGTAGCGACAGTGGTTCTTCGGGCAGTGATGAGGATGGCGGCTGTGGATACGGTTACGGAGGAAGCTGTGGTGCCACTGGAGTGGCGCTCTCCGCATCGTATCCAGTTCCTGTTCCCGTTCCCGTGCCGCAAGCTCCCGAGGTACATTACGAGGTTGTCGAGAAACCTGTGGTCGTCCCAGTGCCTGTTCCGCAGGCTCCAAAAGTGCGCACTCAAGTGATAGAGAAGCCCGTCTATATCCCTGTCCCTGCCCCAAGCAGCGGTGGGGAGGACGACGATGGTGGGGATGACGCCGGTGGCGCTGACGCTGGTGGAGACGATGGCGGTGCAGATGATGGCGACGACGGTGTAGATGGTGGGGCTGGCGCTGGAGACGATGACGATGATGATGCCGGAGCCGCTGGTACTGGAGGCGATGATGACGATGATGCCGGAGCCGCTGGTGCTGGAGGCGATGACGATGATGATGCCGGAGCTGCTGTCGATGATGGTGATGATGACGGCAGAGACGATGGTGGCGACGACGTTGATACTGGTGACGACGCGGGTGACGACGACGATAACAATACCGATGACGGCAATGATGATGGTGATGATGGAGACGACGGAGGGGCTGACGATGGTGGTGATGACGATGATGACGGTTGTGGAGCAGATCTTACTGCTCCTGGTTGCGTTGCACTCAAGAAAAAGGGCGCTAGCGGACCAGGTCAGGATAGAGATTGAACTTGATGTCTAACATTATCTACTTTTTTTAATCATACATAAATTAAACCAAATTCATTCAAAATTACTCATCTTTACTCATAAGCAGCGTACAACAAAGGAAAAAAATAAACGCAACTTTTTTTTTTTCTGAGCGGTGAAATTTTGTGAGTGCTTTCATAAATCCATTAAGAATGATTCAATTAATTCCTGTCAGTGTATGATATATCAACAGTAATTTTCAATTTAGCGCAAAAAAAAAAGAGAGAATGAAATGAACAAGTCACAAAATTGACGTACAGATACATCCTAGGAAGTGGGAAGGCGCAATAAGATCTGGACGGAATATAAAATATTTAGGTAGAATATATTCATAGAGCTTGAAAGTTGAAACGAGAACGCCCAATGATAAATCAGTTCATTTGTCTCAAGTTTGTGATTGCGTGATGACATGAGCGAACCCTGGATGTTGGATTATAACCCAAGTGAACAAGTGAAGTAACAAGAGAATGTATGCAGCTCTTAGTTTAATATGATTCAAGGAAGCTGCATCTCTCAGTGCGTAAAGTCATATAGCACTTTTCCCTCCCAGGGTCAAGACATCACGGATAATGTTTAAAGGCTTTTGGGTCTGTTCACGGTTCATCTTAATATATACCATGACTGTGCGTTATATTTACCAATCTGCTGACCGTTTGACTTCGTCTGAATCAGCGCAGAATATAACGTGTAAGCATAAACCTCATTTCTTGATACAGAATGATTGCAGTATTTTTATGATTATGATGTTTGTGTCATTTCTCTGCAGCGCCAATACTCGTGACGGCCAAACCTTGAATAAGATGGTGAAGAAGGAGAAGAAAAGAGGCGTGGCGCGTTGCATGTTTGGTGACACCCCTCCGGTCTGATTGGACGGCGACGAGCCCTTACGTCATAATGATGTCTCCTACTACATTTGCTGGATTTGCATGAGAGCGAGAGCTTGATGATGTCTGCAAATGTTGAACCAATGAGTGCGTTGTAACTGTGCTCATATCATTTTAGTTCTTATGATGATTAATCTATTTAATGGAATATTTATTATTTTATTTAATGTATGTGACGTGTGACAATCTTGGAAACAGCCTATACTGAAGCAGCAAAAACAACATCAAAAACACGTTAACATTTTGAAATGAATTCTATCTAGAAAAGTTTGATTGTGTCTGAAATCTCGTTATTTTCTATGTCATTTTATAAATCTGACATGGATTGTATAATTGAAAGTCAAACCCGACTTATATCATCGTAAAGTACTTTTCAAAATACTAACTTATGAAGTCGTTTAGTTATTCTATTTAATATTTCTCGATTGTGACAACTCTATCTATGTATGTGTATCACTTATTAAAAGCTGCAAATATGCAAAACTGATATTTTCTTTTTAGTTGAACTCATTTTGTTGAGGTTCGGTGTCTTGTGTATTAAAGTTATGTTTGTTGAGAGAAAGACAAAGAAGAGAAAGAGAGATTAAGTAAGAGAATAAGAGGGAGAGAATAATACAGGTGCAATGAAGAGTTTCATTACAAAGCGGGTTAAGTGTTATTTGCAAACATTTTTAATGAAGTACATCATCAGACAGAGCAGGGAGGTGAGTCTCACCTCCCTGGACAGAGCAAAAAAAAAAAAAAAAAAAAAAAAAAAATCAGTAATACCTCAAGCGTTACCTATAAAGGAACATTCTTGATGTTATGATTAAGAATGTTCCGCATTTTCATAATTATTATTTTCCTTTTTGCAGCTTTAATCGCAAATATCTCAAATGAACAAGAATGGAGTTACCTCCTCTTGCAATCAAACTCTTCACATGCATCCATTCACATTTGCCCCATTTGTGAGAGAAAAAGAGAAAGAGAGTGCAACTACCACTTAGCAGGCGTTAACTTTCTTGGTACCACCTATCATTCCAGTATCATTGCACACAGATGATGGTAACAACATTATTCACGCTTCTTAAAGCCCGCCGCACTATACGACTCACAACTATGCGACTGACTTACTTTGGATCCGAAATAAATCACAACAGCCTCAGGATAAACACGCTTGTTTATTTCAGATCCAAAGTCTGTCGTCGTATAGTCGTGAGTCGTATAGTGTGCGATGGGCTTTAGAAGAAGAAGGGCTGTCGAAGAGTAACAGATGCAAACGGGAAATGTATGAGAACAACAAGAACCAGTCTCTCCGAATATCATGTCACGTGGAAAGAAACACATGAAAACTAGGCAAGTTGTTAAAGGGATGGTACAAATGTATAATCTTGGTTGAGATCGGGTTTCAGGTTTCTAACTTCTTTTTTGGTGAGATAATGAGAAATATTTTGAAAAACAAAACATGTATTCCAAAAGGAATTCAACGTTCATTTGATGAAAATTGGTTTTTAAATGGCTGAGATATCCCAAACAAAGCGATACAATACTAATAAAAGGTGGGACCCATCTTTTATGAGGATCCCTATGAACCTATGTTTTACTCTGTTGTTGGATATCTCAACCATTTTAAAACATTTTTTAATGAAATAAACCTTGAATTCCTCTTAAGATGGTATGCTCGGCAACATTTCATAAGTGGTTTCCTATAGTATCTTGCAAAAAGTTAAAATACCATCACTTTAATTACCGAGAGGACTGAATACACTCCATCTAACGCTGATGATTACTTTTACTATTGTATGTAAATGATATGGTGACAGTAGAATGACAGGGACTACTCGTCTTCAGTGGTTGACATTAATCAATCAAACTGGCAACGCCTGTACTTCATCTCCTCCTGAAGCAACAACACGACGCAAGTAGAAAAGTGCGAAGTGATGCATTTTACATTTACTCCACTCCAGGCTAATTATTGTCACTGAATAGCTCGCATCTATGCGTATACCTCATTCCATTATCAATTCAATTCAATTCAATTCAATTTATTGATTTCATAAAAGCAATACAGCCAATATTTGTACAATAATTAAATGTCGAGGGAAACCACGAAAAAGCCAGTGGCTTGAAGATTGTGATTCCCAATACAGAAGTACATTAAAAAAACAGATTGGCATGAAAATACAGAATACAAAATGCTGCATAATAACACTAGATACTCAATGATAGACAAAAATACACATGAAAACAAACAGAACATACATAAATACAACACAAAACAGAACGTCATGAATGCATACTGTTCCAAACCTTGATAAAACGTAATTTATCATAAGATTCAAAACGATATTGTTTCAATTTCAACTTAAAATGATTTAAACTCATAATGCACTTAAGATTACATTCCAATTAATTCCATATTTTTGCACCTTCATATTGCACTGAGTTCCTAGGTTTCATCTTAGATCGGCATCATGGCAGGACAAAGTTTTGTTTATAACGTGTATTAAAAATATGACTCATAGAATGCGTTTTGAAATAATCATCAAAAATACACGGCAATATCGAATGTACATATTAACATAATAATACTTGTTCTATAAAAGACCCTATCTTTGAGGGATAAACAGCCTACGTCTTTTATCACAGACACAGACATCTGAATTATCACATTTCAGTTCTGATAATATTGATGCACATATTCCAGTTATTGTGGCGATTGATGTATTATACAAGGAATACGGAATAATGTATGAAGAAAAAATATACACACACGCACACATAATAATCAATAAAATGAAAGTACACGTCTTCGAAGTCACAAACAACCACTGCAAACACACCAACAGCAAAATCATTGAGTCTGTATGTATCATCGATTTTATCAAAACGAAACCCATTGGCGTGTATCTACACTATTTCATTTTACCATCTTATTTCCTTCAACATGTCAAATCCAATTTCTTAGGAACTCATTGGATTGCTCATGAAATGTTAGTTGTCCCAATCTTTATTGGACCTCAATGAATAAAAGAAAAAGGAGAATCGTCCACATGTAAATCATGAATAAGCAATCATCAATGTGGCTGCAATTAATCTCATGGACGATGTACGCTTAAGTATTAAATAGGAAATCCACCTCAAAAATGAATATATTCTAAACGAATGAGAAAAAATGCCTGCTTAACATTCTAAGAATGACAAAAATCAAACGAGAAATAAGGGCGATATGACATTCTGAATTTTTTTTTTTCGGAAAACATTTCTTGACCAGTTCTTATGAATATTCAAATGAGCGAGTCGATGATGTCATGCCCTCCAATTTTTTATGTATATTACAGTTATATGAAATTCAGAATTTTTGTTTTCTTATATTTAGCTAATACAGGTAAAAGCATAGTAAAATATATCAGAGTTATTTTGTTCCTTTTTATTTCAAGTGGTTATAAGGCAAGCTTACACAGCTTATACAGCTGAAAAATGAGAATTCTGTCATTTCTGTACGTGAAATAGATAACAAATAGTGAGAGCATGACATCATCAAATTGCTGATATGAATATTCATAATGACTGGTCAAGAAGTAATTTCCGAAAAACGTTGAAATTTAAGAATGTTGTAACTTCCTTATTTCTTATGCGATTTTTACCATTTTGCACTGTTCTGCAGGGATTTATTCTTTAAAGAGGAAAAAACCTGGTACATGTACTTGCAGATTTACGTTTCAGCAAATGTGTAGGCGTCGGTGTTCACTCTGTTTTCTCGAGCTTCTGTTTTGTGTGTTCAACGAGCGATCCCGGTTTAAACGCTGTTTGTCGCTCACTGTGAAACGCTGATTTGTATCTGGGCGGTGCTCCTCGCAGCTAATTCCTTTTGCATTATCAATCTCAAAGACAGGAAACCTTATACAACTATTCCAAAGTCGTCCTGTCGCTCAGAAAAAAGAAAGAAAGATATAATGATCGATTCCGAAATGAATCACAGAGGAATGATTAAATTGTGCAAGAAAGCAGACTCGTTTGTGAGCATTATGGTGCTAGTCCCTCTGAGTGAGCTAATAGACAGGGAGGGGGAGGAAATTAATGATGGGAAAAGGAAGACATACTTTCAAAACAATTAAGTAAAGTTGAAATAAATACGATACCAACATTCTGGAATATTATCATGATTGTGATGAATGGAATATGACTGTGTTGTTCAAAATGATCTTTTAGGTTCGCTGTTGAAATGGGGGAGGGGTGGTCTTGATTCTTTAACGTGCAAATGAGAAGTCAGGACATGATATGAAGTCTTCGGACATCTTGCAGAAAACGGCACTGAGATAGTACAGGATAAAACAAAACAAAACAAACACACAAATCAGGATAGTAATATTGCTTAGTCATTATTAAATGGAAGGCGTACTATACCTTCCCTTTTTTTTAATCACTTAAATTTTTCATGCACACAATATTGAACAATATTTTGACTGAGTGGGCGATGTTGTAGACTTGTGATTTTCTTTCCGTAAACTGAACATACCGTTGCTTGAAAATAGAACTATTGATAGCAATCAATTCGACATAATACTCCTATCACTACTACTAGAAAATCTAAAAGAAATGAATACCCATGATAATCACACCGCCAACGCCTATGGATTTCGGATTTGCAGCATCATTGAAACAGATTTTTAATGCAAGAAGTATCTATCGATCTTGGCGCTATATGCTTGGATGAGGCTGGCTCAAGTTCGAGTTTTCACTGAATGGAAACTAGATTTGCTTTGATAAGACTTGCCGAAGGGCTGTTTGACCGGATAGCATGAAAGCAAGGCACATCAGTCAACCCACGCACAAATTAGCCCATCCGGGCCTCTGGCTTGGGCGAAGGAACTTCCAGCAATACGTGGAGGATTACAGTTGATCATTAATTGAGCCATTTGATTAATCCCCTCCAGCAATAAGTGATTTAAAAGTCTTCGACCGGAATAATATCAAACAAAATTGCGATTTTTGCGATATTTCTCACTCTATCATAATTAGTATGGATTTGTTAATAACGAATAATTCAAAATTACCGGATATATCAATAAAGAAAAACAAGAAAAAGAGGGATGTATAAGTACATCGGCTTATCTAAAGCTATAGGAACACAAACGAACACAGCTTTTCTTTGGTAATTAACAGAGATGTGGCTACTCAAAAGATCGTTACAATATGAAAGATGTCTGGATGTGTTTGTATCATTCCGGGTCCTTCAAAGCGATGACCAAAGAGAGAAAAAAAGAAGGAAAACTCCACCCGATAGACGGGTCTATATAAGAGGGACTGAGGCAGTACCCAAAGCATCAGTCCAGCTCTGGAGAGGGCAAAGAAAGCATACAGAGCCACAGTACTGAAGCAGGAACAGTTCCATCTCGACACTCAACTGTCTCTGAAAGCAAAGTTTTTCCAGCGAAGCACTGAATCCCACTGGTTGATTCGTAGAGCTTGTGGTAAGCAAACTGTCAATGAGTACTAAGAACTGCTTTTGTATAAATTATGTACGCTTCTTAAACTCAGAAAAAACGGCATGGATGGTACATACGATGTTTTTTTAATCCCATATGGCCAAACAGATTTTGTTGAGTTCGAGTTTGAGGTTTTGTCTTTCAAATCCGACTATAGAAGTGTTTTCAGTGGTATTGCAATGTCTGCATGTTGCTGTGTTAAAAAAGGGAAAACTAATGGACGCAGTACATTCTAAATAATGGAATTAATATCTAATTGTCATTTCCACTGGGGAAAAAAAGTATGTTTCAGCATCAATCCGTGTTTTTTTTTAAATTAAACATTTGAATAGTTTTAGCTTTTGATTAAAAAACAATAATTTGACTGTTGTTGGAACATAAAGTAAGGACACCTGATACTTTTTTTTTTAATTTCTCTTTTCTTTCTCTCTCTTGACTTCCTTCCCTATCGATTAACTGTCATAATGACAAATCATTTCCCTAGTCGTTTAATCGTGACCTTTTTCTTTCTTACATTAAATTAAACCTTTGGATCCTGACCATCTTTATTTTCTACATTTTGAAAGGTTGGACACTCAAGCATCATGGGACGGATCTGGTTCTTGCTGACTTGCGTTCTGTTTCTAGCAACATTCACCCGGTCTCATCCTAGTAAGTAAAACATTTGGTTGCACATTTGCCCTTAGAAGATCGAGTTATCTATATGGAGTTTGTATATCTATTTAAATTTTTATGCCTTTATGATTTATACTATCGACAAACAGATACAAACACATACACACACCTTGCCTCCTCTCATATGCTCTTTGCAGAATCACTTTAACCAGACTTATTAAAAAGATTTTCCATTATTTTCTCTACACTACACCATATGACATAATGACTACGCCAAATTGTTTTACGTACATTAGAGTGGACGAAGTTCTCACTGGTAGTGTTGTTTGTTTGTTTGTTTGTTTTTCAGTTTATCTATCCACACACGCGACTACCAAATTGATAAACCATAATAAATTGTAACATTATCACCAATGTAACATATTATTATATTTCTTATAGATACATGAGATGGAGGTCGTTGTCTCTGATATATCTCCAAAAAATGATCCTTTTCCATCTTTTCAGCGGGATCGTGCAATCGAGGAGCTCGAGGTCCAGTATGCGGAACAAATGGCATAACATATGGCGACGCGTGTGATGTGGCGGACGGCACAGACATTGATCATGACGGTGACTGCGGTGACGGCGACGGTGGCGACGGCGATGGTGACGGCAACGGAGGAGGAGACGGTGATGGGGATGGTGGTGATGGTTGGGATGGAAACGATGGGAATGATGACAGCGACGGTTGGGACTGGGACTGGGACTGGGGCTGGGATTACGACTGGGATTGGAACTACGGCACCAACTACGCTCCGGCTGTTGGAGGTGGAAACATTGGAGGCGGCGGTGGTGGCGGTCGGGGTGGTTCAGGATGCGGCAATGGCGGTGGGAGAGGATGTCACGGCGGAAATGGGGGAAGCAGTAGTGGGAGTGGGAGTGGTAGCGACAGCAGCGGCGGAAGCAGTAGCGGAAGTAATGGAGGTAGTTGCGGTGGTGGAGGGTGTGGTGGCTACGGAGGATATGGAGGCGGAGATGGCGGAAATGGCGGAGATGGTGGTGATGGTGGTGATGGCAATGGTGACGGTGGTTGCGGGGATGGCAATGGGTGTGGTGATAACGGTGATGGTGATGGAGATGGTAATGATGGTTGCGATGGGAACGGAAACTGCGGCAATGGAGATGGCGATGGAGGCTGTGATGGAAACGGTGATGGAGGATGTGATGGGAACGGTGATGGCGATGGTGACGGAGGCGACAATGGTGATGGTGGCTGCGATGGTAGCGGAAATGGTGATGGCTGCAGCGGCAGTGACGGCAGTGACGGCAGTGACGGCAGTGACGGCAGTGACGGCGGCAGTGATAGCGATAGCGGCAGCTGTGGAGGAGACTCCGATTCAGGTGGATCTTCTAGCGGCAGTGGAGAAGGTGGTCATGGCTGCAGTGGCGTAAGCAGGGGTGGGAGTGGCGGTGTAGGTACCGTGAGCGTTGCCGCTGCACCTGCACCTGTTCCAGTACCAGTGCCACAAGCTCCTCATGTTCATCACGAGGTTGTTGAAAAACCTGTTTACGTGCCTGTGCCTGCACCACAAGCTCCCAGCGTGCGCACTCAGGTGGTGGAGAAACCTGTCTACATTCCGGTCCCTGCCCCTGCTGATGACGATGATGATGATGATGGTGATGATGACGGTGACGATGCTGACGGTGGGGATGATGGGGGAGCCGCTGACGGTGACGGTGATGGAGGAGATGACGATGGTGATGGCGACGGTGGTGACGGCGATGGTGGTGACGGGGATGGTGGTGACGGCGACGGCGACGGCGACGGCGGTAATGGAGATGGTGGTGATGGCGGCGGAGCTGACGGTGGCGATGACGGAGGCGATGATGATGATGACGGTGACAATGGTGGCGCTGATGACGGAGACGACGACGACGATGGAGACAACGGTGGCAATAATGGCGACGGGGGAAACGGTGCTGACTGTCAGGCCGATGCTACGGCGGCAGGATGTAGTCAATTAAGTGCAGGTAAACTACATGTATTCTATACTTATTCGTATTCCTGACTTACGCATGCCTTGTCGTATACTAACTATAGTCTCAATAATTCTTTTGGCACACACTAACATTGAAGTCTTATATGTTAGTCCGAATTATGACCCCAAAGAAAGTTAAGGATGGGTTAAGATATTGTGAAGTTCCTCATTATCAATAAGGATGTCGCAGGGAAAGAGTAGTTTTGAGATCAAGTCTGCCATAGTCTTGTTCATGCCACCGTAATAAACAGTGTTCCTTTCCTTTTCAATACCAATGATTGTCGTTTTCATTGTCTTTTATTGGTAACGTTTCTTTCCACTACAGTCATGGCTTCACCTTAGTACGTATATCCCTGGGAGTGCCAACCTTTAGCCTGCTCCATGGGCTGCACTGCGGAAGCGTACCCTTACCAGACTGGACAATTCAACGTCATAATCTATGGTCTCCGACTGTGCAGCTGTGACACCGGGCATTCGCCGATTTATTCTCATACTAGATTAGGGGAAAGATTTCAAAGCATTTCGTCGCCTCTTCACTGAATCGGCGGAAAACGAAATGTGAATTTTCGGTGACATGAGAACCATACGTAAGGCCGATGCTGCAGAAACCATATTCTTTTTAGACTTATTTATTTCCTTTTCCTTTTTCATCCGTAGACTTTTGAGCTGTTACCATTACAGGATTAACTTCACTATCATTGACTTGAATAAGTACTCTTGATTCAATATCTGTGTCAATATTCTGTTGATATCATTTTGTGTAATGTTTGTTTATTAATTCTGTATCAATTGTTTGTCAAAATGTTTCTTTGTTTTGTGTGCTAATAAAATCTGTTGACAACTACATCAATGTATTATATTGTCTGGATGATAACAAATTTCGGTCAGAAATGAAATTTATGTATGGCTGCATTTGTTGGACTCGTATGCGAGTAGTGGTGTGTGTGTGTGTGTGTGTGTGTGTGTGTGTGTGTGTGTGTGTATGTGAGAGAGAGAGAGAGAATAGCTTGCATGTTAATTTCCATACCACTAATATGATCAACAAAATAATTTGTAGTTATTAAAAATGCAAGTTGTGCTCGGTCAAGGGAAAGGTGCATTTCAATGTCTTTTGTGAATCAAAGCAGTATTTTAGCAATGATTTACAGAATTCGCCACTGGCACAATCTTGGTTGGAAGACTGTTTGTAGGTGCATCCAAGTAATCTTAACAAAAAATGTAGAGATATTATTGTCGTGACACATAATTCGATAATCTTTTGGCAACGTAAGTGATTATCAGAGTATTATGTTCCAATACAAATCAACATGCATTTGCATTGCATACAATTCCTTTAAGGGGCACATGTCAGTTGTATGGAATGGATAGAAATTCTCATTGCTAAAACTAAAAGAAACTTCATTCATTCATTCATTCATCCATCGTTCACATATTACCGACTCTGTTCTTACTCAATACACTACAAGTCACATCTATTTCTACATTTCGCTATAAACATTACACAGTTTTCGAAGTTTGGAACATAACTATCTAGTCGTGATTAACACGTGAACGTAGAGTTGTAAATATGCAGGACCCCTAAGACAATTTACAAGTAAAGATTATCAGTTTTTAAGTAAGCAAATATGTAATCTAATGGACGCAATGTAAAGGTACAATAAGGGTTTATGACATAAGAATACGGGGAAACGAAAAAAAAAAGAACCATGAGTGACCATACAATTGGAACTTACTACTATTAGTGCCAGGAATTAAAAAAAAAAACAACAACAACAAACTAATAAGCTTTGAAGAAAAGGCCCCTCGGGGAAAAGAGAAACGATAGATTTTTTTATGGGTGGACAATAAAAACGTCACCATGGTCAGGAATGGTACTGTAGTTACACAAAGCCGTTAGACTAATGAAGTAATTGAACATAATGAGATGAGTCTATCTATTTACGTATCTGCACATTCCATTGTCGAATGATATATCAGAACATTTAGAGGAAGCCTATTTCATCATGTCATCGCATGTCTTTAAACAGTCCCGATGACAGTAATAACAAATAAATGCAAATCATTCTGTAAGTCACAAGAAAGTGCCTATAAATATTACTAAAGGAAGCTTATAGTAATTATCGTAATGATTGTTAAAATGTTGATGTTAATTATAACTTATTCGACAAACAGGTGCACTTGATAAGCTTCCCAACAACAACAACATCAGTGATGTTTACTGATTTGACATTTCACTTCAGCATGTACTTTTTGATTCAACGCCTGTTTCAATATTCCGTTGATATCATTTTGTACAATACATGCAAATATTCATGTCTGTTCCTCTCACTCTGAACATACTATTTTCATTTCCAAAGATAACACTGTAGAACAAAAGTCCTACATATTAACACAAGGAAATGTTTGCGGTTTGACCACGTCGATAGTCCTGACCGATACAAGGACTGGACAGAGAGGCTTGAGGAAAGTGAAAAGAAAATGATGCTACAGTCACACACGGCCAAGTCACAAAACGGATTTGATCCGGATGAAAATGAGCCGGATTAGTCCCGGAATGGAGGGTATCGGGTCGATACGGTTTTAATTCCTTATGGACCCGGTTCGAAATCCGACCGTGTGTGACTGTAGCAATAGAAAGGTATAATAGGAGAGGGAGAGTAAAGCATTCTTTTGCAGGAGATTGGTGAAGTATTGAGGTGGACCGATTACCGTGTGGATAGCTCCTTATGAGGACTAACGGGTATATTCCTTTGCTTTCTTGGTGATGTCCAGGGAAGTCCGCCTGATGACTGTCCGTCTTCAGGGGCCCGTTTCAAAAAGATTGATCGTAAGATTGATCTTGCGCTTAATGCAATTAAAAAAGAAAGTTACGCTTGATCTCTTATAAAGCCTATTCTTTAAATCAAGTGCAAGTATATTAAATATGAAACAATCAGTTTTGATCTTACGCTCGATTCACTGAGTTACTCTCAATAAATCGAGTGTAAGAGTAATCATAACTCTTTACGAAACATGGAAACTTTTACGGAAACGATAGTCATGGCTCATTGTTTCTCACCTCCCTCCGCAACTTCGCTGGTTCACAATCCTTTTCAGGACTTACCAATTTCTAGCAAAAGAATACTCCCATCTTTTTCATTTACTTTCTGGTCCTTCTATTAACTCTCCTCGTTTCTCCCCGTTCCCCTTCCAAACTTATCAACCCTGTCCCGAGGCTATCCGCTTGTATTTGCCCGGGGTATAGCCTCTTCAGTGTTTTAGAACTGTTCATTCAAAGAGACCTTGCTATTACATATTACTATCCGAGTATTGTCAGGCATAGTATGATTGTCGTATTCAAATCCATCTGATTATTTGCTTGTTTGTTTGTTTACTAGTGTGTGTGTTTCTTTCAAGCAGCTCATACTCGTCTTTTGTATCCGTGCCTGTGTGTATTTATCCTTTTCTGTCTCTCCCTCTCTTCCACTCACGTAGTAACACACACACACACACACACACACACACTCTCTCTCTCTCTCTCTCCTGTGTGTGTGTATAGTTCTCAACTTGTATCTATTTCCGAATGTGTATGTCATGTATGTGGAGAGTTTGATATGTTAAATCATTTTATTTTTGCACATTGCAGTGCCTTAACAATTTAACTATAAACAATAGAGAGAGCACATGCAACCAGTCTTACGCCAACCAGACTGCCGACGACAGTTACAGGACAGTTGTGATTTTAACAACTGTACATATTAACAACATATAGCTGAAAACTTAAAGGACACACAATGTAGTCAATAAGTTCAGTTAACCATAATTTATTTTTAAATAATCGAACAAGCAAATAAATGAATGATAAATAAGGCTTGGAGCATAAATAAATCACACAATATTAAGAAAGCACAACTGTAGATTAAATCAGGCTTTTCGCTCAAATTAAAGTACTTATTACAGATAAATAATGATATGTTAAAAACCGATATATAGGACGAAAGAAGCTCTTAAATGTAGATAGGAAATGTGATTCACAGATAACATCGGAATGGTAAGCACAGGTATAAGTAGGACAATGACCATCTCAGAAGGTGAAGAGCGCATGGTTTCGGGTCTACTAACCCAGTCACAATTCTTCTTAACAGACCTACCACTTATCAGTGCTTATGCACATCATTCAGCAGAACACCTGCAAAATTACCTGTTTGTTTTTTTTTTCTAAAAACCAAGATGTGAGAGGCGAAATTTTGTCATGTGGAGTTGTTCTTGACTTTCGAAGGGTCATACTGGAGCAGAGAAAGAAGAGTAATGTTGACTTAAAAGCCTGGTGTACGTAGCATTCCACCCGCAGCGAAGTCTTAGCGGATGAAGTTGCTGATGAAAGCGAGACAGGCGAATCTATGGTGAGCCAAAAACTGCAATATAATCGGAAGGAACAGTGAACAAAGAAATTAGTTCAGTCGGGTAAGCAACTCAATGAAGATAAAGGATAGCATAAGATTGAGTTAATCATGTGTTATTTCTGTGTCTGTAGTGTGTAAACCTATAAGAGGTGTAAAAATCAAATGCGTTGAATGGCATGATACAAAACTCAGTTCCATTCAAGTTCAAAGTGACCAATTATAACTACCAATAGTCAGTAGAACATTGCAGTGAGAAATCAAAGTTTACCTGCACTTAGTTTTTTGCATCCTGCAGCGGTAGCATCGGTCTGACAGTCAGCACCGTTTCCCCCGTCGCCATTTTTGCCTCCGTTGTCTCCATCGTCGTCGTCTCCGCCGCCTTTACCACCATCGTCATCGCCTCCGCCGTCGCCACCACCAGTTCCGCCGCCAGCACCATCATCATCGTCACCGCCCGCTCCGCCGCCATTTCCACCATCGTCATCATCCCCAGCTCCACCGCCAGCACCGCCGTCATCGTCCCCACCAGCTCCGCCACCAGCTCCGCCACCAGCTCCGCCACCAGCTCCACCTCCAGCTCCGCCACCAGCTCCGCCACCAGCTCCACCTCCAGCTCCACCGCCACCACCAGCTCCACGGCCAGCTCCTCCACCAGCTCCACCTCCAGCTCCACGGCCAGCTCCTCCGCCAGCTCCGCCACCAGCTCTACCACCAGCTCCACCGCCGGCTCCACCGCCAGCACCAGCACCCCCATCACCACCATCGTCATCTCCTCCAGCACCGTCTCCTCCGCCATCCCCTCCGTCACCATCGCCGCCATCATCGTCATCATCAACACCTGCACTGCCAGGAGCAGGAACTGGAATGTAGACAGGTTTCTGTACTACCTGAGTGCGCACGCTTGGAGCTTGTGGTACAGGGACAGGCACGTAAACGGGTTTTTCAACAACCTCGTGATGAACTTGGGGAGCTTGTGGCACTGGCACTGGCACTGGTACTGGAACAGGGGCAGGTGCAGCGGCGACGTGCACGGTACCTACGCCTCCACCCCCACCCGCGTTTCCACCATAACCATAACCACCTTCCCCACTTCCGCTAGAAGATCCACCCGAACCGTCGCAACCGTCGGAGTCTCCTCCACAGCTGCCGCCATCGCTATCACTGCCGCCGTCACTGCCGCTGCAGCCATTACCATTTCCGCTACCATCGCAACCACCATCACCATCACCGCCATCGCCACCATCTCCATCACCGTAGCCGCCATAACCACCGAACCAGCCACACCCTCCACCACCACAACCACCCCCACTACTTCCTCCACCGCTTCCACTTCCGCTTCCACTACTGCCACCCCCGTTTCCTCCTGAACCGCCGTAGCATCCTCCATTCCCGCCGCCGTTACCGCATCCGGACCCACCAAGACCCCCACCGCCGCCAAAGTATCCACCTCCAAAAGTACCGTAGTCCCAATCCCAATCGTAGTCCCAGTCCCATCCGTAATCCCAGCCGTCACCATCATCATCACCATCGTTTCCATGCCAACCAAAAGTGCCATCGTCACCTCCGTCTCCATCACCGCCATCTCCATCGCCGCCATCTCCATCATCGTCTCCGCCATTCCCGTTACCATTGCCGCCTCCACCACCTCCATTACCACCACCTCCATCACCATCATCCCCATCACCACCATCCCCATCACCACCATCCCCATCACCGCCATCTCCATCACCGCCATCTCCATCACCGCCATCTCCATCACCGCCATCTCCATCACCACCATTTCCGCCACCACCGTTCCCGCCACCACCGTTTCCGCCACCACCGTCGCCGCCACCACAGGCACCATCGTGGTCAATGTCGGTACCGCCCCCAACATCGCACGCATCTCTGTATGTTATGCCATTCCTTCCGCAAACAGGACCCCTCAACCCTCGATTACATGATCCCTCTGAGAAGAAAAAAAGAAAGTAGAATATGACCACCGATAGTTAAGAGCGTACATGTAATTTGCGTGTTGTTGTGAGAAAAAGTATTCCTGTTTTAAATACTCTCGTTGGTCCCATATCGTGCAAACACCGAGAACATTTTCTTTTGATTTTCATTATGCTGTCAACTCTTTTTTTTTTGGCACAAGGGAGAAAACATAAAACACTCTTGGCACTAGTTAATTGTACTAAAAAAAAAAACTGTTAATGTCTCTAAAGAATTTTCATGAAGATACGATTAGATTGGTTTGCATAGTCAGAGCTCTACTTAAAAACAAATTTCTTAAGCCTGACAGTATCGGTGAAAGTTGAAAGGAGTGACAATGGATCGTTTAAATGATATATTGCAACTCTCTTCTAAAATTTTGCTACTTTAATCCTCGTTTGCATGAAAGAAAATTCTTATAATTTATCGTAAACATCTTGGTATCATTTTCTTGAGAACAATGCTGGGACTAAGAAGCTACAAAGATATGGGGTGGGGGAGAAGGAGGCCGCCATTGTTATCAAGATAACCATCTTATACGCCTCTGCAAAGAGGCATGTTGTAGGTGAAACAGCTTCTCCTAAGATGTTCGCAGAGGGGAAAGACTCTTTTCTCCAAGAGTTTATCTTTATTCATTATAATTATGCAGCAAAGTTGCAGACCTATCACTGTTTACTTACTGGGATGTGATCTTGCAAATGCTGCCAAACAAAGAAGGCATGCCAGTAGGAGCCACGACCGACCCATGATGATGAAGAATCAAATCTGGAAGAAAACAAAATAGTTGTGTCATCAGACAACAGCCATTACTTGCAGATAATTGTATTGAATGGTAAGCTATGGCAAGGGTAGACCCCTCACAGAACCGTCTTATGATGGACGAAAGACTGCCTTTCCCTTGTATACAGGGTCACGAATCAAATTATAGGAATCTACAAACAAGCTTGAGAGCTGTCTTCGCTCAGTAATGAGATGAGACTTTCGCTGTAGGAAGCGTTAATAATTGCTTTCTGCCCCATTCATGCATTAAAATAATTATAGCGAAAGATGAACCGTGACATAAACTATTTTACACAGACTTTCCGGAAAGGGGACATAAAATCACGAAGCTTTTTAGCTTCTAAAGCAGGGATTTATTGACTAAACTGACAAAACACACAAAAAGAAGAACAAAACGAAAACAAAAACAGCGAAAACAGCGAAATGTTGCAGATGCCGGGACCAGAGTTTTTAAACGATACTGGCAAAAAGTATAATTACTTTCAATATCTACATCGTGTACAACCGACTTACAAGAAGTTAGCAACACACAATGCACTTCGTATCTATAGTCACGATGAAATCAAAGAAAAAGTATCAAAACAATATTTGCAAATTATGTAAGTCGAGTGAAATTGGGGGCCTTTTTGCAACGAAAACAGAGACACAGTTTAATGTTTGCATGTAAGACGCAAACAAGCAAACAAATTAAAGTTTGAATTACTTCTCAGTTATTTGCTGAAAACGAATCCTTACCGCCAAGTCAGTGGAATTCAGACTTCAAAATCAAGTGGCTTGAGAGTCAGCTCCCTGGAAGAGATAAGCGCTGAGATGGCTCTGCTACTGCTTCGGTTCTCAGGATCTGTCTTCTCCTTGCTCCATCCAGAGCGGGAATGATGATTGGACCCTGCTACCACTCCATATTTATAGACCTCAAAAGCCCACGTACTTCTTAGGGAGGATCTAACAATGGTCTTGGGTCACAAGCTCCTTTCGGAGAGCATCAGATAACATCCAATCAGACATCGGTCCCTTGATTCTTCAAGCTCTGTGTGTGATTTAGAGAAATCAAGTATGATTCGAGAAGTTTTAGCTTCAAAAAGAATTCCAAAAGATCATTGATTTCATCACTTTATTAAACATTATTTCCCGATCTATTTTGCATCGCTGTTCCAGTATACGAGAATCTCCAGACATATTTTATCCAATCAACTCCCGTCACAAATTTGCGATTGCTTCACACGCAATGTCTGGATAGCGGATGAATACAGGATTAAAAACATGATTACGAGGGCTCATAATCCTAATCACGTACACTGCAAATTTGCCCGTGATTTGCGACTTCGATGTCTAGATAGATGTTCCAAGTGTATTAAAGGAATACTTTTGAAATCATTGCCCTCAAAGTACCTCGTTGCTTCTGTAAAACACCTTCTCATGAGCTTCAGAATAGATTGTTTTCACATTTACACTTCATACGATTTACACAATCAAACTCAATTCAATATTCCTCCTGAATGATGATCTATGAACTAGCATGTAGCCATACATTACATAATCTTATAGAATCCTGTAGCAACTGAAAATTATGTACACAATAGCCTATGGTTCTCTGGAAGGTACAGCAATATTGCTGTCATTTCAACAAACAACTTTCTGAATAATGTTTAGGGCGCTGTGGCAGAGTGGATACGACTCCAGAGTCCCAATCGGAGGACCCGAGTTCGATTCCCGCCCAGTGCTTACGTCCTTGGAAAGGGTGTTTTTACCCACCATGTCCCTCTCGACCCTGGTGAATAAATGGGTACCTACTGGTGGCAACGCTATACTTCAGGGCCCTCTGGTAGAGCAGTGTCAACACTGAAGAAGCTACCATGGATAAAAAACCCACCTTATTATTATTATTATTATTATTATTATTATTATTATTATTATTATTATTATTATTATTATTATCATTATTATTATCATCATCATCATCATCATCATCATTATTATTATTATCATTATCAATGTAAAATAGCTAATTCATGGTTGTTGTTTTTTTTGTCGATTAAAGGTTATGCTTATTTGAAAGTCTATTAAGACTTTACTAAGAGAATGGTGTGTCACAGAAGTAATTCTGACATACTGTTGTTGACCTTTGACCTCTTTCTAATTACATGATTGTATATTCTATATGAGAAAAAAAAATGGAAAAAACAAAAAATAATCCAAAAGAAAGGACGGGCGATTAGGGGCGTTTTAGGGAGTAATAAGATGGTGGTTTCGGCGACTAATAGGATAATTGCCTTACATGAAGAAAGACTATAATTCGATGAAGCAAGGAACTTACCAAGCGCAATGATTATAAAATAGCAAAATCTATGTAAACTAGCGTAACAGCGTGCCTATCTAAAAACCATCATGTGACCGGGAGGTAGATGTATTGCAAGTAAAGAATAACTGAGAGAGATATGTTTCACTTTAAAATTATCTCCGTTGTCATACTATGTCACTTTAACGCTGATACGTCATAGAAATCATGAGGGTATTTTTTTTTTTGTTTATCTTGTGTAATCTAGGTCAAAAATGTATTGCTTGACTATTTTAAGCTGAAATGACAATAGCATTTTGAAAATTTTTAGCGGACCATTTTCTTAAAATAAACATTGCATTACTATTGAAGTATACAGTTCACAATCTGAAATAGAGCGATACTTTTTTTTCGGTTGTCGATTTGCATCTATTCTGTATTGCTATCCCCGATGAAAAAGAAAAGAAAAAGAACGCAGCGCAGAAGGGGGATGACAGAAAGTGACAGAAAATTACAAAAGACAAAGAGTGAAAGAGAGAGACGTGGCAAAATAAAGTGAACACATGGAAAACATTGATAAGTAGAAAGGGGACTTCATGTCCGTTTCTCTCCCACTGAGCGACTGACTGAGAAGAAAGACGTACTGGGGTCATCCGGTTAGCCGAGCGAACAGTACTCGCACTCTGCCCAAGCCTGCCTAAGCCGTACTAATCCTTCCTAAACGCGATAGGGAAGTCCGCACAAATGAGTGACCGAAAAGCAGGGTCCAGCTCGGACGGAAAATTCGAACCCGAAATGAACTCTCGTGGGAGATAGCATTGATTTGGTCATAATCTAAAACAGCATCTTAATCATAGTGTAAGAACTGGCGTTTAAAGTCTTTGCCATAACTGATGGCAAGGAAATGTTCGTTGTTCCTTTTGAACATTTTTTTTTTTCTTTAGACCGGTTAATAATTATATGATTATATAATTTCAACGACGGCTCTTTGCTTTATCTACCATTCTGTTAATTGTATGTGCTCTGTTTTCTTGGGCGTTTTCCCAATTCATGGTTTAAAACAACAAATATAGCAATGATAAAACCCCCCAAAACATTTACAAAAATCGATGCAAATGGTTGATATGAATATATGAATCTGGGTCGCAGATGATTAGTTAAAAGTATCTCAAAGCTAAGACACGAACAATGATATATGGTGCTAAAATATTCTGCTTCCACGCCCGATAGTCTTCATAAATCACGATGTTGCTACGGCTGAGACGGCAGAAAGGTACCTTCTGGCATCATAAGCAGTTCTTCGTGGGGAATTTGTAAGGGTAAGTACAGTAATCATCTTGGTTATAAGTGCATGTGGATCGCTATGTAGCGCTGGAACACTTTTATAGATTCATTGCAGATGATCGTAGGCCATTTAAATGAAAATGAATTTTTATGTTAAATTTCTGTAACAGTGTAGAGAATTCAAAGCCATTAGAAGAGCCAAGGTAATGCGTCATATCTTGAGGATCGAGAAATTAAGAAGTTCATACCAAAACTCAACTAAAATTTATTTTTGCGATGTTGCTCCTTGAAGTAACAACTGAGATTCATGTCAAAAAAGGTAGCTAATTCTTGCTTCACTGAACAAAAATATAAAGTTTTAGAAACAATCAGGACAGCTATCTAATATCAGAATGTTTTCCTTGTGAATTTTACAACACTCCGTATAAGTGCAATAAAAACTTTGTCATCAAAGATTTGTCACTTTTTTGTTGTTGTTGAGAGAAATTGATGTTCTTATCTTTAACATCCTTTCACAAAATATAACTGTGATGTGTCTTTCTTTGTATGTTAATTACATGGCTTTTCCTGTTTTTCTCCCCAGAACAATTGGTTCCAAGGTGCGAAGATGGATGTACAATGTCTTCTGTTAACGCTTACTTGCCTTCTGAGTGGAAAAGTGATAATCAACGCTAAGCCATGTGAGTATGTTCGGCATTTCCGTATAGATGTTATTAGTTATGTAAATAATAAAGATAAAAAACCCGCATCTTTAGCGTGGAATCATTCAAAAGTAATCCTTGATTGGAGGAAGAGCAATGAACAGACTAATCATGAGAAGAGGATGAAAGGAAAATGTTATTCAGAGGGGTGAAGGTTCAGGTGTGAGTTTCTTCAATTTGTCTCCTTCTACAAATGAAATTTGTTAAGATCACAAATGCTGATCTTAACTGCTGAACTGCTGAACAACTGCTGAACTATGTTTCTTTTTCATAAACACTGATTACTCGGGGCTTACAGCCAAACAAGCTAGCTTTCATGTAGGTCCCGCCATACTTCTCTTTGATCAATCCCATTTCGATTTTGACCAGTTATCATTACACGTAATTACTGTGTTTTCACCATGTATATTGTTTGTTTTCTGCACATTGTTTACAAGGTTAAAAAAAAAACTTGCATTATTATTTCTGTTGTAATGTTCATAAATGAGAAGTATGAAAATAAATGAATTTGAATTGAATTGAATTGAATGATCTGTAAGTTAACATACATGTCGGAAAAGGAACTAGAGGGAGACAAATTGAAGAAACTCACACCTGAACCTTCATCCCTCTGAATGATATCTTGCTTTCATTTTATATGCCTTGTCCGTCTTGGACTATACTTAGCATAACAATGTCGGAATTTCGGAGCTTGGGTATTTGTTCCATGTTTATTGTGTCACTGCCGGCAACCAGGGACAGCATGTTGGTAGTGTCGCTGCCCGGAAAGCGGTAGATGACAGGTTCGAGTCCCACTGGTTCCTTTTCTTCGGACATGTTTGTTAATTTACAGATCAGAAGTTGCGATCTGAATAATTTTCAGTTGTAGAGGGAGACAAATTGAAGAACTCACACACGAGAAAAGGATTTCAGTGATATTACCTTCAAAGAAGCCAGACGCTTACAGCTCTGGCAATCACCTTTTCTTCGGTGAGGATCCCCTTTGAATCTTCTACCTACCATAAGCGTGTGCTGTCTTTCAGCCCCAAGGTTCGCCTCATGTACAAATTTATAACACACTTCATATTACTGCTTCATATATTTATTTGAGATGTGTCCATACTTTCACTTGTAACTGTTTAATCAGTGACGTAGGTGAAGTTAATTTTATTCCATCCTATTTTCTCTATTCTACGAAAGAAAAGTAGTCTGAGCTTACTTTTTGTCTTGTTAATGTCTTTGTTTTGAATTAAAAAAAAAGAAATAGGGCAGTGTTCTTTGCAGTATGCCAACAGTGTCAAATAATGTTAATTACATGTCTTCGGAGTTGTTGCAAACTATCTGGGAGATATGAATTAACACAGTTCGTTTTCTGGCAGCATCTGACCCAAAAATGTTCTGGTTTTCTCTTCACAGTGGGAAGATGCAGTCATAGCGGACCTGTGTGTGGGACGGATGGCATCACGCACGAGAATATGTGCGGACTTCGCACAACTGAAGTCGATCACGTTGGCGCATGCGACAGTACTGCGGGTGATATCGTGGGCGAAGTCGGACATGGAGATGGGGAAGGAGAGGGGAACGGAAAAGAAGGCGTACTATGTGACGATGCTGATGGCAACGACCACTGCTACGGTGACGACAAGGAAGGAGGCAACGATAATGATGACGGGTGGGATTTCGGCTGGAGTTGGGGATGGGATTTTGACCACGACTGGGATTGGTTTTGGGGACACTCTCCCGCCGCAGGTGACACAGGTGACGGATGTGGTGAAGGAGGAAGTTGCAGCGGAGGGAGCGATAGCAGTGGTGACAACAACGGAAGTGACAGCGACAGTAACAGCAACAGTGGCAGCGGTCAGAACGACAACAATGCGAGTAGCGATAAAATCGACTCCGGTAGTGATATTGACAGTGAAAGTGATAGCAGCAGCAGTGGAGCGTCCGACGAACGCGGTTGCCATGGAAACATTGATGCAGGTGGCGAGTGTGATAGTCAGGAGAGCGACAGTGAAAGCGGAGGCGGCAGCTGTGACGAGAGTAGTGGTGGTAATGGTGGTTGCAGCGACTCGGTGAGCGGCAGCAGCAGCAGCAGCCACGAGGGCGACTCAGAGAGTGGCAGCCACAGTGGCAGTGGCAGCAACAGTAGCGACGAAGGAGGGGGTTGTGGTTTCGATGAAGACTGCGATACGATTATTCTACCTGATGCTATGCCTATTCCGCGTGACGGGGAAATCGGTGCAAGTTAATACCCGGTAATGGGGATTTTCCCCCTCTGTTGTAAAGGTACATTCTGGGGGAAATAAACTTTGCAGGATTATGTTCAAGAAACAAATCTTAAGAAACGTATTGATACACCTCGTTGCAACAGCTCTTCTGTATCCCCTTCGATTTGTCAAACTTATTTTGTTTCTTTTGTATGACGAATGATACATCTCAGAAAATCGGTTAAACCAAAATAAGTTCTTAATCATGTACTTTACTGATGAGTTAAGGAGATTATCTATCTATCCGTTGACTTATTTATTTACTAACATATTTATTCATGTGCTCATTCATTCATTCTTGCAGGCATACATTCACTTGTTTATTTTTATAACTGATGCGGTATGGAAGAATTAACAATGATTAACTGTCATCCTTCTTGGGCAACACTAAATTAACAAACAATTATGAAGAAAATGGCCTATTTCGGAAACTGGTATTTTATTTCATCATACACTTGTTGATTTTTTTTTCTTGCCTACTCTACATGGCCGATCTACCATCAATATTCAGTCGCCTTGTGATTTTATTTCAAGTCGTTGAAAGTGTACATCATATTCCCAATAGGCTATCATGATTCATCGGGGCTTTTTTTCTCAGCAAAATATTAGAATGGCAAGGTCTTGATTGGTATGCTTTGTTTTTGTATTTTTTTTCTGTAATTTTACTTCTACCTCAGTCAAATCACGATTATTATGTATATATCACTTTTTTCAAGCAAAATAATATTTACACTGATGCGCATGCATTTCATGGGATTTTTTCTCCTTCCTTAAGTCCCTCCAACTGAAGGATTGACGAGGAGTAATATGTCAAATAAATATAGTTGTTTTGGTATATCACGAATATGAAATATGTATTTTTGTTTGTGTGATGTGCAATCAATGCGCATAAGTAGGGCCTAATCATGCTTATAATTCAGTGAGAAAGAAAGTAACGAGTGATATGATTTTGTTCAGGGTGAGGCGCATAATTACGACAATCATACACATACATGCACATGTTGAATATGACGAGCAAAGGTTGACTTTGCCTTTAGGAAAAAATACAAAGCAAATAAAAAAAACCCGGATGCTGTATATTTTGCGTAAATGAATAAAAATCTTTATTTTACACATTTTAAACGAGAATCAAAACATGTACATTCTCATTCTTTGATAGCACATTGTCACGCAATACTCCGTTATGGTACAACGTTTCATATAAATCTTAAAATGCTATTTTACTGTTTTAATGTTACGGATTGATGATATCAATATAGAAGCAGTCACATCCAATGCTCAAAAATCATGCTCTCAGCTTCAACACAATCTTATGTCATCTCTGATTGTGTGTTATATAGGGGATAGGGGTACTAATTGGAACGGATGGTGGTATTAAACCTCCTTAGGTTGTCCTCGTGCACTTTACCACTCCAGTTCAATTGCTGTACACCGTTTGATACACCATTTTTGTTCAATCATTTGGTATTATACAATTTGACGTACCTCATCCATATAGATACGGCTTTGTCACATGCTATGATATCTCCCCACCAACAGCCAAGGGAAGAGATATAAGGTTATGCGAATAACATAAGAAAGAGCTTTAAACACATCCTACCTCCTGAGGGCGTCAGCTATGTGGCAACACTCTTGTGAACAATGTTTCTCCTTCGTTTGGGTGTGAGATGCAATGTCAAGGCAAACGATAAGTCATATAAATACACATCAGCGAGGAATGAGCTATGCTAAATAATGATCGAAGATAATGAAAACTTATTGACCGTACACGGTCATCTTAATGAGATTTGCACGGGACTTGTCCATTGCCCCGTCTTAATCAAATGATGTTTCTATGACAATTACCCAACAACAAGATCATAGATACGGAGGACAACTCTGTCACAAAAACCAAGATAAGACTTGTACATCCTGAAGAAAGGAAGACAGAACGCACCTTTGGCAACAATTAGTTTTTCAAGTGATAACATCTCACCAAGAAACATTCCACAACTGCATTGTAAAGTTTGCAGAACGACGACGTAATAACGTAAGACAGATCCTACACGGTATCTTTACAATATAAACAATATCTACCTGAAAAAGACGATATAATTTTGACATTCCACGGTACATAGTGTATCGCAAGGGATGGCATTATATCTTCATTGTTCAGTGTGTTGGTCTCGAATCCTCACACATACATGTACACGAACAAACAAATACGCACACTCATACACACGCCGAAAAGAGATTTCTACACCAGTCTGTATTCTACCCCCTGTGATTCGCTGTGCCCAGGAAAAGTATCCATCAATAACGTTAATCCCTAGCTACTAAAGGAAAAAACATGCTTGGCTCATTTAACATTATCATGACAGCCTTTGATATGGTGTATCAGTGAAAATTTGTGACAGATTAGAAAAATAAAAACGACTGAGAATTTTCAATGTAATTTGCAAAACACAACATGCAAGTATTTTGCGGTCCCCAAATAATTTTGCATACATGATCTAGCAAAAAAAGAACAATTTCCCCCCAGAAACCAAACAAACGAACAAATACCAAAATAGCCCGCAACACGTCATTGAAAGTATTCATCGATATACAAAATAACTGTTTATAAGCAATCATAGTGGAAAATCGGTAGTTAGTTACTCGGTAAGGGTCATTATTGTTGCACCCGTCGTAGGGGGCTAGACATAAAATCTGCGTGTACATCAAACCTTGAGAGCTCTTGCAAATAATATGCAGCAAGAGGCAAAGTAGGGTGACAGGCATACAGTTATTGTATGTCCAGTATACTGAGAGTGACGTAACACACAACTCCTGACGAGCTGACTATTCTGTGAATATTCCTTCATCGGAGATAACTGTGTAAAAGTGATAATTTAAAAAATAAAACTTCCATAGAAGATGTTTTTGTACTTCCACCACTAACATGTTGTAATTACTATTTGAATAATTATATCGACAATGTTTTCTCTCAGAACAAACTACGATAAAAGACATCGGTTTAGAACCTAATGATACAAAAGGAATTAGACGTTCTTCCACAACAATAGTTATACTGAAGTCTTGGAAGGTCCCTCTGCACATACATTTCCTTGTTGCTGAAGATGACATCAAAACCATGACACTGTCATCAAGAAGTTGGTGATGACAGCTCTCATTATAAGACATGTCAACACAACTCTCATAGTTTATGTTCCCGATTAATGACGTCATCTGAATAACATCCGAATAAAATCCGTCATTTCACGGCTAGTTCTCAGTCGTAGGTAAGCAGGGCCCGTGATCCTGGTTTAGGTTGTACTACTCATAACCTACTGGGGGGCGGTGTCTTTAGTAAGGTCCACATATTTCCCGTGCTTTAGTGGTCCACAGCTGACGCCAGACCATTTTGATCCTGATTGCCTGGCTGGGGACTCCGGGTGCGTTACAGCTGCTGCCGCTATTCCTGTCATCATCAGAAACGATCCTAGAATTCTGGTAGCGACCTGCACAAAACGAAGAAAGTATTCAAAATAACAAAACTTCAAAACTATACCAGTTCGGGGGGGGGGGGGGGGTACCTATGTTACATGTCCCCCTCCCGCCCTCATAACGAACTGATGATGCGAGCTGAAATGCATAATACATATCATATACAATGTGCGCCAAATAATTCACTCATTAATTTTGTTTCAGCTTCGTTCATCTTTGTTGGATTAGAAAAATAACATGACTTATTTTCCGCGTCTATAATGAAGAACCAATCATTTCTACAACTGCTGTCATTGTTTACATCAATCTTTTGAGATTTTATTCTACCACATCTAGAATAGTTTCAGAAGAACAAACTGATTATCAATTTTGTTGTTGGACACAAGTCGGGCTTATGTTTAACAGTAGACCACAGCCAGTGTTACTGTAAAAAAAAAAAAGAAATCAAATAATTTTGAATTTGCAGCTTTACAGAGTGCATTATGTAAAGGTAAGAAATAAATTGTAAGTATTACGTATGTATTGCGACTGGGTACTTATGCAAGCTTTAGGAAGAAGGGACCGCTAGGGATTCGAGTTTATTTCTGGATTATTCTCACCCAGGATTCCACTAACAGCCGACGAGAGACCACCCGACCTGACCACGTCAAAGGATAGGTGATAGGGAATCTCCCCGTCGTTACCGGCGGGTAACATTTCGGCCATGATCTCAAACACGGTGCCGTTGTTCAATCTTATCGTCGCGTTCCTCCCGACGACGTCCATGCGGTGGTCGCCGATGGTGAGGGAAGTGGACGCGTCGTCGTCCGACCAGCGAACCGTCTGGAAGGAATCGACGATGATTGAAGTTGCGGTGAACTCTAAGATGTGGGGGTCCTGCTCGGAGGTCAGGCTGACGAGGATCTCCTCGGTGAAGGTCCGGTCGCTGATCACTCCTTCCTCGAACAGGAAATCGCCGCCAACGGTTCCGCTCACCGTAATACCTTATTGTCACGAGAATTGTGTTCAACAAATAACATTCAATGCTTAGGAGAGAATATGCTTGATTAAGCATTCTCGTAAGACATGTTGAAACTGGACAAATTATTTATCAAAGAATGTGGTCAGGATACGCATGTAAGAGCGACTGTCCTGAAAATAAGACATCGATCAACGTCAAGGGAAGCAATATTACACTTTTGTATTTACTGTCTTTGAGATGGTTGATAAGTGAAGATCATAACATATAACCGCACACGGCTTGTCGTACATTCATGAGATCACAATAATGAAAACGCTTTGTAGCATCAAGTAAAAATATGTCCTACTCATGTACATAATCATCATACATATTAAATCTATCGTGATCAACGTCTAAAAAAGATTTGGATGAGCTCATAATCACAGAAAAAAGGTAAATTGTAGTTCTTCAAAACTTCACCCCCCATTTTACTTACGTACACCACTGTTATTATATTCAGTAACATTATTCCCAAAGGGACGACTTTCATGACTGTTATTTTCGCAGACAACTCACGGAGAAGATGCAATATAAACATAAACACAAAACCCCTGAAGTGTTAACTTATTTTTCAAATATTTTTATAGAATGAAGTCATTAGAGATCGTACAACCAAAATAAGGCTCAAACACCTTCCCATTATTGATTGTTAAACCATAAAAAGAGGGGCATAAACAGGTGGGCGTGGCCCATTTAGTGATTACCATTGACTGGATCCTCCAGTAGGGTCAAAATGTCCCCTCTCCATGGATCGTCTTCCAGGCACACGTTCATGCTGATCTCCGGAATCACAACGGTGTCCAACAAGGTTTCTGCAAAGTAACAGCAGTGGGGATCAAGTAGCAGGGCATCACAATGACAAAGAGGACGACAATGACTTTGATGCAAGCAAAACTGATTTACATTTTGCTATAGATGAGTTTATAAAATGGCAAGGATAGAAAGAAGAAAAGGGGCGGAGAAGGATGAAGCAAAAGGTGAAGAGAAGCATAATGTTGAACTATCAGACTATAATTACACATCAAAACTCGGCGCATTGAATTGATATGAACGTGCCAGAACAGATATCACTGAACTCCGGTTTAATGATTGCGCCATAAGTCCATTAAGAAAATACTAGTAAAGGAGATGCTCGTTAGACACACAACACAAGTGATCTTACCGTCGGGGATTCTGATGGGTGGAACGTAGGGTGCTTCGATAATGTAGTCGGCGTATAGGGACTCTCTGACTCTCCTAGGCAGAGTAGACGTGATGATGCGCATTGCAAAGGGATCTACGACGTTGGTAGAACTCACTTGGTGTCTCAGCAACATTGCCGTGAAGGGGTTAAAGAAGCTGTGAATGTTACGTAGATCGACATAAAAGGTGAGGTGTGTTAAAATAGTACCTCCTCAGGTAATATAATGATGCTGATAACAATGATAATATTAATATTAATAGTAGTAGTAGTAGTAGTAGTAGTAATAATAATAATGATAATATTCATAATAGTAATGATAATAACAATACTGATGATGAAAATGAAAATAAACAACTTTATGGAGCATTTCTTCAACTATACTGATCAAAGCGCTTTATGTAGCAAAGTTATCGCAATAACAAGCTTAAAAAGACCAATAGAACTTCCTCAGAGTTCTTCTTTTTTTTTTTAGATTGACACTTGAGGGTGGTATGTGGAGGTCCTTTGGCATTGTATTTCATACTGTTGGCCGACAAAGAGTCTGAACTCTACCAAAGACTGGCGTTGATTCTTCCAAGATTATGATTATTACACTCTCACCAGAAAGTCGACGCCCATATTTGGCACAGCTCAGACAAAATGTTACCGTATCGTTTTGCATCTGTTGTTTTATATTTTCACGACAAATACACATTGACTGCAATATCACTATGTCGGTTTGCAACGAACAACGAACGATAAAGATTAGGTAATTAGAATGGAGTATTTTGAGGAAACCTTGATTTACAGCTTTGACTTGCGATTAGCTATCAGTAGCTCTACGAATTTGACAGCCATCACTTATTGTGGTCATTCGGTTTGTTTAATGATTCAGTGCCATGGATAAACCGTTCCGTGCTCTGACTGGAAATACAGAAAGTTTGATAGTGATTGCTGATGTTCTTGAACAGAATACATTGGTCACTCACTGACCTGTGTTCGATGGACATGTCTCTGATCTCATCATCCTTGGCTGTGGCGTACTCGGGGTTGATCTCGTTCACTGCGTTCTCCTGTTTCAGGTCCTGGATGATGTGATATGCCCAGATCTTCGCCAGGATGTTTTCTGGGACGTCTTCGTCGAGTAGAACCATGTTCGGTGCCTGCAAGTCGGGATTTGTATAAGAATTCATCTAGAGCGACACCATAGTGGTTTGGAAAGTCGGGCAAGATTCCATCCTTATGGTTGATAGCTTGATAAGGGGTGAAAAATTGAGTCCTAACACTCTCTTGGCATGGATGCAAAATTGATAGTTTATGAACTGTACAGCGAGGATATGCTTAAAAACCTCAATAGAAAAGATCATGTCCAAAGAAATACAAGTGACCAACAGTCCTATACTTAATTTAATCCTAGTTTGGTTTCTGTTTTCACTGTTTTCTAATTACTCATCTCATTTCAAGATAAAAACTGCGCATCGGAAAGAATCATATCATGAGTACATTTATAGGCAAGACTAAACAAAAATACACTTAAAACGCATTTATTCATTCAATTCTGTACTGTGTACGTACTGCATTGTATACTGTACTGTATACTACTCCCATGTTTGTTTGAAAGCAGAGGTCCGTCTTCTGAATGAAAATGTCTGCTTAAAATCAGCAAACTTTTCATTTCCCATACTGACACCGGAGACATTTGATTTGATTTTACAGAAAAAAGAAATTTGATGAAATTTCAAACCCACAAAACAAATGCTTTTTATCCATCTTCACTTTAAAATTAATCTTTGATATAAATTGTGCTCTTTATTTTTTCCCGTAGAAGTAAAACTAAATAATAATCGACGATAATGAGAAGAGAGAAAGCAACACTAACCGTAATGTCTCCACTCGCGGACAATGTGACGGGTCTCTGGGAGGTGCTGCCGTACACATAGGAGCGCAGATTTCGGTAGGGAGTGTTAGGCATGAGTTTCCCCACGATAGTCAGCTCCGAACCGTTGAAGTAGTTGGAGAACGACGTCTCGCTGAGCGTGTTCCGCTCGAAACCGCGCGTGTAGATGAAGGAGACGTCGCGAAGGAGCGGCGAGGCCACCTCGAAGTAGAAGTCTTCCAGTAGCTTTCCTGCGTCCGCCCTCTCGGGGATTTGCCTGGCGACGCCGTGGTTCTGTACATGGTCAAACCAATGAAATGGGATTAAAAAAAAAAATGCCTATAGGCATGCGGTAATTTCAATACACTTGTACTTCATTTTTTTTTCCGGCCCGAAATCAAAATGATTTACGTCAATTACAACGAAACTTGATGTAGTAGTTAAGACTCCAGATGGTTAAAATGCAGGTTCTAGTTTTGACTCATGTTCAGTGAGTTTATACTTTGACTGACTGTGGTACTGTCTCCACAATGTCCTTCAAAACCAGGATGTATTATTGGATACCTGGCTATGCAATGGTGATAACACTGAATGATGACAGGGCCATGCTAGAGCAGTGTCTACACGGAAGATGCTACCCAGTGTAGACTATCAATCTCATTATATCGATTACATATTATATAAGAATGATGATACTGCTACACTGCTGTAATGCTGCTGCTGCTATGCTTCTACTTGTAATGATTATGACACGAATACTATAATAACAATAATAGAATACGAAATTATGACATCAATGACAGTAACAATGATAATCGATATTTCCATCACTACCACCATCATCACCAGCATCATCATAGTCATCATCACCATCATCACCATCATCATCAGTATTCATGTCATCATCTTATTGTGTATCTTAGTGTATTTTTATATGTGTGTGATGGATGGATGTTTATCAAAACTTCAATACGTCAATATTTTGTAGAGTTGAGACTATGACTCTGCGTATTTTGTTCGTAGATTTTCTTGGCATCAAAGAGAATAATCAAAGAGAATAATTTCAGATAACCATGTCGTATTTTGGTAAAACGAGCGCGTATTGATATATAACAGATAAAATGATTTTCTGTGTGTATGGGATTAACATGTTATTCAAGAATTGCTGAAGTTGTCATTTTTTTTTCATTTCATATACTTCGTGAAAGACTGGCAATAAAATCTGTGGAACTGATTCAATGCAGAATTTTGCCTCATATAATTCGTAACTAACAAAAAGTCTGTACATTGGTGACACTTAAAAAAGATGTCATGTTATTTAATATTCTTTCCCATCTTTTCTTTCTTTCTTTCTTCTTTTTTTGGTGGGGGAGGGATGGATTTCAAATACATTATCAAGGAGAAACGAGCAATGAAGTGAAGCGAGATGGCCTGAGAAAATTGAGATATTAGTGATTTTAAAAAAAATGCACAAAGTAATACCATCTAGTGGTGTGTTCTTTGGGACGCAAACATTTTTCTCACCTGCAGCGACAGACGCTGCAAGAATGGAAAGTCCAGATCTTCGCCGAATCCGAGATTGAAGAGGGAAAAGTCGTTTCCTATGGCGTTTTCGACTTTCCGCTCGATGATCTCCTTGTCGATCTCGCCGTGGTTGGGGTTGCCGTCCGACAACACGATCAGCATCGACACCACGTTCTCGCTCTGCTGAACGACCTCGGCGTCGTCACGGAGCATCCGGACTCCCGCGATGATGGCCTTATACAAGTTGGTATCTAGAATGTGATTTAATTTGGACAGGATTTCATGCTCAGCTAAGATGTGACTTCAAGATCTTCTGTCTCTATCATTGCATATATATATTTTCTCTCCACTCTGTCAAAGACTTAGTTTTATGTCGCAACTGTGGCACAAGATTAATCTTCTTTAACCATGGATTCAAGAATCATACTAGGACTTTTGAATCACCGAAAATGAGATGTTCCTACCCTATTTCATATCAAAACAAACCAACCAAAAAATATAACATAAAGATGTGCAGAAAGTTATTGTCGATATCCGGGCTGCAATATACAGAAGATGCAATATTGTAGGCAACCGCGACATTTAAATATATACTTTTGTTTGTAATTCACTGTTGCCATAGTATAGCTGCAAATTGCTGCAACTGAAACTAACTTTACATCATTGTCACAGACTCAAGATACCTTGTATCATGCCATCTATTTTCTGCGTGTGAAATCCGCTATTTATGAATAAGGTATTTTGTGTTGTATACTGTTTTTATGGCCATCAAAATAATGACATAACCATTACTGGAGGAGAGGATGTCTGACTTAAAATCGAGCGTACTTTCTCTCTCTTGGAGGCTGTTGACGAATCGCTTGGCTCTGCGAATATTCGACTGGGTGGCGGTGAGCATCTTATTGCGATCCAAGAAGTTAACATCGTCCGAGAAGGGCAGGATGTTGAATTTATCCGTCTCCGGCATGTCGTTGAGAATGGTTGTGAGGGCGTCCTTCACCTGACGCAGCTTTGTTCCCGCCATGGACCCGCTCACGTCGATGATGAAGACGACGTGCTTCCGCAGCACCGACAGTCCGGACGGCGAGAAGTAGTGGACGAAGTGGTCATCGAGCACCTGGTTGATACGAACATACTATTTCCATTAAGATTATTCACAGGTAGTCATTCTTATATATGAAATATTTTGATAACTTCAACAACGTTCCTAGCATAAATTGTATTCTCAAAGGAGTCAAGGTCATCTTTTCAACCCTTTGAGTGACGATTACTACAGACAAATCTTAGCTTTGTACACACTGTCCAAGTTCTCTGGCACTGTAAGGGTTGACCTATACGGGAACCCTTATGAACCCTTTACAAAGTCTATGGAAACTCTTGACGAATATTGAAAATATTTTGATTTCGTATTATTATATTGCTATTTGTGATTGAAAGCCGAAGAAATAATGATAACAGTAATAATAATGATAGTAACTGTCATACCGCCAAAAGTATCACTCAAAATGTATAGACAAAACTTCACCTGGATATCGCCTCCATCAGGGGTATGATTGACGTCATACTCCACGATATAGTCTCCCATATACCCGCGTGAAGAAACGTCCCTCTGCCCTCTAGGGCCCGGCGAGTATTGAACCTCCCATCGCTCGTCCTCCGGCATCAGTGAGCTAAACCGATCGAGGGGGATAGGGTCAGCGGGTCTAGTCTGGTCTTGGAAAGACGCCCCGCCAAAACTGAATCCTTGCGGCTCTATGACGATCGTGTGAAGATTCATTTCGTCCACTACCTGAAAAGTGATCGAAATAGTTCGTTTGGTCACCTTCTTCAATCTCTTATAAAATTTAGCTCTTCATTGTATCATTCATCATCACCACTTTTTAATTAGATTTCTGTATACCTTTTTCATGTATGGAGAGAAAGTCAACTGTACTATTTTAGATTATCAAACTGTTGGTCATGGATTACAATGAAAGCTTGGTAGTGTCTTCGTAATTTCAAGGCAAGTTTTTGTTTCTGCGATTGTTTCAACCACAGTTCACAAGTGAATTTAATATTGTATCGCAAAGTCCTTCGTTACCCGAATATTGAAGATTCGTTCTCATAACGTTTTCACATTAAATTGTAGGATCTAACTATTTCTATCAATAAGGGCGACATAGACAATTCCTTAACTTGATTGTGCTTGAACAAGTGGAACACCTCACTTTAAAGGTCCAGTTTACCTTTGGGAGCAGTGATTTCAAAAATGTTCAAGATATCACTTTTGATGCATATGTGTAGGTTTGTTTTATCACAAAACATTCTACTATATAAAATTTTAGCAATAAAGCCTAAAATATAAGGAGATATCAGTGTTTTTTTTAATAAACCGTAACTGTAGACGATTTAGTCTGGAAACATTTTTGATTATAACTATTGTTCACATTTTGTGTATTCAACAACACTTAACATCGATTATACGGATTCAAATTTTTACAGTGGTTGTTTCTATCCCTAACTCACATTTTAGAACTATTTTAAAGCACTACTGCTGGGTTTTTGTTTCATGTGCAAATGGTAAATTATGCCTTTAATATCATGTTACGACAAATAATAGCCATAATAAACATAACAAATGATAAATTCATGGAAAAAATATTCTTTGTTTTTCAGTGGTTTCCGCACTTGTCAGGGACAAAACTACGATGATATTAAATCACCTTTCCTTCGCTAAATCACCCAAGTGAAGTGGAACATGTTGCTGTTTTACAGACAGAGCGTGTTCTGGATCACGCCGTCAAACCGCAAAAACGTCATGAATATGCATCTCTTTTATCATGCAATGTGATTCTCGGTAAAGAAACTATGTTCTTTTTTAATATGGTATGGAGCCTGTGTGATGCATCGGTATATCAGCAAAACAGACTTTTTTGTTCTCACGCAGGCTCGACAAAAGACAAAAGCAAAAATACATAGACGCTTGTTTCCGCCTCTATGTGGAGATGCCCTCAGCGGATACAGTGCTGCCATTGAGAAAAGAAGTTTTATGTACCTGCTCTGGGTAGATGCCGATAGTTTGCTGTATTTTACCGAGTCGTCTTGGCAGCATCTCTTCGTAGGTCAGGGTGAATAGGGCTGTGTGTCTCGGGTCGATTGGGACTGACACCACCAGGATGTCGTTATTAGGGTCCCTACAGAGAAAGATGAGGGACTTTGAATTCGCGCTATACGTCTCAAAGATTTCTATTATCACACGGTATTAGTTTGACGTCGCAACATCATCATGCCTTGTTCAGCCTTGTAATTTTATTTCAAACAAGCAGTATAATGTTGTCTTCTGTTTAAGAGCTGTTTTACTTTAAAGCAAGGTCATATCTTATTGATATGTTTCCTCGACAGCGATTTAAAGAACAACACGATACCCTTTCCCATAAGCAAAAAAAAAAAAAAAATGATGAGTCGCATTATTTTGACAGGGTCCTGATAGAGGACAGCTAAGCAATGTCTTAAGAAATAATTCTTAAGAATAGAATAATAAAGCAAAATGTAAAGTATCAGAGATGCGAATAGTATGGTAATTTTCTTGCTCTTTCTATGTATGGAAATCTCGATCGCTCGCTCGATGTGACTCTACAAAATTTTAGCCCAAGTAATGCAGGATATCTCGTATATGCTCCATTTTAGCTCGAATATATATACTTGCATATATACTTTCAAAGTAAGAATCTCGGTTCCCATTTCTGCATACTTGCGATTTGCTGGGAAACCTAAATTTCAAAACACTTGGTGTTTTGTATAGTATGTATGTGTTAAACGGAGAAACCAGATAAGCAAACTTCGAGTAGCTCCCTGGCCATCTCCTTGCTCTGCCTTGTGCATTCTGAAGATTGACCCTCTCCTGTAGCATCGCTATCATAAACATATCACGAATACCGTATGGTGTGTGCTACCGTGAGATTAGCTTACATCATCTTAGAGGATTAAGTACATCCTACATTTTTAACTACGACCAGAACCAAACGGTACTCACAGGGGTGACAGTATCCCTCCCGATCGACCAACCTCGAGGGAGCCTAGGCCAAGCCCAGCGGTGTCCTGGGGGTTTGTAACGTCACTGGTATAGGTACGGCCGTTGACAAAACTAGATGATAAAAGAGAGAATGGTATTGTCGATCATAATCATCATCTTCGGGACTCTTAACCTACTCACATAGATATGTAAGATATCTTTTATATTATATTATATCATATTATATCATATTGCATTAAATTATATTATATTATATTATATTATATTATATTATATTATATTATATTATATTATATTATATTATATAGCATTATATAGTATTATATCATATTATATATATTACAAAATGCTATATAATATTACATTGTGCAAAATTATATTATGTTATATTATAATCATTGTATTTGACATTAATTACATGATAGAAAAAATACATACATAGATACATAAAACCATAATCTAGTTCAATCGCATTGAATTAAAAAAAGCAATCACAAAAACTTACAGTCGAAGACTGGTGATGAATGCTTTTGACGGCAACT
This sequence comes from Diadema setosum, assembly GCA_033980235.1. Taxonomy (NCBI): domain Eukaryota; kingdom Metazoa; phylum Echinodermata; class Echinoidea; order Diadematoida; family Diadematidae; genus Diadema; species Diadema setosum. The sequence continues at coordinate 33,501,710 of CM067060.1, forward strand.
TCTGCTTGAAGACGGCCTGAGCCGTCGTGGACGCGTTACTGATCATCTCACACTCGACCGTGGTCGTCGCATACCGTAGGACGACGACGGAATTAACGTCTAGCCGGGTGATGTAAACACCTCGCTTTAAAGAGAAATGGTAAGGTATATACTGGGTCCTATGCATCAACAAAGTAAGCGTACAAAGAAAATAATTCTTCTATTTTTAGTGATAACGTATCTTTTCATTGTGGGGCTCGAAGCACTCTGTGATACAGAATTGACCGTGTCATCGGTCAGTAGTCAAATTATCCGCTACAGTAACGAGACCTATTGCTGGTATATGCCCCTGTATCTTGAACGAAGGAAATCAAGTGCTCTTTTATTATGCTAGAAAATGAACAATTATTTTGAATTATCTGTACACTTTCTTTATATCGCTCCACGACTAGGTCTCGAGATCTGTTGTAACCCTCTTATTCAGCGATGGCGGTAATAAAACTTTAAAACGGTATAACTTTCATGACTTTTAAACGCATTGCCCGATTTTCCTTAAACTTCATTCAGGAGATGAATTTTCTCATAAAACATTGTAAAAGGCTCTTTACAGCACTATGAAAACTATCAAGACGGAAAACATGTGATCTCATCTTGACAAGTTGGCTTCTATGATTGTTTTCTACTAAACAGAAGTTCATGACCCGCTGGGTTTGCTTCCTCAGCATAAGTGGCAGACAGACAACCGGATGTTTCTTTTGAATGAAGTGTGAAAGCGCTATTTTCCTGATAAATTACATTAAAATTGCAAATGTACAATAGGAAACATTTTCTTCGGCGTGTCGACGTCATGTGTGGATTATCTTAAGATAGCTTCCGTGTTTATCCTCTGTGTATTGAATGGGGGGGGGGGGTGGGAGACATTAATACTTACGTCGTTTCTAACAGCAAGGGGTGCATCTAATCGCGTGGTGTCAATCTCATTTGGCCGATTTCCTGAGTGAATAATACAAAGTTTGTACAAAAATGTAACAGTAGTGAATCATACACAAAATGAATTCTCAAGTAAAATATTTGATGAAATATGTTGGAATGACACTGTGATGGAGTCTTATCTATTGATATACCTCATTACACGGGGACATGGAAACGTGAACGTTGGTGAGTCTCAGAAAAAGATGTTCGTAAGGCATCGTGATAGCGTTGTCTCAGTGACGTGACCATGTAAGTTTATTGTCATTATCTGTTTTGTTTTGTTTTTTGTTGTTGCTTCACTGTCACAAGAACCTCAATGTTTCAAAGAGACAACATGGGGTCCTTAACAGATTACAAAGGTTCTCAAGATATAGCAAAGGTTCTCAGTGTATAACACATACTGAAAAATTTGTCAATTGATTCTACCTTTCAAAATACAAATAGCTTAAGTCAGGGATCTTAGTCCCCAGCTTTGGTGCTTCACAGTCCAGCACAGTATCCTCGAGGATTTCATACACCGGTATTTGACTCATTGATAGCAACCTCAAATAGCTTTTTGAGTTACCAAGTGACTTGCAGTGTCAAAGAGTTATCCTTTTGAATTTTAAATGCCGTTATTGCCATCTTGCCAGTACACGCTTGATGGCAGTGAGATGGAAGCAGTGTGTGTGTGTGTGTGTTTTTGTGTGTGTGTGTGTGCGCGTTAGCCCTTAAAACGTGTATATTATGTATGGATGTGCATACTTTCCGTGAGCGAAAGATGTACAAATTTAATGAGGGAAACATTGATCATAATAGTATACTACATGTACAAGTAGGCCTACTCACCCACTGCTTCTTCCAGGAGGTTCCTTTCCGTGTTCGCCCTGCTCAGCGCCGGCAATGCCATTGGCGCGTCCGGGCCGCTCATCGCTTCGCCAGTTTCGGGATCGACGACGGTTAGCGGGGTCAGCGGCGTCACAAAGTTGTGCTCCTGGGCCAATCTGATGATGCGCTCGGCGATGTCGTAGCGTTCGATGGGATCGGTGCTCTCGCCAAATTCGTTGATCAGATTTTGGAGGGCTTTCATGGCCCAGATGCGACGCACGACATTGGGGACTGCCCGAGACTGGCTGAGCTCGGGGGACGTGTACTGTGCGATCAGATATTTGGAAAAAGGTGATACGGATTTTTCTAGTCATTTTCTATCCACATGCAAGTGACTTCTCTTTGACTAAAAATTTGCAGAAACTTCAGAAAGTTCAAATGATTATATCACTTCTGAAACACGTGTATTGTAACTCCTCTGCTGAAAGGGGGGGGGGGGGGGAGGGTAGGAATTGGGGGTTAAGAAAACGTGATCTACGATGACGAGAATACGTCTTGACGAAAACTTTTTTTTAGTCGGCTCTGTTGATCTTACCGTTGTGTCAATAGGGATTGATTTGATCCTGTCTCCGTCTTTAGACTTCACTGCTATCCTTGTCTGTAGTACGTCGGAGGGACGACTGTCCAACAGCCTACCAGCAACAACCAGTTCCGACCCGTCGTAGTACACGGGGAACAGATGCTTGGTGAGGGTCTGAGCGTCTGCCATGTCGTTGGGATACTCTAAGGACACATCGAACAGTAGAGGGCGGTAGAGCTCAAAATAGACCTGTCTGAGCTGATCCGCTGCGGTGCTGCCTTCGTAGATCATCTTAGCCGTACCATTGTTCTGGGAGGCGAGCTTGACGAGGAGGTCGAAGTCGACCAGCCTGCCGAAACCGACCGTGTAGAGGGCGTGCTTGCCATCGATGGCCTGGCGAGCGTTGTTGAGGATGTCCTCCTCGGTGGTGGTGCCGACGGACGGGTTGCCATCAGTCAGGAGGATCATCATGCTGAGGATATTGTCCTCCGGGCGATTGTAGCTAGCCTCGCTGTCGAGCAGCTCGTCGGCCTTTAGGATGGCATCGTTGAGGTTCGTCTCTGAAAGAGGAGAAAGTTCATATGGGAACACTAATTTGTTGTAACATGATCTCTCTAAAAGGATTTTAACGAGAAGTTGCTGGATAAATTCATAGGGAAAGCGTCATAGTGAAGTGGAGAATGGCTGATATATAGTAGAATGAGGATGAGAAGAGAGGACTAAGGTTTTTCATTTTGATCTTTAATGATATGGTAATGTGCTGAAGGACGTCAAATATGTAATACCTGCTGCTGTGGCACCAGCCACTACCACTGCCTGGGATATACAAATTTCCACGTGGATACAAATTCGTTAGTATAGCTCATATTTTTTTTTTTAAGTTTTCCCAAGATATCCAACAGCTGCTTTCAAACTGTCGGTTCTTTTGGTCTATCAATATTCTTTTACACTTTGTTTTCTCTTTTTTTTTTTTTTTTGGGGGGGGGGGGGTCGAATAATACGACAACGAAGGTTGAAGCTACCACCCAAACTAACTCGATGTAGTGCTCCCAGGGGCGATAGTCGTACAGCTTACTGGAATCTCCGTTATTCAAGAAAGGAGGAAATTTAAGGTATCATAAATATCGGCCTATCTCGTCAGGAATAAAGACTATAATAGCTGTGGATGGTTTAAAACATAGTGTGGATGCTTAGAGTGTCAAAGCAGAGCTGTCTTCCTCTTTTTGGTTTCACGGCGCCGGTGTCGGCTGGGCGAGCTTACCCGAGTCATCCCGCAAGTTGTCGACGAAGGCCTTCGCCTCCTCAATGTAGCGTGTCTGGGCTGGGGCGAGACGATTATTCTCCCGCCAGTACTGGACGCCGTCCGAGAAGGTGATGATGTTGAAGTAGTCCCTGGGGCCTAGGTTGTCCAGCATGGTCTTCAGGGCCTCTTTGGTTTGCGACAGCTTGGTGCCGTACATCGACGCGCTGACGTCGATGACGAAGACGATCTGCTTGCTAATTGCCCGGAAGTCGGTTGGCGAGAAGAAGTGCACAAAGTATCCGTCCTGTACCTGTATAGCGCATGGATGTTTGAAGCATGTAGAAATGTTGTAAGTCACTGCTGATACATTTAAACAATAGCAAAACACGACACCACCTTAGAACAATGGCGACTTCTGCGATTTCTGTCATTACTATAATGAGCCACATATTTACAAAATGTCTACAATTTTTATGTTATTACTTCTATTACTGCGACCTACTCTCGTCTTTAATACCAATCCATCTACAACTGTCTTAACCCCATACTGCAACACTTGCATCTCTTTCCGTTGTTAGGTCAGTTCCTTTGCTCGTTACTCGCATTAATACGAATAAGTCATGGTGATATCGCTTCAATCGAAACAGCAAAACATGAAAAAAAAATGACGGCATTAGTTGCAATAGTTTTATCATCACAATTGCTGACGTGCACATTTACTGACTTGTGTGTGGCTTCCATCGAGCGTGTCAACAAGCCGATAAGTCAGTACGATGTCGCCGTTCAGTCCGACTCGACTACATCCGAGTTGCTCCTCCGTGGATGGGAAGTAGCGGAATTTGAAACGCGAGTTACTCTCCTTGACCAGGTTGGCGGACAGGTCAGTGTCCGGAAGAGTCTGCCATGTGTTGCCCCTGTACACGGCTGTGATTTCGTCGACGAACTGGGGCTCGGTCACTTGGATATCGACTCCGAGATCGTTGACAATCTGGTTGAGATCAAAGGAACCAGTCATATTTTTTCCCCTTAGGACTATAGCTATAATATCGAATATGTCTTTAAAAAAAGTTGTGCTAAGATAGAATGACAATTAATATCACTTCCAACCTCTCATTTTAATTCTTTCGTTTTAATGTGATACTAGAAATAAGAATAAACATATGATAGTGAAAGACGGGAAATAGCCGTTGTTGGAAAAACAAAACAAAAACTCAGATAAGCATACACTATTATCATCGCCAAAAATGAAGGAAGCGTGATCTCAGATTTTGTTAAGAATCCTTAAATTGTATAATATCAAAGTTAGTACTGCTCATTTTATGTTAAGCCCGTGTTGTAAAAAAATCTCACTGGCCAATGGAGTTTTGGTTAAGGCATATTCTAAATGAGCAGACGTTAAGCTTTAAAATGATGCATAACTCAATGCAAATGGTTTTCCTAACCCATCAAAATCAAAACCCAATAACCAATAACCCATCAAAATGGAGAGGATGCAATACACACTCTGGGGAAATTTAGGGTCTATTCCAGTGTTTCATCAAGCGGTGGTCTGTGCACTGAATGGGAAAAATACAGGTTGTAAATCTTAATTAAAACCACAATGAAGGGATTATCGACTTTAACTGAAATCTTGAACACTTTGTTAGCACGTTCTTTTTACAACTAATGCTTACTTTCAAAACAGTAGCATGACCCTTCAAATTTTGTTACGAACTGAAAACAAATAGTGTGTAAAGGGTCAAGATAAAAAAAAGTTTGAATAAAACGATTTAAATAAAAAAAGGCCTCTATGGTACCTGATCACACCATTCTACTAAAAGTTGTTATAGAAAAACTGGAAAAGAAAAATTATTCGTTTCATGATCCAAAACTTGAGAAATAGTTATGTAGAAGAAGAATTGCTCCGTCAGATAATTAAAAAAACAAAAAACACCAACAACTAAAGATTGACAAGGTTGACTCATTTCACCCATTTTGGGTTATCACGTGTAATCATGTGCGGCTTTCTGTTGGTTTTGTGATGTACAATCACAATTCTTCCATGAGTGACACGTCTAAAATAGCTAGTGGTTCCCTTATTATATCAGACTTTGGTTGCTATACGTACTTGTCGAGGGTTAATGTTGATCTGCTGCTGGTACTGCCCGCGAACCTTGTTCAGTAGTTCGTCATAGATCAGGACAAACGTCACCGGCGTGTTACGAGGTACGTTAGGAACGGTCATGACAATGGCATCTTTCGCTGGATCCCTGCAGAATGGCGTGAAGGCAACAGTAAATGTATCTTTAACATATTGGGGCAGCCTAGATAGTTGTTGCTGATAGTTCTTGATGTCCTTCCTTGCTGACCATTGCTGTCGTGACAAACAATGAATGGCTTTCTTGGTTCTGTGTTGTCACATCAGATCATCACTGCCGTAGAACTATTATCACCTGTAATTTCTGCTACATTAGCACCTATCATATCCGTAATGAAATGCTCTTCGCTGATTGATCTACAAAGCTTATAGCGTCATTACTATCATCATCATTATTATTATTATTATTATTATTATTATTATTATTATTATTATTATTATTGTTATTATTATTATTATTTTGCCAAAAAGTGCTATTCCTGTCACCTCGGAATCCATAACTTCAACGAGAGTCTCTCAGCACATGGATTTTTTTTTTATTTTTTTTTTACTATGACAGTAACTGACACAGTCTCTTCGCAGTAGTTAAATTTCTTTTTTGGCTGCTGCTAATACGTGTACTATCACGTGTACTTCGACTGCTGCTGACAAGAATGTTATCATTATCATCATCATCATTATTATTGCAGTCATTACTATCATTATTATAACAATAACTATCATCATTATTATTATCATTTTTATCAGTAGTAGTAGTAGCAAGCAGCAGCAGAAGGAAAAGTAATGGTAATGGTACCAGTAGTTGAGGAACTTACTGCTTGTTTACCAATAATTATAGCTTCACTACTACCAAGAAAATACCACTTCGACTATTCCAACTATTACTACTACTTCTACTACTACTACTACTACTACTACTACTTATACTACCACCGCTACTATTACTACTACTACTGCCGCTACTATTACTTCTACTGCTACTACTACTACTGCTACTACTACTTATACTACTGCTACTACTACTTATACTACCACCGCTACTATTACTTCTACTACTGCCGCTACTATTACTTCTACTGCTACTACTACTGCTGCTGCTACTACTACTACTACTACTACTACTTATACTACCACCGGTACTATTACTTCTACTACTACTACTACTACTACTACTACTACTACTACTACTACTACTACTACTACATCTCTACTACTACGACTACTACTACCACTAGTATACTGACAACTATTATACTACTACTTTCTACAAACTGTACTACTACTGGCTGTGATGCCACGATGCATCTGGTGATGCTTATGTTAATCACTTACAACGATTACAAACATCATCATCGTCTTCATCGGTATCGTTATCATAATCATAATCATACTCGTAAGCACAATTACACATCTGACAATAATCAAGACTATCACCTTGTCGATTTCCTCAATCAGCGATCTAGAATCCTTACCTCCGAGCTAGTAGGGCAATGACCTGCCCGCTGGCACTGGTGGCAAAGACCTTCTGCCATTTCTCGTCCTGGATGTTCTGCACTACGCCGGTGTAACGCCTGTCATCAACATCACTATAAAATATCGAGATGTTAGAAATATTAGCATAAAGGAAAAGAATAGAAAATCGCCATCTTCCCCCTCAGGCATGCAACCTTGTAATGTCCATACACTAGTGGTGGCCCGGGAAAATTAAAACTTGATACACCTGTATCAGGCCACAAACTGTCAAAAAAGGGTAATATTTTGGTGGCCCACTCTGGCACCTAAGATTCAAAATAGATCGTGTTTCCCTTTAATTCATTAATTAATTCATTTCATTTCATTTCTTTCCTTATTTTTTTTTATGGGGTGGGGAGACACGTGCAAGCATGAATATGAATACAAAGTACACTTATTACAAATATTAAAAGCAATATTCATATAATAATCATTGTACACATAGTTATTATAATCATAGAGCAGGGAAGAGATAATTACCTATATCATGAGTTATTTCAGGAGCATAACTTACACGTAAAAGTTGGATATGAATGCCCCACTGGGGATCTGGTGACTAAATTCCACCACCTGGTTATTGGAGTTGTCGTGACTGTAGGATGCGGTGACGGTGGTGCGAGCATAGCGCTCTGTGATATCCGATTCCACGTTGTATCGTGTGAGTTGAACGGGTGCGGTCTGGCAAAGATATATAAAAGTTGAACTCGCCAGGAGTTTCGTGAAAGGAACTTCGAGCTCTGTTCTCATCGGAATTGACACAATGTTTGCATTCTACAAGGCGGTTAGGCAACAACAATTCGAAATCAGTCGGACGAAAAAACAACATGCTAACATGCTAACATGGCTAAAAATGGTTCTAAGCTGTGGAAAAATGTATGTAAGGATAAGAACTTTAATAGGGCACTCAAACCGAAATTGCTCATTGAATGGTCCTAGGACTGTTTCATAGAGAATTTAGTATATGATTTTCAATGCGTTGTCGGTAATTATGTAACGTAATAATCGGTCCTTTTCCCAATTTAGTCTCGTGGTTATGTGAATATAAGCCGTAAGCCAGTCTTGTTTGTACAAATTATGTTCATCAATATTATTCAGGGCTCCATGGAAGACCACTATTTATTGGTGAATGGACTACCCTGACAAAAGATTAGAAATAAATAAATAAATAAATAAATAAATAAATAAATAAATAAATAAATAAATAAATTATGATAATACATTGTAGTTGCGTAGACTCTTCAGAATAGGACATTCAATTTTGTCTTCTGCGCACTTCCTGCTACAGCAATACTAAATCTCACCGGTGGAGTTTGTCTTGTTGTAGACCGTGGGGTTGTTGTAGGGCTGGTAGTGGTTGGCGGTTCTGTGGTAGTTGGGACGGTTGTAGTAGTAGGAATTGGTGTTGTCGTCGGCATGGTCGTAGTAGTTGGCTGAGTTGTTGTCGGTGTGGTCGTAGGTTGGGTCGTAGTAGGTGTTGTTGTAGGTTGAGTTGTTGTCGGTGTTGTGGTAGGTTGGGTCGTTGTCGGTGTTGTGATTGGTTGAGTTGTCGGTGTGGTTGTAGGTTGTGTTGTTGTAGGTGTGGTTGTAGGTTGTGTTGTCGTTGGTATGGTTGTAGGTTGTGTTGTCGTTTGTGTGGTGGTAGGTTGTGTGGTTGTAGGTGTTGTAGTAGGTTGAGTGGTTGTAGGTGTTGTAGTAGGTTGTGTTGTTGTGGGTGTGGTAGTTGGTTGCGTCGTTGTCGGTGTGGTAGTCGGTAGGGTCGTTGTAGGCATTGTCGTGGTGGTGGGAAGAAGGGTTGTTGGTGGCGGCAAAGTTGTAGGCGACGGACAAGCGACACCGCCAATGCCAATCGATTCGTCGACCACGCCAACATCTCCGTAGTCTGGTCCGATGATGTCCCAGCGCAAATTGGCGGGCCGGTTTTCCGTTATCACCTTGTTGTCGCCAACCATGACGGTGTTGGCCGTCGGATTGTCACCCCTACCTGCCGCGATGGGCGGTGAGTCTGAGAGTACCATGGACATGAGGGGAGTCAGCAGATTGTACCGCTGTGATATCTCCAGCGACCTGTCTATGAGTGCTCTCTTCTCTTCCGCGTCATTGGCCAACGTGAATTTGGTGAAAAGCTCACGCAACAACATAAATGCGTACGTGCGTTCCACAAAGTTCTCGGGCACATTTTTACCATCGAGCGATGGGGGTGGGTTCTGTAAAGAAAAGGAAAAATACAGACAACTATAATCAATGAACAGAGCATAATATATTATACTGTTGATCTTTCGACTTGGTCCTAGAGAAAATATCTTACTCTATATTTCTGTTGGTAAGTTTGTTTTGTTTTTGTTTTTTAATACTTTGTTTGTTCTGCATTTATGTATTCATGTAAGGAACACGGCAAAAAGGCCGTATTTCTCACCTGTGTTAGCGTAAGAGTGTGTTTGAATTGTTCTCGAAATGACGTATTCAGAGCGTGTAGGTGTACACTGAGTTTGTGTCAGAAAGTCAATGAGTGTGTATGTGTTTGTTTGTGTTTGTGTTTATGTGCGTAAATATGGGGATAGTAACGTTCTGTACACTATGCTGATGTACAGACATGTTTGCTCAATTTCCACATACCGTTAGGCTGACATTGTCGGCAATCTGGACATGTCCCCCAGCACCGACTGCATTGATGACGATGGGGAGCGTCTCAAGATCTTCACTGCCGAGCAGACCGGTAATCGTCAACTCCGTGCCGTTAAAGAAATTGGGGAAGTTTGTGTTCGACAGCGAATTCCCCACGACAGCGTTGTTGAGGTATTGGACCTCGATATCGAAAAGCAGGGGGGAGGCGACCTCGCTGTACACTCCTGTAAGTCAGTGGGTAATCAATGACTTTTAGAGACATCAATAGGACGCCATAGATATTTGTATGAATTCTTTCAGTTACTAGTAAAGTTATAGATACATCGCTTCCTCGAATAGGAGATCACTTCCGACATCTTTTGTTGTAGCTCCATTATGATACTTATAGAAAGGAAAAGTAAGTGAGCAGGTTAAGTACACTGTAGAAAACCGTAAATCTGCTTTCTTAACAAAATGCATGTAGACAATAACTCCCGGCTGATAATTCATCCAAGGGAGTGAATTGTTCCCCCTAGCCCAAGCATTATACATGCAATTCTCGACACACATTCTTGCTGTAATACATAAGTCATTTATCATGCTGATGAACAAATGGTGGCAGATTGATTTGAACGTAACCTTGCAGTTGCGCCTCTGCTGATGACGACTCGTAGATTTTGCGCGAGATTCCGCGGTTCTGCAGGGCGAGTCGACTCAGCAGTTGCTGGTTGACGAGCTGACCGAATCCGAGGGTGACGAGAGAGCAGCGCCCTCTGTTGGCCTGCCGGACGTTTCGCTCGATGTCGATGGGGTTTTGGACACCCGTTGACGGTTTGCCGTCGGTCAGCAGGAAGAGGATACATACCATAGGGTCCTCCCTGCTCGACACCATCGATCCAGTCGTATCAAGCAGCCTGAAACCTTCCATCAAGGCAGCATTCAGGTTTGTACCTGCATACACAAAAGATCAAGATATTGCTTGAACATTACGGTTTCCCACATCTTTATGCCATGGCATGTTTTATTCAAAGCGGAAGCTGTAGACTCAATCAAATGTATTTTGAAGCTCATGTAGGTCTGTACCTATAAAGGTGATATTGTGCTTGTCTTTTTTTCCCAAAATTTGTATCAAAGCCTGCTTATATTCAAACTGTTTGAAAACTGCATATCACATCAAATTACTTAAAGGAGATTACACACTCTGAAACGTTTGTCTTTCTGCCCAATTAGTGTTGTGGGAAACACTTGTGATTGAGTGCAAACTATGATTGATCAGTTCTTTTTCGACTACGATTGAACTATCTAGATTTGATGTGTGTGTTTGTGTGTGTATGTGTGTGTGTGTGTGTGTGTGTGTGTGTGTGTGTGTGTGTGTGTGTGTGTTGTGTAGCGGCTATTACATACCTGCTTTGTGACGGAATCTATTGACATAGTTGTTGGCCTCTCTCACGGTAGTCGGGGACACGTCCACCATCTGATCAGTTTTCCAATAGTACACTTCGTCGGAGAAGGGCATGATGTTGAAACCGTCCTCGTCGCCCATTTGGCTGATGATAGCCGACATGGCACGTTTCGTCTGCCGAAGCTTCCTCGGGTACATCGAGGCGCTGAAGTCGAGCACGAACACGACGCGCTTCTTGATCGCGCTCATTCCGCTAGGCGCGAAGCGGTGGATGAAATTGAGCCCAGAAGTCTGAGTTCAGAGGAGGTAACAATTTGAAGAACTTTTAAGGCATAATGCATTTAAATGACTCTCGCACTTCGTCCTACAAAAAAGACAACGAAAATATAATAAATCGGGTAGGAAATTATTTCTGTAAAGAGTGAAAACTCAGATCAATACGAACTTGTTAAACGTGGTTAAAGAGGATGATTTCCTCATTAGCCAATTAGGCAGGGCATCCTCGCCGTTGAATATAGAGAGCTTATGATAGCTGTTTCTGAGCAAAGTCATAGGAATACGTACCTGCTTTAGTGATAAGATAGTAAGCTGCCTAAATGACATCATAAGGTGGTTGAGTAAAATTACGATAATGTACAAATGTCAGGACTGTGCAAGTGAAACAAGTTGTACTTTTTATAAGTGCCAAAATGGAACACGTGGATTTTCATGTTTTAAAGTCTTAATTGACAATATTTTCTTCTGCTGAACGCAAGCCTAGTCTATAGAAATATATCCACTGTGGTGGGCCAGAACAATACTGCGTGAAAGGGTGTATTTCCATAGTGTCACGCCAACGGGATTATCGTATGAATTGAAGCCTGCGGCTTCTAAATGGCACGATGATGTTTACTTAACTTCTTGTAACCGTGTATACCCTTGTTTTTCTAATTACCGGGTGCTGGCACATTTGGAGCGGTCCGTTTCTGTATTCTTGCCCTAAATAAACAGCCTTAATGACGCCATAGGAAGTTACTACCACAAGTTTTTTACTTACAAAGACATGCATGGCGATCTCACACGCAAAGTCAGATTACTACTGTCTCACTCTCAACAATATCATGCATAAACACCAATGTTCACAATATCACAACGGACACACACTCTCTCATTAATTCTTCCTCAAATCCCCGTTTCTCTCTTTCGTACTCCAACACACATCATTCGTAGCTACTCCCGATGAAATATAAAAGTTTATGAAAGAGAAGGATGATGACTAAAAGATAATTGACAAGGATGTATACAGAAAGAGTTCTTGGTCTGTCTCAATGACAAGAGTTTGGAGATATCTGTTGTGACTGTCATTAAGAAAAGGCAATGTTAACATATTTTACATCTGTAATCATTTTGCCTAACAAGGCATTTACTTGCCTATATGGAAAAGATGAACCAAAGACAAGTTGTAATGTCATTGGAAATAAAAATAAATCTGAACTACTTCTAAATGAGCGTGAATTAATTAATTCTTTTAATGTCTATGCAGGTTACAGCATCCAGGATCATCCAGATGCTACATGTTATAACTTGTGTTATCATATCACCTTAATCAGAAAAGAAAAAAATATCGCTAGGATTACACAAGATGATGATGATAATTGTTGTGGAAATACAACAGTTATTTGCTAAATTGCCTCTGGCTTGCTCTGGAGCAACCAACTCTGACAAGATTTCTTTTTTTTTTTTGAGTTTCTGAATTGTTTATGATAATAAAACTTGTGATTTAGAAGGAGATGATCAAACACCATTATCATTATACACACCTAAACCTCGCCTACTCCCACCATTATCATTATTCACACCTAAACCTCGCCTACTCCCACCATTATCATTATACACACCTGAACCTCGCCTACTCCCACCATTATCATCATACACACCTGAACCTCGCCTACTCCCACCATTATCATCATACACACCTGAACCTCGCCTACTCCCACCATTATCATCATACACACCTAAACCTCGCCTACTCCCACCATTATCATTATACATACCTGAACCTCGCCTACTCCCACCATTATCATTATACATACCTGAACCTCGCCTACTCCCGATTGTTGAGCCAGGTCGTATCGCAGAATAAAATCAGCAAATATACCGTCCATTCCGTAATGGTTCCTGTAAGTATTCTGTGCGTCCATGTCGGGGGTGAACTCCAGCGTGAAACTGCCATAAGCTGCGGACGAAGACCCTGACCCCGATGCCGAGCCCGATGCTGAGCCCGATGCTGAGGCCGACGACGACAACGCAGACCCAGTTTCAAGGTAACTATCCAAGTCGTACATTCTACCAAAGGAACTTATGGCGGCTGTAGTTTGAAACGAGAAATCATAGTGATGAGTGTCTTAGTGCTCGCTTTTCGAGTAGCGAATGAAACCCGTATAGACATGTGGATTGAGTGAATGCAGCGGTATTCGTATAACACGTCAGTTTGAGGAAAGTCTGACAATTCATCAAGAGATGATGAATTGTTAAAGTTTCTGTGCAGCCATCGTTGGATGAGAAGGACTACTTAGGTCTACAAAGTATGATGTAAAGTATGTACAAGTATATTAGAAATAAAATTCAGAGGATTCTACAAAATTTAATTTCTTATTATAAACTGAAAAGTACACGTTCACTCGACTTGTTACTGACATATAATGTTAAGGATAATAACTATCTCCCTGCTTCCTAAAAGAGGTAAGTCAATTTTACAACTGCTGCGAAAAGGAAGGAGCCAGCCACACACACACACACACGCACATACACACGCACACAATAAAAAATCTTATGGCTGTAACAGCTGTATCGCATAGAATATAGAGCTGGGTATACTAGAGCGTCATTTTAATCTGAGACTGCAACACAAAGAGTACAGTATCACCACTTCTGAAAAAACAAGCTTAATTTGATGCAGTGAAAACGATTGCATTCACTGAGCGAGAGAGAGAAAACACCACCACCAACAACAACAACAAAATAAACCCCAAAACACCGTCATGATGGTATCTGTGTTACAATGCGTACAGAAATCCAAAATGATGAAGAACATGGCCAAAGTGAACCCACGTAAAGACATGAGTATTTAAAACGTACTGTTACTAGCCTCAGCTGAGACGCTGGAAACGAGGAGAGAAGTGGCCGACAGGGAGAAGTCTCGCGAGTCGAGCCCGGCTTCAGAGCGCACTATTCCCTGTGGCTCTGTCACCTCGGCTGCTATCTTGAAGTTCTTCACTGCCTGGTGAGGGTTGCACAAACAGCGAGATCAAAACAAAACGAGATGCTTTGTGTGTTTGGTATATCTCAGAGCTAAGTAAATTGAATGGTAAATGTGCGTTACGAATATTAGACGAAAGTTGAAAATATCCCTTTTAACTAAAATTATAGCCGAGGAAAGTAGGCAGGTATGAAAGAAAACTTTTTTCCCTCTCTTGTTAGGCCAATACAGAGACCAAGTTAATCTTTGAGACTTTTTTTTTGTGTCACAATTTTGGTTCAATATCTGACTATCGTCACAACAAAGACATCAAAGCCAGTGTACTTCACAGTCACACTCATGACTGGATTACTCGGAGACACCAGGGGCTTAATCTCAGAAATTGTACCTTGCTGACTGGGCTGAAATGGGAACGTTAACGTGTAAAAATCCCCCCCCCCCCAAAAAAAAAAGGGATCGAAAACCCCCAGCATGTAACACTGTTGAGAAGTATGATGTCACTATAGCTGGAGATCTACTAATATTCATTGTAATTCTCTATGTATATTGTCTGCATTATAGTAAATTTGTAAGTTATAAACTTCCATTTTGTAAGCGTTAGAAAATAAATTTCGAGCCATCTTTTCTTTAAAACCTTCATTATTACGCATTTTTAATGACTAGGGTAGCATGTTGAACCATGAATTTGAGTTTGTTGCTTTTTTTTTTTTTAAACTGGAAGCAATGTTAATGTCCTTTCGTCGTACCCTCCCACAGGGAGAGAATTGTCTTTGAATTTCTCTGTGTGAAAAAGTTTGGAAAACCACTCTTGTGATACCTGTCCCGGTCTTATGCTTATCCTCTGTGTATACCATCCCGACTGGCGTTCCAGGAGCTCTTGGTACTGGATGATGACTTTGACGGTTTTCTTACGGGGAACTTCTATCTGGACAGTGAATACGTTGCGTGTCTGCTGACCCCTGATTGTGACATAAGCATCGACAAGAAAAAAATTGCAACGTAGAATTTACAAGCGCGATTGGAAAGTCCCCATTCATCAAAATGTCTGCATTTTACCCCCCCCCCCCATTTTGCTCCTACCTTATAAACAAGCTAAAAGATTGAACATGAAATCAAATGAAAAAAATCAGTTAAATGAGCTACACCATGGCCCTGTCAATCGAAGTTGAAAACCTGCCTAACAGAAATAAGATTTGATGCATAACAGTATTCATATAGATAAAATCAATGCATTATTCTTTAAAGTCTTATAAAGCAGCAAATTTACAAGGGCTTTTTTTCTTCATCTATAGTACACTTACTTACTTCTTAAAGGGATGGTATAGCTTTGGTTGAGATGGGGGTTCAAATTTGATTTTTTTTTTTGCGAGATTATTAGAATCTACTTATTAAATATTAAACAACATTCAATTACAAGGGGTAGTCAAGGTTTATTTAGTGTAAATCGGAAATCCAAAAACAAAGTAAAGCAAATTGGCCTTGATAAAATGTTGGTCCCACCTTTTATTAGGACATCTTTGTTTCTGGATATCTCAGCCATTTCAAAACCAATTTTCATCAAGTAAACTTTGAATACCTCTTAGAATTGTATGCTTTTTCATATTTCAAAAGAGCTTTCTCATTATCTCACAAAAAAATTGGAAATCTGAAGCCCCGTCTGAACCAAAGCTATGCAATCCCTTAAAGTAAATTCTTTCAATTTCAATCCAATTTTAATTTCAATTTCATTTTTATTGTCCAGTAGGATATTGTTTTTGCTTCAAGTCGGTGTGCATTAACACTTAAAAAACATTGAACAGGATCATAATCACAAACCATGGAACTCAAATTCAATTTGAAACAAAATATACAGCGTACAGTGTACTTGCAAACAACCAGAACGAAAGGGGTTCAAAAGAAGCACGTACCGGAGATAAATCTATGCAACAATATACCTGCTGTACAAGTATGTGGTTACAAAAACAATGCGTGTGTTGGGATGATTTTCAATTCCAATTACCATATATGCCAAATATGCGGTAGCAAAACGGTGCATGCACCAGGGATAACCCTGTAAGTTTTTCTCATATAAATTTGAATAGGTTTCTATAGAGCTGCATTTCAGAGTATATGTATGTAATGTTATGTAAGTTTAAAAAAAAATAGTATTTCGCCTGGAAATGACAGAAAATATGAAAAATACACTAATTTTATTGCACAATATATATATATATATATATATATATATATATATATATATATACATACATATATATATATAATATATATATATATATATATATACATATATATATATATATATATATGACAGTGCTATCGAGCACAAGGTAGTTAGTTGCATATTTACCCTGTTTTGTAGTGGGCCTCGGCAATGGTGGCTATTATGACGTTAGAGGGTCTTGATGACGCAGGAACGATACAGCGATCCGCGGCGTAACCCGTGAACGTTTGTGAATCGACGATACTGAAAGAGTCGGCGGAGATATTTATGTCATTATTTTTTTTTTTCAGCTTTATTTTTCTTTGTTTGGTGGCAATAGGATGAACGGATATTTAAATCAAGTTTGTCCGACCATTTAACCTTTTAAATGTTTTCATGTTGCTTAGCTGGGGTGAAATATGGCCAAACATTTATTTTGAATATGTATTTTCTGCCAACATTTTCGAGCCCTTGCTCGACCCAGGCAAAAGGGGGGAAAACTCAGAATGTGGTTTAAAACAATAACACAATAATGACTCACTCAAACCTCATGTATAGATATCAACTCTCTATATTGAAACTTTATCGAAATGTCAAAAGTATATCTTTAACATAAATCTGCAAGCAAACCCAATATATTTCACAATATAACAGATAGCGATATGGCTGAAAAGAACATTGACTCCCTTAGGGAGAGTAACGATAGTAAAATCTTTATTGATACCCAAACTGAATTATTTGCTTTTATCTCTTCCAGAACCAAAATTAGAAATTATGAATGATGTTAACCGATCTTTTTATAAATTTATATGGCACGATAAACCTGATAAAATAAGTAGGAAACAAATGTGCCAATTATACAGTGATGGTGGGGTTAAAATGACAGATATTTTTATACATTCTAAATCACTCAGAATATCATGGATAAGAAGATTCTTTTGTTATCCAAGTAACGAAAATTTCACTTTACATATGTTCCAATCATTCTTGCCTCCATCATACACATCTCTCCACTTATTCATGGGGGCTGAACATTACAAAGAATTAGCCATTTCAATGCGCAACCCATTTTGGAAAGAGGTATTATGGTTCACTATAACGTCTTGCCCTGAAAGGGCACATAGAAATATATGCTGTGTATGTAGATGATTGCTTTTTGTCTTCTTCTCTTTTTCTCTCTTTCTCATTCAATGTAACTTTTACAAGACAAAAGCAACACTTATTATGTGAATACATCACTGTAATTTATTAGTATAAATACAGTATGTGCATGTATGTATGTGTCTAAGTATAGAGGTATGTCGAGTTGATCTGGCGAGACTAGTATCCGGAGGTTTTTATCATCTCCTCCCCTTCCTTTCTTCTTCTTCTTCTTCTCTCTCTCTCTCTCTCTCTCTCCCTCTCCCTAACCCTTATTCCACGAGCATCATGTTGGACCCTCTTGTTTTTCTTCACTATAATGTTATTTGTTATCGGTTGCCAAACAGTCAAGCGTTGTGCTTATTATTGGCAATCGTTCTGTATGCAAATTATTAACACGTTACTCATGTAATTATACTACAGATGTATTGCATAATTGATAAAAATGATGAAAATTGTATAAAGTATACTACCGGTATTTTGTACTTTGTTAATGAAATTGCAGAAAGTTGATGTATTTGAAAAAAAAATGGCATACAGAGAATAAATAAATCAAATCAAATCAAATCAAATTATTAGCCTTTTCAGATTTAACTCAGTCCATTGTAGATAATATCGCATGTCAACCCCTTTGGAACAACCTTAGAATACAAGTTAATAATAATGTAATTTATTATAAGTCATGGTGTGCTAAGGGGGTACGTTTTGTTAACGATGTTCTAGAAACAAATGGAAAATTTCTTTCATATTTTGATTTTCAACGTAAATACAATGTACAAGTAAATTTTCTTCAATATTATGGTTTGTGTAATGCTATTCGATTTGGTTATAATAAAAATGTCATACCCAAGATTATGGAACCTACATGTATTATCCCTGAAACATTGTTTTTAATACTGAAAGTGGAAAAAAGGTTGTGCACATATCTACCAGGCTCTCTTGAAACATAAGACAAAGGAATGTAAAAGTCTTATAACATTGAAACAGGAGTTTGATTTTGACTATATCATTTGGAGTTTTTATTACCAAATTCCCTTTTATTCAACTGTCGATGTAAACATGAGATGGTTTCAGTTCAAGATGCTAAATAGAATTTTTTATATGAAAGACGCTTTATTGAGATTTAAATTAGTAACAGATACTTATGTACTTTTTGTAATAACAGCGAAGAAACAATTATGCATATATTTTGTTCTTGTATATATTCAAACGAGATATGGTCAAAACTTGAGCTTTGGCTGTCCCGTAATGCTATTCATATTAAGCTTACAAATCAGAATAAATTATTTGTTTTTTATGGACGTAATAACAGTGCCCTCAATTGCATTATGATTATAGTAAGAAAAGAAATTTTTACAGCCAAATGCAAAAATTGTTTGCCAGTTTTGAACAAATCATGTCAGCGATAAAAAGTTATTATGATATGGAAAAGTATATATGTAAAACAAATCTGAAAGAAAAGAAATTTATGAAAAAGTGGTTACATTTTACTAAATGTTTCTGATTGTGTTTTATTATGAAATGATTTGTCAGGTAATTCTCTGACACTTTGAAAAGAATTTGCAATTTATAATTGATTTTTGTAACTGTTTACTGTTCTTATTGTATTTAGAATGGCCAAGAATATCATGTGTTAAATCTGCATGTACATACATATCTCTTTTTGTATATATTTGTGTGTATGATATTATTCAATAAAGGAACCCTGTGGAAGGGGAAAAATGAAAAAAAGAATATTTCACAAGATTGTATATATTTTCATGACTAAAATGCTACATTGTTTGACTATACATTTACAAACATCAAATATCCAAATCAAAGGTTTGAAGAGATGATTACAACTTGTTGTTTGATACTAATATTGAAACAATTATCGTACTCTAAAATTTACGCCGCTGAACGTTATGCTGCTTTTTACATCATGTTCCCGGCGGCCACGGCAGTCCCGTTTGCCGGAGACGTAGTGCGCCGTGGGTAGATGAGACATTCCCCTTTTCGTATTCTAGTCTTGTTCGTTCCAGTCCTCGCTCCGATGAGCAATATTATAGCTGTCAAACGCTGTTAGCACGGCGTCTGGTCAGGCTAGACTATCAATATTACCCGTCACGTCCCGCTACGGACCGCCTCCAAGTTTTATTACAGCCCAATGTACGTGCCGTCGTGTTTTGTTGCGATCAACCGTTTTATTACGGCGTGCAGGGATTTTCATTAGCACCGGGACTGCCGTGGCAATTTTTTTTTTTTTGATGATTTAAAAATCTGACACGGCATCCACGGCAACCACGGCCTGTCACGTTTGCCTATCCCGTCTCACCGCGTTGTTTCAAGTCCATCCCGTTTTGTCCACCGTGACCTGAAACATGACTGCCGTGACAGCCGGGAACGTGACGTAAACGCAGCATTCGATAGCTGACATGACAAACTCACATGTCGAATTGTGAGATGTATGAATTGGCAGGGAGAAGTATGTCGAAAGGGATGCTTTGACTAACGGCCGCCAGGTTCCTCACGTTTATCTTGACCGAGGTTTCGGCGAAACGTACGGCAATCTTCGTCTCGACGTGGAACATGGTGATTTTCATCGGGATGGGCGTCTGCGAAGTGGATCATCAATAACGTGGAAAAGAATACTGGTATGCTTTTAGAGTTAACCGTTTCCCAATAAGACAAAAAAATTAAGAAAAAAAAAAGTCATTTGTACCAACAGACATGACGATTTTTGAATTCACTGGATAAGCATCTGTGACGCAATGATTATTCATGTTACCTCTGTATATGCTGTTTGGTAGCACATCCATCTGACACCAGGTCTGGTATTTTGGCAAAACTAACAGAAAAAAAAAAATGTTAAAATATGCAATGCAAAGATCCCATGCCTTTTTTTTAATAAAGAAATGGATGCTCCCCTCCCCCCCCCCCCCCCCAAGTTGACACACCATTCTGGTCAACTGATCTACGCAAGCTCATTCTTTTTTTCTTTTTTTTTTTCTTTTTTTTAACATGAAGTCCATAAATTGTTAAGTCGGGCAAGATTATGCCTTATGACACTTTTAAAAAGAGTGAACTGCCTTAAATCAACCGAGAAAATATACATGGTCATTTGTATCAATGTGCACTATAATTACGAGCTGGCTTATTGTATTATGGGTATACGTACATCTAATATGCCATCGGAGAAACGTGTTTGTTTTGTTTGTTTTTTTCTAAATAAAGTTTGAAACAAGGAATGCAGTATTGAGTAATAGCTCATTCTAGTTTGCATTAAATAATTAAAAGCAATGTTTGCCAAATCACTTGATAGTTTTTTGGTAATACTTTACAATTGTTGGCAAGAAAAAACAACTGGAAGAGTAACTGAAATCAATGCCAGAATGCCATGACAATGCAGTCAGAATAGGAGGTGCAGTCTCTTATTGACTCATTATTCAGGGACTCGTATTGAAAAGGAAATCTACCTGCAACCTTCGGTTGATTACTAGCTCTGACCAAGGAAAATCAGTTTCATATGTTGTCACTGTTTTGTGCCAAAGCAATTTGTACTCTTTGCCATGCCAATATAACAATAGTTGAATATTGAGGTCTTACACTATCAGTTGCAGCATACAAACAAGAAAGAAAAACAAAGCTGTTCATTGAGATTTCATGTTTTTTGCATACATTTTATCGATAGATATCTGATTAAGTGTTATTAAACCGAATTATTCTTATTCTACTGGTACACATACTGACATAGTTGGGCAGAAACGTACCAAAGCACCGCTTAATGAATATAATTATTGGTCATCGACAAACTGGTCATTCGAAGAAGCGCTTTAATTACAATAGGTTTTGACATTTCTATATGAAGGTATCAACAAGGATGTGCATATCACATCTACACTTTTTATTTATGTTTTGATAATTTGCAAGTATAATTGGTAAAACGATACTTACGGTTGTCTGCCTCCTAACACGCGTTAGAAACTCCTCCTGTATCACAGGTAAAGAAGAAAATACGTGACAGTAATTTGAAGCACGAAGACAGAACAGCGTTTATAGCAAGATGGTCGATTGAGTCTATAACTGATCTAGGGAAGCAAAGGATTCAATGACTTAAATGTTGATCATAACCTTATTGATAAAGGAAGTCAGAGCTCTATGACGGTCCCATTGGTATTTTGTTGGTAATGTTCTATGACCTGTATTGTTATCGTTGTCCCCCGAAGTAACAAACACTGACAAAGTATCAGTCCTAGTCTCGCTCGTTTTGTTCCTTTTGCTTTATTTTTTCTTTAGAATTGTTTCATTGACCTTATCATTATGCATTAAATGATATCGAACATTAAAACCAAGCACAAGTCTTCTTAAACCCTCATTCCACTTTTCAGAACAAAACTCCTGTTAGTAGATTGTTTCATCTCAACGTCACGTGCCATCAACTGGCCTCACACTGACAGCGAGGGGAAATGAATTTCCTCACATTGTATACTTAGTGTATCAATTACTATCAAACTTTGTTGTTGTTTTTTCTCCTCACTGCAATAATAACACCCTCGCTTCGAAGAAATTGTTCACTGACTTTTACACACTCACCGCAGCTTAACGTAACAATCTATGTCATAGGAGAATCAAACTATAGGACTAATGTAACACTTCCTGACGTCATAAACGTTTGCCGCGGGAGATAGCCCTCCTTATTTGGGTATCATCGACTTAATTTCTCAGTGACATTGTAACAAGCAGCAGCTTCATCCAGACGTTGAGATGCTACCATCAAAATTACAACAATTCTCCTTATCACCTGAAGATTAACGTGAATAAGAACAGCTCACAATCTAGAGCTACCATCGTATACTGCAAACGCAGTTGACGCTGAATTGAGGAGGTCTAGTTGTTACACTGTTATGTATGATCATGGAAAATTCAAACTTAAAGGGAAGATAAACCCAAAGAGCAATGTGGATTGAGTGAAAGCAGCAACATTAGTAGAACACATCAGTGAAAGTTTGAAGAAAATCGGACAATCGATGCAAAAGTTATGAATTTTTAAAGTTTTGGTGTTGGAACCACTGGATGAGGAGACTACTAGAGGTTATGACGTATGAGTGGACAACAATACAAAGAAAATATAAAGGAAATTCGACAAAAATTCACTTTTCTAGAATTATGAAAGAGCAATGGACCAACCGCTTTCAGAAAGCAGGGGGAATGATTGCTACTCTTAACATATGTCAACATCAAGTTGATGGAATTTGTAATTTTCATGAAAAATTGATTTTTATAGTATTTTCTTTATATTTTCTTGGTATTCTTGTCCACTCATACGTCATAACCTCTAGTAGTCTAATTACGCTTCTTTGCAGGATTGCATCCAGCTGGAGATTCTCATCCAGCGACCATTTCAATTCACTGACTAGATGATTCTTGGTCGTCTGTTTGTAGTAATCAAACACAATAATGGCCCGAATTCACGAAGGTGGTACAAGAAACCATGGTTTAAACCATGGACAATTTGTATGGAGCGCTAAGTGTCGTATGGCCTATTTCGTTACGAAATCAGTTCTTTCGTCGACGAAATGTTTATTACGTTAACGAAATTATCATTTCGTCGACGAAATGTTTTCATTTCGTTACGAAATGATTATTCGTTGACGAAACGACTGATTTTGTAGCAACAAGTCTGAAGTTTGCAGCGACGCTTGCTAGCCGTTGTATAGCCGTGTTTACACCCGTATTCGTGATAATGATTAGGCCTAGGAATTAGATAGTGTCATATAATTATGTGAGAGCTAGAGGCTTGTAGCTAACGGTCAAATAAGCAGCAAACAAATTACCCTTGAACGGAAGTTCCCTATTTCCTGAGTTCTTGTGGTTTCATACTGAAAAGCAATCGACAGCGATGTAACATCCTACCCCCATAGTTTAACCGAAGGGCAAAGTAAAAATAATTAGATCAGTTACCATGGAAAGGATATCTTAATTGTTATCCGGACCAGTAATATAAAATTTGATGGTTCTCATTAAATAAAACGTCAATTTATCCATTCGTGTAGGTAGACTGAGAGCATTCCATGCATGCACGCAACATTGATGATGCCGGAAATGGCTAAAAACATGGAAAAGAGGGAAATTCGTACCACTCAACATGTGGAGAGAGAAATGGTTCATGTTCGCTATCTGGTGCTTTACATTGATTTTAAATCGCACTCCTTCTTTAGGTTAACCTTAGAGGATGACAGAAGTTTCATCAAAGTCAGACGTAAATTAATCATATCGTCATGGAATTCTAAGAAATTACATGTTTTCACGAAACGGTATCATGCATGGAACAGCGGCTTGGAATCAAACTGAAACATATCCACATCAGATTAAGTGCATGGATTTGTTGATAAGTAAACAGATACAAATTCTTCTCTGAAAAAATTGTTAGAACACAACAAGAATTTTCAGCGAATGAGCAATTTCATGTTAAAAAAGGAAGATTAAGAAAACATCACTTCGCAGGTCTTGAAAGGCAATTTTTCCACCTTAAATAATTTACGTGATTATGTATAAGTGCGACTCAAAGTACTTCTTCGTGACGGCACGTGAAACCTAGTTACCTACTTCATTTCCTATCTGACGTTCGATTGATTTTGCTTCGTTCATTAAAATCAATCTACCTATGGACTGAAGTTGCACTTCAAGAACGTAGATATGTAGAGATAGATGCAATACCTGTACCGTATGTCCCCTCCCCCACAAAAAAAAGAAAAAAAATCAATCTGATTTTCTGCAACGATAAATTAAAAAACAAACAAACAGTGATTCAATCATAGTGCTTTTTCGACGTTACAAACTATAACTTATTACCAAAATTTTACAAGAAAAACCATCCGATTTCCTTCAGCGGTCACAGAGAAAAGCTGATTCCTGTCGAGCATGTCAGGAATACCTTCCCTCCAAGTTTAGTCCATTGTGTTGCAAATGGATGCCAAGAGTATCCAAGTGCTAAACTTAAATGAAACAGACCCACGACATGGTTTACAATGATCCACATTTCATTGTAACCATTTTAACCACACTGAATGGGGGTTTCTGAAAGAGGTATTAGGTAAGAAGTTATAGTTTCATACCATGAAATAGCATTTAGATTGTTTAATGATTTTGAAAGTTATAAATGCAAAATTCGATTTTTTTTTTTTTTTTGGGGGGGGGCATACTGTATTCGTGTTTAGGACGGTCGGCAGTGATGACTTCTTTCGAATCGTTTATTTTATGTCGTTGGTGATAAGACTGAAACAATTTACCTTATGCTTTTGTTATTGTTATTATTACTATTATCATTATTATTATTATTATTATTATTGTTATTATTATTATTATTACTGTTATTATTATTTATCTATTTACTTATTTGTTTATTTATTTATTTGACCATAATAGATTTGATTGGATTGAAGTTGATTTGATTTGGTTTGATTTTACCATAATTTTATATGCATTATGTATACAATTGAATAATAATAATAATAATAATAATAATAATAATAATAATAATAATAATACATAACATTTATAAAGCGCTTAATATCATATTTCTAAGCGCTGAATATGTATAGATACAGATTTTGGGGAAGAAAAGAAAATGAATTATATACGGAGGTTATCTGATAGACCTGTATTGCAACCGGTCCTACAATGGACGTAACGTGAACCATCAGATACAGTGTTCTCCTGAGCGGTTGACATTATGAATTTCATTGTCTGATTGAATTTCCAAGTATGCCTGGACATACTCAAGTAAACTATCTTGTGCTTATGCAGAAACGTATGAAGAACAGATGTCAATAATCTTGAAATCTTCAAAAATAATTGTTTTTAGACAGAAATTGAAGTAACCAAACCGTTAAAACATTATGTTGTAAAATTATGACTCAGGCATGACTATAATTCTATTACGAGTTCGTCTGAATTTCCTTTAAGTCAAAACGTACGGGGGGGGGGGGTGATATCATAGCGGAATGTAACATTTAAAAAACAAAACAACCAAACGTGAAGCTGACATCATCCAATCATCGATAGCAGTCATTTGTACGTGACAAATCTCACAAAAGTTCGTAACTCGCAGTTACGAAATGTAGTGTGCGCATAAATCCCGTGCAGGTTGAACATGGCCTGTTATATCAGATGTCAGAATCCATGACCCTTGATGACAACATAATCTACGTTTGACAAGCAGGTTTACCAATCTGTGTACTGGAATCACATCATCGTGGATGATCATTTATACATGTACACTGTCTGTCAAGTGTGAAATGTTGCTCATGCTGCTCAGATATATCGATAATCAATGAAGAAAGTACAGCGACACCGGATCCAAAATATGCCGACTGTAGCGTGGCTACTTCCTGGTGGGTTGTATTAAAGCGTGCCAGAGAGTTGTAAAAGCGTCGATTAAATGTTGAATGCAAGACATAAAACCTTACATTTCTTTTCCATCAGAATTTTGTTTCTCTTCCAAAACCTCGTCTCTCATCGAGCCTTTATATTTCGTCGGTTTATGAATATCTTTAGAAACCAGCCTGCCATGTTTCTGTTATATTAATGTGACTAACAAAAGACATGGCGAGGGAACATGCAAGTTATGCTGAGTCGAAGGGAAGGTGCATTCCAATGTCTTTTGTTAAACATTTCAGTACTTTAGCAATGATTGACAGATGAGGTCATCTCAAGAATATTATTATTAATTGGTTTGGAGGTTTTTTGTGGACGTTCCCAAGTAATCTGAAGAAATATATAGAAGAAAAAATCGTTAAGAATATATGTAATGTTTCCAGATATTTGTTTCACCGCAAAAGTGATGTTGAGGGTATCATAAATCAACACAAATCAACTAGCATTTGGATTTCAGGGCCCCTTTAAAGATTCAAGATGATCAAATTTTTCCCTCTTTCAGATGGCAATCTTCTTTTTCGTTTCTTTCAACTGACAATTAATGAGCCGTTTAATTACTTTAAGCAAAATGAGAGGTGAGTCACTCTTTTGAACTTTCTTTACAGTCTGTATCCATACATCGCGAACAAATGCCGAAGTTTCAATATTGATCATGATGTCGCAAGTTCGCAGTAGTTTGCTATCTTTTACCTCACTTAAAACGGTCTTTATTCTACACTTTGGAGAATTCCCTTTACCCATAAATTTCAAATGAAAGATATTAGTAAAGAAACCTTGCAAGACGTTAGTTATAAACATATCATATACTTTAATTGAACCATTTACATAGGTCAAATGCTCACCAAGGATAAGGCTGTTGTTTTTCAGAATTTCCTATTATGACATTTCAGTGTCAAACGCTTCATCATAAAAGAAAAAAAAAGAAAGAACATACACACAGCCAGTGCTACTTTTTAGCAATTAGCCAAGAAGAAGCTATAAACAGCATTCACAATTTTGTTACTACAAAAAGTAGAACCATAAAAAAGGGAAAAGCAATCGTGATACCGCTGTCACGTTGATCAAGATGTTTAAAATCTCCGTTGAGATTGAGCGATACATGCGGTCAAACCTCATTGACAGCTAGTTGGCCGGGAAAACAATGCAAACCCTCATGCATGCACACAATCATGCAACTTTGCAGAAGAGCTTGAAGGGAATACTCGTCTTGCCTATTGAAATGAGGCTGTCAGCTGGCTTACCGAGGAGGAACGCTCCCGAGGATGCTCCGCCATCGCTTGCCATGTCGCCTCGGCTTGTTGGGCGACTGCTGGACGCGCTGATGATGCGATGGAGACGATGACGAACAAGAGGACCGACGTCTCCGAAGACTTCATGGTCGTTCCGGAAACCAAAACGTCCTGGATGAATATCCACTCGCATCCAGCGTCTCCTCTCCACTCGAGAGATGGATAACCTCCACTGATCGCAGCGAGTATTTGGATGCGTGTGCTCTTAGTGGCAGACGCGACCTGCTATGTCGGGACTCAATGTACGCCCCACCATCTACACGTTCAGCCCGTGTGGATAGGTGTGCAGAGTTGATTGAAAGAATGCCGAATTAGAGGGGCAACAGTTTGTGTTGGTGGTTAGTCTTCCGGTGGGTTATCAAACGACCGGCAAAACGGAGTTCCTCCCCCTTTGGTGTTAACACGAATGTTTTTTATCCGCGTTATACAATGTATCTAATAGCTCAAAGAGAATGGAGATGGTTGGCCATCTGTGGGAACGGCGTTTTGCGGTTTGGTCTTCAGATGTCAGAGTATATTATTCTGAGTACTTAGCATGCTTAGTATCTGACCCTGTGTGTGTTTGTATTCGTGTGTGTGTGTGTGTGTGTGTGTGTGTGTGTGTGTGTGTGTGGGTGTGTGTGTGTGTGTGGGTGTGTGTTTGTGTGTGTGTGTTAGGTGGGTTTATGTTGATGTAGCGGTGATGGCCCACTCTTATATAAACTTATGTCACGATTGATAAATGTCGTATATTTTCTTTTTTATATTTTTGTGGCAACCATATCATTAATCACGCTTTTGTGGTATCAATTCATCTTTTCTTTTTCTCACTAATCATTACCTTTCATTGACCCATCACACACCATCCAAAGCATTCAGACACTGCCCACACAATTTCCCATACACTTTATGTCAACCTGACGTTCGCTTCTTGCAAAGATTCTTGCAATTAAGAGATTAGTATTATAGGTATTAATTTGGTGTTTCAGTGAAAGCAACATCCTCCTGGCAGGAACAGTTACTATCCGTGATGTTCGTTATTCCGAAACACACAAATTCTGTATAGATGTTCATCAATCTGAAAAATGCAAGAGGGTTTGTAAATTCGAACATTCTGTGGCGTTTAGTCCGAAGGTTCTTATTTCCGAAGGTTCGATAGTCCGAAAATACAATATGGTTCGATCGCTATTCCGAAAATGAAAAAAAGAAAGAAAGAAAGAAGAAAAAGCACGAACTAATTGCGAACCTCATTTCGTTTTCGGATAAACGAACCTTTGGTATAACGAACTTTTCTATTCATTTGTGGATTAACGAACCTTCACAATAATGAAGCTCATTTTCGGTTTAATGTAAAGGCCTACTTTTCGGAATAACAAACCTGCGAAATAACGTACCTTCGGAATATCGGAATGAACTGTAATCATCCAGCAGATGAAGAGGAAATCCAACAAAACAAAACAAACAATAAACCGTCAGTAATCGGTGTCAAATTTATGTATGGCATATGCAGGAGACGCATGATCACCAGTTTCAAGAATAACTATATTCAGAAAATGTTAGGACAAGTACAGCGATTGCATGCGTGCATTGGATATTTCTCGCAAATACGAGTCCGACACTAAATATACAGCCTTGCTAATGATGATGGACAATGCGTCAAACCTTTATAGTACTTCCCGTAAGAATTCTTTTGTAGTTATTATCTTCTCACGGGAAGGAGACGCAAAGCCAGGATACCAGAGGAAACATCATCATAACTTTTTTGAATAGTTTATTTATGTATTTATCATTTACTTATCTATCTATCAATCAATCAATCAATCTATCTATCTATCTATCTATCTATCTATCTATCTATCTATCTATCTATATGTTTATATTCTCACGGGGGAGGAAGAGAGAGTATTTTCCAAAGTCTGCCTTTTCAAAAAGAGCAACCTTGGTAGCCATGGAAATAGCTGTCGATAGCCATATCAAACTATATGAGGGACAGAATATTTCAATTTGCATGTGGCCCTGGGAACGGGAAATGGAAGTGGATCCGTGCATCAGATTTCGGCCGTATTACTATGTGCAAGCATATACCATGTATAACCAGGAAGGTGCTCACCTCCCTGGTATAACCTGACACAGCGACCACTTGAGTGATTTCATCGTGTTCATATTGGTCTCCATTCTCTTTTCACTTCAGACTATACAAGATTATCACACGCCTCTAACCTGCTGCTTGTTTGTCGCGGGAAAACGCGCCATTGTGGTTGTAAGTTGATACTATGATATTCTATTGAATATGAATGAATATTGAATCTGATCATGGATATTATTCATGACGTCAGCGTCACCCACTAGTACTTGTCCTCTTTAAAGCGCAACTCGACACCATTGGCGTCCATTAGTATATAGGATAATCAAACATGATTTTAGAAGATTCATCAAAATAAGACCCGATGAATTATTTGAATCCTCATATAGCAGGCTTTGAAAGTTCTCCATGCCACGATATGATACATCTCTTGTCTGCTCAACCTCCACAAACCAGCTCACTCTGGTCTTCGTTCGTCTAATCCTCTGGTCCCCACAGCTAAACTATCATGGGAACATTTTATTAGAGCATTACGTCAACAGCTACTCGCTCACGGTACAGCCTTCTGGACTCAGTGTGAAGAATTGTGAGACTTTGAATGAATTCAAGAGAAAGCTAAATATGCACATCTAGATTGATACTCTTTCTGTATACTAGTAATCTGAACATTGCAGCTGCATGTAAACAACTGTCAGATTGTGTACTTCCGCCTAAACATTTGAGTGGATATGTTTATAATGCAACATATTAATATCCATATAGTATTATTGATAATATCATTATTATAGTTAAAATGATGATGATGATAATGATAATGATAATAATAATAACAATAATATGATAATAATAATCATAAGTTATTATTATTTTATAATAATGATAATAATAATAATTATTATTATTATTACTATCATTATTATCATTATCATTGTTACTGTCATGATTATCACTATCATCATCATCATCACCATCATAAAAATTATCATTATTATTACAACTTTGACTTCCTCTCTTGAACAAATATGTCAACATGAACATTATTATGCAACGTCCACAACGTGATAGCGTCACGTCCTAGCAAGAAACTATGCCATTCCACACAATCATTACCTTTCCTTTTAATATGTTTCATGAAGTTAAACAGAAAAAAAAAACACATTGTATTGGGGAAATAGTTGTACGTCCCAATTGCTCAATCATGTACCAATGGCGTGGATATCATGATGTTAATTAGCATAATGGGGGAGTTGTGTTATCTCTTTGAACACATTTCCACTTACAAGTCTGCGTGATTAATTCATTCAGA
Source organism: Diadema setosum (assembly GCA_033980235.1). Taxonomy (NCBI): domain Eukaryota; kingdom Metazoa; phylum Echinodermata; class Echinoidea; order Diadematoida; family Diadematidae; genus Diadema; species Diadema setosum. Next base: position 33,532,593 of record CM067060.1, read on the forward strand.
TTCACATTCTCTCCCTATGTACCAACTTCCAAGAAAATCGTGGGGGGTGGGGGAGATATACGTAGATATTTTCATCGAAAAGCCACCACTTCAGCGGCGAATTGGCATCAATACTAATTGTCACTAAAGCATTCCCCTTTTGTTAGTGCAAAGCTGTTCAACAATTGATATTATTTACCCAAGAGCTGGTATTTGACTCTATAGTTAATTTGATGTATTGCCTCTGCCGGTACGTCTTCTCCGTCAGACGTCACATGCCCTTGTTATATTAATTTTGATATTGTGAATACATTGTACATTGTATTATGATTCATTGATAATGTTGCGAACTTGGGGCAGTGCACTTCCGTGAGTTTGTAGACTCAGGTTCGCTATTCTGTTATTATAAGCATGGACTTTTTTTTTTTTTGAAGGTGTGCGTTTCATCTTTTTGTGGCTTCACTTGCGTCAACAATGTACTTTCAGTTTTCCTCTCAAGGGTACATCCGACACGTCCAATCTAATCCGCTCAATCCATTTAGATCCTATTTCTTGGAGAGACGTCTTCTATGGTGTTACACGTGACTGTCAAACAGTGCGGCAAAAACCGTCGGGGGATTCGGTGGTTTCCCGTTGTTCCCAATGACCGACACAGACCACAGGCGGACATCATAACGCGTTCATCACGAGATTTCAGAAGACAGCCTCGGAAACAGACAAAATCAATTTGAAAGAATATTCGAATTCCTCTCTCAGTTTGAAAAGATCAATCCTTCTGGTCAGTATTCTCTCCTATCTCTTCTTTCCTTCTCATCTGAACTTATCTGATTAATTTCCTGTATTCCTCTCTTATTATCTCCCCCTTCTTTCTTTAATGTTGCCGATCTGCAGTTTTAGTTGTTGTTGTGGTGCTTCATACCATTCCGATATGTATTATTGTTATACTAGTACATGTCTTATTATGAAGTAAATTGATATTTCTTTTCGGGATTTATGAGTAATACTAGCTATGCTTTTGATTTAGGTTCCTCACTTTGGTTCCTACGACTCCTAGACCTGCCATTTGTGGCAATTTTAAGTGATGCTATTAATATCATTGTTTCGATTATTTTTTTAAATAAAAAATAGACAAAATGTTATCTTTTGGCAATATTGTAATAATCATTGTTACTCAAATATATATTCTGTATATTATGTTTTCTTTCAGTGTCTTTGGTCTTTGTCACGTTTCAGAAATAAGCACATTCAAACAAAAGTAGGCCCTACTGAACGTTACACTATCAGAAAAGTTGCAAACAGGTTGAAATTAGTTTATTGTTTTACCCTTGACATAAAATTTGGTCCAAAATGTTACATTTTGTTCGTAAGGTGTTAATCGTTTTGTTTCATTTGCCATTTTCCCTTCTGCCTCGAGATAGGCAAACTAATTGTGATCTTCAATCTTGTAAACATTTGTCTCATTTTTTTCAAAGTTTACCAGTCAGAAGCTGCGCAGATCTATCCCCCCCCCCCCCCATCAAACACTTTCTCTTTTACAAACTTCTACATAATTTCTGCGGGAGCGCATGGATGCCCACTGCAGTATAGGCAGCGGGGTCGAGTGGGGGAACTGTAGAATCGTGAAAACTTGGCAACTATCATTGGGAAAGTAGGCATGGGAGTTCCTTGCCATTTGTAGAAGTTTTCCGTCGGTGTAGCTCGTCAATCGACTGAATCCAGCCGCCAGTCGGTGTCAAGAAATAAGACCTTTTTCAAGAAACAACTACTGTATACAAGGAAGTGGATACAGCAACACACACAACATATGAACCAAAACTTCTAAATATAACGTCAATGAAAGAGTTCGCGGAGTGCAAATTTCCTATGAATCTCAATTCAGGAAATTCACTGTACCGTGCTCAAAACTAACGGTCGCAGAGAAATAGAGGGCGAGAGAGATAAAGAGAGGACCAGTGAAAACACGATATACTGCATTGAGACGTAGGGAAGAGCTGGTGTCTATCCGGTATATCTGCTTATCACTTCTGGCGATTATACAGGCCAAGGATTACTCTGACCTTATAACAACGGCGTTCAACATAAACATCATCAGTGCCTAGCTCTGCGACGCCATCCTGGACTTTGACCTCAATTTAGACACCTGATCACAGATTTGATTTATGACTAATCATATATTGAGATTGGCAAGTCGCGGAACCTGGCCTGACTATTGAATATAGTCCATCATTAGACTATATCATGTATATAGTCATAAGAATCGGCAGTAGAGTGATCAGCGCACCAACAGAACACAAAGTGTTGCACGAGCCGACGGATCGACATGAATGAAACCGTGAGATCTCAGCGTAACGCCACGGGGCACGCGGAGGAGAGTCGAGAAGTGTGCCTCGTCGTGACAATCCTGCACGGGGTATTCGTCGTCGCAGCCCTGGTCATCCTGCTCCTGGTCGGTCTCTGGAGAAGATCGAAGAGCTCTTTGTGCTTCAGACATCACGTTCGTTTTCAGGGGCACAGCGCGAGATGGGTTGCCTTCATGGCCATCGTCGTTGTGGGCCTGATGCTCATAGCGGAAGGATCAATGACAGACTTTACTTGCCGAGTTAAGAACCTCTCTCCAAAATTTCACCTAGTTTTCACTGGAGTATTTACGACGCTGGGAATCTTGGTAGCAATGGCCTTCTATCACTACGCAGAATTGTGGAGATACAGGAGGATGTTAACATTGATGTCATTTTACTGGGGAACACAACTTTTGGCATCAATAATATGTGTAATTTATTATTTTCATAGTTACGGACCAACAAGTGGACTAATGTCAATGCGATGTGTGCTCTTCATTGCTCTTGGAGTTTTATATGGATTTCTGCTTCTTATGGAAATATCAATGTGGCTTCCTGTAAGTAGAATTCGTTTTCTTTCATTTTGTATGTACGAACTCTGAAAACATCAAAGCCCAATGTTACTCTCCTCATTTCTATCGCCCGCCAAGTCCACATAAGTCCATCACCATTTAAGCATTACAGGCCTACATCGCAGGTACACTTTCAGAGGAATTTCCTCAACCATCTTCTAAGGCCAGAGAGCCGTGGATGCAATGTTTTTTTTTTCATCTTCCACACTGCATACTCGATGACCCTTGTTTGTTGAGATTAAAGATTCTTTTCGACTCATCAGTCATTTCATTTTGTCAGTGATGTCCCAGGGGCCGCAAATCGTTTTGTAGTACACGTGTATGTGTGTGTGCGCGTGTGTTTTTATTAGGAGGGGAGATCAGCACTAGAGCTCCCAGCCCCCTCCCCCCCCCTCCCCGTTCCGCGACCCCTGTATATTCAATAAAACTCTATACAATGCAATCAAAAGACTGCAACAACGACTCCCCAAAAATCAAATAACGTGATCAAATGCTTTGCTCTAACATGATGGCTAGCCAACAATAAAAATCAACACCTGAAAACAACCACTAGACAGAAGGTTGTCTGAGAGTATTTTTGATAGGAAGATGAAATGATGGCTAGCCAACATTCAAAGTAAAGGCCTGGATACAACAACTGGACAGAAAGTTGTCAGAGAGTATGTTGAAAGGAAAATGAAAGGGCTTTGCATCGACATGATGGCTAGCTTACATAAAAAAATAAAGGGCCTGAAAACATCAGCTATAATAGGCAGAATGTTGTCTATGTTGAAAGGAAGGTGAAAGGGCTTTAGGAAAGGCTTGTGTTGACATCGTCGTTGGAATGGATTGGCCTTGAAACAAATACAAAGGCCTATTCGTCCACTTCACACACATGAATTCCACTGAAAAGGACCTACCCTATTATCCAGAGTCGCGACAGATGAAAGGTGTGGCACAGCCTCCTATGAATACTCAAAGGGAAACAAAAGTGTTTATACCAAGCCAGACTATCAATATCTCGAACAGTTAAAGATATTTCTCTTTATGCTACAATAGTGTGCGCTGTCCATTTTCTTGAGTCGGCTTATGTCTATAACGTATATGCAGTTAAAAACCCGTGGTAGTTTTCTGGTTCTATTCCTCTCCTGAATCAGTCTTTCTTCTTAAATCATTAAGTGTTCAGTACGTTTTAATCAGAAATGAAAGGAGGTTCAGTGGTATATTGATGAAAAATTCAAAAGATAATGCATATTGAGAGAAAAAAGACACAAAACCCCCAAAAACAAATGGCGAACAAAGAATGAGGTTTTACTGACCATCACATTGAATTTGTTGTAGTATCATTATCTGCTTAATTTTCTGCTTATCTGTGTAATTGCCAAGTAAATACATTTTGCCCGTGACGAATGCGAGCTTGGCCAACCTTCACAGATAACAGATCGGGTCATACAAACCTCAGAGGTGGCAGCAGGTGTGAAATTTTAACCTCGTACATTGGTTGGGCAAAGATTTATTCACATTGTCATTTCCCATCAAAGCAAACTGCCACAATGTTTACCCTTTAAGTCGTTTAGTTCAGTTCAGTTCAGTTTCATTTATTTTCCATCCGACATCCAACAAAAGGTACAACCAATTACAAAGTATGCTACACCATCACATTATTTGATCAGTTTGAAAAAAGAAAATACGTAACGCAATATGACTAGTTAACTACATGAAGAGATATGTAAAAATATAAAACAAAGCAGAATTACTAAGAACATCAATGCATACTTTGAAAGGTAAACTAAAAAGGATGAAAAAGAGTGATCCCCTAAAAGCCGATGGTTTGTTCTACGTGGATCATTCAAAACGTAGTAATATGACACTTATCAGCAACAGTAATCCCAAAAGAAAAGCAGGTTCAGACTAATTTTACAATGTTACAACCTGATGCAGGCACTATTCGCTGAGCCGTGTATCACAGTCATTCATATACAATTAGTCATGTCAGCTCATCACATTTACATTCACCTTCCCCAAATCTGATCTTTTTTTTTTCTTCTTCTTCTTCTTTTTTGCGCAGTAGTGATCTCCCGTGAACGTACATGTATGTCAGAATATATTGCATTAACCTGTAATGTCGGCAACCTGATAAAGTCTTCGAACTCTGACCGGTTGAAGTTTATTCCAATGTTCTCTGTATTTTCAAGCAACCTATGTGATGACAGGAATGGTGATAATATATAAATTTAGGTAGTTTAGACAGAAATAAGATGGTAAGAGATGAAAAAAAAAAACACCACATTATTCATAAGTGAAAAACCCAAATGGCAACATGCTTCAGAAAAGTTACACTGTTCCCAGACACTTAATTTTACAAGTGGATTGTTGAAATGATAACTTTAGCGCCTTCAATAAGATAGCAAAATATCTCATTTTTAGACAGCATCAACATCTTTTGTCACAAAAGAGTATTCATCTGTGGCTTTACTGAAGGAGGAGCCTTTACCTGACCGACAAGATCTACCAAGTTTCCATTTTAGACAACTTTCTCCTCATATCATTTTGTTCTAAAGACTGAAATCAAAACAGACAACATTGATTTGCTGTGTCACTATTTGTGTCAAAGGTATGACACGAAGAAAAAAGTAATTTAAAACAGAAAGCAAAATAAACGATTTAGAAAGTACCAGACAAACTCACAATGGGAATCCCCCCCCCCAAAAAAAAAAAAAAACCAAAAAAAAAAAACACAAAAACATCAGAAGCCTATGTGTTATTTTATTACATTGCCATATTTATTTACCAGACTTTTTATTATGCAGAACCGCACTCTTTAAGTTTCGAGACTAACAGACACGACGAAAATAGAATAATAACTTCCTTCCTCAGTGACTTGGGGTTTTACTTAAATTTCTTTTCACCACGTACTGTTTATTGATAAGTTTGTTTATTGTTTTTTCCAGCCCAATTCCACCATTGTCTATAGACAATGGCGGAATTGTCTAATACTTCCAAAATTTGGAAGGTCCTATTACATTATCATTCTCGGTCCTGTAAAATCCAGTATTGAATGATGACTTCTACAGATGTGAAAAGATGGTATTTCATCACAAATTCAGGAATCGCTTTAGAGCAAACCAAGCGTCGGGCACTTTTCGTCCTTTGATTTCGTCTTTTCTTTTATCTACACCCACTAGTCTATAAGTTACATTCCTAAAATACCATTCTTGTTTTCGTGATGTCATCAATAGTAAATTCAGCTAACGTAAACACAACAATCTCTCTCTCTCTTTTTTTTTTTTTTTTTTGCACCTTACCGTATCCAGGTGTATTTGTTCCCAATATACTATAGAAAGACAGGTTATATGATGGTGTTTTGTATACTTTTTCATGCCGTAGGCTCAATCTTAGAACAATTTGCTCACATTAATATGGTGCAATTTGACAGATTGCATTTTGCAGATGTCAAGAGACGTGCTTGCTGTTGTATAAGTTTGTGCATTAGTCAATAGGGGAAGGTGCACAACATTGTGTGTGTGTGTGTGTGTGTGTGTGTGTGTTTGTGTTGATGCTTGTTTCAACCCATCGATGACATCATGAAACGCAAGAAATGTGTGTGTGTGTGTGTGTATTTGTTTGTTTGTTTATTTGTTTGCTTGCTTTTTTGCTTTAGGGAGGGAGTAACGTGGTTCCATGACATTTGCTCCAGCAATAATTGCTCTCATGAAAAATCTGCGCGCTACGCCAAACATAAATTCTCCCCACAAACATAACCCTAATCCTACTCCAAATCCTCAGATCAAACTAAACCTAAAACCTTCATATCACAACCCAATAAACCGAAACCTAAGTTTTTGGAGAAAATCAGACCTGATCAATTGTCGCTGGAGAAAATGTCCAGTTCTTTACAGTAGCTGCTAGATGGTCTTTTCCCAAAAACAATCTACGTTCATCATCAGATGCACTGTTGCTTCAAACACCCAGAATAAAACATGGATGAGAGATCATGCTTTCTCCGTTATGCGACCAAAACTGTGGAATCAGTAGGCCTATACCTATTCAGGTACGCCAACAGTTATTTACAGAAACTTTCAAATCCAAACTTAAAACATGTCTGTTCATCTCACGCTGAAGATTATATACACTGTCCATAATGTTCAGAAAAATATGTCATCTGGTATTTATCTGGTATTGTGTTTGTTTGTTGTTTGTTATTCTCTTCCCTGTTGCCATGTTGTACATTATATATATATTTTTTTTTATCTTTTCCTCTTTTTTTGAAGCGCCATGAGCACCGAAGGGTGGACCTTATTATCATTATTATTATTATTGTTATTATTATTATTATTATTATTATCATTATTATTATTATTGTTATTATTATTATTATTATTATTATCATCATCATTATCATTATATTATTATTATTATTATTATTATTATTATTATTATTATTATTATTATTATTATTATTATTATTATTATTATTATTATTATTATTATTATCATTACGTAGGCCCTTAAAGGTTTTGTCTCATCCATCTGTCTATTGTTCATCTGTCTTATCTGAATCAGCTGCCCGGTAAATGCAAGCCAGACAAGTACAGTACAAGATTCAAACAGTCGTTCAGGGATCCTTCGGAGGACCGAATGTTCTACAGGGAAAGTGACTGCAGCCTCATCTCTCAGCTTACATTCTGGTGGCTCAACTTCCTCTTCGTTGCCGGCTTCAAGAGGCCGATAACTCTCGAGAAACTGGGCTCGATTCCCGAAGCTCACTCCGCAGAGTACCTCTATGCGCAGTTTAAGAAGAGATATGATGTCGAAACAGTGAGTCAATCGTCATCTCATCAAGGATCATTTCTCGTTCTGTATATTGTAATGAAGAGACAACAAACAAACAAACTTATTATAGTTATTGACTTCGATAAAGTCTTTGATATAAGTCATCGTTGTTTTTTTCTGAAATACGGGCAAGATTATCCCGCACCTGCGGTGGCTGGAATTTCAGAATGCTGTTAAAATCTGGAGTCTATTTCTCCTCTCAGTAGCATGCTGAGAAATGACGATGCCAACAATACCACTTGGTGATTACTATTATTATTATTATTATTATTATTATTATTGTTATTATTATTATTATTATTATTATTATTATTATTATTATTATTATTATTATTATTATTACTATTATTATTATTATTATTATCATCATCATTTATTCGGCTTTCAATCAGAAATTATATTATTACATTTTCCGAAATCAGAACATACACTGCAGAGTGGTAAGGGTGCGCCAGGTGTGGCAGCCCGGGTCTGGTAAGATCCAGACCCGCTTTTATCACTTTTATCACTTTTAATGACTCTACCAGGAACGGTTTTACTATTATCAGAAATTAAGCTGATCAAGTTTTGTCATATCAGTCTGTCAGTCTTAAGCTGTAATGTGTTAGTGTGCCTTCGAATTGAACACTTGCTAATCACGTCGTATTTCCTATAGGCCTTGTCTGATACGTTAAATAATAATAATGATAATAGTAAACTGTGCTTGTATAGCGCATATCACATTCAGGGAGAAGTCTCTATGCACTTTAAGAATGAAACAATACAAATAAAGGAAGTAAGGTGAAAATGGGACAGGTAAGTAAACAATAGAAAATTAAGATTAAGCTGACACTGAGAAACACTGATGGCCATGAGCCTTATCATTGCAGAAATAAATATGTTTTCAACATTCTTCTAAATGAATCAATTGTTTCAGCATCTTTGATTTTATCAGGTAGACTATTCCATAATTCTGCTGACGCTACAGCAAATGTTCGTGCTCCATAAAATTTGGTGACAGTGTGGGGACAAACTAAGAGAGACTTGGATTTTGAGCGAAGATTTCTAGTCGGATGATACCTTTGGATGAGGTCTTGGAGATATGTGGGACCCAGACCCTGTAAGCATAGGAAAGTCAGCGACAGTATTTTGTATTGCACACGGACCTTTATTGGTAGCCAGTGCAATTCATGTAAAATAGGAGTGATGTGGTCATGCTTTTGAGCATGTGTCACCAATCTCGCAGCAGAGTTAAAGACATTATCCTCGATGTCATTCGTTGAATTCTTTTTCATACTGTCAGGAACGAGCACGTCGTCGATCCACACCCATGAATCTGAACAGGGTTATAGCCAGGACCCATTGGCGTGGACTTGGAGCAGCGGGCATCCTGAAACTCATAGCTGACATGCTGGGGTATGTAGGACCCATGGCTATAGGAGGCATTACGCTGTATGTCACACGAACTGACCGCGAGGATCCGAAACAAGGGGAACGGGTAAGCATTGATATACATACGATATGTATATATATATATATATATATATATATATATATATATATATATATATGTGTGTGTGTGTGTGTGTGTGTGTGTGTGTGTGTGTTATTTTGTTATATTCGTAATTTGATCGGGTTGATCAATGTAGCTTTTTCTAAGATTTATACAAACTTCGTATCACGTTTATTACTCATGGTATGTTTTGCAAAAAAAAAAAAAAGTTGTGTTGTATATCTAAATATGTGTTATAAAGCAGATATCGATTAGTTTGATCGGGTTGATCATTATAGCTTTTACAGAGATTTATGCAGAGTTTTATATCACTTTTGAATACATAATTTGATTTTATTTGAAAAAAAAAAATTGTATGGCTAAAAAAAAAGATGTGATTCAGCAGCACAAGTGAGAAGAACCAAGAACAGCTGCTTATTCTTGTTCGAATTAATTTCATTGTGAAGAAGAAGGCCTGATATTGAATGAAATTAAAATAAAGAATATAACTTTTTAAAAGTTATGTTTTTCCGGCATGAGGTTGATGTGATCAAATAAACCATCGATTTCATCCTATTTTGTTTTTCACTTGTTTCACTTCTGCCAGTTCGATGTCAGCGGCGTTACGGTGTCTGAGTTTTTCGCCAACGGATACGTCCTCATCGGAGTCGTATTCGTGTCGTCAATCGTTCAGCATGTGTGTAATCAAACATATCAGTACTGGGTGTCAGTGGAAGGCATGCACGCCAAATCTGCACTTCAGGTTAGGTTCCACCAGCGATAGATGCTCTTGCTTTCATGGCGTGACAGCCGGGCGAACAAGACGCAGAAGGAATGCCGCCCACAAACAAACAAACTAAAAAATGTTTGATATGTGATTGACTGTTCAGCTTGGCAGAGCATCACTCTGACTGAGAAATTGCAGTTCTTTGTGACAATTGTATTGATAAGTGGGATTCCTTTGTAGTGAACAAGGCGGGAGGTCTATGGACATCTATAGCATTCCCGCACTTTCATGGTTGCTTCACACTGACACAATACTACTGCTCGCTTGTCTACGCTAGTTTTGTACCCAGATTGAGTTTCAGTATATCCTGATTGTCTCATTCATACCTTTCTTGGTAGAGAAGATGAAAAAAAAATCAATTGTCAGTCAATACCGCGAAATGAAGCACATGTTCAATGTACAAAGTATAAAAGGACAAAGATAAAAGCACACGGATCTTGAAGCCCATACTGACTTCGGCACAGTTCCGTTTTCCATTTTTATCTAAATTACCCGTTTTCGTCATCGCTTTTTGACTACTCATATGCACTGACCCACATATTGTCATACCTCCTTGGTATGTGTATCTTTGTGCTTCTATTCATCAGTATGCGGTTCAATAAAACTGAACTTGAAGAAAAGATAATATATATAGTTTTACAGTAAATCACTGCGTAGCCTGCATGGTAGCAGTCCAAGCTTATTGTTCATCCAAAGACAAAAATAGAGAAGGAACGCACACGTGTATTCATAAACATGGCTAATTACGGATACATTAAAGCACATATACAGTAAGTTTGATAATCGTGTTGACTGTATACCATTATACACGCAGAGTATGGTGTACGAGAAAGCTCTCCGCCTCTCTACACGAGCTATGTCAGGAGGCGCCATGTCAGTTGGTCAGGTGACCAACCTCATGTCAGCTGACGCCAGTAACGTAATGTTCTACTTTTTCAATGTGAACGAGATTTGGGCCATACCCATTAAGGTCAGTATGTTGCCATGGCAAAATCACCATCTATTTTATCTTTAAATCGTTGTTTTGTGCAGTTTTATACTTCCAACACAAAGTTTAAGAATAATGAGCAAATCGTTTATATACCTTTTACACAGCCAAAACACAGCTGAAGGGCCCTCCGTATTTGCCCTCCGTATTTTTACCTCATTTATTTATGGACCCCATACTGAATTGAGAGATGCATCACTGTAATTTGTAAATAGTATTGACGGTTCAAGGTTGCCATTGAAGTTACTTTCAAGCAAGACATACAAATGTGCAAATGTGCAAACAAATTTGTAATGTTATGGCATCATCTGTAACGGGGACACGTTATGTTGATCACCACTCAACAACCATTCTTTCCACTTCGACTTTAAATGCAAAAACAATAAACAAACAAACAAAACTGTGGGATCGTGTTTAAAATATCTTATTTCATCTTTATGACCAACAGTTAACACATTGCTAAGCTTTCGTCACATGTTCTTCATGCAAAAACTATTTCAAAATTAAAGTTGAATAGATCTTATTTTATGATAATGAGATTATGCTGTCCAAAAAGAATCCTGTGATATTAAGTACACTTAGATTTTCCATTATTGATTTCAATGTTACAGTTATGATTATACATCGGTATAGCTTATGTTGTGTGCGTGTGTGTGTGTGTGTGTGTGTATTTTCAATCGTACGTTCAGCAGTTTCTATACGAGGAAACAAATTGAAAATCTCATGGACAAGGTTTGGGATCATTTAGTTCCATTGCAAGCACAGTCACCTGATATCAGTTCAGTCTCAACTATGACTATCGTGTACGTATTTTTTTTTTCTTAGAGTAAGAATTATGTATATGATGCCAAGAGTCACCCTACATCAAAGATAAATCGGCCTGATTTTTTTTTTCCAGATCGGTGTTGCGTTGGTCCTGCTCTACGGCCAACTCGGTCATGCGGCCATCATTGCCGCCTCGTTATTCGTAGTAGTCATACCGCTGCAGACAATCGTAGCAACCATCATGGCAAAAGTCACAAAATCTGTTCTGGTGAGTCCTTGTCTACATTTTTCCCTCTTTTCTTTGTGGTTATAGCCTAATGATACAAAAAAGAGAAAACAAACAAAACAAACGCGGATGTGTGTAGAAATCCATGCATGTCCTGATAGACGACAGCGCGTGAAGTTTGAGCGCATGAACTGTGTGCCCATATTGGGCCAGCGGGAGGGGGGGGGGGGGGGGGAGGGGGGGGGGGGGGCGGACCATGTGCAACGAGATTGTACATTATATACATAATTCAGAGAGACTTTGCACCTGATGTATAAAGTGCCGCTAGGCAGGGTATCATGGCTCAAAATTCCAGTGGAATCTAAAAAAAAAAAGTGTCTCCTTACATTTTATTTTGATGCATGGTATCGCACGTGTGTAGATATCTTATCTCAGTATATCAGCCAAGTTTTGAACGTGTAGTTTTTTTTTATTTGTTTCATCGACCTCATCAAAACAATACGGACACCATGGAATCATAGTAAACTGACTAATATGCGTCCCATAAAAGAAAGTAAGGAATATAAATTTAATGCCAAGTCGCATATGCTGGGAGCTTACGTAAGTGTAAAAGGGGAAGTAAGTGGGTGTCTATGTATGTCTTCAGTTGGTTTTGAATTGATTTGATTTATTCACAAAATGAGTATACAGACATTATACATAAATATATTTGTGTCATATATATATTCTTGTGTGGATCATCAGATCATCATAGGTCTATATAATTTGTTGTTGATCGGTAATTCTAATTTATTGTGATGAAATATAAATTTGTAATGATGTATGTGTTTACTGTATCGTGAGTATAAAATATGCTTGTATGATTATGTATATATTGAAAATTGTATTTATTCATATGTGTACATGTACATGAATGTACGTATGTATGTATGTATGTATGTATGCATGCAGATATTCCTATGTGTACACCCATATACCAACAAGAAGAATTTCCTATATGGACAATAAATGAATCTGAATCTGAATCTGAATTTATTCAAATTTTCCCTGAACCGTCCGGTAGATATAATTCACATATATCATGAATTATGTACAGAAACATTATAAGATGTATAATGCGGGTTCAGTTGTTTCAGAGTTAGGGATATAATAGAAGGAGAGAAAAAGGAAGAGAGATGAAGAGGAAAATTAGAAGAGGGGCATACTCAACATTATAAGGAGAGTTAAATGTATACAAATTAAGTAATTCTAGTAACATGGAAAGACTCGTTGTATGTCTACGTGATATACGCATAACAAAATTTAATAAACATCTGAACCTGCGGTGTGCAGGCGAGAACCATGATGTGACTGTTATTGCTTAAACATAGGCCTATTTACGAAGAAGGGCATTCTTTACTTGTCTGTTAAAAGTATGTTTTGTTTGGCACATTCGTTTTTCACGAGAATGAGAATTCCACATGTCGATCAGGACACGCACGGGTGGGCAAGGGCTGTTCTTGGATTATCGAAGTACACGTTTGTATAGAAGTTCTGGTTGGACAATCATGAATAGCTGAGCGAAAGTGGGACATGCTTAGCAAATTGATGGGAACTTCATGGGAATGGAATGTGTACATAAATGCATAGCTGTCTTCCCGAATACAATTTACCGAAACAAAGACCAGAAGCCATTACAGCGTCGTTTGACTGGATAATCTTTTGTTTCTTCTCACCTAAGTAATTAATGGCCTTCCTCAAGTATGAAAGCAAAATGCCATGCACGCTACACGCCACTTGACTCTAATCGAGTCAAATTAAACGAGTAGATTGGAAGAAGTTTCGTTGGATCGCGTTGCATCTTTTTTTTTCTTCGAAAAAGTCAAAACACTATAATAAATTATTTAATATTGATGGCGTGTTGATTCATTGTTTCACTGTTCTCCCAATTTTTTTATGAAGTATAAAAAAATATGTATTTTTTCTCATTGATTATGACGATGATAGATATATTACGGTCATCAATACTAAATACTTGATTATCTGAAACAATTTGATGCCAAGGATGTAATTTCTTCTTTGTTAATTTATGATTATAAGATATAATTATGCCTATTGAATCATGACAATGATACCCCATCTCATTTGTATACGGGACTCTGACCAATATTACTACCAAGTATTTCGTGAAATCATGCAAAATATTTGCATTCCACACCATTTCATTTAATCTCGTAAATGCTTTAATAATAATTGTTTGATATCTTCACGAATCATGCGTTTATTGCAGCCTGTTTGCTTGAACAAAGATCATTCTTCACGAGCTGTCTGTGATTGTGGCAGAATGTTTCATTTACGTAAAGGGTCATATATGATATACCAATTTCTCCAATTAAAGTGGACCTCCGGATGATTTTCAGACTTTTACATTTGAACAACATAACTTAGTTATACTGATTACAAAGTTTAAGAATTTATGGTGATTGGAATGAGGAATGAGAATGTTTTCAAAATTAATAACAAATTGCAATGAACAAGGATCGTGACATGGCAGCCTCACCATAAGAATGCATGATTTGGGGCTAAAGGAAGCAGAATAAAAGAAGAAGGCATGCATAGATTCTTCACAGGTGAACTTGTTGAGCAAGCGGTATTGTAATGGAATTACACTGCTACATTTCTGAAATGTGTGAGGCTCTGATGTCACCAACACTGGTCAGTGTAATTTATTTAAGATTTTCAGTTTATTGGTTTCTCTGCTCAAGGACCGCAATAAATTCCACGAATCTATGCATGGAGCTGTCAATTTATGTACTACATGATGTGAAATTATGAAAATCGTCTGGAATGCCCCTTTAAAGAGGTTGCTTGCAATGCCAGACATTGACTTTGCGAATTATGTTGTCAAAGGAAAGCTCTGATGCTCGGCTGAGGCGGTCCAACGAAATGCTAGAGGGAATCAGGCACCTGAAACTGTACGGCTGGGAATTCCTGTACTACGAAACGATCAAAGCAGCACGTAACAGAGAGCTGCGGTACCTACTAAAGCTCTACATCCTCTTTGCAATCACTTGTAAGTTCGATTCGGTGACTTTTTTTTTAGTTTCCTCTCCGATGGAGTGTCAAATTCGGAAGGAAATAGATTTTAGATAGAAAGTAGGAAAGACCAACCCAATCTATGTTCTTATCACTGTTTTGCACGCTTGCAAAGACGACGAATGGGATGTTAAAGCGCGGGTGATTTTGACGATTTCTATTCAAATTCCACAAAATTATTTTAGCCCCTTCAGGTCGCCAACTTATTCAGAAAAACAAAATGTAATGAATATGAGCAGATTACAGTTAGCACTGATGAAGCACTCAATCAAATGGAAACAATATGTCATTTAAGATGTTTAAAGTAATTGCTTCTCTTCCCGGACTATACTTAACTAAGCTATACACTATATATTGTTTGAGCATCTGAAATCAATACAGCATTATGACTCTAATTATACTATACTGCAAACTCTGCAATACATGTATTTTTCACCCAGCAAATGAAATGTTTGACGTACTCCGTGCCATGAAAATGTACTTGCCTCTGAAAACTTTCTCATGCGCTTCTTTATTGTTTCCGGATTTACTGGTGTACGTGATCAGAGCATACTTTTCTATGTCGACATCAGCTTTGGCAGTGAATGATGATTAATCGTACAGGAATGTACACTTCTCTTTCAATCCTCGGCAGTTTCGATCAACTCTGGAACACCTATTGTTGTGACATTGATTGTAAGTACACATTCACAACCCATTTAATGTTTTATTTATACAGCAGACTTGGTAAAAAATGAACTTTGAATACATATAGATCTCTTCATTCAGCACATGCGGAAAGGCTTTACGCAGTAAATTTCTATTACATTCTTGTTTAGTAAAATTTCAGACAACAAACGTCATTCAAAATCTTACATCGGTCATCATGCCTCGTTCTGAAATATATGAGATTTTAGATACACTATGCATTATATTGTTTCTTTGATTATTTGTGACTTATAATATCTGAAGCTAAACTTCGGTGTTTGGGGGATGCAGATCCGGCCTCCCCCATGAATCAAACAGCACATCATCCCAGTCATTCTACTTGTATGCACACTCCTTATGAATGGCAGTCTCCTCCACTTGTACCTCAAAATGTGTAAATGTTTACACGAATAATACGGTTATTTAATATATCTGTATGTTTACATAAGTGTGTTGTTCATAAAGTTTAGTTATCACTGATTTTGTTATTATCGTTGAATTGTCTTTGATCCATTACGTTTTTTTTTTATTATTATTATTGTACAAGCGGACAAATAAAATAAACTGAAACTGAAATACAGGCCAAAGTAAAGCAATCCATACGATCTTGATAAAGTAGGTATAATCATTCTTCGTCTTCCATTTAACTGAGTCAACAGAAGGTATTGTTAAGCATCCATATCACTCGACTATAGGTCTATTGTTATCCAAAAGGCATATACTCCTTTGGCGCCGTACTATAAAGAGTGGCTATTGATTGCAAGATTGATATTTGTCATAACTCAATGAACAACCATTTTGTTTAATTGAGCAAACCATTCATCAATCAAAGCGTTTTACAGCAGGGGTCTCCTTGATCCTCACATGTCGAAAAGCTGTCATATCATTCGCCTTTTCCTTTCGACACGCCACAGGCATTCGCTCTGTACACGCCATTGACCGGCACCCCACTAACGCCCGACAAGGCCTTCAGCAGCTTGGCGCTGTTCAACCAGGTCACGGCTCCTCTGTTTCTCCTTCCGTACCTCATCAACCTAAGCGTCAACTTCTGCACCAGCACCAAGCGCCTTGCGCGTTTTCTTTCCGCACCGGAGGTCGAGACCGGCATCGCGTCTCAACCATCCCGGGTGACGTCCACGACATCGGCGGGGTCAGACGGCGGAGGTGTGATGGGTCACCGCAGCAAAGGGTGCACACCGAAGAGCTCATTCGGCCTAGAAGGACTATCGCACCTTGACACCGTTGTCGAAAGTGACTGCGAGGTCGAAGGACCTGATGAAGTGTTTTTGGTATGACATTGTCATAATCATTGAGTTACAGCGTACTATCGGCACGTCGCATGTAATCATATTTCTTCATCCCCGAAGTTGAAAATTGTCGCAAAAAAAAAAGAACATAGAAAAGACAGAAATAATGGAACTGGGCGTAGGTCATTCAGTTCAGATCAGTTCAGTTCAGTTCAGTTTTTATTTCTGCATTTCAAAATCAATACAAATCAACAAATCAACAAAATACTTACATAGTCATTTACAGAGCTAATATTCGTAACGTTTGGATCATACATACATTTTTTTTTTCAAGAACGAATATTATATATAAAAGGAAGCAATAGGAAATGATAAAAATGAAATGCAGGGGACCATCATCATAAGCTAAGCTTGACGAGGAAGATGGCCCCAGGTAAAGAGATACATAAAGAAAATCTTGCCACTCACTGAGTGGGGGGTAATATTATGTGCGAAGGGCACAATAAAGAGATACATAAAGAAAATCTTGCCACTCACTGGGCCGGATGCATAAACGCTAGCAATTGCTTGTGCTATTCAGCCTTTTACTCGAATCCGTATGAGCAGAAGCTCTTGCTAGCAAGTACAAGCAATTGCTTGCTGTCCGCATCTGCTTTATATAATATATTTGGTGAGGCTTTCATGAATGAAAACAGGGGTCCCTTGGCTATTCCGGAGCACTTTCCTTGCCCGGTAGATTCTGTCACGAGAGTTGTAGGTCGCAAATTTAGCTATGATCCCCCTGGGTTTTCCGCCATTTCGGCGTCCTAGTCTGTGGCTCCTATCAAGATCTTTACAATCAACTTGTAGATTCATCTTTTCCCTGCATAGCTTTATAATAGTTTCATCAGTATTTTCTCCTTCTGTCTCGGGTATTCCATGAAAAATTATGCAATTTCTCCTAGAATATTGTTCTGCTTCCTCATTTTGTTGGCTCACTGATTTAAGTTTGTTTTCGAGAACAGCAATTCGGTCGTCACGTAGCTTTAATTCATGTTCGAGAGTTGCGTTAAAAGATTCAGCCACTTTATCAGTTATGATTGGTCTTAGTTCAGAAATTACTGCTTCTTTGATGGCACTCACCAGTTTATTAATAGTTTCGTCGTCTTCAATGGCTTTGTGTAATTCCTCGCGTACGATGCTTGTCATGCACTGGGGCGCCGGGTTTTCCGCTTGAAGTTTTGTGTTCTGTCCGCGAGTCGGCATGGTATCCGCAGAGCATTAATTCAACTTGTGTTACAAAAATGAGTAAACTCCGATGTCCAGGATCATGAATTGATCAAATCAGAGATATGTACACGTAGATGGATGACTATAATGATACTCATAAGGAAAAAAGTTACACGGAGAATGATGTGCAAAATTGGTGACTAGGCGAAGTAGCAAGCATAAAAGAGGAGCTCACGCAAAAACACGTCCGTTCATGACCACGGTGTTTACTTATGAGTAATTTCTTGTAGATTTATACCACTCCTTCACAAGTGTGGTCTTTCTTTCATAAATATGAAAATGATACTTAAAAGGGAACGTTCCGGTTCAAGCAAAAGCTCAAGCTCATTTTACAGAGCTTGGAAAATCGTAAGCAATTGCTAGCAAGAACTAGCAAATGGTATGTTTTATGCATACGTTTTTAAGCAAATGCTTGGTCTCTAAGCAATTGCTTGCGGGCAGCAAGCAATAGCTTGTGCTTGCTAGCAAAAGCTTCTGCTTGCAAGCAATTGCTTGTTTTTATGCATACGGATTCGAGTAAAAGGCTAGCACAAGCAATTGCTAGCGTTTATGCATTTGGCCCATTGTAAGCAGTGATGGGAATCAGCCAGTAATGCGAGAGTGTGTATAGTTGTGTGTGTGTGCGTCTGTGTGTGCATTTATGAGTGTCATTTCATAGCTCTTCTGCTATGTCAGGAAATGTTTCTGTACACACATGCCCTTTCAAATGCATGCTGCCACACTCGTCTTTGTTCTTGTGTTCACACAGGCGTAACGTCCCTTTTGTTGAAAACGCAAGCAATTGCTTGTGCGGGACAAGCAAAAGGTATAAGCGTGTGTGTGTGTGTGTGTGTGTGTGTGTGTGTGCGTGTGTGTGTGTGTGTGTGTGTGTCATATGAGCGTTGTTATGATCACTATACTGCTAAGTCAGGTTCCAGCTCAATGCCCCTATGAAATACCTAATACGAAACACGCCTTTGTTCTCAGACGTACAGTGTCGCACAAGCGTGACGCTATTGTTCGAACCCTATAAGCAATTGCTTGCTGAATGCAAGCAAAAGGTATGTGCACAAGCAAAAGATTATGCATATGTATTTAAGCAATTGCTTGAGCTACACCTTTTACTAGACGAGCTTGTGCTTTTGCTTGAAGTAATTGCTTACAAGCAATTGCTTGTTTTATGCATTCGGCCCACTGAGTGGGAAGTAATAAATGTGCGAAGGGCGTGCGGTGCAGTGCGGTGTGCATTGTGCTGGGGTGAATCTTGGTTTGTACGTTGAGTGTTATTTTGTGTATCAATGTGATGAGGTGAATGTTACTTCAGTTGTGGCCGTTTGTTGACCAGGTGGTATGAATATTCCGCAAAGTACTTCTCCCCTTGAATTGTTAAATGCCGAACACGTTCTGTCCTTCTGTATTTTTTTTTTTTGAGATTCTAATCATGTGATTCTGTGACTGGTGATTGAAATAAAACAACATTAAGAAATACTTCTTTTTTTTTTCTGACACTGGTAAATGTGCCGGTACCTTGAATTGAAAGATGTCGCAAATTAATAACCCAATGTTACTTGACAGATACACATCAAGTGGTTTATATGAAAATGCTTCTCTCATTATGCTCTTGTTGTTGTGTTTTTCTCTTCGTCGAAATACGGTAGCTTGTGTCGACTACATTATTTCTCTTTATTTTTTTTTCCCATTCGCTTCAGGAGAACCATGAAAATACGATGGTAAAAGAAGTTCTATTTCGGAAGTGGGAGAGGCAGAGAAACGGGGCTCATTGCACTGCTTCCTTCGTCAACCACAGCAATGGCATGCCGGAAACACAGGCGGACCTTCCTCACAACATAGCTATCGCGGTGAGATAGCACACTTCAGTTTGGATCTTTTCCAGTAATACTTATTTTTTTCACCTGTCTTTGGCAGGTGCCGGAAACAGAGGGGGGGCACACACAGAGACACAGAGACGCATGCTTTTTCACTTTTATTTAAAAAAAAAAACAACAACACGGAAAAACTCGAGAAAGAAATGAAAACACACAAAAGATTAAGATTCTGCAAATTAAGATTTTGCAGATTGAGAATCTGCAAAGTTGTGGGAGGGGTTGGTGAGGGGAATGGAGTGTTGTTCCCCCCCCCCCCCCCGCAAACACACACACACACACACAAGCGTACACACTGGAAAAAAAAAATGTTCCGCTGTACCTTCATCTTCCGGCTACAAACGAGAAAGATATATCTAATCTGCTATTATCATTTTGTAAGGTTGAAATAGGTGCGAGTCATTGAAGAAAAGTGTCACCAAAACATGAACTCAAGTGTTGGAAGAATGAATGATACGGACAGGAAAGAATAGCTCGAAAGATGATAAGATGAACAAACTGGGAGATAGTCATTTTGCGATATGCTTACTTCGATTTAAAGGTGAAGGCAAATACGGCGATCACAATAGCGTGCGATAGTACGTCATAATGTTTTTTTTAAGATCGATAAATGGTTCAAAGAGAATACAATTACAAATAAACATGGACAATACATCCAAACGGGAGTTGCCTTAGTAAACTAGTACAGCTGTTCTTCCCTAAATGTGTTGCCTACGCTCTAAGAAAAGGGAGTTCATTTTCAAGACTCCCTTCCTCATGGAAGCTTGGCTTTTTCATTTCATTTCACAGTTCCTCGAGCTTTGCGACCAAACTTCCTGTCAATCTGTGTTTGTGTGTGTGTGGGTGTGTGTTCCAATTTTCATTATCTTCTCATGCAATCTATCATGTGATCATGGTGATAAGCTTTTTTTTTTCTTTTGACAGATTAAGAATGGCAGTTTTGTATGGGATCCGGAATCAGAACAGTCCGATATTCGAAATATCAACGTAGAATTCGCGAAAGGTATGATTTTAATTTGTGTACACACACACACACACACACACGGATATATATATGATAATATAAAACATTTCTTCTGTGGTGCCATAGAAGATTGTAAGCAGACACACACACACGCACACAAACAGATATGTATATATGCCTGTATTTTGTTTTGATATAAACATGTAATTGCGTAATATGTGCGTTGTAATATATGCACATAAATATGTAATGTAGTAATGAGTAATCGTGCGTTTTCGTTAATGTAGTAATGAGTGTTGTGCGTTTTCTAAAGGTTTCAACTTTGAACAAAATTGCATGCGTTAATTGCTTTATCAAGTGATTCTATTCTTTAAACTTTTTAAGGACAGAATTAAATTTTGAGAGGGTATGCCATTGAATCTTGTCAGTCATAAAAATGCACAAGATTATAGCGGGAAGTGTATAGAAAGCCTTGCATAATTGTTCATATTATCTGTCAACGGTCATGTGGCCTTGTTCTTCCTCCGTGCAGGTAAATTGACGCTCATTTGTGGACCCGTAGGAAGCGGTAAATCTTGTCTGGTAGAAGCCATTCTGAGGGAGATGACGACAATTTCCGGGTCTGTCCAGTTTAACAAGTACGTCTATACTTGAAACGGTAAAACACGTTATTACACTGTAATACAAAGGAGGTATGTGTGTAGTATATCCTTGTTAATACACAACCAAAAGCTGAATGTTATCAGGAAATACCTTTTTAAATGTATGTGAATGACAAGATTATTTTGTTCGAAAAAAAAAGAAAAAAAAATCCCTCCACCATGTATTTCAATTATAGAGGAGCGTTAATCTTTTCAACTCCACAAATCAGACTGACTACTTGTCACGACGAGCTAATAAGACTGAAGGGCAAAATGATTATGACTTCGTGTTGAAAAATGACAATCTCGTACGTTGAAGGGTGTTCGTGAATATCATCCAAGCCCCGTATTTGAAACCATGGCTTGCTTGCGTATACAAAACTTGTTTGTTTGTTGTTGTTTTTTTTTTCTAGGTTATAAGTTATTCCTTGTTTCTAGCTCTCCAACTACAGCGCTGAAAACGGAAAGAGCTATCAAGTGATTGTACATGAGCCTGTTTTGTCTAGCCAGCTAGAGTAAGGCTTTTTTTTTTTTACCCTGCATCACAAAACCAACAAAAATGCGCCAGACATGGACTTTTAATTAAGAGCAGTTTCTGAACGAGCAGACTTCAAACTTTAAAAAGATGTGTAACTCAATTCAATTGCACTCTCCTAACGTATCTGAATATAGGAAAGAAAGTACACACTCTGGAAAATAAGTGTTTACTGAGAAAAGAGGCTCTGTAGTATATAGGGTCTATATCAAATTCAACAGTTAAAGCGCTTCAGCCGTGCTCTGTGTATGAACGGGACAAAGAAACATGATGTAAAACTCTATATAGCAACAACAACGAAAAGATTATCAGATTAAGCTGAAATTGAATATGCTCTATCATCAAATTCTATCCACAACTAATGCCAACTTTCAAAGCAGTAGCATCATCCTTTCAAAAGTTATTAGAAATTGAAAGTGAAAGTGAAGAAATGAAAATGGTCCTCTTAGACATACAGTATCTAATCCCCCAAAACAGGTAACAGCGCAATTTCCCAATCGCTATTATGATCCAAAACTTAAGAATAATGTAAAAGAGAAATTGCTCCTTCACACAATATAGAAAACTAAATATTTACTAGGATGACTCACTTCAACTATTTTGAGTCCTCGCGTAAAACCATGGGACTTTTTGTTGGTTTTGTGATGCACGGTCACATATAGATTTTGATTAATAGGATTGTTAGTGAAACTTAACGAAACCGAAAGTATTGAAAAACGAACTAAGCTCACTTAAACTCACTTGAAGTCAAAAGATATTGAACAATACAAAGACATTTCCGGTTTGTGATTGAAATGTCGGTTACGACAGTAGAAAATCCCTATCCTTGGCACACTTTTGTTTTTTCTCGCACTTTTACTAGATATGTACATTAGGATGTATTGGACCGTAAATCACATTGTTCCCTTCTCTCATGTAGAGATATAAAAAGAGTGGCTTACGCACCCCAAAAACCCTGGTTGGTCAACACGTCTCTTAGGAAGAACGTACTTTTCGGGGAAACTATGCAAAACAGCAGGTAAGTTTAAAAAAAGAAACACAATATCAACACTGAAATCATATGTATGCCATTTTTCCCTCTCTTTTGGTTTTTGCATACTTATAAAACGGATCTTGCTCATTTGTGGCTGTTAACTAATAATTAATGTCAAGGCCGTACAATCTTTGTATATATATATATATATTGTATATATATATATATATATATATATATATATATATATATTCCGCAAGTTTTCAGGAATCAATGTCTTATCTTAAAATACCAAACATGAACGGTATTTGCTGTCTATAACAATGTAAATGTAAATCTACATGAAGAAATGAACATGAGAGTGACATTGTATTTAAACGCATCATGGACAACAAAATTGTTACGTTCTGCAGATGACTTAATTCTTTTTGTTGCTATTCGTTCTTCTTTATACATCATTCTGCCAGGTATCAGAGGGTAATCCGCGCGTGTTCCTTGGGAGCCGACATTGACATGCTTCCAGCGAGGGACCGCACCGAACTGGGGGACAAGGGTATCACTCTCAGCGGTGGGCAGAAGCAGCGAGTTAGCGTGGCGCGAGCGATGTACGCCCGTAGCGATGTCGTCATTCTCGTGAGTGCAGTCATTTCTGGGCATTGCGTCATCCTGCAGATCTTTTGAGTCCAATTAAAATGATTTTACAGGTGTTCACACGATTGTCAAAAGAGATAAATCCGCCCATTTTAAAGGCTGATCGAGTGGTATCACCTCATAACAGCATAATGTGAAAACAAACTCACTTCTTATGAAGATAAATGTCGGTGTCTATTGTATCCTTTAAGACACAGTCCATATATGAATAGACCAATATTTTACAAACATTTCTAAATCGTATACCTTGGTAACACTAGAAGACTTGCCCAAGACCGTTTGTTCGAGATTTGCCAGACATACAGCAACTACCCATATATGCAAAGTGCATTCCAGGTATTGAAATACACTGATAAAGTAAAGGTGAATAGAATTATTTTTGAAAATATCCATGTTTACCGATAAACTGACCTATTAGCTCCGTGATTACATGGAATCTTAATCTGAGTAACTCACATATTATACTACTTAGTCGTGAAAAGTGAAATGTTCGATATCCATAGAGACATCAGCGTCATCCAGATAGCAATACGAGGTAACATTAACACGACATGCGCATAGCCCATGGCTTTGCAAACAATCTATATCAAAATCGGAAGTTATTTGTAGGATAAGTGCATTGCAATATTCTAATCTATAAAGAAATGCTGACTCCCATATCTGCTTTAGTGTAAACATTCGTCTGAAGAAGGATGCAAAAGACAGCAGCATTGATTCTATAGTGCATTCAGGCATCATGGTCATTGCGTTTGAAATGATTATCGCCACACTACTTCACGATTATCATATGGCTATTATACATCACGTGTCACCTCTTATCGGACGATCGAATGCTATCGACAAATTTACACAAGGAGTGCACGTTTTAGACCACAAGGGAAAACGAAACAGCTGTCTCCGTACAAATACTTTTCTGCCAACAAAAGGTGTGGAATTTGCCCGCAAATGTGAGGCATATCCGTGCTTGATGATAATCACCACTCAAAGATCAGCGCAAATCTACAAATCATGAGAAGCAGGAAGAAAATGAATCCAACAACAAAAACTCAATCGTCTGCACTCAGACAAGGAGCATTTCCTGTACCGATTCAATGATTATGTTGCTGTTATTGTTGTGTTATGTTGTTCAACATAGACAGAAATGAGACCTTTCATTTTTTCTGTTGCTTCTCATTGTCTATTTGTTTGGTTTCGTGTGGCACGAATGAGTAAGTCTCATCTCTCGTCTGCACTGAATGTAAATTTTGTACATTATGTCTACAGGACGATCCGCTTTCGGCCCTTGACATGCATGTGAGCGCTGATCTCTTTAACAAGGGCATAAAAGGGATACTGCGACAGCGCCACCAAACGGTCATCCTTGTGACCCATCAACTGCAGTATTTACCGCACGCAGACAAGGTGGGATATTGGTCAATTATGTAGAAGTTCATGACAGTTAACAAGCGAGGGTATGCCTGCAATCTGTTAAACATGTTATGGGTAGTATGGTAGGCACGTCAGTACTCTGCCAGTTCCTGGTTCTTTTTACCATTAGGTGTTCAAACTCTCCCGTACAAAAATATAGGTAAAAGAGACGGAATACATCAAAATACCTTTTACTCGCTTTTCAGTCACCTGAATAACATAAATGCTATCAAGATTCTATGAATCCTATTTATTCATGCTTCTACAACAGATGATTAATCCCAACCCCAAAGATGTGTAGATCTGAATGAAAACTGCTAGATTTTCTCCAATAAAATACTTGACACATGATTGTGTATTCCATCCAATTTCCAATGATATGTACAAATCCCTCTCTTCATTGGCCGTAATAAACATGGAATTAAAAACCAGATCATCTACATGAGCGACGGCGAAGTGAAGTGCCAGGGCACGAGCGAGGAGATAGTCCAGGTCTGCCCCGAGCTGAAGAGACAGTGGCAGCAAGCCGTCCGAAAGGCCAGCGAGTCTGGCGGTGACAAGCGAGAGAGCACAACTGAGCTGGAGAGGAAGAAACTCTTCCGACAGTGCTCGCGACAGATCTCCATCTTCAGCAACGCGGAATCCGTCCGAGGTATTATGAATATTCATCAACAATGCTGCGTGATAATATGCATTATTCATGATTATTTTCACCAACATCACGTATGACGATTACTAACCAGCCGGAAACGTTACTGACATTGCTAATTAAAGTATTTCAATCATTTCACTAGCATTCCTAGGATACCGCCAATACAATTTCTGGCTGTGTAGGTGCTGATGGTTAAGTCAGGATAAACTAAGAAACGTAAGAGTTTGATATAATAGTTCATGACTTTTGCCGAAAACGATATATACTGGCAACATTGTCTTGTCAAACATAAAAACGAACAGATTATCGAACATGACCCGATAGATTTACCCATGTGTGAATACGTTGTAACTTCGCGCTCCGTATTGACGTAACTCGTGTTTGTCATACCAGGGCTGTGGAGCTCTATAGGGAGGTGGTTCCACGTCCCTGGCCATGGAGGTAGGCTTGCAGGCTCGCCTAGTTCCTCTTTAGTTATTCATTATTCCGTCCTGATGCGCGGCGTGAAGAGGACAGACGAGTTTATGAAGACTATAATGGAAAATAAAACGAGAACAACATTCTCCTTTATCAACAGGCAATGAAATCGACAGCCTGCTCGTACAGGAAGAACGCGATGTCGGGGCCGTGGCGTTCAGCAATTACATCTTCTACCTGTCTTCTGTGGGATACGTCATCGCCGCGGTCATCCTCGCCTTTGCTGTGCTGCGCGGGTCCCTGCAGGTCGCCACCAACTTCTGGCTCTCTGAGTGGTCAGAAGCCGGCATGAAGAACACCGACACCAACAACAACACAACAGTAAATGCCTTAATATTTCTCTTGGGTCTTCTCCTATAAACCCGAAATCTGCCCCTCTCCTTTCCTCCTAAAAAACTCAATTATTTCATCCAATTTCATCCATGTTTTGGAAGTGAATGAACATGTATCAACTGATAATGGATTTTTGAAGTGGAGAGGGGGATAGGAGAAAGAGGAGAGGGGCATGTTTTGTTTTTGTTATTGTAAGAATCTTGATTGGTTCTTGACTGTTTGAATATCAGTTGTAAGATTCATGATTGGTTCGTGACTGTTTGAATATCAGTTGTAAGAATCCTGATTGGTTCCTGACTGTTTAAATATCAGCTTACAGTCATGGCGCTGGTATATTTTCTTTCTTATGGTTTAAGGTAAATCAATCATTTCTACTGGAACAATGAAGACTACTCCTGCATGGAACTACAGTGTATTATAGACATTGGTTTACATTTCAAACTACAGACAAGGAGCACAGAAAACACATAGATTACTAGTAGGTGACAAGAAATGTTTTTGTGTTAACAATCGGCTCTATGAAATCTTGAATCCTTTCCTTTGCAGATTGGAGATCACACTGACTACGTCATCGGATTTGCTGCGCTCTCCATGGCAACCGTTGTGTGCCAGGTTCTTTTCAACTTCATGGTCAACGCGGGAATCCTGACTGCTGCAAAAAGAATACATTTCTACCTGCTGGAAAACTTGATCAGAGTGCCAATGAGGTAGCGTATTTTGCCGCCTACCACAGAGCTATCCAAGATTTGGGGGTTTTCCCTCTTCCCGCAAAGTACATCTTTGATACACTGCTAAACATTACTTTTTTTTTCGATTTCTTTGCATTCCAGATTCTTCGACATCACTCCGATTGGCCGGATTCTTAACCGCCTCACATTCGACACTCGACTAATAGACCAGGTGAGAATCAGCCGTTCAATTCCATCCGAAAATGTCAAATTTGTGTTCCATAATTATGGAGGTGATTATCTTTTTTCAAAATTAATGAGGAAACTGCAAACTATAAAGCCCTGCTTTTTAGCAGTCCCCTCCATGGGCAACTGTTTTCATTCGGTATTAATCTGCCATAAAAGTTGTCTATTGTACTTCAGTTCAGAGTATACTTTCCGTTATTACGATGTTGTACTGTTTTGTGTAATTGTGTTTCCAACTGTCTCATTGCGATTGCATATTGGTTTGAAATAAAATATGTGAAATGGAAATTGAAAAAAGCAAAATTATTTTCATCTACCAAGGCGATGTAATTCTATTTTGTGTCGTCAGTATAGCGATTGAAATGAAATCCTGCCAATTCTAAACTTTATTTGACTCTACGCGAAGGTCAATTAGATAACAATTTCAATGCTAGGTATATTCGGGGAAAACTGCACCTGGGCAAACTTGCCACTAGAATATCTGTTTTGTTTAATTGTTGTTGTTTTTATGACATGACATGCAATACTCAAGGTCAGGTTCATGAAACAGTCAGATGCCCACATGCTCTTGACTATAGTTGAAATGATATGTAATGACGCCATTGCAAAATGATCACTTTTGTAAACTGCCGTTATTTTTCCCCGTATAGAGGCTACTTATCACCATCAACATGCTGGCCAATGCCATACTGACCACCGCTTCGACAATCGTTGTCAACGCCGTTGTCAACCCGTATTTCCTCATCGTCCTTCTTCCTGTTACCGTTCTGTTCACTGGACTGCTCATATTCTACATCAGAACTGCGAGGTATCTGTTTCCTTCTATCGGGGACTTCTTATCTTCCTGATGCTTGCATCTCAAGAACATGACACTGCATAATAGTCTTTTATGCACAGGCATTAGACGACTTACCGGTGTATACACACAAGCGTTCATGGATGGAAGATCATTTTCTCAAGCAGCTTACAAATATTTAACGGGTATGAAGCGTAACAACCATGGAACACATTCAGCCATGATAAACCATATTTTCAGCGGTTGTATATACGGAATATTCTTCACAAAATGCTTCCCCACCGTGTATCAAAGTATACAGTGTGGCGTGTTTGTAAATGCATTGACAGTGTCACGTGGTAAGAAACTTTGACTGCGTTTCAAGCAATTGAAACTTTTTGCTATTCACATCTGTAATGTCAAAACGGCTCCAACAGATAAACATTATGATGCAGAAATGTACTGTACAGTAACACTACTAGTAAACCAAAGTAACGAAGAGTTGAATCCAGAGATATGGGATGGGTGACAGCTATACGAGGGAATTATTCACTCTACAATCTAAATGCCTGATTTCACGAGATACGTTATATAATGGCATGACGACTACAACTTCATACAAATAATTGTCAATTTATCTCTCTCCTTTCTTCCCCAGAGAACTGCAGCGAACAGAGAGCGTGAGCCGATCGCCGATTTTTGCTCACTTTTCGGAGACCCTTGGGGGCCTGACTACCATCAGGGCATTCAGGTAAGCCAGAACTGTATACGACCCGGAAACATTTGGATCACGGTGTCCTTCAGTGACAGGTTTTCAAGTTCAAAGTTCAAGTTCAATCTTTTAACGATCCCGTCCCTGCAAAAGCAATTTATGTTGTTGAATTTTGTTTGTGCACTGGCATGTTTCCAGTTTGCAAGTATCGGCTACATTAGTTCTCTCTTTCTCTCTCTCTCTCTCTCTGGAGGTTTTTGGGTAAAGAATGAATTAGACGATTTATTTTGGGGAATGGTGAGTTGATAAGTGTCCTTATCAAATCGACATTGTCATGGAACCTGAAATGTGCTTTAAAAATGTTGTCCAAAGGATCCATTCATACATTATTTTGTGCTCCGTCACGTGCACTATTGTGAAATGTTATAAACATACTTTTGAAGGGAACTATCCTGTTCCGAAACATCTTCGGCTCTGAACTGCTTTGGATAACAACTTTCTTAAAGAATTAAAGTGGTTCTCAGCTTTTATCAAGACAAACAAACAAATAAACAAACAACACTCACACACACATGAAAATAGACAAATCACTTGTCTTTAGCAATCCGCGAGAGAAATGAATTCCCTTTCTCTATTCCACTCAAGACTGTAATATTACTTCGCTTTTGTCTTTCTACTGCAGTGCAGGAGGACGTTTCTTCAAGACGATATCTGAACTCATTGATACCAACAACACTTGCTCTATCTACCTTTTGGCTGCAGAACGGTGGCTGGGTATTCGACTTGTATGTAAACTTTTTTTTTTTTTTCATTGAGCTAAAAAGAGAAAAACAAACTATGATGATGTCATAAACGCTAAATATATGAGTAAAACCTACAAACTGGGACCTTCGGTTGACAAGCCTGCTTCTAAATAGGTTTCATCATATCTCTCTAGCGTTCATTCTCAGATTCCAACTTTCATAGATCGGCCACTATGTTCCATTATTATGTTTGCAATATTCTATAATACCTCCTGGCTGGATATCATGTATTATCTAATTTTGTTATATTTGCTGTATTTTTTCATCGAGAAACACGAAAATGAATTGAAATTGAACTTGAACTTGAAATTGAAATATTTTGAAAGTGAATACTTCTCAAACAGTTCTGTCATTCCTATATGAGAAATTTTCCATACAAGAGTATATTTCTCTTCCCCTCTCTGTCTTTATAATCATAATTATAGATGTATATTTATATATATATGCAGTTATTATCATTTTATGTTTATGTGTTTGTGAGAGTATGTTCTTTCTTTCCGTACGTGCTTGAACATTACGGAAGAAGACGTTTTATCAAAGGCAAGGAGATAGGTAACCCATTATCCTGGTTTATGCAAGTGATGCTAATCAATGACCATCGGATTATGAAACATGATTGGCTTTTACACCTCACCTTTTCCACGTGATGCAGGATTTGCTTGGGGCCGTGATCGTTCTCATGGCGGGACTGAGCTCACTCCTTGGCGCCGCCTACCTGGGTATGGAGTCCAGTCTGGTTGGTCTGGCGATCTCGTACGCTCTCATGGTAAGCTGTACCACCATGTGCCCAGGCACATGTGTTTGTTTGTTTGTGTGTGTGTGTGTGTGTGTGTGTGTTATCAACCAGGCACCGGTGTAATAGACACGCCCACCCACCGAAACCACGTGCACGTCTCTGCTAAAGCATTCAATGAATATTACCAACTGAACTTTAGTATGTCACCCACGCCACATAATATTTACCACTGAAGTTCAAGGAGAGTCGTGATTCTGCTCATCTCACCCTATGAACCACCACATTGAAATGCTATTATATCCAACACAAACAGGTTGCCAATTTTAGTATAGAGGGCTAAACTCCCAATTCTTATGGCCAATCTTAATTAGTGTTATGCTCAAATTGGCATGTGATTACGGGTAGATTGTTTAAGTGTTGCTTTTTCAATTTCAATTTCAATTTCAAAGTTTATTTCATTTTTCGACAAAACATATATTTTTCACTTCCTTTGATAACAGAGAATAAGGTAAACAGAACATTGTGAAATGAAAAGACTGTACAACAATTGAGGACCTATAGTAATTATACATTGTATAGTAAAAAAGAAACAGAAGTGGTCGAAGTGAAGTACATTGTATACCGTTGCTTAAAGTGCGAAATATGGAGGGACCCACTAAAAAGATATGCTTAATATGTCACGCTCCTATTTTTTTAAAAGTAAATCTCAGTTTTTTAAAAACCCGATCCCTGCATTATATGATTTAAATATATGCCTCTATTCCAGGTGTCGTCGGCTCTTAACTTGCTCGTTCGCTCAATCTCCGAGTTGGAACTGTACATGAATTCCGTCGAGAGGATACGATACTATGCCATTGTGCCTCGCGAGAATTATGAAGGTACATTGTATTAACATTTCGCATTAAAGGCATTACTTACCATTTGCAGAGAAAACAAAAAGACTCAGCTTTAGTGCTTCAAAATAGTTTTAAAATGTGACTTTCGAATAAAAACATCTATGTAAAAATTTGAATCAGTATAATCAATGTTAAGTACCGTATTGTTAGATATACAAAATGTAAACAATAGTAATAATGAAAAAGTTTCTGGACTAAACCGTCTACAGTCATGACAGTTACGGTTTATTGAGAAAGATAGTGATATCTCCTTATATTTTTAGGCTTTATTGTGATTTTTTTTTTTTTATATGGTAGAATGTTTTGGGATACAACTGACCTATACACATTTGCATCAAATGTGATATTTCGAACATTTTTTTAAATCACTGCTCCCAATGGTAAACAGTACCTTTAAGTGTGAGTTAGAATATATAAATTATCTTTTTTTACCAATTTGAAGGAATATGGAATACATAACATATTGTATTATGGATCGTTAGCATCAGCAAGTGCAAAACTTTCGTTCATAATCACAACCATTATAACGATTACTTTGGACTTATTTGTTATCATGTAATGTTCATGTTGTTTAGACTTACCAGTAAACAAATTGCCACCTGCTGCAACTGGCCCTGTGATTAGAAAAACTGTTGTAGAATGATGATTTTCCCCGATGAACATCCACACCAGGTGAGGAGCCGCCCGCTGATTGGCCTTCGAAGGGAGAAATACACATCGAGGACGCCAGTTTCCGGTATGCCCGTGAGCTGGATCCGGTACTCAAACAGGTGGATATCCAGATACACGGCCGCCAAAAGGTAAGCGTTGCACTTCATTGGGGGGGGGGGGGGGGGGGGGGGGGGAGGGGGGAGGGGGGAGGGGGAGGAAAACGACATTGCATAAACCCATTGCCTATACTACAGGAACAGGTATGTTATTCTAACATTGTCACTGTTGTGTGAGGGCACTGTGGCATATAGTGGATATAACTATTTGATGTTAATCGGCAAATTACTATCATGATTATCATTTTAGTTGTTTAGCAGTGGAATATCTATTTTTTCCTTCGTTCCGAAAATTATTATTTGAGTATGAATGTCTCAAAATAGAATAAAGACGTAAATATTCGATACTAAATGAAGCGCCTTTAAACACTAATAACAACAACACCAATAATGGAGGTCCAGAGTTCGAATCCCGTCTAAGCCTTTGTCAAACATCCTTGCACAAGATGTGTTTACCCATATGTCCCTCTCGACACAGATGAGTACCTACCTGGCAACGCTGGAGTGATAATAGCGGCATTTAATTGTCCTCTAGCAGTGGCAACACTTAATCTACCCTGGATAAAGACTACTGGTACCATATCATGATCTTTATCAACGCAAATCACCACATCTCGGAGACAATTGTTTAATTATGGATGAAATATAGTCATGTAGTCATGCAATGTCCCTTTTACTTGCCCAGAGTTCTGCACAATGCCTCTTCATTTTCGAATTTAGGGTACAAAAATTCCAGCATGATATCCATCTAGGTGACCTTCACGAAGAATTTCAAGCGATGACCCATGCAGTCAATTAACCAATGTACATATACAGTATTTAATCATCCAGCGGAAAGCACCATACCCTACCCCTCCCCCCCCAAAAAAAAAATAATAATAATAATAATCAAATCAATGTGGATGTGGTGAACAAGTGAAGGGGAAAAAATAGTGGGCAGTTCGAAAAGATGGAGAAATGATGGATCATGGGTGATTATGATAAGTAACACGAAGGTAATAATGACATTCAGATATATAACATTGCGTGTGCATGGTTTAGCAGAAAACATGAATTCAGCCGATGTGCGTGTCAGGAAATTAATTCAGCCCTGTGTAAATGAATTAATATAATAGTTATGTAAAACGTAATTTTTTTTTTTTTTTTTGGAAACATAGATCGGAGTATGTGGTCGATCAGGCAGCGGAAAATCCTCGTTGACTTTGGCATTATTTCGGCTGGTGGAGACTTGCCAAGGTGAGACTGAAACAAAAACTGCTATAAAATCCAGTGCTTTGATAACAGTATAGCGCCACGAATCAAACACTAACTTTAGGTATCGACTTCTTTATTTCCAATGAAAATATGTTGGGCAAAAACTTCCTTTCTTTAATTGTACATATTCTTTTGCGTTAATACGTATTGATTAAATGAAAAACACGATATTAAAAGAGCAACGATAGAACAAACTCAAGCTTACTCTAATCAATATAACGGATCCCAAGCATAGAATTAAGAATTAACTTTTTTTTAACGAGAATAATATATCACATGTAATTTATAAGGCATTGGAGGCGGAAATCAGATCCGATATTTTGCCCAGTGAAAGTTCGAGTGAAATAACTTCATTTTTTTTTTTCAAAAAATATTGCTTAAGCTTTATTGTTATGAAGATTCATAATTCTTGTGAATTGATAAAAATGTCACGTAATTAATGTCGGTTTTTTTTTTTTTTTTTAATTCCAGGCCAGATTACAATCGACGGTATCGATATCAACACTGTACCACTCAAGACACTCAGGCAAAGACTATCGATCATTCCCCAGGATGCCGTGTTATTCGCCGGCACGATAAGGTCAGTGACAATGATCCTTACAGGCATATCAGTGCCATTATAGTCCCGTGGGTTTGGCGTGTGTTTGATTATAACACTGGCTGGATTTACACTGGTATCAGATGATTACTATACAATTTTTCTTCTAACAAAATCTTTTTCCTTTTGCACACAGGTTCTACCTCATTTCCTAAAGTAAATGGTTAAATGAAAGGAAATCAAGAAGAAAACAGGAATAAATAAACACAATGTATTTGCTATGAAAAGCAGTGTCACTCCACATCTTTCCATCTACGTTGACTTTATGATACATAGAGCTAAAAATGGAAAGTTTCAACTGAAGTCGCAAGTAATAAAAGAAAGTTACGGGATTTTGAAGTTGCACATAATTGTCACCAAACATTGACTTTCGTCGCAACCGCATTATATCACGAGTGCAAATTATAGGGTAATCGGTGATAATCGTCCCCAAAGGTTACCTTCGACATATCACACGTCATTTTAGTCAAGTTTCACTAAAATACGAAATCAAGAAGAATTACCTTTGTTGTTACACAGCAAAGTGTTTTAGTGTTTTAATTACCCAGCAATTCAATGGCAACCTTTAGAAGAGAACCATGTAGAGCGACGTAATCTGGTCACTTCCTATTTCGTCTTACTATCAGAAAACAATATCAATTGCAGATTCAATTTAAATTAAATATGAATTGATTTTATAAGTGAAAATGATATATCAAAGTGATTATAACCAGACCCAATCAGTAACTGGCCAGTCATATTTCGATAAAGATCAGGAAATATGCTTTCTGCTTATATGGATCTAAAATTGACACCAGGTTGTGCTAATGATTTCCTTTTTTCTTTTCTTTTTTGACTCTTCAATCTCATAGGTCCAACCTCGATCCGGCAGGGGAATTGTGTGACACTGATCTGTGGTGCGCCCTGGAAATCTCGAAGATGAAAGAGACAGTCAAGGGTCTTGAACATGGTTTAGGTATGTATACGAATAACTTGAAGTTGGCGCTTTATGATGAATGATGAAATGATGAAAGTACATTCTTACGGGGCACAAAGCGGTTTACATATATTTCTGGTGCAACCTCCGGGCTTAATCACCTGACAAGCAAAAAACAAAACAAAAAAAAAGCTTAAAAAAGACTTAAACACAATACAATTGGCGACTGACAAAGATGGTTCCTTTAAAAAAAGGACAAAAAACTAAAGGGGCGCCCCTTCATTTTTCTTTTCTTTTCTAAAGGAGATTTGTATATCCATGACATATATCTATTCCCCCGCTTTAACCCTCTGTACTACGGCCCAAGTTCCTTCTCTGTCATATATTGCCCACCTCGTGGAGCACTTTCTGTCGGTACTGCTACCAAAGTGTTATTGTAAAGCGCAAGAGAGAGATTAACGTACTCTATATAAGTAGAGTGTAATATTATAAGTATTATTACTAAATATTGCCATTATTATTATTAGTATAGTAGTAGTAGTTGTAGTAGCAGTAGTAGTAGTAGTATGATCATAATCATTATTATAATTACTTTTATAATAACTGTTTTCATTATTGTGTATTGTTATTGTTATTGTTATTGTTATGATCACCATTATAATCTTTAGCACTAATACTCTCATGTTGCTGCAGATACTTGCGTGGCAGAGGGAGGCGAAAATTTCAGCGTTGGGCAGAGGCAACTGTTCTGCCTAGCACGGGCCTTCCTCCGGAAGTCTAGCGTTCTCGTGATGGACGAGGCTACCGCTTCCATCGATGTGGAAACTGTGAGTTTTCTGTGTTTGCATCGTGATTCTAATGTCTACCACGAGGTTATCATCATGGTTATGCGTTTTCACTTGTCTTTTTTCCACTCTTGACAAAAAATATGTGGAGCATAATTATACCTCGCAAATGTGTAGTAAATTAATTGTCATGCACTGCAAAAAAAAAAAAAAAGAAATGTCCCAAGTCCCTACTTGAAGGCCATTACTACACTAGCGCATGATATAACTTGAACATAATAGTAGGGCAGATATGTAACAAAATTTGGCCGAGATGCTCACATCCGACGGAAAGTATGAAATTTTGCACATAGGGGTATTTTGGGGTGCTGATTTCAAATATTGCCGGATCCAAGAGATCTGACCACGGGGTCGGCCGCCATTTTGAATTCCAATATGGCCGCCATCACAAAACAAATCTAAAGATCCCCATCTTCCGTTCTGAATGACCTGTGGCACCAAAATTTGGTACACATGAGCGTTTTGACATATTGAATTTGATGACAGATTGATTTGAAGTGTCTGACAAACATCGAATGGCCGCCATTTTGAATTCCAATATGGCTGCCTCGACGAAATATTCAAAATCCCTATCTCGATTTCTAAGTGGTGAGTGACGCTGAAATTAGGTGTAAGCAAGTATTTTAACATACTGAGTTAAAATATTAACTAATGTGATGTGTCTGACAAACGCAATGCCTGCTATTTTGAATTCCAATTCCAACTCACGACTAACATTCACGGGCATGTCAAAAAGTGCAGCAAAAAGGAAGCATAATGCACCTTTCACTGACGTCACAATGTAAATACAGCAGCGCGCACTCAATCAGTTACAAACGCGCGCTCAATCAAGTAGCCTACAAACCCGAGATAGAGATTTTCAACACTCCAACATGACAACTTTGTATAAAAATTCATATTGGCTGCCGTGCAGCTTGTCAGACATATAAAATAAGTCTGTTATTGAAGTCATCATATCCCCATGCTTTTATGTATCAAATTCCAATGGCTTATGCCATTCAGAACTGAAGATAGGGATCATTGACGGCGGCCATATTGGAATTCAAAATGGCGGTCGACCCCGTGGCCAGATTTCTTGGATCCGGCAATTTTTGAAATCAGCGCCCCAAAATACCCCTATATGCAAAATTTCATACTTTCCGCCGGATCAGAGCATCTTTTTCATATTATCTGCCCCACTATAAAGAGAATAAGATTGGAGTAAAATGTTAGAGAATTTGCTCGGTGGGTATATTCAAAAGGATTTTTTTCCTATATCAATTTCCGCTGCTTAAATACTGCTTCGGACATTGTGTAATACAATTTTACTTTCCCAACAGTGAACATAGCAAAGGAAAAAGAACTAAAAGAAAAACAATCAGTTCTTTCTTCTTCATAAAATAGGGTACAATTAGCGGTATCATATATTGTCATCAACAGTTGATATGGTTAAAAAAAACAACAACAGTCAAATAGGAGTTCGTAATCCCACCACCGTTACGTAATCTGCCCACCTCCAATCAATGTTTCGAAAGAAATATCCTTACCTGAAATACATTTTGACAATGAACATACAAATATGATAAATTTCACTGTTAGATTATATATTCCTTCTCTGCGCAGGATTCTGATCTCCAAAAGATTGTTGCCGATGTCTTCAAAGATAGGACCGTCCTCACAATAGCAGTAAGTAAACGTCTCAATTCATCACTCATGTAATTAATATTTGCCATTCTCACACGCAAATGAACTGAGAAAAAAAAAACGGAAGAAAAACAACAGGAAAACATATCGTAATTGCTGATATTTGTGAATCAATCATTCGTACTCTTCTAAATGCTTGTATTAGTCCATTTCCATCATTTCTGTATACTTGAAATATTCTGTAAACCTATATTTTTTTTAATGTATTATGGTGAAATGTATACATTAAATTTCTAAAACCCCCCAAAACTATGCGTTATTGTTGGAAATGGAAAAATAAATTAATGAATGAAAAATGAGTCAAGAAAATCTCTGCAATAACAGCACGTAGTTTTTCCGTTATATATTCAGCTCTTCTCCTAACATGGTAATGTGAGACATGAAAGAAAGGTTAGGTTTCGACAACGATCAAAATGCAACTGTATACGTAAATATTCTTACTCACAATATGCTGTTCTATGTGCAGTTTCAAAATCGGGGACATCGGGGTGTCGGAGCAAGGGAGATGGTAGCAGTCTATCAAGTCTTATACTTTTCGAAAATTCCTATTGTAATGCACCATCTCTAAAAACAATACAAAAACAGCCTTTCAAATACAAAAAAAAAAAAACACCAGTCATAAAGCTATGATGTTCCTTTAAGAATATGCAATAACGCGGCAACCTTTACACCGAGATGGTAAACGAAATGAAAGGGGCACCTAACATCTTTCATGCCACTTGTTTTGCTATCTTTTGAACAACCACCTTCAGAAGACAAAATTATCTTTAGCTCCACTTGCATGTCAAACTTTTAGTATTAGCCACAAAAATCTGAGCTTGTCTTTTCAGAATGTTTTAGATCGCATAGATGCTGACTGACGTGTTGTTTCACCAGCTGTTGCATCTTAACTACCCTATTGTCCTGTATCCCTTTATACGCATAATATACCGTTCCATTCAAAGAAATGCATCCTTTTGAAGATATTTGAAGGTGTTACCACAATCCTTTCTTTTTTTTTATTTCTAGCATCGCATCAACACGATCATCAACTCGGATAAGATTATCACTCTTGCCGAGGGAACGGTGGAGGAATATGGCGCGCCAAAGGAGCTACTCCGGAATAGGTCGGGACTATTTTCATCTCTCGTGAGGGCCGGACGAACGTAGCGAAGGGAATCGATACACCAGCGAGAGCCTGACACTTATCTTGAAGATTTCCTCGCATCCTTAAGTTCACCTTGTCACATCCAAACAATTGCCAAAACGCGTAGAGCATTCTGCGATTGCCGTAAAGAAATAAAAGAAAAAAAATAAAGTAATGGATGTTTTGTTAGGTGATATCAGACAACATTGATTGCGCAATATCTCTGGAAGGATTCAATACAGAAATACTTGATGCGTGACCTCAATGGATTTCATCTGCATGCTGAGCTGAATTAAGTGTGGAGATAGTGGTATTCATGATTGTTGTAAGTAATGCGTGCATTCCACCTATAATAAGGTGCTGAAGGAATAGAGAGAAGAGAGATAGACAGACAGGCAGACAGATAGACAGATAGATAGATTGATAGATTGATAGATAGATAGGGATAGTATTTATAGTTATTTATCTACCGTTTGAATGCATAAAATGAACCATTGACAAATACTTATAAACGCAGATATTGAGTTTAAACCGGAAATGACGCACACAAAGGAACATCTAACACACGACATCCAATTGCTTTATGTTTATGTAAGAACAAACAATAAATATCATGACACAAAGAATGGGGGACACAGCTCAAGCAAAATAAGAGAAACAGACAAGCAGCCAATAAATCTTTACCTTTGTCTGAAGATCGAAGAGATCTTGTAGAATGATGATATTGTTGCAAAATATATTGATTCTATGTAAACTTACAGATGTACTTATGTAAAACGTGTGTGTGTGTGTGTGTGTGTATGTGTGTGTGTGTGCGTGTGTGTGCGTGTGTGTGTGTGTGTGTGTTTATGTGTTCGTTGGTCGCTATGGTTAGAAAAGAATGTTCTATGAGGTCTTAAAAGAATTTTACTACTATCGAATTTGGTGTCCCGAAGATCGTCCTAAAAGGTTATAAGTAAACAAAAACAACAACAAAACAAACAAACAAACAAAAAACCTTGAGGAAATTGAGTTTAGCTATGCGGCTGAATTTCACTCACTTATAACTTAGTAAAATCGTCATCATGTCGACTTTATGTTATCTTTTCGTGAGTGATAACACCATGCGGCAGACGCTGCACAATATAGTGTTCTGTGCGTTTTGTATGTGCGTGTGGCACAGGTTCTGGCTTCTTTCTTGACATCAATTTAAAACGACATTGTGCTTGAGCTTGTGGAAGAACGAGCACTGTAGCACCTGCTCATATAGCCATGCTCGTCGGCAAATGTATTTTTACTCATAATATTCTGAATTTCTCCACGGAGGTATAATCAATAGGCGACCTCTATAGTGTACAACCCTGGTTTCTCTATATTGTTGGCAGACTGTTATAATCTGTACACTGCATTCGTTGTCTTTCGCCTTTTTCGTTTATTCTGAAATCGAGTCAACGATGTCCATTTTGAAAAATTATATCAGGTATAAATATAAGTCGCTGTGACTTAAAATACCTATTGAAAGATGACGAATCACCCTGTGGGAAATTTCTCCTCTATCTAGAACAATTAACCTCTTTGACATACCTGTAGAGAGTGGTTCATTTTGGGCGCTTTCATTTTCAGCTTATACCAATGTCTGAACATATACGTCATGAAAAAAAAAATGAAAAAATCATTACCCTGCAGTCATCATTTCGCTTGCTGAGTCATCACTTTATTTGAAAACGTCAGCGATGAATTGCACCGTGTATAATTCAAGGTAATCTCTTTTTACCTGATATAGAATCAAACACACGCACACATACACACAAACAAGTATACACACACAACGGAACAAGAGGATATAAAATATATTTCCTTGTTCGGGTAACAATGGCGAGGTAGTTTGAACTGTCAGGAAATCAGCAGAAAGACTAACATAATATTATCTTTCAGCTGTGTTTGTAACCGGGCTGCTGAACTTTGAATTGTGCAATGCCTACATTATAGAGGCACTCATAGTGCTTAAATCACAACTTTCCGACCTTTGAAAGTGCGTTGCGTGATGAAATGAAACACTTTTTGCGTACCCGGATAAATATTCCTGAAAGTTCACCTGAAATGTTTGTGCTTCAAAGTTGGTCGCGCGGTATATAGCTTCTTTCGTTCATTTTTGACAATAAAATGATTCTTAATGCCACAGCATTTCTTGCTTTTAGTCGATAATGTTTTATGATGTAGCTTCACTGTAGCTTCGAGATCTAGTGCAGTAGGCCTAGATGGCTAATGAAATACAAGGTTTGTCGCACATAGACGTGTTCAACCGTTTAAATGAATAGAGTGAAGAGAGGAGGTACACCTTTTCGATTGCGGCTAGAGTCTGAATGAATTGATTGATGACATGCGATACAAGTTGCTTATTACCATCGGATTTACAGTTTTCACTCCTTGTTTGTTATATCAAGTTATGAGTAGTGAAACGAATTCAATGTCTGCATTATGCTAGCATGATGGAAACGTTTTTACCTCACCGGGACCCTGTGGAAGAACAGTCATATTTTGCAAATATGACTGAACGGGCAATCCCCCGTTTCTAGTAATTCTGTGCGTATATGCAATGTATATACAATGTGTATGCAACTTGTAATGTGTGTATTTTTTTTTTAATCTGAAGACGGAAATAAAAACAAACAAACTGACTTGGCACTGCCTAGATACAATGTGCGTCATAAACCACTATCATTATCGGCAGCACCTTAACCGATTGCACTATCCATTGATTGTGGCGTTTTGTTCCGTCGCCAAAATGTCTTAATCTGAATGATCTTATCTACACAGGGTATACGATATAACCTCATCGGGGACATAATTTCCATGATTTCCATTCTGCCATACGACCCTTCCACTGCCAATACATACTAATAACCCAGCTGTATGGGTAAAGAGAGACAGGGTGGATTTGGATGAACCTGTATTGCGCAGCGGATTGGATTTGAGCAGGGAACATTATTCTTGAAGAGTCCGCGTGGTGCCAGTTAAAGAGTGTAAAGTCATACTTTTGGGTTGTCTTAATTTCACGTTGT
This sequence comes from Diadema setosum, assembly GCA_033980235.1. Classification (NCBI taxonomy): domain Eukaryota; kingdom Metazoa; phylum Echinodermata; class Echinoidea; order Diadematoida; family Diadematidae; genus Diadema; species Diadema setosum. The sequence goes on from CM067060.1 coordinate 33,574,371, forward strand.
ATATACGATACTGTGTGCCAAGTACGTTAATAACCTTTCTTTTCGTGTACATATTGTATGTCATGCGACTGTTTAAAAGCATGTTTCTATTTATTGCGATGATTGTTATAACTCTATATAGGCTGTGTAGATAGTGCACGTATATTGTCATGGTTTTTGACAATATTGCACATGTCTGAAATTTTCTTTGAAGAATTACGTGGTGTTTGTAGATAAGACATTCACTAATAGTATTTCCTGCTTTGATTTGGTAATTGTTTTGAATGTCATAAATACAAACCTGTATTCAATTCTCATGTCGGAAAATCATTTGTTAACTGTCATCTGCATTTCATATAATTCAATATCTGGAGTTCATGTTATGCAAATATCCAAATACAATCATAATTATATAATCGTATTGATTTGCGAAAGTACTGCACCAAACCTGTAGGCTCTATAAAATGCAGCCGGCTATAACACGACGTGCAATTGATGTTATTGTCATAATGACCTAACCTTCTAGCAAACAATATCAAAGCCAGGTACATAGAGTAGGGTTGGTTCTCCAGAATATAAATATATACAGAAACCCTTCTTTTCTGCATTTTTGTTTGTTTTTAATCAAAATTTTCTCATTGTGCACTTGCATGTTAATTGTATTTGAAAAGCTGTTCGAATGACCGAGTGTGGTATATGTATCAACGTTACTGTTTCATGAGCAGCACTGTGTTATCATCTTAGGAATCATCCAATTGATTGATAACCATGATAATCTATACCTCAAAGGGATGGTACAGTTTCGGTTGAGATGGAGTTTCAGGTTTCCAGCGGTTTTTGGTGATTTTTTTTTTAAGATAATGACAAACCTTTTATCAGTGTTTCCGAAATATTGAAGGGCATATATAATTCTAAGAGTAATTCAGAGTTTATTCGATCAAAATCGTGTTAAAAATAGCCGAGATATCCAAAACAACTCAATCGTAATAAAAGGTTCGTTCCACCTTCTCTTAGAATTGTATGCTCTTTAACTTTATAGAGTGGTTTCTAAAATCTCGCAAAAATTTAAAAGCTGAATCCTTCAACCAATATCAAACCATCCCTTTAACTGTCAAGTAACGCCTACATTGGCGAATATGCTTCTTCAAGTACTTGGGTGTGCATGTGTATATGTTTTTATAAAAGCACACTTTTTTTCAAGAATTTATGAATTGTCGATGTTTTCATATTCTTTAAAAGCAGCGTACTTGCCATACTCAGTTCGTATACGATAGAGGTAGTGAAGGTTTATCAAACTCACTACTAATTCGTGGAGAATTCCAATGCATGTGCGTGCCAAACGACAGATTAATCAGGATATGCTCGATCTTTCATATTGAAATATCACTATGATTTGTGTGTCTTGACTATTAAACAAACTTCGTCCTGCTGATACCAGTGACTCGTCTTCAACATGTTGTCTTTGTTTTTCTCGAGAAATTAAAGGTAAGATTCATTCTCTGTTAGTGTAATGATTTTCTTATCTTATAGTCATATAGATATGATTTTTTCCCCCTTGAGCTTGTGTCAACAAAAATGTGCTATTGGAAACAGAATCTTATTTGAAATGAAGAAACAAACTGGTAATGCATTTTGGCCAATAAAGCATGAGTTTATACGCGGCTCAAATTTTCGGCGTCCTACGCCTTCTTCAAGACTATTCTTCTATACCCTGAAGAACGCATATAGTACGCCGAAAATTTGAGTCAAATAAACTGCATTACAAAAATGCATTACCAGGTGGTTTCTTCATATACTTATTGATATAAATGGACTACTGGAGAGATAAAAAGCATTTCAAGACAAAGTTGAGGCGATCCTCTTTTTTTTTTTTTTTTTTTTTTTTTTAAAGAGTGATATCGGAATGGAACAGTCTACCATCATAATCAAGTAGTAATTTAAAGAGCTCTTTAATCAGCACATTCAGAACAAATCTAAGCAAATTTTTGGCTAAGTATGATGAATTTTACCTGGGTGAAGTTTTCAATTGTCTATAACACAGAAATTAATCAGCTTCATTGGTGCAGAGGGGCAAATAAAATTTAATTTAGTATAAGTTTAAGTCTACTTCCAAGGTATGATTTCTTAGGTATGATAAAGAAAGTAGTGCCACTCAACACTCCGAGAGATTACAGTTACACACGTTTTTCAGTAACTGATGTGAGAACAGCAGGGAGTATGTTATCTCCCACCTTCCTGATAGGAAGAAAAAACAACAAAAAAGATGTCCATTTCTGAAACTGGATATTAAACATAACTTTCGTCCAGCAATGTTGAACGTTGCCTCGCGTACGCTCACTCAGTGAGTATAAGTTTAATTATGATCTTATAGCCGATCTGCTGACTGATGTCTGTTCTCTGGTCTCTTCTGCTAAATAAGGCTTTGGTTGATTTCTCCCCCTCGATCCCCTTGCAAGTGTTGATAACAATGCAAGAGCAGATATGAAAAGGAATACGGATAGGATATATTATAATAATAATGTGCATTTTGAAACAGATTGACATTTTTACCCTCACCCACATTATTCTGAAATCGAGAGAGGAAGGGGGAACTAATGGAGAGAAGGAGAGAGCAGGGGGGTAAGAGGAGGGAGAATCATGAGGATACACATATTTTTCTCCTGTCTCATTCAATTCCTTTCTCTGTCCTTCTGTTTTTCTACAACTCTATTACTATCTATTCTATCTCTTCCCCTTGTCTTTTATCAGAGCAGCATGATGATAATCTCCACAACATATAGGCCCCAGGGACCTAATTTATTGGACGGTCTATATAGTATGCTATTCAGGCAAGTTCATACCCGGGATTTGATGAACCCTTAATTGCTTTCTTAGTTTAGTCCATTTATAAGTTTACCAGGTTCTGCAATTTTACTATGCTATAACAAAGTCTTTAGACCACCCCCTCCCCCTCCCCCCCCAAAAAAAACAAACAAACAAAACACGAGGCTTATACATTGTTCGCTTTGAAATGCCACTTTATAATAATGATAATATTTCATGAGCAAGTTCACTGTTCAAAACAAAGAGTTGTTAATTCCTTGACCCCCCCCCCTCCAAAGAAAAAAAAAAGAGAGAAAAAAAAAAAGGAGACGATGAAATATTCGTAGTATCTTGAAGTCTCAATTAACTACTATTCATCACCCATTCGTAAGTAATGGGAAATGATATTGACCATTGCCGTGGTTTTCAGGAGAAAACTGGCATACAAAAGTTGGGTTTGACCTGAGCAAAATCAATAGTTCAAATGAATAATATTCATTCTAATCACAACTATATTTCTCGCGGCTTTTGTATCTTTCCAAACGTTCTTTAGAAAAAAAAAATCAATGTAAATTATATAAAGATCAAATCAATTTCGTGTATACACGTTGTCACATAGCTTTGAAGCTGACTGTGGTACATTAACTCTACCCACCACTAGACAGCTTTGGAGTCTAAACGTCTTTACAATCAAATTTTCATGTAAAACTTATTGATGAATAATTATTGAATCACTTTATTACGTGCAATCACCTCGAGTTATCACTATTACGTAAAACATGCATAATTTCTAGTTATCAATAATCATTTTGTTTGATTTGATAGATACTTTATTTTCTGCAAATCAATATATACATAAATTACATAATCATGAACATAGGAAACAATCAGTCATACAAAGTATATTTGAAACAGAGTCGTTTGACTTGCATAAACAACGATATAAAAGGAAGTTAATGATATAATATTACAGTATGCAAGTCTATGCAGCAGGGATTACAATAACAATATTATATTTAAGAAGCGATAATGCAGAGGGCCGCCATTGTAAGCATTGCTTGAAAAGATGGCCGCCCGAGGAAAAGGTATAGGGACGTATTAAATTCGTAACAATACAAATTCTGCTGCGAAGATAGCAGGGGAAAATAAACTCTGATGTGTGATGGTGGTGAATGTGCGTGCAAGTGCTTGAGAGTGCATAGGGGCAGATATAGGCTGGAATTTACTGGTAGAATAATAAAATTGGTTTGCTGGAAGAGGGAACGACATACGATGTTGCTATCGGGAGACCAACATGAGTCATATAAATTATTCGTGCTTAATTCGTATTTGAAGTATACTGTAGTAAAATATGCTTCTTTAAGTTTGATTTGAATGAAAACAAGGAGGCACACTGTTTCAACTCCTCCAGGAAGAGTGTTCCATATATCCGGAGCGATTCCGGACCGTGATGTCTAATCGACTTTTGAGCTAGTAAAAGCTTTGGATTGCTTAAATGAAAATCATGGGAACGACGGGTAGGGTATGGGTGAATATTATGGTAATTGGTTACTAGGGCATTATGGAAAAATGGTAATAAATTTCGAATGTGTTTATAAAATATGGCAGTTAGGTATAAATGTATTTGAAGGGAAATTTCGGCAAATCAAAACAGCTGTCACTCTCTAGTGGGTGCACATTAGTAATAACTACACAATTATTGTTATCAAAGAATATAATTGTGGCGGGATTTATAGGCCTACGTAAAGAGGTTCTATGTAATTAACCTCTTTGGGCCTATTAAAAAGTCTTGCGCGTGCTTGTGTTTGGCGACCGCTGTGTGTAGCGCCTCCGCGTCGATAAAACGGCTGGGAAAAAGACTATAGAACAACCCTGGCCTTGCTTGTTCGAAGTGCATGTGGTGCAATATCGGAGACATCAGCTGATAAACGTGCGTGCAATGGGATCCTGGAATTCAATACCGTCACTCAGGAGTCAGGTTAGATAGCTTGATACCATTTTGTTTATTCCTTCTATAATGAATATTCATTATCGTAGCACATGTTCTTCTTGTAGGGAACATTATCACTAATGGCCCACGTCAAATCTCACAGGCATACCAGCCAAATATACATGATATTATAATTCGTTGGTAGAATAACTAACGGAACCGCGATGGCTTTGCCAGCCGAATGCACCTGGCGGGGCTGCAGCCCAATTTTCGTACCGTAAGGCCAAGGGTATATAAAGAGGCCTGATTGGTACAATGTATGGGGGAGAGGACAGTAGTAAAGTTCCTAAGCTTTTTTGGACATGGATTTTACTAAAATTATACCATGCGCTGGAAACGTATATTCCAGTACCCGAACGTATAGAAACTGTCTGTGTAATGTAGCAGTTCGGCATCTTTTCCTCACGAGGGCTGAAGCTCTACGGTACGCCGCGGCGCTGGGTCAGAGTTCATTGCAAGTATTAGTAGAGTGAACGCGTATGGTAGGGGTCCAACCCACCGACCGGGTCCATAACGACCGGCCGCGCATTATAATGGCATTGCGCGTACAGAAAGAAAATGTACGCATGGGACTACGCGCAACGGTGTTCGATTCTTCACTGGGCTACGCTACCGAGTAAAATGTGGCGAAAACAACTAAGTATTCCCTCTAAATTACCGAAATTTAGCAAAATCGAATAAGGTTTATCGTGTAACTACATATAACTAGGCCTACCTTTGCTGACTCGTTGTTAGATGTAGAGTATCCTTCCGTAATAAATTTGACGATTTTGACCGCAAAATTGTCACCGCCGCTTGTACGATCGTGCACACACGTTACACATACACATGACATAAACATTTTGTCGCCCGCTACGACCGTACGACACTACGAGTTGATGCAGAAACGAGAAATGAATGTGAAAAAACAAACCGACTCATCTAATTTATTTCAATTACGATGAAAAGTTTCCTAATGAAAATCAAGTCAAATTCATCAAACAGTCCTTCAAAAGTAATATCGAAGGATTCAAAATATATTCAAATATTATTGGGGAAAAAAATTACGACTAGAAAAAAAACAGCAGCTTGTCGAAAAAACGCGTTTAAGTACGCTTTATACGTAGAGGGCAGGGTGGTCGGTCGATATGAGCCGGGCAACTGAGTGCGGAAAAAATGACACCCCACGCGTTCGAAGCCGCCATCTAGAGCGCGTACCTCAGATCGCATTTTCAGTGCGCGCTTGTGAATCCGGAGTATTTTCTCCACACGTGAGTAAAATGTCAGGCAAATTGTGTGATTTTTCACGTTTCTGTTGATAGAAAAACGTTAGGTGTCCGATATTATGGACACCCAACCATACTCACTGTAAATGTCTCTTCATGGTATCCGTACCAAAGATCGTAATATTGTATGATATGCAGTGTGATATATTTTGTAATTTGTATCGCGGTAGTATGATGTACTGAAATGTCATGGAGTTCTCGCTCCATTGTATTGGGTGGGCGTTGTTACCAATGTCAATGAGTTGTGTGAGGTCGATCACCGGTCACACTGATACCCCTTTTATACTGCCCACAACTTTTAGCTCGCTTCTGAAGCGAGCTAACTTTAGCTCGCTTCTGAAGCGAGCTAACTTTAGCTCGGGCCAAGTCATTTTATACTGCCATTCTTGACAATTGAAGGTTACATACGAGACCAGAACTATCGCCCCACCCCCCCCCCCCCCCCAATCAGCCTGCTGTCCTTCCCACCAGCGCGAAAATTCAGTGACAGTTTTCATGCTTACTTTTACGAGTACGAATTCAGTTCCACTGTTATACGTTACTCGCGAAATTCAACCAGTCATGGGCATCCTATAGTGCAACCAGTCATGGGCATCCTATAGTGTATGCACTGCATTCCATTGGTCTATTTTTTGTTTCTCAAGATTTAATCATGCCGTTTTCTAATTCAAAGAGTTCACTGGGAATTTTACCGAACAGCGAACAGTGACAGCAGTGTATAAAATATTATATTCCACATACTATAAGAATCTTGCTAGTATAGGATAGTCAAGAGCAGATCACGTGATAAAGTGTAGTTTTGCCCATCACATCACCTGAGAATAAAAGTTCGGAAAGATAGCTACATCCAGATCGCCTCGGAAGTGATAAAGTTTGTCCCATCACCTTCACCAACGTTGATTATTTGCTTACTATCAGTGCATGCGATGCATAATACACAGCACGCCAGTGGCAACAGTACAGCAGTAAACGTAATACATATTGGCAACCCGGAAGCACCGTACACGATTTCCGGTCACGGGTCAGTAGACCAGAGGTCCATGAGTAGACTTAGCCCGAGCTAAACTCGCGTACCTTTATACTGAAGTTAGCTCGGACCTGAAGCTGACCTGATCCACCCCCCTAGAGCGGACTAACTTTAGCTCGGACTATTCTTCGACCTTTCATACTGAGAGTTAGCTCGCTTCAGGTCCGCACCTGAAGCGAGCTAACTCCCAGTATAAAAGGGGTATGATGTAGCTTTAAACTGTGCTCTGATATTATCCCTGTCCGAGTATGTTATGTAGGTCCTATAGTCTGGCTACCGGTATGTACCATGTTTAGTACCATATCAACATATTGCCCCAAATTGAATCTTTGTCTCCTAATGCACAAAATCGAAACTTTGGCAAAAAAAAAAAAAAAAAAAAAAGCCCTAGGAAATACAGTTTGGTTCAAATTAAACGATCATTATCTATTTTAGTAGTCTTTATTTCTCTCTATTGCCATAGTACTATAAGTGCCATAATTATGTGCTTTTGTGAGTGCATAAAAGCATTCAAACGTTCATTTTGATAAATCCCATGCTGTACCCTGTGGTATGAGCATGTGATCTGTTACAGTTTGATTATAAGCAAAGACGACTTGTAAATCTGTTTTTCTTTGGTGCGTTTTTGTAATAATCTCAATTGATTTGATAGGCCTCATAAGTTTTTGACAGAGGTGCTAAACTCACTGATTCTCTGCCGGTATCGTACTTGGTCACTTAGGGAGCCCTATTAAATACAGTTTTATTTTTTTAATTTTTTTTATTTATTTTTTTTTTTTTTTTTACCATAGCGTGATCACTTGTGTATACCCTATAATGCAGCCAATAAGCCCCAAGAGTAGGTGGTTATAACATCAAATGGCTCCTCCATGTAGGGAATTTATAGCGATACAATCTATAAAGTTTCCTAAAGACGGGTAATCATAGGCTTCAAAATATGCTGATGAAGGTATAATGGCGAATGCAAAATTCTTACTATACTGTCTTTTACATCACTCTCGTTTGTTTACAATGGATATGGACAGGTTGAATTTAATTAAGGATGCCTCGAAAATATTGAATATATCCTCTCTCAGCCTCAGACATCATAGCATTGAGATAATCCATGAAATACTAGACTGATCGTCGGCATCACGTTTGCATTACAGCAAGCCAATCAGAGTGTTCAAAGAAAACTTTAAAATTGGAAGCAGAAAGCAGCGCTCTGTGACGAAATCAGTATTAGAATTTTGTTTGATCTGTTCTCTCAATGTATTTCATACCTTATGGTTTAGTTAAAGGTCCGATAATATACGGCATTCCTTTGACCGAAGAAAAATAATTGAAATCTTATTCTTTTCTCTCTTTTTATTCTCAGGTATGGGATTAGCGATGATCAGCTATAATGTGCATAGTATGCGTGTTCCGGTGTGTTTATGACCGGCATGATGATGTCTTCAACATGGAACTGGTTTTGTGGAAAGAATTCTTCGGTACCTAGAGCGGATTTCCTAAACAGTGCTTGTGAAGTAAACACATGCATTGCACTGACGCAGGCAAGTTTTGTTGTCCTCTTCTCCGTGGTTTTGCTCTGCCTCCGCTATTGTTCGGGATACCGGAAACGAACTCAATCGAAATATTATGTATTCAGACTGCCTGGTCATGTGACGAGATGGATATTGACTTTCATCATCCTGGTCGTAGACCTCCTAATGATCGCTGAAGGAGTACTGACGAACGGAATCCACGAGCAGTACGGTTTCCCAAACCAGCCACACCTGTACGTCCCGGCGGCCTTGCTGACCGTATCTGGCGTGGCGTCACTCGTTTACTATCACATGATGGAAAAATGGAGAGCGGACAATATGATTCTACTTCTACTTCTATATTGGCTCTCATCATTGGTATCCGTTATTCTAAAGTTGGTGCACTTATCGAGACTGGGCGTCGCATCGGTGCAAGTATTTTGTTTCGATTTAATGACGTCGGCAGCTGTGTTGTTCACGGCAATGCTTTTTCTTGAAACAGCACTTTTGTATACATTGGTGAGTTGATGTAAATGATTCGTATAATGTAAGGCCTCAAATCTCTTCATTGCAATACATTCAATTCACATGTGGATCAATCTTCAGTTTTCAAGAGGACAGTTTAAGCAGTCTAACCCCCCCCCCCAAAAAAAAAAAAAATAATAAAAAAGAGAGACTGAGTTATTGATCCTTTCTTGAATTATATGTAATGAAGAATAACCGACTATGTGAAATTACAGTGTAATGTCATCATAGACATAGGTCATTTGATTGAATATCAGAACTCGGCTTTACATTTCTATGCACTGTGCGCATAATATTTGTGAATCTGCTTGTAAACGTTGAGTCAGTAAATTTCTCATGGCTGCGCGATGTCAATGTCAAATGTGTACCTCTGTCCTCGGCATTGGCTGTTTTTTTTTCTTTCACATCAAGATATTTAGAAGAGTGCCTTCCAACTACCGGCCAACAGTGCCACCATCTTCCAGGGAACCACCTGATTCTATGAGGTACTCCCACGAACTCTCCACCTTGCTCTCTGCCGTGACCTACTGGTGGTTGAACTGGCTCTTCAAGGTCGGTTACCAGAAGCCAATCGAACCGGCTGATCTGGGGACCATGCCCGAGTGTCACACATCCACCTTCACCCACTGCAAGTTCAAAGAAAATTTCACAAGGGAGAAGGTGAGGCATGGGCGTGCCGTGGGGCTCGTTTGAAAATTATTAAGAGTTCTGAAAGATATCACTTTACCTCGGCAGTTTAGCATCAGCCAAAAGAGGTCCTGATAAGAAATTTTTACACCGTCGATTCTTTTTTTTTTTTTTTGTCCCGGCCGAACGAGCAGGGGACTATGAAACGGGCTCCGTACGTGTGTGTGTCCGTCTGTCCGTCTGTGCGTCTGTGTGTGATCAAAATGTTCAATTTGCTACTTCTCTGTCATTTATGAGCCAGTTTTGATTCTGTTTGCTTTATATGATAGCACTACATGGGAGCTTTGAAACTTCTACACAAAATTTCAGTCGTGACCTTTGACCTTGACCTTTGACCTATATTGTACAGTTTGCTACAAAATGCTACTCCTTCGCCATTTCTAACCCGATTTCGATTCCGTTTGCTTTATGTGATGGCACTAGGTGAGGGCTTCAAAACTACTACACAGAATTTTGACCTTTGACTTCTTTGGCCTTTGACCTTGATTTTTGACCTGTATTGTACATTTTGCTACAAAATGCTACTCCTTTGTCAATTTTAACCCGATTTCGATTCTGTTTGCTTTATGTGATGGCACTAGGTGAGGGCTTCAAAACTTCTACACAGAATTTTGACCTTTGACTTCTTTGACCTTTGCCCTTGATTTTTTACCTATATTGTACATTTTGTCACTAAATGCTACTTCCGGCGGGGACATATATTACGCACCGCGTAATTTCTACTTTTCCTTGTTTTCTTTTTGACAATAAGTCTCATCTTGTAAACGAGTCTGAACATTCAGTAATATTATAGTTCACTATGATAAATAGAGCATTACATTTAAACTATTTACATTTTGTCGTGAAGCCATTTAACGTCGCCCAGACATTATGACGCATTTTGCTCTCCACACCAAAATGGGGGATTTGATTTCAGCTGACGCTGAAAGCAAGCTGAAGACAAAGTGTCCATGAAAAGGGATCTGCCACCTTTTGGTGATCGCATGCCGTCCAAGTTGTAATGTGTTACATAATGTTGACCATGATGGCAATAAATGGGCAGTGCTCCTTGATCTGAGTTGATTTGCTCGCAATATCTTGACATGACCATTGAAGTAGGGCCGAAATGTAGTAGCTATGTTTGCATGATGTTGATAACCATACTTTCAAAATGATTCAAACTAATAACAGACTCGTGCGCAGAGGACAGGAAGTGACATCAGTATATATCGTGTGTATTGGAGGACTTATGCAACGACCATGCTCCTTGGATACGTTCTGAAATTGCTTGGGGATGCAGCTCACTTTGTTGGTCCATTCTGCATCAGTGGTATCATTCTCTACGTCACGGCTTCACCGGACGACATTGTTGAGCCTGGAGGCAAGGTATGCTTACACGCAATCAGGGTTTAGATTTGGGAGATTTGATCACTGTATACATAGTTGCTGTTTCCAACTTTTTATTTTTATATTTCTGTAGTGGTGGGACCTATCTCGACCTTTTTGGTGGAGCGATGGTTGATTTAGTCATATTTAGTCCTTGCCGTTGTTAACCTTGATTGTACACAACGTCGGTGGCACCATGGAGTGGCGTTCGTAAAAATGATTCGTAGACTCTCGTTAGTGTTTGAACCTTCCATTTTTGCCACAGATGACATATCTGTTGCTCCAACAGGAAAGAACTTAGAGACAGCATCGCAGGTCTTAAATGAGAATAACACTATAATGAGTTACCAATGAGAAAATATAGGAAATTTGTGATAAGTGCATTTTGAACTGCGAGTATCAATTTGCCTGTCATCAAAAGATCATTGTAATTTACAGACCTACATTATCATTCTGCCCAAGGAGCTACAATCCCAAAATGACATTACCTATAAACTTTCAAGGAACGAGATACCAGCCATCTAGTCATTTTGGTAAAATCATATAAAATTTCATAAGCAGAATACATTATGACGTGCTCTTGTTCTCCTCAATTCTGGAAACTTTCTCTTGACCACATAAAATGGGACTGCATGGGCATGATCTGCTGTTACATTATCATGAGTTTAAAGATCTTCCTTACGATGATATTATTATTTTTTCTTCCAGAGTGATGAATATCATCACTATGTCACTGCAAACCAAGTACTCGCTAACGGGTTCATCCTTGTTGGGTTTCTGTTTGTTGCCTCGGTTCTCATGAGTGTCTTTGATCAGAGTTGCGCATACTGCTGCTTCATCGAAGCTGTGCATGTGAGATCCGCCATTCAGGTAAGTGTTAGAGGGGAAATCCAGTCCAAATATTGAGTTGATCTGATAAGAAAGAGTAAAATGTATCAAATTCAACGGTTTAATTTTGATCGAAATCGGATGAAAAATAGGGAAGTTATGACATGATGAAGTTTCATTAATTTTTCGGGAAACAGTTCTTGAACAGTCGATATGAATAAGCAAATGGCAAAGTGAGTTTGTCACCCCTTCACATTTAAAGTTACCATATTTTTTGTACATAAATTGTGAAATTCCCAGTTTTTCACTCAAACGCAACTTTGCCCGAGGCGTAAATCCTTGAATATCTAGCTGTCACTATTCTGAAGATATTCAACCAGGAAAACCTCCTGTTTCAGACTTCAATGAATCAGAAATGTGTGTGTCTGTGTGTTTAGCGATTTTTAGTTGAACCATAGAACTATAGATGTGATTGTAGCATGAGCATTGCTTTTGATCTTTTGTTAATTTTGTTGTTTATGTGTGTGTGTGTGTGTGTGTGTGTGTGTGTGTGTGTGTGTGTGTGTGTGTGTGTGTGTGTGTGTGTGTGTGTGTGTGTTGTTTATAGATATTTTTGTGCTTGTGCGTCTTGGCTTATTTCATGGCACAATGAAATGAATGCAACACTTGAGAAATACTTGTGATGTGTACTAGTTGCAGATTTAGTCCTCAGAGTCAAGGAGGATCCTAAAATTGCTGAACATATCAACCCCTGCCCTGCCCCCTTTCCATAAAAGAACTTTTTTAGTAGTAATGGAAGATTGCAATGTCTTTTATTTCACAGAGCATGGTTTATGAGAAATCTCTGCGACTCTCGTCTTACGCAATAACGGGTGGGCTCATGACCACTGGCCAGATCACTAACCACATGTCCATCGATGCAGCTAATATTCAAGGGGCCTTCAAAATGGGCATTGAAATGCTGACCATTCCTGTAAAGGTAAAACAAATTTACTTAGATGTGTCAATTTCACAAATTTGCACAACAATATGATAATTTACATCTTATGGGAATACTGTCAGTTGTAGTTACTGTCACATGTAGTAATTATTTTTATCATCATTATCATTTTAATTTTGTATCATCTTATTTTGCTATACTTGATGTATTTTTCTCTGAGAAATATGAAAGTGGATTGAATTAAATTGTATCCTTGGTATTCGTACAACTTTGAAATCATTTACTGAAAAATATATCCTAGAATGTCATGTTCAAGGACTAACATTATGATACATCGCATTCATTCAGTCAGGCAATTCATCTAATAACTCCCCCCCCCCATGTGATATTAGTCTCGTGGTATTGACATCTGATCACTTGTTGAAATTTCTCCATCTCTGTAAACGTTATATTTCAAAGACCATTGGAAAACATTGGAAAAGGTGGCAATTTTATCAAATCACTTTAGCATGTTTGACATTAAATTTTGATATCCCCACTTCTCTTTTCAAGATTGGGGTTATTCTCTACCTCCTATATCGCCAACTTGGAGTGCCGTCACTCATTGGAGCGTCTCTTTTCATCGTCATCATTCCAATTCAGCTGTTTCTCGCAGGACTGAAAACAAAATATGACAAAGAAATCATGGTAAGTTATTTCGACAGGATCACCCATATAATTCGTTAAGACAAGCATGTTTGCTTCATCCACGGAAAATGATTTTGGCTGCATCATTAATCGTCGCAGTGAAAGGAAGCCGTTATCAAAGTGTGTTTACTTAATGATAGTTAGGAGTCATAAATGCAAAGGGAAAAGAATATTTTAGTCTATTTTGTGCATGAAACAACAAAGGCATGTGCTGAACGTTCTTTTCGTTTTTCACCCGTAGATTCACGCCGATGAACGTATGAACAAGTCTAATGAGATGCTGAAGGGAATGAAGCTTCTTAAACTGTACGGCTGGGAACGCCTTTACTGCGATTTTGTGAAATCCGCCAGACGAAAAGAGTTAGATAAACTTTGCAAGGCGTATTCAGTGGAGGCGACAAATTGTAAGCTTGCAAACCCCTCTGCACATCTTGATACAGTTGAACCTCTATTATCCGGCCTCCCTTTATCCGGATCTCTCTATTACACGGACACAATCTCGCCGTGATTTTTCTTTTTTTATATAATTACGGGAGAAAAGGGGGATTCCCAACTCCATACGAACTCCTACACAAACACACATGAATTACATATACTTGATACATTTCTTAATAATTATTTAGGTAAATCATCCCAAGAATTTATAAAAGAAAATGATTTCATTCTTGCAAACACAAACCTCTATTTTGGGGTCTGTTACTGAGTGTAACAATGAAAAGGTTGCAGTATACACATTACTACATGTGGTACTACAATCAATGGGCTACATCAGTACATGTGTATGTATATGTACATGTATAAAGCATTGAGTCTCCCGTATCCGGCCAAATCCCTTATCCGGATGAGCCCTGGTCCCGACTTGTCCGGATACGAGAGGTTCAACTGTATATACTTCCTATTACTTCAAGTCAATGCCCTCAAGACCAGGAATGCGAAAGTGTTCTACTTCATGTACTTCTGCTAGTTTCTTCTTCTCCTCCTTATCAGTTCTTCGTCTTTTCTTGCAGGTTTATTTTTCTTTCATTCCCTCGTACCTTTTTATTCTTTCTTTTCTTTCTTTTTTCTTGTTTTCTCTCGTCCTCCACCTCTCTCTTGTTTTGTTGTTGTTGTTGTTGTAGTTATTTTTTCTTTCTAACATGAAGAGTTTTATTGCTGATCAAGTTAACTGCATTCCTGGCAGTTTGCGGTATTTGGGACTAAACATGAAAAAAAAACCCAGACAAAAATAGAAATACAAAGGAAATATTGGACATTTTTACCATAATTACAAGATTGTTCGTTTTATTCAACTTGTGCGGTATGGTTGGAAAGGTTTTACTTATTGCTATCTGGTGACGGACATAATTAATTTAAGATACAATGATATGGTGTTTAACAAACTTTTTGTATGCTCTTGCCAGTTGACCATTTCCATATCAGTTACTTCAGATGTGATATGTTAGCATACGAGCGTGAAGTGTATGATTCTACCATTTTCATTCTTTATTTTCCACTTCCTTTGATGGCGTGTCATTGGACTTACGTTGTGATCAGGAAATTAATGACAAAGTACACTGACTGAGAAAGTCATGTCGTTATGGAACTTAGTGTGAGTTTTCAGTGTTTTCGTTTTTCAGGGATGATTAACACTGGAGTGCCCGTCGCCGTAAAACTAGTGGTAAGTTGAAACCTGTATCCGAGTGGCTGCTGAGATTTATGCACCGAGTACACATGTATACAGTGCCTTAGACATGTTTATTTGAAGCAAAATTGAGAGAGAAGTGTTCTGAACATTGAAGTCTGTTTTTAAACATTGTTCTCATCATCATTTTGATGATGTTCTCTGTGAAATTTAGCATTATCCTTACTGATAATCATAAAGCAGGCATTCATGAGAATGCCTGAAACTTTAATTTTCTTCCCTTTCATCTCATTTTCTATACCCCCAGTCGTTTGGAATATTTTCGAAATTGACTGGCAAAGATCTGACGCCTGATGTAGCCTTCTCATCACTGTACCTCTTCTACTCCCTGGTCGATCCGATGTTCACCGTACCGTACACAGTCAGTCTCAATATTGCAGCGTACGTGAGTTCCAATCGAATTCAAGCGTTTCTCCTAGCACCAGAAGTTGACCGCCATGGGCTCCCTGATGCCCCAGAAGGAAGTAAAACTAGTGATCCAGTGAGTACTGAAGAAGAAGAAGAAAAGACAAAAAAAAAAACATAAACAAGGACGAGAAAAGTCCTGTCATTGGTGGCGTCAATTATGCTTTTTTAACAAAGAAATTTTATTCACTTGGCATTCAGTTACAAAATAAATGTCACATATGATACATAAAGACAAATAATACAATTTGACAGGCAGCTACAAAACGTCTCAATGATATGAATACGATTCCAATTGATATTAGATACAGAGCCTTTAGTGTATTAGTGTATTTCTTAACAAACTTGATCCTTACAATAGCCAAAGGGATATTTTAATTAACTGACTTTAATTCAAAGCTAGGTAGTACTAGAACTAGAGATTCACGAGATGTCTAGATAAACATTATGATTACGAAATACTGGTGTTAACAAACTTTAGGTACAACATGTATTCTTAGAGTTCCTAGAAAGTGATCACTAATCACCTCTACGGATGAAAGCAAACGTGGTACATTGTACATGTACTGGATGTCATGCAACTTATCTTACTCTAATTTTACTCTTTTTTTTTGCTGTATTCATGACTTACAGCAGTGTTTCAGTCACTGGATATTAATCGATGTGCACTGAGTCAAAACAGTATGAGAAAAGACAAGATTGAAAGAACAAAAAAATGTTAGAGCGGACCTACAAATGCTCTCTGAGTGAAAATTGCAGAAACACATCTTTTCTTTCCCGTTTAAAACTTGCTATACAGAATTTTGTCGTCGACGTCCAGAGAAAATGGACAATAAACGAAAGTTCCCCACGTGAAGATGACTCTGAAAATGTGTTTACACCATTTCTTCAAACACCAAGTAGTGATGGTAATGTTGGAGCGACCTCATCGAACAGTTCAGTTCTTCCAGAAGACGTCGCCATCAAGGTATTAGTGGCGGAAAAAGTTATTTGTTCATGCAGCTCTTATCAATCTGCCATCAGTTTGGACCTGATTATCAAGGTTTATAATCATGTTGATATTTTATCAAATTACATGTGTATTTGATTTTGTATGGATTTCTTTCTTTCTACTTAATCAAGTATGTGCTATATGAAGCACTTTATGTTTTATCAATTCATTTTATAACTTCATTTCTTTATCTTTTTGACCACCAAATTTATCTGTTGGGCCACAAAAGAATGATATTTGATTATTTTTTTTGGCCCGAACAAGCCACCAAACATCGAAGCAAATCAAGCAAGAAGTTAGTGTCGAGACTTGCCTATGGAAAATGTTAGAAAAAATTCAAATGAGAATCTCATCACTTGTATGAATTTATTGTAGGACGCAGAAAAGTGTGCATATGCCAATCAACTTCATAATAGTCTTGGTCATCGCGAGGACGACACGACTGTTGTTTGGCAGCATTTTCAACCAGACATGAATGCCTCCCATTCTATTTTGTACTTGTACTACTGACATTACAACATACCCTTCCAATTTCCCACTAATTTCCCTATGCCCTTTGATAGCGTTAAAATACTTGCTATCGGTTGTCAATTTCTTTTATCTATGTATGTCTAATGACAGGTAATGAATGGTACGTTCACCTGGGACCCAGAGTCCAGCCGTCCATGCCTGCAGGACATCAACGTCGACATACCACGAGGTATCATTTCTAGGTTTGGCCAAGTCATAATAAAGCTCCAAAGGAAGAATGACATTTCATGCATCATTTTAAAGTCCTTCCATATATGCCTACTCACATGATATGTGTAATTCTTGCAGTGGAAATGAATTAGTAAACATACACGAAGTATAGAGTTCAGTTGTTCATAACATTTATAGCAAAATTACATGAAATTATGGAAATATGTCATTGTACGTGAATGATGAGAATATGTCATTGTACAAAAAATTATGAAAAATGTCATTTGAAAAGAATTCAAAACATCCGACCATGAAGAAACTGACCTTGCTTTCTTGGAAAGAAAATACATTTTGCAGACACAAAGAGAAAATGCATGGTGTTGAATCTGTACAGGTTAACAAGCTCGCAATTTCAGTTTCAGGGATTAGAACCAAGGCCTGATGTTATCAGCTATTCACATAGTATTATTATGCTTAGTATAATTATGTACCATAATGATGTTGTCAGCAGCATATCAATAATATTTCGATAGATGGAGGTAGGCTTGGTTCTGACAGATTTCCCTTTAATGCAGTAAAGAGTATGAGTGATGGTTCTTTCATTTTGTGTGAGTCGCAGCAAAATCCTCAATCATGTTTTGTTTTGTTTTGATTTGTTTTGATTTTTTGTTTTTTAATCCACCATAGGGTATCAAACAGGCACTAAACTTGAGATCAGTACTATATTCGGAGAAAAAGAGAGGAAGACCGTACAATAGCTCTTTGGACATTCCCCCCCCCCCCCCCTCCCGCACATCTTTGTACGTAGCGATTTGTCTGTAAGCATAACATCCAGGAAGATTTATTACTTTATAGTAAGCATGGACTTTTCGAGTGATATACCTCAATGCGGTATTTTGTGTCATTCTCAGGTAAGCTGACAATTGTTGCCGGATCAGTTGGGAGCGGCAAATCATCTCTTCTCGAAGCCATCCTTGGGGAAATGACAACGCTGCACGGCCAAATACAAATTAGGTTAGCTCCAATGTGATTAAAATCACTGAAATGCTATACGTGTATCATATAGCACTTCGTATATTATCTTATTTCCTGAATGAGCTGCGTTAGGCCAAAGTTTTGAACATTTTTATGGTCTTGTGAGTTTCAATATCATAGAATTCCTGTGCTAGTAGAAAGCAAAGTTAGTTAGCACCATTTAAATGATGTGCAAATCTAGAATAAGAATGGATGGAAGGATGTACATTGCTTTCGTTGCCAAGTTTTTATGTTATGGTTTCATGGTACCCGGGGCCTGTTGCATAAAAAAGATGCAATCGGTCTTAAGTCAGAAAATCAAATGTAAATCAGTTACCAGCCAATCAGAATTGAGTATTCAGAGACTTATGTTTGATTTTCTGACTCATGTTTGATCTCAAGGTATATTCAGAATTGGCCCAGATCAAAGTCAGTGCATTGAGCAAGGTCAGTCTGATTTAGAAAAGCTTTTCGCATTGTATTCATGTTTATTTGCTGCTGTTTCTTTTTTCTTCAAATTTAACAGGAACGACTCGAGAGTAGCCTATGCACCTCAGAAGGCATGGTTGATGAACAGATCTTTGAAGAAAAACATCACATTCGGAAGACCCTACGAACATGACAGGTAGGCCTACATTTCGTTCTCGAAACACTGTAGAATCTTGTCCTGGGTCTTCATAGAAAGTTATTTTACATTTCATTGTAAGCTTCAATTGTTTGTCTGTCAATAGAAATGTTTGGTTTAGTTTGGGAGCACCGTTTTTGTATACTGTGGAGCGTCATGAGTGACAGTTACTTATTGAAGAGATCAACAGATAAAATAAAAAATAAAACCTGTTGCCTATTTCATGATTACATTCAATTCCGCTCGTGAATCGAAAATAATGCATTACAGCTTTTTCAAAGCAACTGCACATCAGCGTGATACTTATCAGTATATAAAAGGGCGGGTCATTTCTCAAGTCAATATTTTCTTTAAATAGATTTTGTTTTCACTGTTTGTTTTGCAAGCGTCGCATAATGCTGAAAGAGCATGTCCCATATGAAAGTAGGTGACTTCCTGGGTGTGTTTGTTGATGCGTTGTTCTTCAATTGCATCCGTCATACAGATATCGTGACGTAATTGAGGCATGCGCTCTTGATCCTGACATAGCCTTTCTTCCAGATGGGGACGAAACAGAGATGGGAGAAAAAGGCATCAACCTCAGTGGGGGACAGAAACAGCGTGTCAGCGTGGCCAGAGCCATGTATTCTGACAACGAGATAGTTATTCTTGTAGGTTGAATCTCGCCCTTCCCACTTGCCCCTTCCCAACATGTCATCTGCTTGTAGCTCTTCAAGTACAG
The DNA here is from genome assembly GCA_033980235.1 of Diadema setosum. Taxonomy (NCBI): domain Eukaryota; kingdom Metazoa; phylum Echinodermata; class Echinoidea; order Diadematoida; family Diadematidae; genus Diadema; species Diadema setosum. The sequence goes on from CM067060.1 coordinate 33,594,089, forward strand.
GCATAACTTTTTGTTCTGTTATAATGGAAATTAAGTGAATTATATGTTGCTCATTTTTCATCGTGACCTGCAATTGCAACTGTCTTGAGTAGTGGTATTATGTTTCAGACTTTATTTTGTTTTTTGAGGTGATGACAAATGTCAGGCCAGTGACTCTTAAGTTTGGGAGGAGAGTGTGAAAGAACGTGTGAAGATATTATGGTTACCAGAGGGCCGTGTGGTGGCAGAGCTATAGGCACAGTAAGAACACAGGGATACCACCTCGTGTCACACGTTCTAAAATGTAGTGGAAAGCTTTTTAGCAAATCCTGCCTGCCTTCTATTTAGGTCTACGCCTACATGAGAATGATTCAATTTGGCCAACGTTCCATACCAGATTGTAACATTAGCAGTACAACAGATATGAAGCACGGCTCTTCTTCCTTGCCTTATACTTTAGTTGTACTGGATAAGCTAGCACTTCGCTGCAGATGATTGTTGCAATACTTAAGCTCCAGTCACGGTGTAATGTGGGCTCCATCTGATTGACGATGGGCATCATTCCCTTACGTTAAAGATCCCAATTTGTTCATTAAGAGGCAGTAGACAGCTGTACTTTGACATTGTTATCACCACCATGGCTTTTAAATTGACTATGTTCTTAGCTGATGCCTCCGGATTGATTGATCATCGTATAAGTGTTCAAACATCCAATATCCCCTGTAATCAAACTCATGAGTAGCATAAACAGTTGTGGGTCATCCATTTCAGAGTCACTTCTGTTCTCTGCTGTTAAAGCAGTTGTGGTTGTGTCTGTTCTTATGTCTTTCTATTATGTGTTTTGGTAGGACGACCCTCTGTCGGCGCTTGATGCACACGTAGGCAGACATCTCTTTGAAGCGGGCATTACGGGCATCCTGAAGAGGCAAGAGCGAACTGTAATCCTCGTCACTCATCAACTCCGGTATCTGGTGAGGGCTGACGAGGTGAATATAAAACATGAACAACTTGCTTCTGGACCCATAAAATTCAGTGATTGTATGCTCATGCAAATAAAGTTGCTGTTACAAGCTTTGACATGTTTAAATGGGATATGCTTTGTGTGAAGTACTGCCTAAAATTTCCTGGAATATGAGAATCTCAAGTTTGTTTTTTTTTCTCTCTTTTTCTTTTTTCAATTCAGATCAAAACTAGCGGTATTCTAGGTTTGAAATCACTTTCTCTGACAATTGGTATACCTTATTATGCAAATAAAGTCACTGTTGCAAGCTTTAACATGTTTAAATGCTTTGTGTGAAGTACTACCTACAATTACCCGGCATGTGCTGTGATCAGAAGTTTTTCTCATTGAATTCAGCTAAAACTAGCGGTATCCTAGGTTTTGAAATCACATTCATTGACAGTTGGTACAGTATGCGTTGTATTTTTGTGGTTGATATTATCTACTCGTATAGGTCATCCTCATGAAAGAAGGTCGCATCTTTTGGGAAGGAACCCCAGACAAACTGGAGGAAGTTGGGCCCAGTTTCACTCCCGACTGGCAGGGAGGGGATTTTGGCACCGACGACAATGATGAAGGGGAACCGGAAACAAGTGGGGAGAACATCAGAGAGAGAAGACGGTCGAGCAAGATGCAAGTCATGGAAATTTCATCTCTGGGTAGGGCACCGAACTGTTTGATTTTGATATATAGATTTGTAAGTGAGTGGGTGTGTTTGTTATCGTGATCAAAATAGCAGCAGATCAGTGATAAGAAGTAAAATTTTGAGCTTGTCAATTTTTATACAAATGTAGTGCCAATGTTATCCTGTCCCTGTGTATTTCGAGTTTGAACATTTATTTCTTTTCCATGCAATTGCCGTCAGTAGACAGCGAAAAGGGACGGCTGATTACCAGAGAAGACCAGGAGAAAGGCTCCGTATCTTACCGAATCTACTGGTATTACCTGCGAGCCGTCAGCAAATTGGCAACTCTTGTGCTATTTACTGCTCTTCTCATCACGTCGGGTCTCGAAATAGCGACAAATTTTTGGCTGGCTGAGTGGTCTGATGCCAGTACCGGTGCTAATTTTACTCAGGTTGGTCCATCGAGAGTTCTGGTAATAGCACTTTGTCTCATTATTAAACTTAAAGGGAAGATAAACCCCAAGAACAATGTGGATTGAGTGAAAGCAGCAACATTAGTAGAACACATCAGTGAAAGTTTGAAGAAAATCGGACAATCGATGCAAAAGTTATGAATTTTTAAAGTTTTGATGTTGGAACCACTGGGTGAGGAGACTACTAGAGGTTGTGACGTATGAGTGGACAACAATACCAAGAAAAATAAAGAAAATTCTGCAAAAATCCATTTTTCATGAAAATTACAAATTCCATCAACTTGATATTGACATATGTTAAGGGTAGCAATTATTCCCCCTGCTTTCTGAAAGCGGTTGGTCCATTGCTCTTTCATGATTGTAGAAAAGTGAATATTTGTTGAATTTCCTTTATATTTTCTTTGTATTGTTGTCCACTCATACGTCATATCCTCTAGTAGTCTCCTCACCCAGCGGTTCTAACACCAAAACTTTAAAAATTCATAACTTTTGCATCGATTGTCCGATTTTCCTCAAACTTTCACTGATGTGTTCTACTAATGTTGCTGCTTTCACTCAATCCACATTGTTCTTTGGGTTTACCTTCCCTTTAATGATGATTTAGATGTAAGTAGGCATAAGCGTTGATGCACAATTATGGTTCATTTGTGCGTTTTGTTTGCTTGCATTTTATTCTTCAAACTAATTGTAGTTTGTGTGTGATAATTGTTATCATTGCATGCACAAGTTATGCATCTGTAACTGCCCTTGGCAGAATCATGACGTAAACATCATGATGATGTAAATCTCTAATTTAAAAAAAGCTCCAAATTTTGACGAAGGGAGGAATTGGAGGATGATAATCAGTGTTGTTTTCAATAATGTGCCGTGTATGTGTCCTTTGTTCTGATCAAGATTCATTCATGAGGTAGGGTTTGCCGTATATTATTATATGGATGATATCCATTTACTTTTACCTATTACTTTTCTACCCATAAACTCTTCCTTTGTCAATGAGGCAAATATTTATGCCCAAATTTCACACACATACCATACTTGCCAACTAGTATGATTTTATCAGATTCAGTAAGATTTTTTACGTTTAAAATAGCAAGATCAGATTTTCTGTCAGAGAAATCAGAGTTTTAAAAAATATAAAGATATACCTTTCATGTGTATTTTCTGAAGATTTGACCGAAAGTAAGATTTTTAACTTCAAAAATAAGATTTTTGCAATCCACGAGTAAGATATTTCATCTTGAAATGTTGGCAGGTATGACATACATGTACCTATGTGGACTTGAGATTCATGTAGTGCAGATTGCCAATATGTTCCTCTATGAATCAAACAATTATAACTCATTCATTCGATTATTTATGTATTAATAGCTGTTTTGATTAATTTCAGGAAACGCACGACAATGACTACTTTATATCAGTGTATGCTGTCTTCTCGGGAATGCACCTTTTCTTCAATGTCCTGTGTATAGTCAGCATCTCCGTAGGCATTTATCAAGCCGCCAAGTCTGTACACATGGATATGTTGGACAACGTGGCATCAGCTCCAATGCGGTAGGCAGGGAAGACAAATTTTATGTTCACGTACATGATCTATGAGTCATTCACTAATATACTTGAAGACATTACTATGTGTTTCATCAATCTAAGAACTTTAAGAAATTCATATGGATGCACCAGTTAAGCAACAGGCATATCTATGGTTTTCTCATGCTCATTTATCATGGATGCCGAGAGAAATTGTGTATGATCGTATCAAAGCTGTTGTACATTAAACCATTTTTTTAGCGTAAGAGGATGCTGGGTGTATTAATACGTTATGTATATATGTATGTATATATGTAAATTCAGACCTGGAATTGCAAAGAGACATTAGTTTTCTGAGTGTGCTTTGAGATCAGATTACTCTTTCGAGTCTCTGTTCCCCCTTGATGTCGTAAAACCACAGATTCTTCGACACCACCCCAGCTGGTCGAATTCTCAATCGTTTTTCAAATGACACCCAGCTGATTGACAAGGTGAGAAAGACAAAATAGAAAGCCAGAGATATATTTGGAAGGGGGGGGATATGTTTTGCAATGTATTGCCCATCTGATTTAACGCGTAGAAAGAATGTGTATGGTCATTTTGTGTGTATAAATAAATTATGATTGCAATTAAGTGTTATTTACATATCTATGTCGTTGCTTACATTTTTTTTTTTCACGAGGGTGATGCAGTTTGGCGACATTTCATCACTTTACTACTCTCATCTTGGTATATCATGATTTTTTTATCATTATGCTTGCATAATATGCACATTCCTTAGAGACAGTAAAAAATAAGGCAAGTCAGATCTAGTATACACGGATGGTTTGGTTTTGATGGGGATTCCACTTTTAACTTTTGAGAGATACATAGAAACCGCTTTCTGAAATGTTAAAGAGCTTACAATCCTAAGAGGAACTCAAAGTTTATTCGATGAAAATCGACTTTGAAATTGCTGAGATATCAAGAAACAAAGTAAAACAAAGCAATCCTACTACAGCTGTATTAAAATGTGGGTCCCCACTTTTATTAGGATCTCTTTGTTTGAGATATCTCGCCATTTAAAAACCAGTTTTCACTAATTTAGATAAACTTTGAATTCTTCTTAGAATTATAATTATGTTCTTTCATATTTCTTCAGAGGTTTCTCATTATCCCACAAAAAAAGTAGGAAACTTGAAGCCCTATCTTAACCGAAAATATACCATCCCTTTGATAGTGATGCTGGAGTTGTTCGGGATTTGCCTGTCAGATTTCATAGAGCAATTTGTGGCATATCTATGCGTGTGTTTTCATGGAAACAAAGCGGTGTTGAAGGTCTCGAGTAACTGTTCAAACTCTTTTCAGAGAACAAGAAGATGAAAGTGTGATGTGTGTCGATGGCTATTGGATCACTTTTTACATCATAGCAGATCATAATAATATATACTAACGAACACTTAAGGAGAAGAGAAGGCTGCTTGTAGACAAACATTTAATGTTATTAAATGTCATTTAGCGCTCACCTCACAATTAATTGAATCTCATCATTGTACCTTTTCATTACAGTTTACTCAAGCATTCATGAAATTACATATTTCTTAATGAATTACTCGTTTATTCACTTGATTTGTTCGTTTGGCAATTATTCACTGATGCAATAAATTATGTTATTTGCTTATCGCTGCTCAGGCCCTACTCATATCAATACGGACTGTCATCTTCCTTGGGGCTAATGTTATTTCATCCTTAGTGGTCGTAGTCGCAGTCAGCCTGTACTTCATTCTCTTCGTCATTCCCGTCACTATTGTCTTCGTACTCCTTGTCGTTTACTACGTATCAACATCAAGGTGATATTTTCATTTGTTTATTTCTGTTTTGTGTTTCGGTCTGTTTTGTAGTGTGTGTTTTCCCCGTCTTATTAATTGTTTAGAGTCCACTATTGTGACTTGGACCCCAACATATGATTGGCCTAGGGTTGACACATATTAAGGTTTTCAGTGAACGGAATAAAGCGTTACTCAGCAAACCGACATTCAAAAAGAAAAACACTCTACAAACCTGACGTTCTGCTATCATGCGTATAATTTGGCGGAAAGGGGTCACATAGCAACAATGAAGTGCACTTGACAAATTGGGCGTTTCGAATCAATTCACACTGTTCCAAAGTTGCCAATTGTCCATGATTCCGAAAACTTGGGGCATTTCATTAAGCATTTTGTCCGACAACTTTGTTGGACAAATTTACTCTCAGCCAATCAGATACAAGGATTTCTGTAACTTGTAACAGTTTGTCAGAAAAATATCTGTCCAAAATGCTCCATGATATGCCCTCCTGGTGCTATTAGAATTTGACCACCAATGATCTGTTCGTGGATTTTCTTTCTTCAGAGAACTTCAGCGGTGTATGAGTGTGACGCGGTCTCCGGTCTTTGCTCACTTTTCTGAGACCTTGGATGGCTTGTCTACCATCAGAGCTTTTAGGTATATCAACCTGTATATATTTTCTCCAGCTAGATTTCGTGTGCTTATTGATACAGAAGGCATTAATTTAACCGCAAACAGTTATGACAGATTCCGATGGTGAAATATATTTTTTTTCCTTTCTTCTTTCTTCTCTTGAAAGATTAAGTTATTGTTGATCTTGCGTCATTTAGTGTATATGACAATGGGTATAGCGTTGCTGGCATGTCGAAAACGTTGTGTTTCTCTGTGTTTTATGACCAGGATGGAGAAAGATTTCTTTCAGACGGTTCTCGATTGGATCCTCATTAACAACAAGACAAGTGTTTACATGGTTGCCGCCCAACGATGGATCATAGTCAGACTGGTGAGTAGTGTTCAAGGCAGACATCGGCTGCCAGGAGGATCAAGTTGTTCACGCGTACAAAGGGACATAACACGAGATACTAGTAACTACTGATTATTGGGAATGCTGGGGGATGATTGTTCCAATTCTTGTGGGATTCATTTAAGAGTACCATATATATCTATTGTTGTGTGAAAATTATTTGTGTCAGAACGGTCTCATATTCAAGTAAATGTGCAGTTTAATGCCCCGTCACTGTACAGGCATACTAACCTGGAAACATTAAACTGCACATTACTTGAATATGAGACCATTCTGAAGCAAATGATTTTCACACAACAATAGATATATAATATACTCTTAAATGAATCCCACAAGGATTGGAACAGTCATCCCCCAGCATTCCCACTGATTCCCACTGATCAATTACTAGCCATCCCCTTTTCTAGTGTCCCTATACTTAAGAGACTTTTTTGTATTTTTGATCATTATTTACGAAAGCAAATCACACTGCATGTTAAAAAAATAAAGCCTGTGAAAAAGATACTCCAAGACAAGATGTAAACTGTAAATTGAATTCAATTTCCGTACGTAAAAACTTGGTTCTGTTGAAAAATGACAATATACTTTAATTAAAATAATGAACAAGACCGTAAAATAATTATTTACCTTTAATGCCCGATGAAATCCAGGTTATTACCCATGGTATTATACCTGAAGCGGACGAGCACCATTCTATTGTGATTCATTTTTCGCAATGTATGCTACTATAATGTTGTTGTTCTTGTTTTTAACCCTTAAATACTATTTCTCATGGGGCATCAGAGTGAAAGCTTTGCCATGAATGAGAACAACTGGTAACAAGTGTCATATGCTTTCTTCATTTCATTGTGACTCCTTTATTATCATCACTTTGTATGCAGGTTCGAATTCTTGAGGTTTTAACCATTTCTTTTTCCCTTTGCGCAGGACTTTCTTGGAGCCGTGACAGTCCTTTTTGCAAGTCTGTTTTCACTCCTTGGGGCGCTCTACTTTGGCTTGGAGGCAAGCTATGTCGGCCTTGCAATTTCCTACTCCCTCCAGGTAATCGAGCAGGAGATAAATCATTGATATTTCAACATTAAAAAAAAAGTGAAATAATGAGAAATGGAACTTTGTAATTTAGTTCCCGTTCCAGTATCGAGTGTGTTTATAATGAAGATTTTAAAGATTTGACGGATAAATATCAGTAGATAGATTCTCCACATGAATATAGTATACGTTACGTTGTGCTCTACTTCCTCTTTCAGATCTCCCTTTACATGGATTTATGCCTGAACGCAGCTGCCGCTGTTGAGCTCCAGATGAATGCTGTTGAAAGGGTAAAATATTATGCGGAGGTTCCCACAGAAAACTACTCAGGTAAGCAGAAGTTGAGCCACTCCTATTTTTCCCATGCCCAATCTGTTGTAAACTATAATTTTAGCACTTACACATCACAGGCATACACACAGACACACACACACACACACACAGGTGACCACAAGTACGCTTCCAGTACATGTTACAGATTTAGTTACCAATGGGACCAAACAATCACATATCAGACTTTGCTCGTTGTTGTGATGGGTGCTACAAAGCTCAACAAGTTAATGTAGAAATAGAGGTCTCTGGACTCGCAAACTTGACTGTAAAGTCACTTGGAAGCTACCATTACATATTTGGGAGAAAACTAAAAATGAGGGGGAGGAGAAGAAGAAAGGAGAAAATAAGAAGAAGAAGAAAAAGAAACAAAAAGGAAGACAGAGAGATGGTGAAAAAGAAACGCGCCACAGGGTCGATAGTGAACACTGATGAAGTGTATGATAGTTTGATATGTGGATATGTATCAATGTTTGTTGATGTTAGAGAGTTGCATTGTTTTGTCAAGCTAGGAGTGGATCCTCCTTCAACATGGCCGGAGAATGGTGAAATAGAACTGAAAGGCATCAGCGCCAGATACCACTCCACTCTGGATGCCGTCCTGAACGACATCACCTTATCAATACCGTCGCATCACAAGGTCAGTCTTCTTTAAGCGTGTTATACATGTAAGTTATTATACCCCAGCTTTCTGAGTTGCTATACCCATCCATTTTATTGTATCCTAGTTTCACTGGGCTGGAAACGTGAATGACGCTCCAGATAAAACTGCCTAACTTATGTATATAATCAGCGGTGGCATGGAATAGGCACGAATACATGTATTTGTCTGTGTTAACCTTAGACTTCAAAGTAGTGTGTGTATTTTACTGTTAACAAAATCCATACCTGGAATTCTTTGTCTTAAAGAGCAAAAAAATGCTACACCTCCTGGTAGCAATAGCTTTTGATCGTCCTCTCAAATGAATATTTTATCACAATACACTTGTGTGTTTTTAACTAATGAATAGTATTTGCTCTGTCATGTTTATTCTACTAGCTTGGAATCTGTGGACGGACTGGAAGTGGAAAATCCTCTCTCACGCTTGCTTTACTTCGAATAATAGATACATTCAAAGGTAAGGAATCCATGTTCACTTCTGTCCTATGAAAAAAAAGGAGAGCTTATCGACGGTTATTCGCGTAGCTACTGTCAATAAGTTTTACTGTTCCGTTTTGAGGGAGAAATATTACATTGTCATTATACTTACAGAATTTCGATGGCAATCTTCTTAAATGTCTTTACAGGTCGTATTTTGATTGATGGAGTGAACATAGCGTCGGTTCCACTCTTAACCCTTCGCCAACGAGTGTCAATCATTCCTCAAGATCCATTCCTTTTCACTGGTTCCATCAGGTAAGTCCAGGAGCCTCTCAGTTGCATTGTTATTATAAATCTTGCATGTGCATTTGTGTGTGTGTTTTCTGCATATTCAAGTTGGGACGTCGACATGTTAAAAATCTTTATTAATTGAAGTCTAACCTTGACTATGCGTCTCTCTTAGGATTTGTCAAATTCATATTGATTGAACTTGTAGTATGTAGTCATCTAATGTTCAAGCAATGTATGGAAATGCAGTATAGACGTAATGTGTTACCAAAGGCTTCGTTTTGACTCGTGTATTTTGCACATATATTATGATTGATTTGAATGGATTTGTGGCTATAGTAGCTTTGTCACAAGTCATATAACGATATATTATGTGAGATATTGCTGCTTTCATGCAGGAACAACCTAGATCCGTTAAAAACTAAAGGAGACGATGACCTCTGGCACGCTTTGGAGATCGCTCAACTGGCAGCTGTGGTTCAACAACTTGATCAAGGATTGGGTAATTTTTTTTTTTATCATTCTTCTAAAGATTTCATACGTGATTCTGGAAATGGTTCTCGAGTCGTAAAATTTCAAATACTGGAAACATACTTTCTAAAAAAATGCAAAACAATAGGGCGTACTAATCTTTGGGTTTAGCAAGCAAGGAGCCGTGGAAAGCACAATCACTCTGCAAGCTTTGAACGTAACAAGCTAATGCAAATTTTCTTTTGATACTTCGGATTTTACAAGAATGAAATAAACGCAGCAATGAAATTAAAATCTTGCTTAGTCCCGGGAGTGGATGACCAAATGGTTTATACCCTAACCATCCAGTCTGTTTGCAACAAATGAAGATGTTTCCCTTTTTGAGAGAAAAGATGCAAAAATAGACGATCGAAAAAGCAAACAAACAGACAAACTTTATCAGGACGAGACCGTCTGACTAAATCTCACAGAAAGCGGTTTTTGTTTGTTTGTTTGCTTGTTTGTTTGTTTGTTTTTTGTGTGCACACATAATTAGCAGTTTGCAAATAATTGCTTCGCCTAGAGAGACAAGACAGCTTTGCTAAGCTGCATGCGCCACAATTTGACTATTCCAGATGACCAACGTAATGTTGCCTTCTAATACATGTACTGATGAGAAAAAAACAACAACAACAACAACAGCAACAACAAACAAAAACAATCCTCCCTGGTTGCCCCAACAGATTCCCAAGTCACCGAAGGTGGGCAGAACTTCAGCGTGGGTCAGCGACAGCTTTTCTGCCTGGCACGAGCCTTCCTGAGGAAATCCAAGATCGTCATAATGGATGAAGCAACGGCTTCAATTGACCACGAAACGGTGACATATCTCCTTTTGCCTCTCAACCCGTGCCAAGTCATGAAATGAATTAGTAATAATGACGATGATCTATAGTCCACCAGTGATTGTCTCTACAGTGCCAGAACTGCTCTCCCACTGGGCCCCCACAGTTATATCCTAATTACCCAGCATTACCACTTGCCAATTTGTGCACTTGGTTTATGAAAGACACATCGGGTGAAACACTGCTTTTGGGTGTACACCCTGTAGGTAGGATTCGAACCCCTGCTCCAGAGATTATAGCAACATATCACCTCACCACTATGCTTTGTTCCATATATACGAGCAGCAATTTTGAACCACTTTTCTGCCACTTGTTCGATATCGTTATAATGGTTTCAATCACATCAAGGTTTGATTTCATAACCCAACTAACAGCCTAAATTCAAAGTAAAGATTGCGTTCGATCTTAATGATGAAAGTAACATTGTGAAAGATATTCCTCTATCTCATTCAAAAGGAAGAGTTGATGCATAAGGTAGTATAACAGAATGAGGTCATTTTTGTGTCCTCCAAGTACCAACAAGCATGTACTCTTGAAGTTACTACTTGTCTTTGAAAAGGTCATCAATATCATTACGATGAAAAGGCACTAATATTGTTTCACCTTATGATAGTAGTTGGCACATTGACCATGACCAAATGAGCAAGATATATAGATTATTTCTACAATGTTATTGTATGGTATTGATTTTACGATTATTCTTTTAAGACATGTATACAATGCTAAACATTCTGTGCAAAATATGATATCAAACATGATAAAAATGTATTCGTGAAGAATTGCATGATTTATTATGACATTATGTAAACATAAGATATAACTTTATGATGTCTCGTGCAGGACCAGGTGTTACAAGACGTTGTGAGGGATGTCTTTCGAGATCATACAGTCATAACAATCGCTGTAAGTTCAACTGGTTGATGCTGGAGTGTGAATTGATGACGTGATTGCGTTGCCACAACATGATGTAATGATAGAAATTATTCGATTTATATCGTTTGCATGGTAACAACATATGCTGTTAAGAAGACTGAATCTTTCGTTGACTTCTAGGAGTTGTGGATACATATATGGATATATATATTTTTTTTTTTCAGCCCAAATGACATCCTGACATTCTCCCTTATCTCATCTTTGTTCGGTCTATTAATTAAGGACAATATCCGATGCTGGCGAGTTATTGCATTCAGCATTGTATAGACACCAAATAGAGACCAATAGAGATACAGAGGTATAGAGACCAAGTGATACAAAATGTTCAATGAAGAATGATTTTTCTTCAATTTGTCTGCCTTCTGTTTGTAAGATCACAACGGCTGATCTACATTTTTAATAAACATGTCCATGTTTGCAAAAATGTAGATCAACACTGTACAAATTCAATTTGTACAGTCGGAAGACTACTTGAAGAAAACTCATATCTCATATCTTCACACCTCTGCCTAATAACCTCTTGCTTTCATTTAAAATGTAGGATGTTGTAAAAATCTCATTCAGTCATTTTCCTGCCGATGTGACGATCTCTTCTACGCTTTCTGTTCCAGCATCGAGTGGGTACAATCTCAAGCTGCGATAAGATATTAACCCTCAGTGATGGGAGAATTATCGAGTACGACTCGCCTGGGAATCTGCTGGAAACCAATGGCAGCGTGTTTCGGGCATTCGTTCAGCAAGGGAAGTGAAGTCGGGTGGAATGCAGAAGGAAAGTTATCATGTAGATATGCTTCCTTAGGTACCTGTAAACTATAGAATGAGGTTTTTCACGGTGTACTCCGTGAAGAGAAGTCGGAATTGGCTCTCATCGACAACACTCTGTGATCTGGAAGCTGCTGAGGTCCAAAGAGTTTTGGAACATAAATTTGCATTATTTTTTTTTTCTTTTCATCTCTTGAATTCCATGCTTCTGGCAAATAAGCGTTGAGTATATTCAGTGTTTTTGTCTGTAAATGCAGACTTTACTACGTATATTGGTGTGTACAAGTGTACTTCTTTTTTCATGAACTTTTGTGCAATTTTGAATCATTTTTACAATTGTCACCTGCAGGTGTAAGATTGTTAAGATTGTACAATGTACTTAAGCAATGCCGCTGGAACGGATCAGTGCCAAATTACTCGTAATTAAAGGAAGAACTATTGCATCATGTAACAACTGTAGTGTACCATCTGTATAAAAATGGTTGATTTTAAATACTGAAGAATCATTGCGCTGTTAGAGACTTGAGGAAAAATTAACTTACAAAATAGGTGTGACTAAAGAGGGCAGTATTTATGCAACACTTTTCTTTGCGTCTATGTGCAATTTTACTAAGATCTGACATTAGGTTTACACAGAACTCGGGACATGAGGAGCAACTAAACTAAATGTCTTTCAAATTATGCATTTATTCCGTTGAGTAAATGTGAAAGAAAAGAAGACAGTAAATAAGCCTTAGAAACGATCTTCCACTGTAGGCAATGCAGCAATATCTCACTTGAAAACCTTTGAAAATGGCATTTGTGGGAGATTTGGTTTTTCGATTACATTGCAGGCAGAAAAGGGAATCGTTGTTTTGCGATATAGTATATAAAAATATGTATATATATATATATATATATAAATACCTGCTCTGTTCAGTGTGGAAATACACTATTTCCAAAAATTGTTACAATGTATCATACATGTACTTTAACAATGAAAACTGAAATACCGAGTGTGTTCAACACCACTGAATTCTGCAATTTGTGAAGTACCAAATTAACCTCGCATGGCAACCAGTCAAAACTTTCCTGCAGAAGGGCTGCTTGATATAAAAACATAAGACATGCCTCAGGTGAAGGCCTTTTTGGGCACATAATTATGTAAGGAGGAGAAAGGATATGGTTTTGATATGACTTTCATTCAAAACCAATTTCACCTATCAAGTATGACGCTGTTTCAAGCGTTGGAGTTGCATGAAACATACTTCAAAATGAAAAGTAGACAATGTAGGGGAGATGCAGGAGAGTTGAGCCACTTTTTTATTTTTATACGTATTTCCTAATTGATACTTGTTTATTACAGTTCTTTGTTACCACATTAAAGTACAACTATAGTGCTATCTTGTACATTTGAAAATTCATTCTAGATCATTGCATTAGTAATAATCAAACAAACACACTTTCCTTTGAAAAAAAAAAAGTCAAATGGCTCAACACTCCCACAGTATGATGAGAGTTGATCCAGGTCTTCAGGAGAGTTGAACCAGCTGGCACGTGATTAGGCTCTCTTGTACGGACCATATACATTGTACTGTTTTGTCAAGCGGTTGAAACTTGTGTGATCTGTGCGGGGGGAATCGTGAGAAGGATGATACATTGTATCATTGGTTATTGCTTTGTCTACTGCTGTGAATGAGATAGGCCTCATGATTGTTCAGTATTGATCAGTAAAACATCAGGTTTACACAGCCCGCATTTGGAAATCATGATGACAATTGACCGTTCTCGATCGCATAAATATGTTCCATGTGCACACAGAGAGTAGGCCTGTGCGAGTCCAGTCTGTTTATTGTGTACAATATGGCCAAGCTATACAGTTTTAGCAAAGTCAACGCGCTTACGCACTTCAGTCTTTCAGCTCAACATATGAATAATTCATGTCCCATAGCGTTTCCATGTACGGAAAAATATTCGCCTCCCAGTTGTCTCAAATGGGTACGTTCATCGAACATACTCCACCCAATGCACCCTTTCGAGACAAGGGGGGGGGGGGGCATGTCTCGAACGGGTGCATTGAGCGCTGAGATAAGCCCCTTGGGAGCTAGTGATCGTAGATTACACAAAGTCTTGTTGAACCGCTCACACTATTCGTTGCCTGTGGGATGGCAGGGTGTAGTGCGAGACTTGGTTATCTCATACATTTTACGCATCTCTCGAATGACTTCATTTTCAAAAGAAGTTCCTTGAGCAGAGTGAAGTCGGACAGGAACCCCATACTGGGTGAACCAGTGATCCCTCAGTGCCTTGGCCACTGTAACTGCAGTCTCATCACGACATGGTATTGCCTGAGAGAATTTACTGAAAATGTTGGTCAGTCCTTCTTTGTCTTGTTGTTCAATCCACGGTAGTCCACGCAAAGTCTCAGTGAATTGTGCTTTTCGTGAACAAGCTTTTCGCGAACAAGCTTTTGGAAGGTCTGATTATTTTCTGCTCTAACATCTACAGCGTTTCTTCACCCAGAGGATCACAGTTGGGTGTAATCTGCGGTACGGCAGGCAATTCAAAGCTCTGTCCTCTATCAGTATTTGGTGGGGAGTGATGCCACATCTGCCAACATTAAATGTTCTCTTGTAGATACACTGTCTCATGCTTCTGTAGCAGCTCTCTTACTTTTTATTCCGCCTGTTTGGTTCCGGATGTACAATGCCTACGGTTTTCCTCAGGAGCCGGGTCTCACCATGTGCTTTAACATATACCTTGCTCCTGATTTCGATGTGGGTGATTACCCGAATCCCTGCACACAGCTTCTTCAGGAGAATTGTTAATTCATCATCGCTCTCGTCGCGAAGATCGATCGTTCGCTTCCTGGACGTCTCTGGACTGGACTTTGTCAGGGTGCTCATCATTGTGGTCCTCACAAGTGTTGCGCTTATCCATGGAGTCATCACCCTTGGAGTCGTTACTCTCGTCATCACTGGAGTCGCTGTCAGAGTCGTCATTATTACCGCTGCCCTCATCATCACTTGGGTTACTGCCCTCTTCACCATTGGAGTCGCTGCCCTTGTCATCATTGGAGTCGCAATCAGAGTTGTCATCATTATTGCCGCTGCCCTCGTCGTCACTGGAGTTGCTACCCTCTTGTAGATACATTGTCTCATGCTTTTCTAGCAGCTCTCTTACTTTTTATTCCACCAGATGAGGAAGTCCTTCCAATTGTATACCTGGTGGCAGGGGCAAACTTCCCATCACTGGCTTGGCCTCTTGTTCCTCATGAGGCAGCATCTTCTTTACAACCTCTTGTTCCTCTCGGACAACTTCACATAAGGACTCAATGATGTCCTTCTGTAAATCGAACACTACCTCATATTTTTTCCTCCTGGCTGAAGCTTCAGCTGAAGTCATCTTTGGTGTGATCTGCGCCTCCTTCGTTATAAGTGTATCATTGACTAACAGCTCATCCAATGATTCACCTGCTTTGAGTCGGTGTAACCCCTCATACACTGTTATGTCTGCCTTCTGGTTTGCTGAAGTAGTGTACAACAAAATCACTACTGGAGGGTAGAGCAGTATCATCAGCACTCCATTCACAGACAATCCGCCTCAATGAGAAATCTTGCTACATCAGGGCTAAAATACTATAGGTTACTACGAAGTTGTACTGGAAAGGGTATCTCGTAATGAGAGTCTGTCGGTTCACTGTCCTTCATAAAGGGATTCTCTTATATGTGCATCACACATATATCTCTTACACTTCAGGAGTGTCACTCACTCGCCCCCGCTTCTTCCTGCTTAAGTCCATCATTTTCTCCCACAGGTATCCCTTCAGCTTCCCTAGCTCTTTCCTTCTTTCGTCATCACTGTTCAGCTCCTTCTAAAGTCGTTGTTTGAAGCGAGCTGCGTGTGTAAGTGGAAGGGGAAAAAACAAATGGTATGTGCTGGCAATGTACAGTGTACATATTTTGACTGTAGACAAGCACCATTAATTATTAAACTCTTCATAGGCAACTTCCTGAGCTAAACTATTTGACAATATTAAGCCAAAAGTTTCCATCTGTGTTACATATACACATCATCTGTTTTTTTAAACAAAAACAAATAATTTAGTGACATTTAAATCATACAAGATGTAGAACATTTCCTAAGTGTTAAAATTTATAGGGATCGCTAAAAATATATAAAGCTGTATTCCTATACACTATTGTACTACCCATATGATGAACCTGTACCCTACACATATTACTGAGCACATCCCCTTTGTGAAACAAATTCTTTTCTTCAACAAGCATGAAAAATGACAATTTATGGAATTTCTTATGCTAAAGCAATAAGAAGTGTATAAAAGCAATGTGAAGTCCCTGAGCGGTATGTAACACCATATTTTGATTCCGCTCACCAGTCAAAACTTTCAACCGTTCTGGATCCAAGGGCACCTTCACAAGATGATCTTTGAATCAAGGGCAAACTTTGCCCTCTATGGAGCTGGACCTTAACACCTCTGAACCGAAGAGGAGCACACCTAGCACCTTTACAAAGCAAGAGTTTTTCTGTTCCAATGAAACAAGATGGAACTTGTCCTTATCCACTTCGATGTCGTTGCCAATTACCACCTGCACTGTGACAAAATATGACAAGGCAAGGAGGATGAAATCTGCTTGATACCTTTCAGATTCAAATTCAGATTCAGATTTATTGTCCATATAGGAAATTCTTCTTGTTGGCATACGGGTGTACACATAGGAATATCTGCCTACATACATACATGATACATACGTACATTCATGTACATGTACACATATAAATAAATACAATTTTCAATATATACACAATCATACAAGCATAATTTATACTCACAATACAGTAAACACATACACTACCGCTATGAAGTAACTTAATGCTCTACCGGGAAATTCGTTCCTTACCGGTAAAATATTATCTTACCGATCTGCTTTCATTCAAGTATTACCGTTAGAAAACCGTTGCAAAGCTGACATGATTACCGAGAAAATGCTTAGGAAAAGAGAGGGCTTACCGTTGGCACAACTTTTACCGTACCGTACCGATGTTACTGTACCGTACCGATAGCGCGCGAGTACTGCAGAGCGCGCGCATGCAACTCTGTACTTCTACCCTATTGTGACATCATAGTCGAATCTCTGGGAAATTGTTTGCGGGGACTTCGAATGATTATGTGTAATAATCTGGTAGGAACATCGGATGGTATTAATGTATCTTATTGCGTGGTTTAGAAGAAAACATAGAAGGAACCGTTCTCTGCAAAACGGGGAAAAAGACATCGATGGCGTGAATTCGATTTCAAGGGGGAGGGGGAGAGGGAGGGGGGATGGAGAGGGGACGTGGTGGGGGCTTAATCTTCTGGCTCACGGATTCTCTTTATAGCCTTTCTCATGTTTCTTGTGTCCTCGTCAATCTTTGTTACCAACCATGCCCACTCATTTTCCCGCATGCCTGCGGGCGTATTGCTATATCTGAAATAGGCATTTTTCAGCAATTGCACTCTGACGGGATCGAGTGCATCCTTCCCCCTCCTGCCGTAGACATTACAATTGACTCACTCGTCATTGGTGAAAAAATATTTCACCAGGATTCTCACACTCTTTGAGTTTTCATCGGTGTGAATAAGTTCGTCAATGACGTCATGTGGCAGCATATTCTCTTCCCTTTCCTCGTATACCTGTATGTCTCCCGCCTGTGCATTGGGCATGTCCTGTGTATTGGGCACGTCCTGTGCATTGGTCACGTCCTGTCCATTGGGCATGTCATGATGAGCCTCAGCTCGAGGAGGGTCGTTTGGCTGGATCAATAGCTGTTCAATTCTATCCAGTTTGTAATTAATTTCCCGGACCTCTTGCCTCACTTGGGAGAGAAAGTCCAAGGCTTGGCGCATGGATTCTGGTTGGAACCGGTGGTGGGGCTGTGGCGGGAGTTCAGGGTGTGGCGGGAGTTCATGATTATTAGTAGTACATGATTATTACTTCAACACCATATAAAGCCATTTCTTTGGTACAGTCAATTTAAACACTTATCTCTGTTTTTTCATTTTTTTTCAAATATTGTTTAAGTTACTCCTTACTAGCAAAAATACAATGAATGGATATACTATAATTATGTTTTCTTCCTAAGCAAAACTTTTTGTCATTATTAAGCAAAAAGTTTCCATCTGTGTTACATATACATATCATCTGTTTTTGTAAACAAAAACAAATAATTTAGTGACATGTAAATCATACAAAATATATGCCAAATTTCCTAAGTGTTCAAATTTATAGGGATTGCTAAAAATATATAAAAGTGTATTCATATACACTATTGTACTACCCATTTAATGAACTTGTACACTACACATATTACTGAGCACACCCCCTCTGTGAAACAGATTCGTTTCTTCAACAAGCATGAAAATGACAATGTATGGAATTTTTTATGCTAAAGCAATAAGAAGTGTATAAAAGCAATGTGAAGTCCCTGAGCAGTATGTAACACCATATTTCGATTCCATTCACCAGTCAGAGCTTTCATCCTTTTAGGATCCAAGGGCACCTTCACAGGATGATCCTTGAATCGAGGGCAAACTTTGCCTTTTATGGAGCTAGACCTTAACACCTCTGAACCGAAGAGGAGCACACCTAGCTCCTTTACAAAGCGAGAGTTTTTCTGTTCCGATGAACCAAGGTGGAACTTGTCCTTATCCACTTCGATGTTGTTGCCAATTGCCACTTGCACTATGACAAAATATGACAAGGCAAGGAGGATGAAATGTGCATGATTTGATACCTATCCCATATATGCAGCATAAGACATTATTCATTTTTTTTTATAAATACTGAAATATTACTCAGATTTTAGTAAACAATTTATAGCAAAATACCTTAAATATTTCATACCACTAGCATTTCAATAAGTAAGAATAAAAATGAAAATCAAGGTGCATGTGTAATTGTACATACCAGGAGTTTGACAGTCCCGACAGTCCTGCTTGGCTTCCAAGCGGTCTAGCAGCCTTTCTTGGAGGTGATAATTCAGATTTCTGAGGTTCTTCACCTCGGTGCGCAGAGACGCCAGTTCTATCTTGAGGCGCTTGTTGGCCTTCACAAGTGGGTTAGGGGCGTCCTGCTCAGCCTTAGGCACAGGTCGTACGGCTGCATGCAGCTGTTGGCGTCACCACCGGAGCTCGCTTCTCCATCTTCTTAGCCATTATCTTTTTCAGCGGGACATTCCTCGCTGCTCCGAGGGTGGCGGTCTTCTCCTTCTTTTATAATCAAAGTCATATAGACAATGAAAACTTATATTTCGTCATTTAGCATGCTTGTATTTCGTCATTTAGCATGCTTCATTCGTTCAGGATCCAAGGGCACCTTCACATGATGATCCTTGAATCGAAGGCAAACTTTGCCTTTTATGGAGCTGGACCTTAACACCTCTGAACCGAAGAGGAGCACACCTAGCACCTTTACAAAGCGAGAGTTTTTCTGTTCCGATGAAACAAGGTGGAACTTGCCCTTGTCCACTTTGATGTTGTTGCCAATTACCACCTGCACTATGACAAAATATGACAAGGCAAGGAGGATGAAATGTGCATGATTTGATACCTATCCCATATATGCAGCATAAGACGTTATACATTTTTTTTTTTAATAAATACTGAAATATTACTTAGATTTTAGTAAACAGTTTATAGCAAACTACCTTAAATATTTCATACCACTAGCATTTCAATAAGTTAGAATAAAAATTAAAATCAAGGTGCATGTGTAATTGTACATACCAGGAGTTTGACAGTCCTGACAGTCCTGCTTGGCTTCCAAGCGGTCTAGCAGCCTTTCTTGGAGGCGACAATTCAGATAACTGAGGCTCTTCACCTCGGTGCGCAGGGATGCCAGTTCTATCGTGAGGCGCTTGTTTGCCTTCACAAGTGGGTTAGGGGCATCCTGCTCAGCCTCAGGCACAAGTCATACGGCTGCATGCAGCTGTTGGCGTCACCACCGGAGCTCGCTTCTCCATCTTCTTAGCCATTATCTTTTTCAGCTGGACATTCCTCGCCGCTCCCAGGGTGGCGGTCTTCTCCTTCTTTTATAATCAAAGTCATATGGACAAAAAGAAAACTTATACTTCACCATTTAGCATGCTGTAATTTAACTTCACATAAATCAGGTGTCAGTGTCACAGTGCCCTGTTGCCATGAAATGTGTAATTGAATACAAATAAGTTATTTGTCTGCTTCGATTCACTGTCGACCTAATTGCTCCTGCAATTTGAGGCAGGTGCTCATCCCAGCGGTTCTGGGTCTTGCCCACAAAGCATCTAACGGCATCCATCAATGTGCGATTGCACCGCTCCACCTATCCATTGGAAGCAGGACGATATGGAGTGGTCTTTGCGTTGTGGATATGGAGAATCTGACAGAGGCTACTGAAAAGTCTTCTCTCAAAATTTCATCCTTGATCCGTGAACACTTCCAAAGGGCAGCCGAACCTGCAGTAAAACTTGTTCACTGCAGCGCAAGCTGTGACTTCTACAGTCTGGGATGGCAGCGGGACACACTCCACCCACTTAGAGAAATGGTTGATCATCATCAACACATGCTCATTGCCCAATTTCGTCTTTGGCAAGGGTCCAAGGAAGTCCAAATGGACTCTTTCCATCGGTACTCCTGCTTGGAAATTTGTCATAGGGCAACGGGCATGCCGCGTAGGTCTCTTGTTTCAATTGCAAGTAGGACACTCGCGTATGTACTGGCGGATGTCCATCCCTCTATTGGTACCAGAAATACCGATCGATACCCGCATGATGGTGGTGGGAATCTCATGATTGAGCCGCAGCACTTCTGACACCAACGAGCTTGGGACCACCACCTGCATATTCTCTTCTTCCTGATGAAAGATAACTCATCACGAAGGGAGAACATGTCTTTGTTGATCCAATAGTACTTTTCAGCAATTTTGATTCCAGCCACTCCCTCAATGGAGCGAGCTGTTTGTCCGCCCTTTGCTCTCGGGCGAGAACCGCTGATGGTAATACGATTGCATCCTCCGTGACCAGTTGTACCCACTCGACTCTTGCCAATCCCACATCCACTGCCACTTGCAAGCCCATGGATGTTACCATCGAGTCGATGTGCGTACTAGGGCACTCAGAAACCATGCCCGTTGGAGGGGACTTCTGCGACACACTCCTGATGGTAGTCTGGTTCTTGCTTACTCACCAGGGGTATCGCATCATTCACTTCCTCCACGAATGCAGCCCAATCCTTGTGCGCCTTCAGGCAATACCAGCACCCTCTGCATGGTAGATCCGATGGGGAGAAGTTCAGCTGGAAACTCCTACACCCATGGCGGATGTCCATCCCTCTATTGGTACCAGAAATACCGATCGATACCCGCATGATGGTGGTGGGAATCTCATGATTGAGCCGCAGCACTTCTGACACCAACGAGCTTGGGACCACCACCTGCATATTCTCTTCTTCCTGATGAAAGATAACTCATCACGAAGGGAGAACATGTCTTTGTTGATCCAATAGTAATTTTCAGCAATTTTGATTCCAGCCACTCCCTCAATGGAGCGAGCTGTTTGTCCGCCCTTTGCTCTCGGGCGAGAACCGCTGATGGTAATACGATTGCATCCTCCGTGACCAGTTGTACCCACTCGACTCTTGCCAATCCCACGTCCGCTGCTACTTGCAAGCCCATGGATGTTACCATCGAGTCGATGTGCATACTAGGGCACTCAGAAACCATGCCCGTTGGAGGGGACTTCTGCGACACACTCCTGATGGTAGTCTGGTTCTTGCTTACTCACCAGGGGTATCGCATCATTCACTTCCTCCACGAATGCAGCCCAATCCTTGTGCGCCTTCAGGCAATACCAGCACCCTCTGCATGGTAGATCCGATGGGGAGAAGTTCAGCTGGAAACTCCTACACCCATCCGGTTCAGGTGGGATGCTTCCGGCCCAACCTGTGCTCTATCTGCATATCGTACTGGCTTAACTCCTTGATCCACCTAGCGATCTGGCCCTTTATGGTTTATGACGACTTCGGTGGGGAGCTGGTTCCAAGCCAGAGTTGGAGTTCCAATCCAGAGTTGTTTTCACAATCTCTTGGTAGACAACTTCGTTTAGACGACAACTAGTACTACAAGTCCATACAAATGTTTAAAATGCTTGTGTGGTTGTCAGCAGGCTATCTCTTTAGAAAAAACTAACAGAAAACAAAGAGAAAACAAATAGATAGAATTTGCCAATATTGCTTGTTTGTAGTAAATCTATGCTTGATAAACACACACTGCAAAAGGGCCAACAGACTATATACGATTCTAATACATGTATTTTGGTGACGTTAATTTCCCCCATTTTTGGTCTAGTACACATGATATCTGTGTAGTGGAACCAGCTCAAAATACAATTAAGATCTAGAGATGAAATTCTTAATACTTCCACAGAAACATAATATATAAAAATAACATATATAAAAATAACATAACTAACAGAAACATTATAGGTGCCTTCTCCTTTGCTGGGTTCTCAAGTGCTCTCTTGGTTCGGGTCTGATCCCTCGCTGCAGCAAAATTCTCGTCATCACTGGACTCTATGCTGCTGATCCTGGGGTCTAAAATCTTAGGAATCTCGATGCGTCCCACCTTTCCTTCAATGTGCTTTTCCAGCTCTTCCTATAGGCTTTGATTCTGCAGAGTCCAAAATTCAGTAACAAAAGCAAGTGTACATGCAAATATCTTTAATTACATAAACTGACAGTCTAAAAAAGGGGTCTTGGCTGTGGTAGAACCTCTACTCACTACAATCTCTCATTCGTAATCTAGATCTGGGTCTGGATCTGGGTGTAGCACAATGCAGGATCTTTCGGTATAAGGCACCAGGTGAGAGAGGATGCGTGGTACTTTAGTCGAATTGAAGATGACTTTTCTCAATCTTTGCTTTGAATACTTCATGTGATATGCAGTCCATTTGCAAATTGTAACACAGGTTGACTGTCTACTGAGATTCTCAGTGAGAAATAGAAGCAAAGTTGTAATTGTCTAGAGTTTATCTACTTTCTGAATCAAGACTTACTTTTGCTCTGATCTGATTCTAACAATAGATCACATAATCAAATTTCGCTGCTTACCTGAAAGAAGCAAAATCTGGGCCTTGTAAAACTGGTCGTCAACGTCCATCCCATTTTCCTCTCCACGATCAACACCTTCACCATCGCTTGATTTCTGGACCCATTTGGTCCAATATTGCTTGCTCGGATTATGTGTCGCCTGACACCAATAATTGATAGCTTATGTCTTTCGTTTCCACAATCGCCAGTTCGTGGTCATCCTGAAATTTCACGTAGGCATAACGAACCTTCGTGTTGTTGACGTCGGTTCTCAGTGTGGCCGTGATGGCAAGAATGGATAAAAAATAACGGTAATGAAATTGATCTGATCTGATGCTAGTGATAGATCGCATTATCAAATTTCACTGCCTACCTGAAAGAAGCAAAATCTGGGCCTTGTAAAACTGGTCGTCAACGTCCATCCCATCTTCCTCTCCACGATCAACACCTTCACCATCGCTTGATTTCTTGACCCATTTGGTCCAATATTGCTTGCTCAGATTATGTGTCACCTGACACCAATAATTGATAGCTTATGTCTTTCGTTTCCACAATCGCCAGTTCGTGGTCATCCCGAAATTTCACATAGGCATAACGAACCTTCATGTTGTTGACGTCGGTCCTCAATGTGGCCGTGATGGCAAGAATGGATCAAAAATACCGGTAATGAAATCGAGGGGAAAGTGAACTAGACAGAATAGAAAATTGACAATGAATTAAGGCAATAAAGAGAAGCTTTTCATTTAATCAATGTGTAAGCCAAAACGAATGAGCTTCCTCAAATGTTGCTCATTTAGCTGATCTTTTACTTCGTTGTGCAGGAGAATATCCTGAATTTCAGTGACAAGGTATTTCATGTGTACACAGTCCATTCTGAGGTGGTAAATAGGTAGGAACAAGACTCCTCCTCCTCAATTCTCCACTATTTTTGTCTATCTACTCACGGAAATCTAGCTTTCGCAAGACTACAGGTATGTCCTGTGGTGGAACATTCATTTCTTCCTCAAATTTTCTCTTGCATCCATAACACTGGCTTATGAGACCCACCTTCCTAGCCACAGAAAATGGCTGGGCGGTACAAGGTGTTCTGATTGCTTTTGTTACTCCACAACCGGTTGCATTATTAGCACCCCTGCATTTAGTTGCCTGTTTTCTCTCGCTGTTTGCATACTGCCTCTACAAGGCCTTGTTTATGAGGCTTACTGTTGACGCACTTTTCTTGGAATTTGTGGAAGCAAGAAATTCTGTAAGAAGACCTTTTGTTTCAGCTACTGCTCACTCATTCTTGCAGATTTTTAGAGGCAATAATAGATACCGTGACCACATCAAGTCTTACCACCGTTTACCACGCCGCCAAAGTACGTTTGACAGTTTTATATTGTTTGTTCAGGTACATTTTTTTTTTGTTTTTATGCCTCCGCCACGAAGTGGTGCCGGAGGCATTATGTTTTCGGGTTGTCCGTCCGTCCGTCCGTCCTTCCGTCCGTCCGTCCGTCCGTCCTTCCGTCCATCCGTCCTTCCGTCCGTCCGTAATGAATTTTGTGGACAAGGTAACTATCAAAACCTGTTGAGGTATCCTAATGAAACTTGGCATGTATGTGTATTAGGGGGTGAAGTTGTGCCTATCAACTTTTGGGTGCACATGCTCAAGGTCACAGGTCAAAAGGTCAAGGTCAAATACATAAAATTTCACTATTTCCACCATATCTATTGAATGCCTGAAGATATTTTCTGGAAACTTAGTGTATACATGTATTACCCAATTAGGATTCTCTGGTGAAAGTTTGGGTCATGAGGTCAAAGGTCAAAGGTCAAAAGGTCAGGGTCAAATACATAAAATTTCACTATTTCCACCATATCTATTGAATGCCTGAAGATATTTTCTTGAAACTTAGTGTATACATGTATTACCCAATTAAGATTATCTTGTGAAAGTTTGGGTCATGAGGTCTAAGGTCAAAGGTCAAAAGGTCAAGTAAAAATATTAAAACTTTTTTTTTTCTCCATACCTTGGAAAATTGTTCAAGGTATCTTCATGGAACATAGTATATACATATACTGACTGGAAGTGATTATCTAGAGAATGTAGGGTTCATGGGGTCAAAGGTCAGTGGTCAAAGGTCAAGTGCAACACTTCAAAATTTTACTATTTCCCTCCTATCATGCAATGCCAGCAGGGTTATTATTTTTTTTTTTTTTTACACTTGGTGTATGCATACATGTGTAACCTAATAGAAATTCTCTGGAAAGTTTTTTTTTCTTCTTTTTTTGCCTCAAAGGTCAAAAGGTCAAAGATCAAGTGAAAGTGCTGAACTAACTTTTTCCTTCATATCTCGGAAGTGGCTCAAGTTATCTTGAAACATAGTACATATTATGCATATTCTACCTGAAAGTGATTATCTTATGAATTTTAGGGTCAAGGGCCAGATGAAAATGGTAACAATTTACTATTCAATTCAGAAATTGCACTTTTTCTCCACACCTGTACCTTGAAAATTACTCAATGCCTAAATGTATGAATGGGTCAAAGTCGAGTTAAAGTCCTTAAATCCCTAGATACATGCTCTCCTATTCATCCTATTAAACCTAGGTCAAGGAAGGTGAACATTCAACACATTTGTGACAAACTTGTCATTTCAATATTTTGCCAATTTTGAGAAAATGTAATCACACATTGTCCACATGTACTATCTAGACCTATTGGGAAAATCATGCATTATGGCGGAGGCATACCAGTCGCCAAAGCGACATTTCTAGTTTGTTTCTTTGAATTAGAAGCAAACAACACAATTTGAAATGTGATTCAGCAAATATTACACAGGGTGTTTGTCCCCTCCGTGTAGATCCCATGACTGACATAAATTTGCATAAATTAACATAATTCAGAATTCTGTGTAGACGTTTAATAGCTGCTAAAATGTCCTATCAGATAAAACAAATAGAATGAAAATCCACTGTAAAATGTCTTGAAAAGTAGCATTTTCATGTTTTTTGGGAAATTTTCTTAAGACCTATTGAATTTCAGAATTATGTGTTACAAAATAGTTTGGTAGCTCCCAGCAAGCCCTGTCATGAAAAACAATCAGAATCGATAAGAAGTAGCATTTGTGTGTGTGTGTGTGTGTGTGTTTGAAGAAATTGCCACACACGTGTCTGCGTTCGGAGCCTGTTTCATATAGTCCCCTCGCGAACTATGACGAGGACAAAAAGTCTTGCCTCTAAGATTAGCTTACGCGTACATTCAAGACCAGCCCCCCCCCCCCCCCCCGCGTTATCTCGAATTGGTGCGTTTATCGAACATACTCCGCCCAACGCACCATGTCGAGACAAATGGGGGGGGGGCGCTTGTCTCGAACGGGTGTGTTGAGCGCTCCGCCCCGTTCCACTCTGCGCCGCACCCTTTCGAGATAAGCCCAATTACACAAAGTCTTGTTGAACCGCTCACACTGTTCGTTCCCCTGCAGAATGGTAGGGTGTTGTGCGTGACTTGGTCATCTCATACATTTTACACATCTCTCGAATGACTTCATTTTCAAAAGAAGTTCCCTGGTCAGAGTGAAGTCGGACAGGAACCCCATACTGGATGAACCAGTGATCCCTCAGTGCCTTGGCCACTGTAACTGCAGTCTGATTACGACATGGTATTGCCTGAGAGAATTTGCTGAAAATGTCGGAGCACCAGTACATCCTCATATCCTCTGAACCCTCTGTCAAGTTTGACAAAGGAAATGAGTCCTTCTTTGTCTTATCATTCAATCCGCGGTAGTCCACGCAAAGTCTAAGTTAATTGTGCTTTTTGCGAACAATCTTTTAGCGAACAAGCTTTTGGCAGGGTTGATTATTTTCTGCTCTAACATCTCCTACAGCGTTTCTTCACCCAGAGGATCACAGTTGGGTGTAATCTGCAGTACGGCAGGCGAATCAAAGCTCCGTCCTCTATCAGTATTTGGTGGGGATGTGATGCCACATCTGCCAACATTTAATGTTCTCTTCTAGATACACCGTCTCATGCTTCTCTAGCAGCTCTCTTACTTTTTATTCCGCCTGTTTGGTTCCGGGTGTACGATGTCTACGGTTTTCCTCAGGAGCCGGGTCTCACCATGTGCTCTAACATGTACCTTGCTCCTGATTTCGATGCGGGTGATTACCCAAATCCCCCCACACGGCTTCTTCAGGAGAATTGTTGATTCATCATCGCTCTCGTCGCGAAGATCGATCGTTCGCTTCCTGGACGTCTCTGGACTGGACTTTGTCAGGGTGCTCAATCTGTCATCATTGTGGTCCTCACAAGTGTTGCGCTTATCCATGGAGTCATCACCCTTGGAGTCGTTACTGTCGTCATCACTGGAGTCGCTGTCAGAGTCGTCATCATTATTACCGCTGCCCTCATCATCACTTGGGTTGCTGCCCTCTTCACCATTGGAGTCGCTGCCCTTGTCATCATTGGAGTCGCTATCAGAGTTGTCATCATTATTGCCGCTGCCCTCGTCGTCACTGGAGTTGCTGCCCTCTTGTAGATACATTGTCTCATGCTTTTCTAGCAGCTCTCTTACTTTTTATTCCACCAGATGAGGAAGTCCTTCCAATTGTATACCTGGTGGCAGGGGCAAACTTCCTATCACTGGCTTGGCCTCTTGTTCCTAATGAGGCAGCATCTTCTTAATAACCTCTTGTTCCTCTCGGACAACTTCACGTAAGGACTCGATGATGTCCTCCTGTAAATCGAGCACTACCTCATATTTTTTCCTCCTGGCTGAAGCTTCAGCTAAAGTCATCTTCGGTGTGATTTGCACCTCCTTCATTATATGTGTATCATTGACTAACAGCTCATCCAACGATTCATCTGCTTTGAGTCGGTATAACCCCTCGTACACTGTTATGTCTGCCTTCTGGTTTGCTGAAGTAGTGTACAACAAAATCACTACTGGAGGGTAGAGCAGTATCATCAGCACTCCATTCACAGACAATCCGCCTCAATGAGAAATGTTATATAGGAGACTGAGTTGTAGACTAGTCATACAAGGTCTGAAGACACAGACTAATTGATAGCCAGTATTGACCGATTCTGTGACGTGCTATGTGTATTTTTGGCATGGGCAGCGCCATTACGCGGTGTCTCAGCCGACCCCCCCTTCCCACTCCCCACCCCTCTCCCTACATTAGCACGCGCGCAGAATGAAAAACTGATGCATGGTTGCTTTAGCCAATGGACGTTTCGTACTGAGTGCGCGAATGCTTGCTTTTTAGTGCGCGACCTTTGTTACAAGTGCGCGATAAACATGTTGCCCGGGGGGTGGGGGAGAGCGGGGGGGGGGGGGGGGGGGGAGAGGTTGGCTGAGACACCGCAATTTGAGCTCATGGCTG
The DNA here is from genome assembly GCA_033980235.1 of Diadema setosum. NCBI lineage: Eukaryota > Metazoa > Echinodermata > Echinoidea > Diadematoida > Diadematidae > Diadema > Diadema setosum. The sequence goes on from CM067060.1 coordinate 33,622,760, forward strand.
CGCCCAGTGCCATAAAATGTCTGCTGCCCTCAACGAACCCGAATCGGTCAATACTGATACATATCCATATGTGTTGTACACATAACAGTGGACTGCAACTGAACTAATAAAGGAGTACAGACATACTCTTCATTTGCTGTTCCAGTTGGCTGTCTATTCCTGGCCACCATACTAGGATCTAGCCAGAGCTTTTATCGTTACGATGCCTGGATGGGTGCTAAGTAGCTCTTTGAGAATCCTTTCCTTTATGTCAGCATTGTTGGGGATGACCACTCGTAACAGGATGATGTTGTCTTCTATTGTCAACTCGTCTTTCTTGCAGGAGAACGCCTTGACTTCTTCAGGCAGATTCCTTGTATTTGGCCACCCTTCCTGGATGTATCTCTTCACCTGCGTAAGAACTTTGTCTTTCCTGGTGGCGCTCTTTACTTCCTGAGCATTAACTGGGCTCGTTTCGATGTCAGTCAACAGGTTGATGCATGCCCTTCGAGTTTCATCCAGCTCCGCCAGATCTGGATGATCCCATGAACTTCCCTCTTCTGGGATAGGCAGGCTTGACAACCGCATCAGCGTTTTGGTGATGTTTTCCGTCGCGATGAACAATGTCGTAGCTGTATGCTGACAGGATCATATGCCATCTTGCCACTCGTGCGGACGCCATCGGACTTGCGGGCTTGTGCTCCCCAAAGAGTCCTATCAAGGGCTTATGGTCTGTGACAATTATTGTAAAGTGTCGGCCATGCAGCTGTTTGTGGAACCTCTTCAGCCCGAAAATGATCGACAGGCCTTCTTTCTCAGATTGAGCATAGTTCATCTCACTTGGCTTCAGTGTTCGAGATGCAAAGGCAACTGGGCGTTCCTCGCCATCTGCATCCACTCGGCTAATTACTGCACCGAGCCCATACGGGCGTGCGTCCGTCTGTAGCAGCAGCGGCTTTGAAGTGTCATATTGTGTTAAGACACAGTTCTTCTCCAATAGAAGCTTGGATCTTTGGAAGGCAGCTTCTTCCAAATCCCATCCTCGTGGCCAAAATTTGTTATGGTTGTGGGTTCACTTCAGCCGAATAAAGACAATTCCAAGTCATGATTTGAAGCCAATCACAACAGTCCACTGTTATGTGTACAACACATATATGGATATGTATCAGTATACTTGCTATCAATTAGTCTGTGTCTTCAGACCTTGTATGACTAGTCTACAACTCAGTCTCCTATATAACAAGAAATCTTGCTACATCAGGGCTAAAATACTATAGGTTACTATGAAGTTGTACTGGAAAAGGTATCTCGTAATGAGAGTTTGTCTGTTCAGTGTCCTTCATAAAGGGATTCTCTTGTATGTGTATCACACATGATATTCAGGAGTGTCAGTCACTTGCTCTTCTTCCTATTTAGGTCCGTCATTTTCTCCCGCAGGTATCCCTTCAGCTTCCCAAGCTCTTTCCTTCTTTCGTCTTCACTGATCAACTGCTTCTAAAGTCCCTTTGAAGCAAACTGCATGTGTAAATGGAAGGAGGGGGGAGGGAATAAATGGCATGTGCTGGGAATGTGCATACACTGTATTTTGACTGTGGGCAAGCACCATTAATGAGTAAACTCCACAAAGGCAACTTCCTAAGCAAAACTTTGTGGCAGTATTAAGCCAAAAGTTTTAATCTGTGTGACAATATCAACTGTTTTGTAAACAAAAACAAATAATTTAGTGACATTTAAATCATACAAAATATATACAAAATTTCCTAAGAGTTAAAATTTTTAGGGATCGCTAAAACTATATATAGCATTATTCATATACACTATTGTACTACCCATTTAATGAACCTATACCCTACACATATTACTGAGCACACCCCCTCTGTGAAACATATTTTTTTCTTCGACAAGCATGAAAATGACAATTTATGGAATTTTTATGCTAAAGCAATAAGAAGTGTATAAAAGCAATGTAAAGTAACTGAGCGGTATGTAACACCATATTGTGATTCCACTCACCAGTCAGCTTTGAACTGTTCTGGATCCAAGGGCGCATTCACAGGACGGTCCTTGAATCAAGGGCAAACTTTACCCTCTATGGAGCTGGAGCTTAACACCTCTGAACCGAAGAGAAGCACACCTAGCTCCTTTACAAAGCGAGAGTTTTTCTGTTACGATGAAACAAGGTGGAACTTGTCCTTGTCCACCTCGATGTTGTTGCCAATTACCACCTGCAATATGACAAAATATGACAAGGCAAGGAGGATGAAATGTGCATGATACCTATCCTGTAAATGCAGCGTAATACATTATACATTTTGTTTTTGGAATACTGAAATATTAGATTTTAGAACAGTAAACGGCAAACTACCTTAAATATTTGATTCCATTAGCATTGCAATGAGTTAGAATACAAATGGAAATCAAGGTGCATGTGTAATTGTACATACCAGGAGTTTGACAGTCCTGCTTGGCCACAAAGCAGTCTCGCAGCCTTTCTTGGAGGCGACGATTCAGATTTCTGAGGCTCTCCACCTCGGTGCGCAGAGACGCCAGTTCTATCTTAAGGCGCTTGTTCGCTTTCACAAGTGGGTTAGGGGCATCCTACTCAGCCTCATCATCACTGGACTCCATGCTGCTGATCCTGGGGTCTAAAATCTTAGGAATCTTAATGCATCCCACCTTTCCTTCAATGCGCTTTTCCAGCTCTTCCTATAGGCGTCGATTCTGCAGAGTCCAAAATCCATAACAAAAGCAAGTGTACATGCAAATATCTTTAGTTACATACGTTAAGAGTTTAAAGTAGGGGTCTTAGCTGTGGCAGAACCTCTACTCACTATAATCTCTCATTCGTAATCTAGATCTGGATCTGGATCTGGATGTGATACAGTGCAAGACCTTTCGGTACAAGGCACTGGTTGAGAGAGGGGGCGTGGTACAGTTTACTTTAGTCGAATCGAGGATGACTTTTCTCAATATGTGCTGTAAACACTTCAGGTGATATGCTAATGAAGTCTGGATAACATTTTTGAAGAAAAAAAAAGAAAAGAAAGAAGAGCTGCTTTGGACATCCAGGTGACAATGCCTGGTGTGTAACTTCAGTGAATGGCTGCTAGGCTCTATTCTAACATTAGACCATCTAACAAAATTAGGTCTACCCTCTATTTCAATTGACCGGAAGATCGGTCCGTATCGTTATAAAAAAATAGTAATAACATACTCCTACGGACAGACGGATTAATCTGTCTAACCATGATGTATACACTGTAGTAGGTGTCCAACGCATCAACACTGTACCATATGTCCCAAAAAAATTACAACGCGGCCCTCCGCAATAATATCTTTAAAAATAGTTAATCAATCTAAATACAAATTCAGGGTATTAAACTATAAATCATTGCCCACATCTTACAGAAAACCCCATTCGATTTGCTTCAGTGGTCAAAGAGAAATGAGGAATTTTGTAGAGGATGTCGGGAATCTCTTCCATCCAAATTCTGTCTATTATTCACACACAAGAGCACTGAATTACTAAAATTGGAAGAATCAGACTCATGACATGCTTTACAGCAATCCACATTTCTCTATGACAGCTTAACCAAATTGAATGGGGTTTTCTGCAAAATAGAGCTAAGATGTTATATTTTAAGACCCTGAAGTAGCACTTACACAGATCTATCATATTGGGTGTTATCAAATCGAAAATTTAATTGTAATTTTGGGGGCGACTTCTGCAGTATGTCAAACCGACACCCCTTTCATTTCGGTGCCAGGTAGAAATGTCATACGCTCTTGCGGTTTCATTTTTTCACGTTGACAAGTCTTGCAGTACCAAATGCCTTGTGGTACCGTTTTCCTTGATGGGCGAATGTAGTCCAAGTGGATCCACCGATGAGGACAAGACTCTCCATCACACTTGACACGAACAGACACGCCATCCCATTGCTTTCTGCAATAGCAGTACATCTTCCAAGCTTCTGCCTTCTTTAAACTTTCGGTTTCAACGGATTCCATGAGAAGTTCATGTGTAACGTGCCTCTTCCAGAATAACTCAAGTACTGGTATGATCTCTGTAAGGTACTGTACTCGTCATCGCGAGATACTGTCTGGTGGAGGAGGGTGTCCTTAAAATACACAACAAATTCACATGCTTGCACCTCATGAACATACATTTCCAGCTGCACTTCGGTGTAGTATTTATGATTCTTTTTCAGAGTCCCCCCATACATGTAAGAAGAGCTCTTGCTGATAAAATCTTCTGCTGTCTGCTCCCTGGCCGAGTATGGGCATTTGATTTCCAACACCCGCTTTCCATGACATGAACAGTTTAAAATCCCATCTGCAGATGCTGAGAGCCATGGCTTATGTCTGGAAACTAACATGCCGCTGTGCGAAAGATGACAGTTCTGGTGAATTGGTTGAAGTATTCATTTGCTAGGTTGAATACCTCTGGCTCCTTTTCCCTTCCATAGATGAGAGGTGCGGGAGCAGGTTTTGTGACATTTAGAAGAACAGATGGTGCTGGATTGTCTTGATTGGTGTATAGGACAGAATGAGCAGATGAAGCAGTAATGCGCCCTGCACGGTGCTCATGCCACATAGTTGAATTTGCTTGCTCTAGGGGTTTTTCTTCCAGGTATTCTGCTTCACATGGGGTGATGTGTAAGATTGACATTTACTTTTGAGTTCAGATGGATGAAGTTGGGTGTGAGTTTCCTTGTAATGTGATCGTAAGGCTGTTGGCAAATGTGGTGTCAGTGGCAGAGTTCTTGTAGAATGGAAGGGGGTGGATGATGACGAAAACAATGAAAGTGCAACAGGAGGCTGTTCATTGTTGCTAAGAATCTGTAAAAAAAGTTTGCTGTTCTGCATCAGACGGAGGAGGCATCTCGGATGTTGGCCGTCTCTTTCTTTGCGTGAGTTCGACTTTGTTGATCGCTTCGTTGCTATAGAAGCTGATTGAGTGGATGGGGTCTGGTTGGACTTTTTCATTATGAAAGTTGTTCCATTCACATGGCTTGCTGGTGCATGCAACTGTTGTTACTCCAATGTGAACGGCTGCCTCCAGCTTGAAGAGCAAGGCAGCAACATGAGAGCAGGATTCACCAAGGCTGAAAATAATGAACAAGACAAAAGGAATAGAAGGATAGTGGTATACAATATGTCTAAATAATAAATAATATACCGTATGACTATCATCCTCTCAATAAACAGACTGTTTTAACAAATGTGTGGAAATCTGAACATAAACATCGGGGGGCGAGCGACATTTTTGATGGGCTGAAAAAAGGCAGGTTTCCTATATTTGCAGCTAAAATGATAAACAAAAAAAAGAATTTTCAAAGTAGTAAGACATATGACTATACAAGTATTTCACCTCTGGCCAGAACATCTGGCATTTGGACGGCTTGATCTTCAGTCCATGCTGCCGCACTCTGTCGAATACACATTCCAATCTCTTAAGATGTTCCTCAAAGGTGCGGGAGTAAACCAGCAAGTCATCAAGGTAGCAAAGGACAGATGAGAAGAGCTGGTTCGCAAGACAGCCTTGCATGATGCATTGGAATGTTCCAGGTGCATTACATAGTCCAAATGGCATGCAGATGTACTCGAATAAGCCGAATGGTGTCATGAACCCATTCTTGTGACGGTCCTCCTTATCCATTGCTACTTGATGAGCCTCTCTTCCCTTAGTCCCGATACGGGACTCTTTTCTTTTTTCTCAACAATGATCGCGACAGTCCACGCATCGCGCGAGTCCACAAACTGCTGCCCCCGAAAAAACGGAGTCCCGACAAAGTTAGCAAACAGTGGGCGTACGTACTAAGTTTCGTTTTTTGCCATGTTGGAAAATGTCCCCAATGGGTCTTTGTAACTTCGAGCGCATCAACTGCAACCAGTTTGTCCTCAGCATGGTACAGCTCTGGAGATGTGTACATGATGATGGGCTTCCCACATGGTTCTATCATATTCCGATTGCGCTGCAGTCGATGACAGTCCCAAATACGTGCTACCTCATCCAGCTCTCTCTGAAAGACAGTCATGTTACATTTTTGTATAATCAAGACGGGTTGTTTCTTCTTGTGCAAATTCAGTGATGTGTGTACTGCTGAAAAGTGAAAACTTGATTCTTCATTAACATAACATTGACAATTTATTAAGTATCTGCCATACAGCACTGAAGGAGAGAGCAAACATTACTTTTTAATCTTAAAGTAATCTTTTCTATATACTGAGATGTAACTTAAATACCACACTTTGTCAGTAATGTTCACCTTAAGTGCCTTGCAGGGGCTAGCCTACAGCCACAGGTATTGTATATAATACTTACTAGTAGTAGTAACAGTGCAGGGGGAACCAGCCCTGCATGCTGCTTTGCTCGTGAACTTGGTCTTTTACTTGCCAATGTTCAAATATAAGGCTTACAATGTTACCCTCACTGAGAATGTATTTGAAGTAGACCTAACATTTTTCAGGTAGCATCATACATAAAATAGCAGCCTTGTAAAGTTACAGCGGTGTGTCATCTACCACGAGCTGTGACTTGCATCTAAATGTAACAGAAACTTACCAATTCACATCATTTTGTTTGACGGGCATGCCATGACAAAACATCAACCAATTCCAGAATAGGGGGGGGGGGGGAGGGGTATCCAATTCCAAGGGTTCATAAGAGTGCAAGTAAAGCAATTTACCTGTATCAATGCCAAGAAGCAAAACTGGATGAGATTTTTGTCTAAAAATTCCCCGTTGAACTGGTCATTGTCTTTTAGTTCTGCAAAGATATTCATCCAAAACTGAGCAGTTTGTCTCCTTAGAATGCTCCACCATGCTTCGATGCGTTGGTTTGCGATGCTCCAGCCAAACACAAAGCTTTTCTGATCCGCCAATTCATCTTGATGATTTCGTCTAAGAAAAGTTTGCAAGTCTCTCACGATCCCATTTTCAGTCCCTCTGTTTGCACGTACGCGACGGGGGCACCCTTCAGATTTCAGAACAGCTTTTGTGAAATAACCTGCAATCACGCGAGGGTCACTGCTTGTGTGACAGGCTTTGAGCCATATGATCTTCCGTGAAAACCCATCGATACATCCACTGATGCAAATTCCATATGGTTTAAGTTTGTCGTAGCAATCTAAGGGCCAGTTAAAATTTGGCCCAACACGTACCACGATATTGCCTCCTTTGCCGTCGTCGTCTACGTCTCTGATTAACTCGATCCATCGGGATGCAAAATGTGCAACAACAGTCGGACTTTGTCCCTTGACAATTTCAGGCCATTATCAATGCATTGTGCGTGCATCCAGCGATAACCGTGCAACTGTGAGGATTACTGTACATAACTTGTCCAATATAAAAACAGCAACATCTAGAATATCTGACGTTTGTCTTCGATACATGGACAGTCTCTTCAAGATTCGTTTCAAATGTCTATGACTTAGGAGAAGTCGATGTTTTGATACCAAATACATTGTAGTAAAGAATTTCTTTCTGACTGAATCCTAAATCAAAGTTCGTCCCTTTCACTTACCTTCACCCTGGGCCTCATGGCGGCCATTGGTAGTGGCCTTACGCACGTTATCGCGCGTTTTTATTTTCGCGCTAACGGCGAGCAACGCGAAAATTTCCACGTTTACAGTATTTATTACGCACGTATGTGCGTATTATTTATTACGTACGTACTTATTATTATTATGTACGTATGTATTATTATTATTACGTAAGTACGTACTAAGTTTCGTTTTTTGCCATGTTGGAAAATGTCCCCAATGGGTCTTCGTAGGCCATGTACTGCTGACCATTATTTGGGCATTACAATTTTCTAAACTCTCTTTTTTAAAATTGAAATTTGAATTATTGACTTGAACCTGTAGGCAGACTCAAAAACAAGTCATATCCTTTCAAGAAAGATGTGAGGGCTTGTACTTGGACTCCTGAAACTGAATCCGAGCAGCGAAGAAGCGTGGTCCAAAGCCAATTGAATGTCGCTGTCCGTGAAACAAGGAACTCTGACAGTCCCCATAAAAAAATTTTACTATTTCCCTCATGTTTATGCAATGCCAGCAGGATTATTTTTACACTTGGCGTATGCATGTATAACCTAATGGAGATTCTCTGGAAATTTTGTTTTCTTTTGTTTTTGCCTCAAAGGTCAAAAGGTCAAAGATCAAGTGAAAGTGCTGAACTAAGTTTTTCCTCCATATCTTGGAAGTGGCTCAGGTTATCTTGAAACGTACTACATATTTATGCATGTTCTGCCTGACAGTGATTATCTTATGAATTCTAGGGTCAAAGGCCAGATGAAAATGGTAACAATTTACTATTCAATACAGAAATTGCACTTTTTCTCCATACCTTCAAAATTTACTCAATGCATAAACGTTTGAATGGGTCAATTTCAGCCCTTTCTCTCCCTCTTTGTACTCAACATAAATGTATATCATTCCAGCTTACACTAAGAGATCCTTTTCTCTGTCTACAACTTTTATACTCTGTGTGTTGTGAGTCATATTCAGTGAAACATTCACTTAAAATTGTTTCTCCAAAGATTTCAACAATTTACCAATTCTCATGGCACTATGTTTTACCCCCTCCCTGGTTTTACAGGGCGATGTAACATCATTTAGTTAGTCCTCCTCCATAGAGCAAGCAGGATCTGCCACATCATCAGGGGTGTGCCTACTCCTGACCTGCCACATCATCAGGAGTGGGCACACTATTGACTTAACCCTCCCAGCTGGTCCCTATCAGTGCAACCTCCATGCACTCTCCAGACGCTGCTCAGACCTTTTTCTACATTTATCTAAAGCATATCGTCAGTGATATCCACCATAGAGCCCGGTCCATGTCTATGTATTCCACTCCCAGTGTAAGGTGAATATCAAGAAATGGCCAAACTGAGGTCCCATATTGTTCAATTGAATATAACAAAGACACAAACATTAAATTCTGTCCCTTGATATCAAGGAAAGTTCATTGACCTTTTAAACTTTGGCCTCCTTGGATTTACTCGTATTCGAACTCGACCTGCACTTTTAGGTTATGTACTTGTGGTGTGAGTTTGATAGTCCTTACAACTCAAACCAGTGGAAAGTTATTGAGAGTACACCACATTGTGGAAGATGCCGTCACCAACGAAGACGACGGAAAAGGACGCCTAGGCAGGCGAGACATAATGACTTTGGAAAATGATAATGAAATAACGTAACATCGAATTGAATTTTAACACAATGTAACTATTAAAATAATAGTAATCATGGCTTGCAAACATGGATATATACAAAATTGTACTTGAAATTACATAGTACTACATTATTAAAATTGTGTGAGCATAACAAAACACACATGATAAAGACACAAGGAGAGTGATGTAAACATAAAAATATCCACTTTAATTCTGAATCGACGTATTTTGTATATCAAGATAAAAATGCACCAATTATCACATTTATGTGATCCTTTTAGCCTGCATATAAACACAAAACTAAGTTACCATATCTTACGATACCTCTCTTGAGTGCACATTTACAGAGTTACATAAGTATTGAGGATGGTACTATAACATGTTGTGCAATAACGAAATTGAATGATGTACACTTTTGTTTCAAATGTGTTGATTGTATTAAAAATAGGGTAATACTTAGGTACAATAAAAAAAAAAAAAAACCTGTTATATAATATATAGATCCTGTTCACTTTTGAGATGATAGATGGTGAAGCACATCTTGGTGCCCTGTATAAAAGTATACATGTACATGTAGTTTGATTGGATTAAAAACCCATTAAAATACATACGCCACACATCTCTTCTCGTCTGTTTTGTCTTGTCTGTGGCCATTGCTCCTGCACATACATGTACAATGTACAGAACAATGTATACATGCACTATATATATACATAATATACATGTATATATATATATATATATATAATATATATATATAATATATATATAATATATATATATATATGTAATATATTTATTTATATATTCTGCATGAACAGATATATATTATATATATATATATATATATATATATATAACGATTATTTCCTTGATTTTCGACGTAGTGACCACGTGAATGAAAGAGCGACCAGCGAGCCTCCCAGAATGTCGATGGCACCTAGCACACTGAAGGACACGTCGTATGACTGAGTTGCATCGAATACAGACCCTGTAAAGGGGGAAGGGGACAAGAGCAATATTTTTGCATCACTGTAATAATGTTGAAACTCCGAGGAACTTAAAAAGAGGCAGGGAAAGACCGATTTTGTTGCTTTATCTTTTCAGTTGCATTCAACAAATCACTGACCCCAAGAATATGATAATAATAATAATAAAAATGATAATAATAACAAATAGTAATTATAATAACAACAATAATGATAGTAATAATAATAACAAATACAAATAATAATACTAATAATAATAATAATAATACATGAAATGGGGTCTTGGTTACTTGTCAAGGTGATAACAGAAACGTGGAGAGATATATTTCTTTTTTTTTTTCATTGCATTGTTTTGTTTTTGTTTGTTTGTTTACTTTTCATTGATAGATTCAACCGTGATCAAGGAGTCTATTTGCAGGATGTAGGATTACCTGCATGTTTGTACTTGTCGGTTCTAGTCGAGCAGTAATTTGATTTACGTTGCTTTCATCTTTCGTGTTTCATACACTTCAACAACTGATTTTAAACAACGTAGTGTAGCAGTTATGATAATGCCTGGACACTGCCCACGTGGCACAGGATTACCAATGTCGACATTATTTGCAAAGCAAATTCTAGAATGATTCTAAAGTCCAGTGGACGCAGTTGGCAGGCACATGTACTTGTCAGCTGTTTGACAGCTTTTCCAGAAGTGATTATTGATCAGTCTTTTATAACCCAATAGATCAATGAAATTAAGAATAAAGACAAGAAAAGGAGTACACAATGAATGAAATTACGTGCTCATGGACAGTATGATGTTTGATAGTCATGAAATATGCTTTTTCGTATTGGCCTACGATAATAGAAGAGTGTGGAATTTACAACATAGGCCCATGTAGAAATTATTTAAACCTCTAATTTTGATGTATTTTTTCCTATTTTTTTCATTTTTTGAATGCAGATGGCACTGCCAATAGTTCTGATTCTCCTTATACAAAGCATGCACTGTAACTGCACAAAATAAATTCCGGCTTTATGTACGTATTATGACATGCATGTACAACATGTAGTTGAATGACCTACATACACTCACCTAGAATGGCTCCGCCGATTGGTGAGCCAATTCCCTCAGTGAAAAATATCAACGCTGCTGCGGCCTTGTAATGATCAATCCCCACAGTTTCTTTCAAAAGGATGAGCACAGAGGACGCCTTCCCTCCAAGGGTCAGTCCGTTGACGAAGGCCATGCATGTTAACAGCCAGAACGACTCGGCCAAGAGATTGGCGAAGAAGGCACCAGCAGAAAGAAGGCAGAAGATTAAGTTAAGACATTCAATATGCATCCATCGCCGAGATGCGAGCAATCCAAACCCCACCCTCCCCAAAGCGTCCCCGATGCCACCAGCAAGAGATACATAGACCGACTTTTCTCCCAGGCCCTTTGCCTGAACGTTAGGTATGGCGAACTGGATGAGGCCGTTATAGGTCATTCCGAAGAAGACTGAATAGATGCCTAAGACAATAAGAAGAGGGTGCTCTCGGAATAGCTGCAGCTCAAATGTCTTAACAATAAAGGTGAAGACACGACAGAGGACAAATGTAGATGATTTGTCTTCATCTTGTTCGCTGTGTGAAGAGGTTCTCAAGTTGACATCTTCTGTGCATTTACATTCTGATGGATCGTCAAGGCCTTGCCCGCACACTTCCTCTCTCATGCTTATACTATCGTCAGGAGTTTCCGACAAGTTACAGATATCAAAGACGTTTTGCTGCTTCTCACTCTGATCAGCATCAACCAGAGAGGGTTGGTTCTCCCTTATTATTTCTGCATTAGTCGCATTATTTTCTACTTGTTCGTCATCTTCGAAAACAATATTTGTGTGCTCCCCGTTGTCCTCCATTGTGTCGAAAGTTTCGTCATCCGTTGGCGTTGCAGTCTGATTCGAGGTGACATTTGATCCAGCTTCTGTGTTTGGTTCGAAATCATTCGAATCCAGTTTGACTTCTGTTAAACTTTCCTCGGCCGCCGGGTTCGCGGGTCGAAGCAGGGCGCCGACCACGACCGAGTGCATGGTGAGCGCCCCGAGGAGGAGGACGGCTCCTCGCCAACCGAAGCTCTCGAAGAACACCTCGAAAAGGATGGGAAGAACCATCAAACCAACAGCTCCTCCGCATAGACTGATACCGGAAGCAAATTCGAACAGGTCAGGAAAGTAGTGGGCGGGGCTGGAGTTGGAAATCAGGATGACGTTACTGAAGCCAAGTCCTGCAAATTTTAAAGGAAATTCACACAGTTCCAAATAAAGATAGCAAAACAAGGAAAGTATTAATCTTTCGGGGCTTCGGTAGGTATGATTTCAGTGTATTTCTGTTATCATTGTTATTAATTTTATACATTCATAATTAATTTTTGGACATATTATTCATTGGTCAATATCGCCTTTTGGTAAATAAGGAGGAGACTATGAAGATGAAATGAGTTGGAGTTAAATTGCACTGTGTTTTTTTTTTTTTGTGTGTAACTGAAATTGACAATGAAACAACTGAAAAAATGATATGGCAAATTCTAAGTTTTGAGGATAAGTTGAATTTAGATTTAAAGAAAGCATACTGAATTACAAAATCAGCTCATCAAACGAACAAACAAGCAAAACGGAAGTGGAAGCGACTGTAGAGGTGACTAGTGAAGAGTATAATTTCTTCATTAAAGAAATCCTGTTCGATTATTGGTCTAAAGGGATGATTGGAATCAGGAAAGGATATCACAAGCGCGTAAATATGTTTGTGTTCTGTTATATTCAATCTTTTCACAGACATGACAACTACAATTTCGGATTGTAATTGATTATTCATGACCCTACATACCACACTAAGAAAAACGGGTTCAAATTTGAACCCCGAAATGTCGCTATACAACCACCCTCCCCCTAATAAGCAATTTGCACCCTTAGAAGTGCAATACGCTGAAATTTTGAACCTGCAGGGGTGTGAATTTGTACCCTCAGTTTTGTGCTAATCAAGGGTGCAAACATGCACCATAAACATTAATACATTGTGAATTGAAAATTTGGACCACTGGTGAGTACTAAGGTTTTACTCGTAAGATCAAACTTACACTCTGATGGATATGTCTGCATCTTTGTAGGTACGACTACTAGTATGGCTTTCTGGCCTTCCAGAGTACAAAATGAAATGTAGAATCGCGAGTCTACATTATGGCTGCGTTTATCAACTTTCCCCTGTTTAAACGGCTTTCGATAGCCCTTTCGATAGCCCTTTCGGAAGCCCTTTCCGTAGCCCTTTCGAGAGCCCTTTCCAAAGCCCTGACTGCCTGTACTATTAATGTGCCGCTTGTTTTCTAAGAAGGGACGGCAAAAAGCAATTACCATAATAAAGACATATCTTCCTCTGAGAGTGACGAGTCATGATGCAATGCCACATGAATCAATTGTCTTCCTATCTGTGAGGCAGCTCCAGTTTAGCACATACTTCAAATATTTCTGAGTGGCGGCATGCGACTTTGGCTGCGTTTATCAACTCTCCCCTGTTTAAACGGCTTTCGATAGCCCTTTCCAAAGCCCTTTAGAAACGGCTTTCAAAATAGTTGCGTTTATCAACTCTCTTCGCGAACACGATTTTTTTTTAACTGGCCTGTCACTGCACAGCTGCATTGCGCAATTCGACCAGAGGAGAAGAGGTCATAAGGCGTGCCTGAAGTACAAGACTACAAAGCCGTTTCAAAACAGCTTTGCGTTTATCAACTTCCAAAAGGCTTTTACAAACAGGTTTCTGAAAACCTGTTTAGGAAAGCTGTTTGGATCGCCACAAATTTGGGGCTTTCGAAAAGGCTTTCCTAAAGGGCTTTCAAAACAGCTTTGCGTTTATCAACTCGTGAAAATTCCTTGAAAGCTGTGTGGATAACCTGTTTCTGCCGAGAAAGGAGAGTTGATAAACGCACCCTTTCGTAAAAGGCTTTCCTAAAGGGCTTTCAAAACAGCTTTGCGTTTATCAACTCGTAAAAATTCCTTGAAAGCTGTTTGGATAACCTGTTTCTGCCGAGAAAAGGAGTTGATAAACGCACCCTATGTCAGTTTACAGTATCGTCCCGTGAACATGAATAAATTTTCCTTTCACGAAATTGGAATCTTCAGCTCAGTAAGTTTGTCGATCATTCAACTCACCGAACATAAAGATGGAAGCGCCAAATTGGAGTCCCGTGCGAGCGAAAGAAGAAAAGATTAACCCCAACGACGCCAAAACCCCGCCCGTCATGACCAGCTGTCTCGTGCTAAATCTCTTCAGTAGTGGTGTGTTGAATGGGGCTGTGATACCAGAGTGTGTAATACACGAGAGTAGTGTACACTTTATCAAAGTTTAAAACTGTGACAACTTGTTCAAAGTCGCTCTGGCGCCTTTCCAATGAAGGCAAGGAATCGTGAGAAGGTGACTTTACAAAACTCACCAGAGGTGACTTGGTGAGAACAAGTAGTGAAAAGTTCCGTCAACTTTTAATTGTTACAGTTCAGTTACAGTTTGCCTACCCATCCATTTAAACTATGTTTTGCGTTATTGTAAAAAAAAAAGTGAGCTGCGCTGAATTCGCTTCCATATGCAAATGTCACATTGTTATTTTTTGGGAATAAAATGATATGAAACGAAAGTTGCATTCACGCCTACTCATCTGAAAGAAGACACATCTGGACGAATCTGCTTCTTCTTGTTACGTCCAATTTCTAACAGAAATACACATTGTCTTCGATATAATGAGGTATTACTGATACATTATAATTAGATATACATGTACATCGTCATACATTTTTAATGTGCATGTATGAGACATTAGGACAAAACCGCATAACTTTGAGAACTTTCACTAAATCCTTCTTACCTAGCCAGTACACGGCCCCGTGAGACAAGCTGATCATTGTGGCGACAAAAGTAGTGGAAGAATTCAGCTGAAAGGTGAGGTCATTCAAGATTAGACCCATCGATCGGATGACTCCGTTCTCAAGGAAAGAGTTGAGGGAAACTCCAGCAAGGATCAACCAGCGCTTCAGACCCTGACCGTGGACCTTGCCAGCTCGTTTCCCATGAGCCTTCTGCGAGTTGAACTCCCTTGAATGGTTGGCACCTCGCGATGACGACTTCTTCGAGCTCTCTGCTGATATCGATGAAAAGCGAAACATATTTATTAAATCGTTAACATACCGAAAAACAACAATACACTTCAAAATTTACCATTAATATGCCTACACGGGTCTCCCTCTCAAAAGTAAATAAAGTAAATATATATGTTATCTCTGTCTTATATGTTTTTGCTGTTGATGCTCCATCACTTTGAAGATTTATTTTTTTAATTCCAAATACACAACTTGTAAAACTGGTTTCTGTAGACCGTGTAGTTTCTGTAGGTCCATTCTTTCTCCGGAAATGAAACAGTGGTCGTTTCTCCGAATATTAAACAAATTTTGTCATGTCAAAAATAAAATAGGGTTTGTAAAATCGAAAAAAAAAAATGAATTTTTACAAATCGTTCATCAGAAAATGAATGGAGGCCCTTTAATTCAAAATTTGAATGAGATTTTACACGTGATTGTATAATATGTTATATTCTTTTATTTTATTCATCCTCGTTTGCTCTAAACGTAATGCGCCGTGGGTATAGATGGGGTATTCTTCTCCCCCCCCCCCCCCTGTATTTGTCATTCTAGTCCTCGCTAAGATGAGCATGTAGCTACCAGACGCCGTTCTCACGGCGTCTGGCTGTCTGGTCAGCCTAGACTACACTATATTTTCGTCGCGTCCCATTACGGACCGCCTTCAAGTTCTGCTACGGCCTGCTACGTGCCGTCGGTTTTGTTGTGTTCACCCTGTTTTATTACGCCTTCAATGTTTCTCATTAGCACCGGGACTGCCGTGGCAAATCTTTGACAGTTTAAAAACCTGACACGGCACCCACGGCAATCACGGCCTGTCACACATGCCTTTTTCCTTCCCATGCAGCGCGTTGTCTCATGTAAACCCCGTTTTGTCCACGGTGGCCTGAAACGTGACTGCTGTGGCCGCCGGGAACAACATTTAACTCAAGTTCACCAATGCAAAGCAATAGTATGATGATACATTATTAGGAATATTTTGCAATCCACGGTGAATTTCCCTCTGCTATACTTCGAGAATGAGAATCTTTAAGTCTCTTTCAGTCTTTTGGGAAATTTTAGTTAAGGTGGAAGATGAGTCTGTTGTAACAATACACCTATATTACGACATTTTCTTTTCTCTGCTTAATGTCGGAATGCATTCCTTCAAAGTGAAATAAGATCTGCTACTCGGAGACAAAGAAAGAAAGTTATGATCGTGATGCCAAGGTTGACAACTTGTTGTACATTATCAGACCTTGGCAATTTAGGGCTTGAAGCTGTCCTCAAGCAAGCAAGCAAGCAAGCAAGCAAGCAAACAAACAAACAAACAAACAAACCACCTTCACACTCTCAATTCTTACGACCGCATTGAAGAAATCATTGTGTGATCAGTTGCAATTTACGCTGCTATAATGCCAGCCTTAAAATGGGAAAAAATCCTTACTTTATTCAGTGCTACTGTGGAGATTGTTTGATATGAACTGTACTATCGTGATATTATAAACTTTCTTTTCAGCCATTGATAAATCGTGTTATGATCACAATCAGTTTATCCGAAATATTGATACGACATATCATTTTGATAAAACATTTGATAATCAGGAAATTCATGATTAACGAATGGGCACAAATTTGAATCAAATTTTATTTTGACATACGAGGCGATAAATAACGTGCAATAATCATACCTGAATCCATGTTATCCTGTTAACAGCTGGTTAAAGTTTAAAAATACCGTCGACGAGAAATTGACGTGTACAGCAGAACTGCGGTGGATGGCTTGATGGTCCGCAACACTCAAAATTCTGGGACATGTCTAAATACATCTGGAAACATCAAAGCATTTATTTTTACGTAAAAAAAAAATCCTTTCTCACTTGTTGTTGACGTACGTGCCTTTTGAACTTTACTCTTAGTTATTTTCCTGGACTCATCCAAATTAACACGGGTAAATCTTGCTTCCATCAGCGATGCGCATCGATCACTGTTGTATATTCAGCGAGCGGTTACGCACGAGAGAAAAATGTTGTTGCACTGATGTCTGGAATGATTATTGTAGCATAGGTACCTCGGAAATGGTGATTCCAGTGTGCATTTTTGAAAGGGATCGCGTCCTAGTTAATCCTTTGTGCTACATCATTCAAAGAACTGGCAAGCGTCATCTGGCAGAGTACGATTGTTTTTCACTATAGAATTCAGCTCCCGAGTAGAATGTGGAATTCGTGTTTGTAATTTGAATCGTGACTCTTGTTTGTGTATACAGTACTACACAATCCCATGTCCCACAAAATCTTAATTTAACTGATCCCCCCCCCCCCATATAGAATCATGCAATTTTTTCATTGACGAATTTTCTCTCATGAGCATATCCAATCTGTGAATACATATATACGCCATGTACAAAGTATGGTTCTGTGTATAGACCCTTGCCAAACGAGCTGTTATACCAAGGAGGTTCGAGAGATGAATTTCTGCTGACAGTTTTTTATGGGTGGACAAAAGAATTCCACAGGTGCATTTGTGCCTTTGATGTTCTGAAGTGTCAAATTTGACACTTTCCGAGTTAATTTGACGCCATAGAAATGACTCGGAAAGTGACTGGGAATCCGAGTGAAATCATTTGACTCGGAAGTCCGAGTAGCTTTCCCTCGAAAGAAGTTGACTCCCAGCTGGCGCCATTTCCGAGTCACATTTCACACTCTCCGAGTTATTTTTGACGCCGCAGAAATAAGAGTGTAGTTTAAAAGCACGCTGGAACACGCTTTAGCGGAGGACTTTATTTTAGAGATCATAATATTATCCCAGATTGAAATATAGAAAACTAACATGCGGAAATGTGCGCATTATAGAAAAATATTAGGTTTTTAAGTGGGCCTAATTTTCATTTCATTTCGATTTGCGCATTACGAAGAAACTAGAAATACATGTTGACAATATTGAATTTCTTTCCTAAACTATGGATAGGGTGCATCGACAAATTTATTTTCCAGTGAATTTTGGTAATTGTTTGTCAAATCTATATTCTATGAATTATTCGTTAATTTTAGGGGGAAATTTCAATGTAGTAATGAGTAAAGATTTGGATTATATGGGTGTAAGTACTAATTTGAGAATTAGTGTTAGTAAAGAATTAGAAGGGTTTAGATTTAGAAAATAAATTTGATTAATATATGGCGGAAACGGAACCCAGCCTTAAAGAGATTTACTTTCAGGCAAATTGCTCCGCTGGTTCAAAGTCGCTTAGACTACTGGTTTATATCAAAGGATTGGGAACGTTCAGTACGAACATGTGAGATTATATCATCATGCAGTATAGCACCTGATCATTCTGGGAACCATCTACAACTGAAACATATTCGACATATAGTCCATGGGCCAAGACCCGAAAAACCTTTTTGGTGTCATTTTGTTTGTCGGGCATAGATATGCTTATCAAGCTATGATAGCATTTCCAAATGAGTAGCTTAGTGATAATAAATGAATTTTTAACCAATTTGGTCTCGTTTTTATGTCCCTATACTTCTGAATCGAAACTAACCGCTAAACAAAGAAGAGCGCTGTCTTCCGTATGTCCACAGGTGTTCTGTTGTAAACGCGGTGCGCTTCGTCTTTATTTAAGGCAGCGAAAGGAATATCCAAAGGGTTATGATGTCCACAGCTGTCACGCAGTGCACTTAGTCTTTATCTAGACCAATGTACCGTTATTATATCTAAAGTTCCTAATAAATAGGGATTATCTATACTGTTTTTATACTACCCTCTCAACAAATACATAAGTTTTAAACAAAAATCACTCTGTTCATTTACAATATTATCTATTATAATGTATTGTTGTGTACCGGTACATTGTTTTTGCATTATCTGTTATTGTTGGATGGAAATAAAGCGACATTGGCGTGGTGTTAGCGTTTTCACCGTAGTGTTTTCACCGGAAAATGATAAATAATTGAAAAATACGTTAAAATTCACGAGGAATTGCTTTGTTGTACTTGTTGCTTTTAGATAAAAGAATATACGATGTATCATAAGCTTTGGATATTCCCTTCGCCGTTTTGAATAAAGACTAAGCGCTGTGGACATCATAACCTTTGGATATTCCCTTCGCTGCCTTGAAGAAAGACCAAGCACACCGCGTTTACAACTGAACACCTAACATACAGAAGACAGTGCTCTTCTTTGTATAGCGGTTAATTTCAATTCAGAAGTATAGGGATATAACAACGAGATCATATTGGTTAAAAATTCATTTATCATCACTAAGCTACTCATTTGGAAATGCTATCATAGCTTGATAAGCATATCTATGCCCGACAAACAAAATGACACCAAAAAGGTTTTGCCACCTCAGGTGGTACCAATATCTGGCCTGGCCCATGGACTAAAAATGAAAGATATAGGAAGTCATATTGGAAATTTAATAATATAGTTTGTGTTTTGATAAGGAATGATTTGTACAGGGAATGAATGAAGAAATATAGAAGTCTTGAATCACAGTGGTTGACGGAATTTGATACTAAATCTTCTTTGTGGGATTTTTTAAAGATGAAAATAAGAAATTTTCGCAATGAAATTTTCGAAGAAAAAATCAAAGGAGAGAAGATTAATATACAGCAACTTGAATATGAAATAGATAATTGGAGAAAGATCTTTTGTCGTCTCCTGATAATGGTGAAATTTGAAAGGATATAGAGAGTGAAAAAAAAAAAGTGAATTGAAGAGATTGTATGATGTGTATACGGATGGACCGAAAGTTAGGTCAAGAATGGTTTGGTATAAAGAGGGTGAACAGAATGAAGAGTATTTTAAGCAGTTGCTTAAGTCAAATAAAGAGAAAACAGGTATACGGGAAATGTATGATGATAAGGTAGAGGTGATAAAAGAGAAAATGTGATGATGCAATTGTTTCGAGATTTTTATGGAAATTTGTACTCAAAAAAATAATTAGTGTTTGATGATTTTAGAGAAAGTGTATTTTGTAAGGATATTCACAAATTAAGTGATGAAAGTAAGAGCTTTTGTGAAGGAAAAATTACTAAAGAAGAATGTTGGGAGTCGTTAATAAGTATGAAATTGATAAATCACCTGGAAAAATGGTCTTACGGTTGAATTTTATCTAACATTTTGGCCACAGATAGGAAGCTCATTGGTGAAAGTTTTTAATGAAAATGTTCATTTTGGCGTTATGGGAAGGGACCCTAGAATAAAAATTATAATACAATAACTATCATTTTGAAGTATATCATTTCCAGGGGGAAATTCCTACTTTGGGGGAAATTTATAAGAGAATAATTATTCAGATTTCGGGATGAAGAAAAAAAGAAAAAAAAATTGCTTTAAAAAGAAATAAGTTGTGATTACATTTGCGAAAATGGGAGAATGTTTCTGAAACAAGGGCCTAAGCATTTTTTCCCTTTAGTATTTACCATTGGTGAAGGCAATATTATGTGTTACTGGCCGCGCGCGGGGAGGGGTAAGCTGTGGCTTCTGCTGGCATAAAGGTTATATTAATTTTGTCAACAGCTTTGAGTCTGATGAGTTTGTTTGACGGATTTGTACACTGAGTTCGGAGCGGGTGCTTGCGTGCGGGCGTATGCTGCTTTTATGCATACTGTCCATTATGTTTAATGTAACATTTGGAAGTTGCTTCATCAGGAAGGAAGATGATATCGGTTCGGGTTTGTGTGTGTGTGTGTGTGTGTGTGTGTGTGTGTGTGTGTGTGTATGTGTATGTGGGTTAGTGGTTGCGGTTGTGGGTGTGCTTTTGGTTTTGGTGAATCGGGGGGTTGGTGGGATTGGGATTTGATTTGAAGAAGAATATTATAAATTGTATGAAAGATATTGATAGGATTTAATATTTAGGATAGATGTAGATTTGTTTTGGTTTGGAGGGGAAGGGGTGGTAAGGTGGTTTTTTTTTTTTTTTTTTTTTAATGAATGATTTCATTGTAGATTTGTATAATGTATTTTTATTGCCTCCGCCACGAAGTGGTACCAGAGGCATAATGTTTTCGGGTTTTCCGTCCGTCCTTCCGTCCGTCCATTCGTCCGTCCGCAATGATTTTTGTGGACAGCGTAGCTAAAAAAACCTTTTGAGGTCTCCTAATGAAACTTGGTATGTATGTGTATTAGGGAGTGAAGTTGTGCCTATCAACTTTTGGGTGCACATGCTCATGGTCAAAGGTCAAAAGGTCAAGGTCAAATGCTTAGAATTTCACTATTTCCCCCATATCCAGCTGCAATGCCTGAAGATATTTTCTTGAAACTTAGTGTATACATGTATTACCCAATTAAGATTCTCTTGGGGTCACTAGGTCAAAGGTCAAAGGTCAAAAGGTCTAGTAAAAATGTTAAAATTTCACTTTTTTCTCCGTATCTTGGAAATTGTTCAAGGTATCTTCATGGAACATAGTATATGTGCATATACTGACTGGCAGTGGTTATCTAGGAAATTTGGTGTTCATGGGGTCAAAGGTCGGGGGTCAAAGGTCAAGGGCAATACTTCAAAATTTTACTATTTCCCTTTTGTATGCAATGCCAGCAGGATTATTTTTAACGTGGTATATGAATGTATAACCCAATAGAGATTCTCTGGGATTTTTTTTTTTTTTTTTTGCCAAGAAGGTTAAAGGTCAAAAGGCCAAAGATCAAGTGAAAGTGCTGAACTTACTTCTTTCTCCATATCTCGGAAGTGGCTCAAGTTATGTTGAAACTTAGTATATATTTATGTATGTTTTGCCTGACAGTGATTCTCTTATAACTCTTCGGGTCAAAGGCCAGATGAAAATGATAACAATTTACTGTTCAATGCAGAAATTGCACTTTTTTCTCCATGCCTGGAAATAACTCAATGCATAAACTTATGAAAGGGTCAAAGTCAAGATAAAGTTCTTAAATCCCCAAATACATGCTCTCCTATTCATCCAATTAAACATAGGTCAAGGAAGGTGACGTTCAACACATTTATGACAAACATGTCATTTTAAATATTTTGCCAATTTTGTGAAAATGTAATTACTCATTGACCACATGAACTAAAGATCTATTAGGAGAATCATGCATTATGGCGGAGGCATGCCAGTCGCCTTAGCGACATTTCTAGTTGTTGTTGTTTTATGAATATGCTCTTGTAAGTGAGAATGAGTTATAGGCCCTAGATTCAATATATTGACGGGATATAGGTTTGGTATGTGTCAATACTTTCTCGTGCAGGAATTACCTGTTGGACTGATTCATAATCGAGTTATTTATGTTGAAGAGATATTATTTGCAGTATAAATTGAAAAATTAATTTGTGTTTTGAATTGCATTTGTACTGTTTTTGTTCATGTTACACCCAGAATGGGTTGATTAATGAATGATTTGAATGAAATCAATAAATATCAAGGAAAAATGTAGATATGGGTTTTTCTGTTTGCTGCCACATATTGGTGAGAACTTATCCTTGATGTTAAAGAACAACGTGAGCTTGACACTGTGGCTTCATCAACAACCCGTCAGTGCATCGCTTCATTTCCTGTGGTTCTGCTCTATTGTTATTTGCGTAGTCAGATATTATCAGTCAGGCGCAACATCCAATACATTATGCATTGTGCCAACGTTGAAAAAACAAAATTCCGAGCCCCGAGGCCAGAGTTTCTGAATTGTACACTTTTTTATGGGGGGGGGGGGGGAGGTTAGGGATAAGATAAGAAAGTGATAAAAAAAAAAGGTGCAAATGCATTATTTACATGATAATCTATTGTGATTTTCGAAGGCGTGAATGAAAGAGGTATTTTAGAAGCGGAAGTTGGAAACCATTCCTTCAGTATGTAATTCAAGTATAGTGTATCCCATAAGGTATATATATATTTATTTATTTATTTATCTATCTATTTATATTTTTATTTCTTTCTTTTTTTTGCAGACAGAAATTCAAAGCGTTAAAACGTCTACTTTGCATGAACTTGCGACCATATCTTAGCCTCTTCTTTTTTTTAACCCAAGGTATGCTCAACAGAAATGCCAAATAAAATGATATCACCTTATCGTTTGTAATCTGGCTTACAGACAACGTTTTAGCTAATTGTTGGTTTACAACATTGTTTAAAATGTTGATTGTTGCCAAAATATACCACAGATACGGGTAGTCGCACTAGCAGTGTAGTTGGTGAGAATTTATGATTGTTTGTTTGTTTGTTTGTTTGTTCATTTCCATATTTTCATTTTCCCCCTGACGATAGTCCATATAGTCACCTGCATCAGTGCATTAGCTGGTCTTCCTAGGGCCCTAAATGCATTTTCATACTTCTACTAACTTGCACGATGGGTTGAACGAAGGTTGAACCACTTAATAGTAACATGCACCCTGGACTTTTCGATGCATGAATGAAGCGGGATTTTTTCACGTGGGTGGATTGTGATTCTCTCACACACGGGACCCCTATTCTATGTCCTATCCTATAGGGACTCCGTGGTTTGCCTCTACTACGCTATATTAGAGTCTAGACTACTAGATTGACGTGAATGAGCAACGTATTGGTTGTGCTCATTCAGTGGTTTCATGTCTGGTCTGTGGTTTGTTCAGGGAGGTGAGACAAATTTTCTGTGTCTATATTTACAGTAGTTCTTCCCGTGTTATATAAATAGTAGTTATTTTTATTTTGTATTTCAAACAATGTTTTATTTCGATTGATTACAATAAATTGGACATTGAGTTATTGTTTTGTAGCCGAGTGACATCTCAAAATGTTACAAATAATTTCCATGGGACTGTCATTGACCCAAATGTGTAATTGTTAGACATTACAAAAACAACACACCGTAATTGCATTCATATTACATATATACTCATCCCCGCACTAATTATTGAATAATGGAATCAATCATTAACAATATGTCAACAAAACCTATCACATAACTCAAATATAATACCCTTTAACTGCATTCGGGCACCACAGCAGTAATCATTATATTGAATAATGGAATCAATTATTGATAAAGGGCCAACTAAAAACCTATAAGTCTATACATTTAAACATATATATATATATATATATATATATATATATACACATATATACGAAAACTACTGGCTTAATGCTCTCATAATCAATGTCTTTGTAGGCCTACATGATCCATGCCTATTTAGAAAATTACCACTCCAACGTTCACCCGAATCCACCTCTTCAACAATTCCCACCTAGGCACACCCAGGGCATACCTCACTCAATATAAGCACAGATACAAGCACATAACCCCCCCCCCCCCCCCACACACACACACACACACACGCACACACACACACACACACTCACAAGAATTAAACACATAACCTGTTCACCAAACACAATAATCATTCATCGTCTGGCGTCCATGGTTCGACGTGCGTCTGTCTTTCTTTTCATCGGTTCTGTCTGTAACTGTGTGTGTATTATGTGTATACTGTATGACGATTGTAATATGCTCTGTATCTCAAATCTGTGTAGACCTGTCTTAAAGGTATTAGCCCACATTTGTAAACCTGCAGCAATTGGTCTCATAGTTAGCATGGAGTTTGGGTATGATTGCAGTAACACCTGGGCAAAATTTCGTTCCAATTAGTCCATTACTTTCATAAAAATAAATGAAAATGCACCGTAATCCGTATGCATGCGTATAACGCTCGCTAGCTCCGGTCCACGTACGTGTTACATGTACAATGTACGTAGCTGTAGCCCGCGCTCGTAATTCGATTTTGGGTCGGGTTGACCCGGTTTGAAAATTGATTTTAAAACGATGATTTTCTCTCTTTTATCGAATGGTATAGACAAAGAGCGAGAGGTGAGGTATGTTACTGTTATAACTTGTACTTGAAGTCATATTGGACCTGTTTTATGCAGTTTTGATTTTCGTGGGTTTGCAAATGTGGGCTAGTACCTTTAAAACCAGCCTTGGCTGACGAGGGTGCTCCAACCCATGAACGGGAAATAAATACTGAATTGAATTGAACTAACACTTCAAGGACACAGCATGTACATACTTCAGAAAAATACATACATTCACTTCCCTAAACACACACACTAACACACACACACACACTAACACTCACCCATAACATTTAAAACTACTGCACATTCACTTATTTTGACACACACATACAACCGCACCAAATCATATCATTTTAAATCTTTTATAGCCACTTATTTTGACACAATACTGTAGGCATGCACACCTGTACCCATGCACATCATAATTAACACACATTGACTTATTACAGCTCAATAGTTTTTTAATTGTCATGTATTTCATACGTTGATATCGATATCATTTCTTGTATTCCTATAATATCTATACTACATACCTGTGTCTCTCACGTATGCATTTTACGTATGTACGGATAAGGTACTATGTATGCATGCAAACAAGAGAAACGGAAAATTAAATCGAATTAAATTGAATTGAATTGACAGAGACACATTATTCAATACACAACAACAACAATAATAATGAAAGTATCTTCCAAAATTTTACGAACCTGCCCTACTTCCAAATCACAGATGTCAATGAGAAAAGCCAATTTAAACCATTCTCCATGTTTAAAGTTTAAACCACAAAGTTTGTCTCAGACCGGAAACCGAAATCGACAGCTGCATGGATATCACATAAGACCAGGGGGAAAAAAGAAATAAGTGTAGCTATATCCTCTAGACACAGCTGTATATTAGCTTCATACATTCATATCATGTGATAAAAAGACACTTCGATATAAATTTAACTTTCGGTATAGTAACAAGGTCAGGTTTACAAAACATAAACAAGGTAACGCATGGGACAAGTAAGTAGGAAGTGACAGTTTTCACCCTATGCAAAATGCAATGAATATTAAGTTCACAAATATATTTCACGAATTCCATTGCATTCTCTGTCTCCCCCGTCTCCAAGGAGGAAAAAACTGTTCTCTAACATTTAATGAATAATAATCCTGCTTTCTATCAAAACCCCGTAGAATCTAAATGGAGCATAACTTCGATTTATTATATCACGAAGATATATTTTTGATATAGTCTGCATGGTGGTAAACAAATTCTTAGTCAGACCATGATTCGGTGTTCTTTACATATTGTTTTCCGTTACAAACATTTTAGCTTGACAGGCTGCCTGATCCAGTCCAGGGGGGCATTTCATGAAGCATTTTTTGTCGGACAAAATTGTTGGACAAATTTGCTCTCGGGATTTCTGTAGCGTGTAACAGTTTGTCAGAAAATTATTCGACCAAAATGCTTCATGAAATGCCCCCAGTGCTTATTATATGCATTATCATGGCTCCATAGTTATTGGTAGCAGGTCCACATTAAATGTTCTTATTGCTATTATGTTATTAACTGTTATAAAAGGAAGGAGAGGTGTGATACAGACAGCAACCCCAGAGAGATGCAAAAGGTAGAAGGTGATAGAAAGATATTTTCGAAAGACGCGCGAAGAATTTCAGGAAAGATCTGAACTTGGTAACTGGAAGAAGGGTTAGATTATGGTTGAACAGTCACTTGAAGATTCGCAGTCTCCTAGCTAGCTATAGGCATACTTGTCTGTTGGAAGCAGGTTTGGGCTACGTTGCATTTAGAAACGTGTCACCCCCCCCCCCTTTTTTTTTTTTGGAAGGGGGGTGCTTGACATGTATAAGGAAGAGAAAGATACTGCTTCGATGCAACTTAATTTACAACAAATTTAAAACAAATTTTACGTATCAAGTATGATGCTGTTTTTTTAGATGAGTTGCATGAAACGTATTTCAGAAATCGAAAAATGAACAATGAACATACCTGAATACACGCGCATGATGAAGCAAAACACCTAACTTTATGTCTTCATTCTTAAATTGAACTTCTTGAAATTCTTTCTTGAACTCTGAAGCAGCTTTATACAGACAAGGCATCAAATGCAGTGCTGGCATTCTGCCAACATGTTACCTATACAAACCATAGGTGTGTCAGAAATTTCAGTGGAAAAAATAATGATTTCTAAACGACGAATGAAAAACTTGGTTTGTCGTGTTCTGCACACGCGTATAGTCATATACCTCTTCATAGCAGACCACCAATGACACTGCCCTTTATTTCAGTTAACTGTAGATTCAAGAAAGCATAGCTTTCACTTTCCGGCTCTAACCAGGGACGCAAACACGCTGTCCTCGTCATCCAACAGGTTGTTTGGGGTGTCGTACTCGATCACGTGACCGTCACTCAGGGTGAGGATATGGTCTCCATTCAAAATGGTGCCGACGCGATGCTGTCAGTACATGAAAGTGAAGATCAAACTGGCTTTAGTTATTTTCCGTTTGGATTGGGCGATGTCACACCAGTCCTAATGAATTTGTCTTATGCTGGCGTGTGATTATGAATTATTATACGGGCCCATCAAACAACAACAACAATATATATACATGTATGTATGTAGATATATATGTGTGTGTGTGTGTGTGTGTGTGTGTGTGTGTGTGTCTGTGTCTGTGTCTGTCTGTCTGTATATATATCAATATCAATGTATATATACACATATGAATCTTCACCTTGACCACTGTATCAATTTGATAAGGGGAATAATCTACCCCACAGATAGTTATTGATTATAAATTATTGAATTGTCATTATAATTATCCCAGGGTGTTAAAAACTTCATTAATATGTCGCTGAATAATAATACGTTTCCCATCACCATCGATAAGTTTGTCAGTCTGGTTCAAATCTGCTTGATTTTCTTGCCAGTGGTGGATCCAGAGGGGGGCGCAACCAGCGCAGGCCCCCTTTATTTTTCGTTAAAGACAGAAGAAATAAAAAATAAAAAATGAAATGAAACCCGGAAGTGCCACCAGAAACATTAATTGCGCCCCTCCTCCCCCCCCCCCCCCCCCCCCTTTACAGAATTCCTTGATCCGCACCTCCTTGCGGTAAGGATTTGACAAACGGATATATTGCAAAGTAGCAGATGAATCGCACCTTGGGGGATCTAATCTTTTCTTTACATATTGATTACAGAATGAATTTACTGTTAAAACTGTGTACCCACTTAATCATCCATGTGGAATGATAAGAGAGAGTTTTGGTGTGTGTGGTTTTTTTTTTTTTTTTTTGACTTACCGCTATCGTCAGGACGGTTCTATCTTCAAACACATCGGCTACGACGTCTTGCAGTATGCGATCCTAGCAGGAACAACGAAAAAAAAAATGTGAAGCCTAGAACACTTTTTCTTTTCTATGTGATGATTTAGATAGTGCATTAGTATCATTTATTGGTAATCTGTCAAGGGTAACGAGACGTAAAGGAGAGTATCATTCACGAGGTAATTAAAAGTATACCACTGTATGTTTCTACGCTATATACTGGTCGACATCTAACCAGAAACTTTGATGATTCATAGCATAATTATTATGTATGGCGCCATATAACAGTATGTGTTTGAAAAAAAAAATAGCGGCATTCCTATACCAGAATTATGTCTACATCCCCTTAGCATTCATGCTTGTATTTACAATTTGGCGGCATGAAAACTGAGAGATTGTCAGTGACACGAGTTGTCTTGATAATATTATTATCAGTTACAAACTAGCGTGCAAGAGGCAGTGACCAAGAAATTCGTTACCGAGTGGTGATGTGTGGAGAATGTGGAAAATTAAGAGTGTTATGCGTTTAGGCATGTATTACGGGGGGAAACAGAATCATTCCCTTTCTGTCCTTTTTATGGCAGTATTAGCTTGAGTTTAAGTCAACTTACAGTTTCGTGATCGATGGAAGCCGTAGCCTCGTCCATGACTACGATCTGTGAGTTCCTCAGGAAAGCTCGGGCGAGGCAAAAGAGCTGCCTCTGACCCACGCTGAAGTTATCACCGCCTTCAGTGACTTGGTAGTCTTTGCACAAGAGTGATTGAAAGGTTTATTATTATTCATGTTAATTAAAATTTTAAAATATGGGAGCTGAAAGTAGGCGAACTCTTCTCCTCATCTCTTATAGATCACGTTAGAACTTAAATCCGTTTTCGTGTTCTCGGAGATTATTGTGAAATATCCCAAATGATATTAATCGAATAGATTTTTTTTTTTTTTTTGTCCCGACATATATCATGATGGACAACCATTTCTTCGTGTCCATGCAAACTGAACATGACTTGAATTGATGATTGTGAGGCCTAAGACTTTATAGTATCATGATTACACACAGGAAGAATGGAGAAAACAGAGATCCGCAGAAACATTTGCCATCAGATTAAAATTCTTTTGCTACATAATAGATGACTCCCCTTGGGCTGTGAAATGGATCTAGAGATTGGAGTACAATATTTGGAAATTCTATTTTCTTTGATGATAATTTAACCTACATACTATGAGGATATTATTTGTATCATTTTTGCTCACTTGATCGTAGTGTACGTAGGACAGGATTTATCAAATCTTTGCACTGTGATAATGAGAAATGTATGAAAAATGTAAATTGAAATGAATGATATTTGCAAGGACTGGATGAACGCACCAAGGCCTTCTTCTTGGCCGGAGACTATATCCTTGAGTTGAGCAATTTCCAACGCTTTCCACAGCTCCTCATCCCGTTTCGTGTTGGTAGGATCAAGGTTGCTCCTGCAGGTTTGAATATTAAATCAAAACATGATAATATTTTAGAACATCATGTGCATTACCATCCTTTTCACAAGACAGAATATTTTCGTTCGAATTTTGCTAGTGATGAGGAGGTAGGCAGAGCAAATAGTTTCAAGTTTTGCCCAACAATTATGAGTAAACTCAAGTAAACTATCTCACATGGCCTTTCAAGTTCAGCCATCGCTCATGGCGCAAAGAGATATAATATTTCCAGTAAGGGCATGGACCTGCTGTAGACAGGCTGTAATCGTGCAGTGAGATATACCTCGGGATATACATGTCACGGCAGTTTGAATAATGTTAAAGCTTGAGATTTCAGGACATTTACAACTTGCAGTAGAAAGTTTGGAGTGCACTACAATGTCAGCCAACATTTCGACGCATAGAAACTGCAGACTCGCTTAATTATTTAAAAAGGTCATGCTATGCACGACAGACCGCGAGAAGAACTCGAGAATCTTTAGAGTGGAGACTTTGGTAGACACAAACCTTATTGTGCCCGTGAATAGAAAGGCATCTTGTGGAATGATGGAGAGACGTTGACGTAAAGCTCTCAGTGGAACAGTGGAGATGTCTATCCCATCGATCACAATACGACCTAAAACACATTCCAAAAGAAGAAAATTGCATAGTGGACAGGTCAGTCAGTAAATGATAACACTGTCCGCTTTCAAACCTTTTCAAGAAAACATATCAAACTGTCGATCCGCATGACGCCGTCATGGTACAAGTGAAAAAAAAATTAAACAAACTAGAACGAAAATCATTCATATTTGAGCAAGTCTTCTCATCTTTTTATTTGTATTGGATTAAAACAAGTGACAACAACATAATAACGACTTTTTTGTCATCCTCTGTTGTTGTTTTTTCTCGGTTGACCATGGACTTTGAATTCTATAAGACGAATAATCAGATTAGGAGTCAGCACACTGTAATTGCTCGTAGCGTGAACTTTCATCCGAATCCGGAAAAAAAAAATTGTTTAGTAATGGTCGTGGTAATGGTGATGTCATAGGCAGATATGCGAAGTAATTAAGATTTAAATACATCATCCCTGTAGCATGGAAGCTTAGTATTCTTTATACCATGAAGCTATATGTAGCTCCGTGTTCATGCAGTAGGCAGCCATAGTAACAAGATACCTTGGTATGTGTCGATCATTCGGAATAGCGCCAGCGTGAGGGATGACTTTCCACTGCCGGTTCTGCCACATATTCCAAGCTAATGACGAAGAAACACAATAAACGACAATACAGCATGATACCAAAATAAATTGTAAATAAGTCTAGGGCAACATTAATCTCTGACATTGATATCCATGTACTCTTCTGTATCGTCTCCTTCGTAACACTTGCAGTTGAGGTTAGACATCAGTCTTCACATCAAACAAATTGACAAAGCAGGGGAATGTATACGACTCTTATCAGACAGTGTAATGTGAGTTACTGTCTCAGACAGCGATTGAGATAGGAAGTTACCAATCAGCACAGTTTTGTCTTTGTAAGGATTGGATAAGGCGCTGTTGCATTACACCCAAAGATACATGTTGCGTGGATCATCACGCCATTGTCGTATCCATGGCAAAGCATTTGATCACGCCATCCAGTGGCGCCCTCGTGAATCCAACTTCTCAGAGGATTAAATGGCACCATCAACAGTAGTCGCCACTAAACTTGGCTGCTTCCTGGATCACATCTGTATTTTTGTCTTCATCAATACGTTTTTACAATCATACAGAAACGAACTCAACTTAGCATGACAAATGCTGAACTCGAAATTCTAACTCAGGCTGCGTTTAATATCAGGCACATTATTCCTGCTGGCCCAGAGAGGTACCGAGTGTTCGTGCCTAGTGGCGGCCTACCTTGTCTTGAGACGGGATAGTGATGTTGACGTCATTGAGTACGGCGTCCAAGTCGCGAGCGTACCGTACACAAATTTTTTCTATCTGGATCTCGCCTTTCTGTGGCCACGAGGGAGGAGGTTCAATGCCTATCAGGAAAAATATCAGCATTTACTATTAGCACCTAATCATAGACGCAGTTCAGATGTGAGTATTCATCCTGTCTGTCTCTGAAATATTAACTTTGAAGATAGGTATATTTGATTTATGCGCAGTGATAATGCTCACACCGCAAAACGATGTATTTCTCAGTCAAGTCAATCTTATGTTATAATCTGATCCAGAACTTATTATCTAGAGTATTATCCACTAACCTGTAAGTCGCAAGGGAAGAAAGAGACTCCGTAGAGCTAGCCGAATAACATACAGACGGTGTACAAAATTTTATTAAGATCTGTATCACTAGGGCAATATTCATGAGGCTGGTGGTCCCAAAAAGGTATACGAACACAATACTCTGAAAGCATACAACGTACTGTGGGGTTTAACTGCTTTCAATTAAGTTCAACATTCATTCAGTATTTCACAAAAGCGGCTAAGGCAAGGTAGCACAGGGGTATAGGAAAATTATGATTGAATTTCGACATGTTCCATTTAAAGTGATATGATGCATAATGCAGGAAAGTTCACCCACCACCATAGTCCTCTCCTTCAATATCGGAGTAAAATTTGACCCTTTCTACGGCATTCATCTGCAGCTCCAATTCTGCCGCCGCTCGAACCGTCAGGGTCATGTACAGCGATATCTATACATGGAAAGTACACAGGAATCATGAAGCATTATCCAGCATATATGATTAGCTGATTAGTTAAGTAAAATTAGATAATTAATTAGCAATTTCTTTGCAGTTTTGGTACAGTATCACTTTTCTCCTAATACCCTGCCTCTGGAGAATATTTGTGTTATATTTTCTTTTCAGACAAACAGCGAATTTATGAAGGTAAACATTCAGTGTGAAACAAAAATGTTAATTAAAAACAGTGGTTACCTCAAGTGAGCATGTAGCACCTAGTGATGGGGTAAACACGATACAGTTCCTGATTTTGAAAGAGTAAGCCGTCAGTTTGTTTATTTGTTTTTTTGTTTTTTTCGTCGTAAAGTCTTTCATTTAAATCAAATGGTCTCAAAGTAAGATAAAGTTGGACGCTGCTATAGGCATGGGGGGGGGGGGGGTTCGATTTTCTGAAAGGTTTTTCTCAGATATACAGTGAACGAAATTGAATATTTAGAATGGAACAAGAAGGTTATTGCAGAATTGGTGGTTACCTCGAGTGAGTATGTAACAGCCAGTCCAACGTAACTGGCTTCAATACCGAAGTAGAATGCTCCCAATAGACAAAATAGACTGGAGAATAGCACCACTGTGGCACCCAGCCATTCCTTGTGGAAAAGGACATAATAAGAAAAGCGGAATGATTACAATATTAGTCACTTTTTGTCCCCGCCGAACGAGTTCGAGCAGGGGACTATGAAACGGGCTCCGTACGTGTGTGTGTCCGTGTGTCCGTCCGTCCGTCCGTCTGTCTGTGCGTCCGTGTGTGATCAGAATGTTCAATTTGCTACTTCTCTGTCATTCATGAGCCAATTTTGATTCTGTTTGCTTTATATGATAGCACTACATGGGAGCTTTGAAACTTCTACACAGAATTTCAGTTGTGACCTTTGACCTATATTGTACATTTTACTTCAAAATGCTACTCCTTCGCCATTTCTAACCCGATTTCGATTCCGTTTGCTTTATGTGATGGCACTAGGTGAGGGCTTCAAAACTTCTACACAGAATTTTGACCTTTGACTTCTGTGACCTTTGACCTTGATTTTTGACCTATATTGTACATTGGCTGCAAAATGCTACTCCTTCGCCATTTCTAACCCGATTTCGATTCCGTTTGCTTTATGTGATGGCACTAGGTGAGGGCTTCAAAACTTCTACACAGAATTTTGACCTTTGACCTTGATTTTTGACCTATATTGTACATTTTGCTACAAAATGCTACTCCTTCGCCATTTCTAACCCGATTTCGATTCCGTTTTCATTATGTGATGGCACTAGGTGAGGGCTTCAAAACTTCTACACAGAATTTTGACCTTTGACTTCTTTGAACTTTGACCTTGATTTTTTACCTATATTGTACATTGGCTACAAAATGATACTCCTTCGCCATTTCTAACCCGATTTCGATTCCGTTTGCTTTTTGTGATGGCACTAGGTGAGGGCTTCAAAACTTCTACACAGATTTTTGACCTTTGATTTCTTTGACCTTTGACCTTGATATTTTACCTATATTGTACATTTTGCTACTAAATGATACTTCCGGCGGGGACATATTTTACGCACCGCGTAATTTCTACTTTTCCTTGTTTTCCTTTGTTTATGATATGCGATGTTCCCGTAGAGCTTTATGGATTTTTTTTTTTTTTTTTTTTACGGCGTTGTATTTGCACGCAAGGTACAATGTTGTTTAGTTCAACTTATTTTCACATTTCCTTTTTTTCACATTCCTTGAAATTGATTCAGCAAATAAGAATACAAAATGCATACAATCATATCTTGTGATCGCCCCAAATAAAGAACGTAATAAACACAAAATAAATAACAATAGCCGTGTTATGGTATGAAGGCGTCTCAAAGAAGTAACAGAAATATTATGGGGCGTACACAAGCTAGCTTGTAAAACTGTATAGGTCCCAAAATTCGTGGGTGTGAAATTTACGAAGGACGGATATGAATGTCTAGACCAACTAGAATTATTCAAACAGTGACATCAATACGAAAGCAGCATGGTGTGCATGAATACATATAAAACTATTATAATTCATATATGCTGCATTTATGCTGAGGTTCAAGATAAGAAGAAAGGGCGTTTTGTTTGTTTGTTCTTTTTTTTTTGGAGGGGGGTTCCGTTTTCCATAGAGTCGGTTGTTTTATCAAATCACCATTTTATTATCGTTGTGAAATGTTTTTCTTTGTTGAGTCAAACTACATATAATGCGACCAAGCATATATTACACGGAATAGGCTTTGCTCCCTCTATTCGAGTGGGAATAACGACGTCGGGTTATTTCGAACAGATGTCAAAATTATCTTTATAAACATTGCATATACAACTTGGGATAGTTCAGGAAGTGTATGTTACAATGCTGAGTTTTTATCAGTGTTGTACCCTAAATATTAATCATTTCTTTTAACAAATGCTAATGCGGCCAGTTCCTGTAATAGAGGCTATATCTACGTAAATATAATTTTCACAAAATATATACCAGACGAAAGCCGATCCAGCGCTGAGACATAATAAGGTAGGCATACACTCTGTTGTTGACCAATATTCTGTCGAGTGCAGTCTGAAAGAATCTCTTCTGGTCCCTGCGCACAAAAGAATTATATACCGGACAAAGTAGAGACGTTTTCAGAAGAGAAACTTGGATGGCGATGTCGAAGAGAATGCAAACATTACCTTGGAATGACAACGGGTTTGACACTTTAACAGCATTCTTTTTGAAGGGAAAAATACACAAATAACGTGGATTTGGGTAAGTGGAGCAATATCAGCTTCTCGGGTACAGTATACGCCATTCACTATGTCACATCTGACCAGTTTGACTCTCGAAACGACATGCAAGTTTCCCTTTCTTCTCCTTTCTGCTCCATTATTGTTTGTTCCCTATGATGTCATCTTTTTTTAATACACCGGTCATTGTCTACTAAAGTTTTCGGTTTTTACTTCATTTCCTTGCATGCTCTTTTTTTTTTCTTTATTATGGGGTGAAGTAAACAAACGAATAAGTGTATTAAAGGAAACACGTGTGCACAATAATGTAGTAAAAATTGGCCCATGAGAATGAATATATACACGTTTATCGTCTTTGGCAATGAATCCAGAAAATGAAATGAATAAGCGCATTTTGAGAAGCTACTTAATGTCATTCAGCATTGAGTAAAGTGTTCACAAACTGAATTATAATGACATTCAGATCTTTAGCACCCACTACTTTGCGTGAGACCTTACAGTGTAAATAAACCATAAAAGTCCTAATCGAACAGTTTATAACATTCGAATAACTCAACGAACCCGAATGATCGGATGGTCGGCAACCCGTTTAGAGTCTCTGAGAAGTGAGCGAAGACCGGAGAACGCGTCACACTTTCGCATCGTTGGAGCTCCCTGTATGAAACATGAAAAGAATGTCAATGAATGCAGTTGGGTTGAGAACTAACTACTCTTGAACGTTTTCAGTTGCTCAAGCAATATTGATTAATTGGCAAAAGTTGCTTTTTGAAATAATTACGCTCTTTTAGGACCTGCGATTTTGCTGCCGTTTGCAAAATATCTGGAAAAATACACTTCTCTCTTTTCTCTCGACAAAATGAAATTGCAGACATACACGTGATATCCTAATAATAAGCTTTTGTGAAATACCGTTCATCGTCTTTATTACTTGTGTATTGATCATCTCACTTTTTAGGGTACAAATGTATATCATCTCTTTAACTGGATGATAAAATCCATGGTAACATTGGCATGATTTTTATGCCACCAAAGGCGCAATTGAAGAACAGACTGCACATAAATATTCATTTACAGCAGAGCAGAGTACTATAGTGATTTTCTAATCATACTACAAACTTTATCAAGAATTTTATCATGAAATACAATGCACGAAGACAAATAAAAACACATATTGTCTTCCGTATAACTCGTAAACATCCCGGAGTTTCAGAGAATCTGGATGTTAAAGTGTAATGTTTTCTCACACTTTACCTAGACGTGGTCACGTAGTAGACGGCCAGTATGAAAAAGACGATGCCGACGGGGATGATGAAGAAGATGAAAAAGACTTCGACGGAGATGATGACAGCGAATACGGCAAGGACCATGGAACCGAGGTTGAGAAACATGCGAAGGTTCTGAATGAGGCGCTGTAAAGAGGCATTGTTGATGCTGTTGATAAGTTACATTTTTATTGCATGAATAGACAGTATTAATCTAATTGATAGAGTAAAATCACACAATCAAAGTTGTCAAACTTCCTAAGGATGAAACACACATCAAGTAAGAAAGTGACAAGATTTTCTAGTTTCACCCGTTGTGAACGAAATAGTAGTGTCACTCGAAACAATACAAACAAATTCATAAAGAAATCAATGATGTCATCTTCTCGCAGATCTTCAATCAATTTTTACATGAATCTTCACTATATTACCTTCTTTGAAATCAAACCAAAAGCAATGAGTTGTAGGGTACCCATTTTTCGCATAAAAGTATTGTAGTGCTGTAACAGCCTAGCTCTGATTTTTTTTAAATGCGATACGTTTACACCATGTTCAGTTACCAGTATCAGTGATTATCCAAAATGTAGTGTATCGTGTAATTTTGTCACTCTCCGTATTCAACTTGTGAGGTCTTGGTCATTCTGCTCACGGTGCGTCACGGTCTTCGGAATAGTGGCGTCACACTGTCCCGAAGTTAAAGATGGCAAGTATACGAATAATGATGGTGTTTTAAGCTTCGTGAGAAGTCGGTCCCGACCATGGTCAATGATGGTCAAAAGCCAATCAACAGCCAAAGCAAGTGCAGAAGGTCACACGATGGCACCCGCACCATATACGAAGGCTACATGAAGCTTTATCAAAAAGTTTACTAGAAAGACAAACAAAGGAAACACAATAGGGGGTAAGAGCTAAACCTCGAGGTTTCCTAACCTCGAGGTTAGGGTCTGCCGTCTGCCACGTAACTAATGTGTGCACAAAGATTTCGTCACCGCTCATGAAGTTGCTGCTGGAGCTTGAGAAACTCTACCGGCGCGCCGGTGCGGTGGTCGTATGGGTTCAAGATGCCCTTATGAATGACCCGGAGCCGAATTTGAACATTTCCTTTGTCGTGTGTCTGATTTTACTAAAATTTCAGGACGGTGTGAAAAGTAACTGTTAAGTCTCTGATGCACCCACGGCCCAAAACGTTTCGGACCGTAACTGCCGTGAGGTGGTCGCCAGGAACATGGTGTAAACGCAGCATTAGACTCTACGGATACAGTCAGGGTAGTAGGTCCGCAGTCTGCCTCGGATATTAGTACGTCCCCTCCCCGTGTTGAGAGTCAGGGTATACTTAAATTGAAACGATACCTGGTCAATGAGTTGTGTGTCCGACGAGAATCTGTTTAACACCCGTCCTGTTGGAGTCGTGTCGAAAAATCTGTGATGTGTGAAAGATGGGAATTATTAGATGGCATAAGTTTGTCTACATCTCGTTTGCATGACTGGATTATACAGAGCAGAAAGTGAAGTGTTGGTTCTAACTTTACCACGATCTCCACTACACAACGCTGCATTAAAGACTTCACAATACAACTTGGTAAGATAGCACCTGTCGTTGAAACAGCAGTAGCTAGCAGAAACCACAAGCTATGTCAACACAACAAAAGTTGTCGAAACGGAATCACCCTATGGAAACTTTAGTTATTATCACGGTTTTTATGTCTCTATATATCTCTTTAGCATGGTAATGTGCAATGCTGTAATGCTGGCGGAGCCCTCAATAAAAGAATACAATATACCACCACTGAAAAATAGAACATTAATAAGTAAGACAAGACCGAAACATACCTCATTGGGGCTTTGATAATGTTGTCGAGCATGTCAAAGTGCAAATTCTTTGAAGCGTAGTACACACCAGCAGTGAGGAAGAGCACGGATACGATTTTGAAAAATACATTGCATCCCGAAAGTGCGGCGTAGATCGAAATATAATAATTCGTGTCGTCGAGAACATCCTATGGGATACAGGGATTGATAGAGAAAAAATATGAGCGTTAGGGGTTACGTCAGAGCCATAATTGTGACCTAATCTGAAAATTGGCATAAAAATGAGAATTTCCATGTACTCAGTACTTCATACTGCACGATGTACATAGCAGTTGAGTGGTAAATTGAATGCCTGAAGAGTGTCCTGGTGATTTTATGTTATATCAGGCCGGTAAATCATCAAGAACGTACGATTTTGACCAAAGTTTGACGTAGCATATGCGGATTAAACTCTTCAAGACTTCGTTTGATAGTCAATTAACATTTCAATAACAAAACAATGTAATCATGGGAAAACTTTTAATGTGTATGTATCTGTGTATGTCTATGCGAGTGTGTGTGTGAACAAGAGTGAGTGGTGTGTGTGTGTGTGCGTGCGTGCCTCGCGCGCGTGTATATAATGTATATCATAATTCATATATCTGCTTTACATTGTGGGTGACCACCCATCAGGCAAACACTAAATATTGGCGTCTCATACTTACAATGCATCCTCTTTTACCTGAGTATTGTTAG
The DNA here is from genome assembly GCA_033980235.1 of Diadema setosum. Lineage (NCBI taxonomy): Eukaryota > Metazoa > Echinodermata > Echinoidea > Diadematoida > Diadematidae > Diadema > Diadema setosum. The sequence continues at coordinate 33,661,849 of CM067060.1, forward strand.
CCTCCAAACTAGCCTCGGACCACGTGGCCAGCCAAAAGTTAGTTCCGATTTCAAAGCCGCACCCTGCCAGCACAGTGAGTACCGCCGTGATGCCAACCACGTAATTCATGGCTTTCAGGTAGAAGAAATAGATTTCGTAGGACACGGATCCAGTCTCCTGGTCCTCCTTGACCACCAGTTTGCCTCTTTCGTCATCTACAGCAGTGAAATAGGAACATTTCGATACGGCTGTATCAATTAAGACTTAATTCACATCAATCACGTTCAGATGGTTATCCTTAACTTCAATGATAAGCTCATAGTCAAGAATGGGGTGCCAAGTGTCGCATTGTTTTCGTGACGAAATCGGTCATTTCGTCACGAAATGACAATCTCATCACGAAATGACATTTTTGGAACAAAATTGTTTGTTCGCTGACAAGAGACAACGTCATCTTTGTCACGAAATTACAATTATTTTGACAACGAAATAACAATTTCGTCAAGAAATTGACGTCGTCACTTGTCAACGCAAAAAACAACAACAAAGTCATTCATTTCATTTCATTTCATTCATTTTATTTTACCACGGATAAAAAGCCCAATCAGCAAATATGCTGTTTTTCAATGGGGCCGTGAATCAGTGTACACAAATCATATTAACACGATAAGAAATGATTTAAGTAAAAACAAACAAAAACATCAACATTTGTTGCACTTCATCCACAAAAGTAAGGTTTAACATGATAACTTTCACAACACAAATCTACACAATAATCACAGCATGAACATAAATATATCAAACTATGTATCACCGTCCCACCCTCCCAAATGATATATATACCCCCAAACATCCAAAACATTTGCCATTTATGCCTAAAATTCCATTAAAACATCAATATGAAATTATATGCAATACTTCAAAAAAAAAATATATGCATAACTTATCTGTCATGTCATTCTAAACAATTTCTTATTTTTTTCTTAAAAATAGATATGAATCTTATACTTTTGAGATCAGTAGTTAGATTATTCCAGGCCACTGCCCCCCTGTATCCTAATCGTCTTTTCCCATAATTTGTTTTGGCTCGAGGAATACAGATGCTGTATTCTGACTTCCGTGTAATATAATGAGGATTTCGAAAACTAAATCTGCGACTTATATAGTCTGGGACCACACCGTATAAGATTTTGTGCATAAACAATAACATTCTTTGATTAATCCTCTCTGTAACTCTATCAATCTTAAGTTGGTGGAAAAGTTGTTCCGTTGAGTATCTTTTATTCACCATAAGCACAATCTTAAGTGCTCGTTTTTGTAATAGGTTTAACTGTTCAATATGCCCCTTTCCAGTATTTCCCCAAACTCCATCACAATAATCCAAATGACATTGTATCAAAGTTTTATATAGTATCAGCGCTTCATTCTGAGATATATACGATCGAATCCTCTTTAAAAGGTATACGCATTTAACAATGACAATAACAACAAATTATTCAATATTTTCCTCTGGGACCAATATTATCCTGACGTCAATGAGAGATCCAATAATATACACTTGCTTTAGTCGGCAGCAAACTACTAGATAGTTGCACAAAGCTGAAATTTTACGTCAGGTTTTCTGCTCCGCTCCGCACTCCATCAAAGTCAACGAAAAATGACTAATTTCGAGATATGAAAGGGACTATGTGACACTTGGCGGCCCATACTCCACTACGAGCTTGAACTTGACTTGACTAGTATCACCGCCTCCAAATTTAGCTCATCATCAATGATTGAACTATTCAACCACCTAGAATCCTACTGATGTTCTCGTTCTACAATGTAACTGTTTTTGTCGAGCCCACCGGACACCGGAGGTGTGGGGAGACTAATGGCTCGCCTGCGGCATCTGTCCGTCGGTCGTCCTTCCGTCCGTCGTCCGTCCGTCCGTTGTCCGTCCGTATGCTACAAAAACTTCAATAACTCTTTACTCTGGGATTCAATTGCTATCAAACTTCGAGGGAAGAGGGGTCATACAAAGTTTCACATTTTACCATATATGAAGGTCACCTCAAGGTCAAAGCTCACAGGCAGGGGTCAACGAACTTTTAGAGCCCAATGTTAAGTTTTTATGGCGCGTTTCTATTATGGGTCATAACTTTTGATCCACAGGTCCGTTTGTGACCGAACTTGGATGGTAGATGTCCCTTGGGGAATGGATGGTCACCACAAGGTCAAAGGTCACAGGCAGGGGTCAACAAACTTTAAGGGCTCAATGTTAAGTTTTTATGGCACTTTTTTTGCCATAAATTTTTACCCTTTTATATTTCTTTTTATCTAATATATCTCTTTTTTCATCTGTTCTATCCCATTCGCGTACAAGCAATTGTACGCGACCTCTGTTGCACTCAACCTCTGTGCGAAGAACACGGACTAATTAATATCAATTAATTTCTGCATAATTTATGTATCTAATAGGCCTAAATCTTAGTTTTATGTTCACTTGCCCTTTTCACAAGTCTGGTAATTCGTTGCAATACGTCAAAATTACAGCTTATGGGGATCTATGGAGTGTGCGCTTAACAAAACTCATTGGAGCCGCAAAATCGAAACCTTTTCTATACAAGATTAAACATTTACAATACCCAATCCAAAACAAAAATTTGATAACTTACCACGTGGAAAGACCATGGGCCATTTATCTTACACTTAACATTGGATGATTATAATCAGTAATTGATTTAGGGCTTTTAGAATCACCGTAAACACAGCAAACACCGTAACATAACACCACAACTACATTTTTTTGACTGCACGCGCTGTTATTGTAGCCGGCCGTGGAAGCTCATTGCTAGAGAAAGCTGCGCATTGACTGTGTTCATAGGAACAGCAGGAACCTCCACAAGTCCGGGCTAGCTTTTAAGTAGGGCCTAACTGTTAAAGGTTGAGTCAATTCAGAGAAAGTAAATAAGCCTCAAACATTCATCGAAATACCAATGTGACGATATTCAGGAAAGACCCTCCCCCCCCCAAAAAAAAAAATAAATTAAAAAGAAATAAATAAATAAACAAAACCGCACACATAGGCACACACACACTCAGTATGTCACAAAGACAACACCCAAATTAAACCAAAAGGACGTATGACTACGAAAGCATGCTCAAACCAGTTTAGACTGAAACATTGCACATCCTCCAATCGTAATTCTTTATACGCAATTACCTTCATCGATTTTATCGTCTGCAGTTTTCATCGACGCAGAAAGCTGAGAGATCTGCTTCTTCAACGATCTCCTCTCCTCCAGGGTGGCTTGGGACTCGCCACCAGACAATTCGGCCTCCGATTCGGTCATCACTTTCAGTGCCCTCTGCGACTCGGCCATAATGGATGGGTCAGCCTGGTTTATATCGTCCGGATCTCCTTGGTGAAGAATTCGACCATCCTTCATGATGAGGATCTACAGATAAAAAGAAGGTACGTTTTAGTGTGAGTTTCTTCAATTTGTCTCCCTCTACAAATGAAATTAAAGGGATGGTACAGTATTGGTGGAGATGAGAATTGGGCTTTTAATTTTTTTTTTTTTTTTGCGAGATACCAAGAAAACATTTGTGAAATACTATAGAGCATACCATTTTAAGAGGAATTCAAAGTTTATTTGATGAAAATCAGATTTGGAATGGCTGAAACATCCAAAAACAAAGTAAAACAAAGCGATTGTAATAAAAGGTGGGTCCCACATTTTATTAGGATTGCTCTGTTTTGGATGCAGCCATTTCAAAACCGATTTTCATCAAATAAACGTTGAATTCCTCATGGAATTACATGCTCTTTCATATTTCATAACTGTGAGGTTTCTCATTATCTCACCAACTATATCAGAAATATGAAGTTAGGTCTCAACCAAAACTATACGATCCCTTTAAGATCGCAACAGCTGATCTGTAAATTAACAAACGTGTCGGAAAAAGGAACCAGTGGGACTCGAACATGTAATCTACTGCTTTCGGGGCAGCGACACTACCACTAGGCTGTCCCTTGTTGCCCGCAGTGACACGATGAACATGGAACAAATACCCAAGCTCCAAAATTCCGACTTCGTTATATTTAAGTAGTCCAAGGCGGACAAGGCATATTAAATGAAAGCAAGATGTTATTCCGAGGAATGAAGGTTCAGGTGTGATTTTCTTTAATTTGTCTCCCCATTTGAAACCGTCTTCTTGAATAAGCTTCAATAGTATAACATCGCAGCTATTATGAGGCTAACAATTACTATAGCCAAACCTCAATAGTAAAAAGTCAAACCTTATCAGCTTCCGGTAGGTATTGTAGCTGATGCGTGACGAGAATGATAGTCTGTTTGCGCTTCTTCAGTATTTTCAAGATTCCTCTCTCGAATAGATGACTTCCAACATGCATGTCAAGGGCAGACAGAGGGTCATCCTGTGAAAACAGAAGAGGAAAGAAAAAATAAAAGAAACATAGGGGTTAAAGTAAACAAGTAAGGACATATTATAGAAAAACGGTGAAAAGGTATACGATTATGTATAAGTTAGAAGAGACGGATACGAAAGTAAAAGTGAAAAATAGTAGAAAAGAAGTATTGGATGGGATAGAAAGTATAGACGAAACAGGTAAAAAAAAAAGGAAGTAAGAACTAGTGAGAGAAGGGAGGACGGTTCAAAAATAAGTGGTGCGATTAGTGGATGATAGTGAAATCAAAAGAGTCTCGTAACTTGACAGAGAATCTATGAATTCAAAAGTTCATGATTATGTGGTCGCTTGACAAACATTGAAAGGAAGAGGGTATAGGATGACGAAATATAATTGAACAGTTTACACTTTACAATGACGTAAGAATATTATTACCAATATGATAATGTCTCGTCCAGAGTACATCGTTCTCGCCACGCTGACGCGCTGCTTCTGTCCACCACTCAGATTGAGACCCTTCTCACCGATTTCGGTATTGTCTCCACCCGGAAGCATTTCGATGTCAGCCGTTAGTGCGCATGCATCGATTACCTCTCGGTACCTATAGAAATATGAAATGTAACCGTTAAACCGTCAAACGAAAGAGGAAGGGGAAGTTTACACCTATGTCGCTAGCATGAAGACAGCCATTTTGTCGAGAAAACAATGAAAAGGAAAGCGGGAGATGCCAATAATGCAACATTTTCTTCAGAACGCCTAGTTCATTGCATTTTCTTAATATCCAATTGGGATGTAGCAAAAAAGACAACCCAACGCACGCGCTCATTACATTTTGTTGAAAAAGCTACCCATGCCCTTGACAAATTTTCACATACATTGTACAATAAAGCACTAAAGAATTGAAATGAATTGAAGCTGAGACAGCTATTTCATCGTGACTATCCTTTACAAAAACACAAAATGAACGAACTTTTGAATTAACTTATCCCCTCCTTTTTCTCTCTTTCTTATTCCTATAAAGTCAGGCTTACCTGTCACTGTCATACGGCTCACCGAAAGTAACGTTGTCCCGGAGGGAACAATTCACCAGCCAAGCTTTTTGTTGACCAAGTGCTATTTTCGCTCCTTCCCTGCGAACAGATTGGTCAGTAACGTTTCGTAAATTTATGAATTTAGGTACATGCTGAAATGGGAAAGGTATAAAGGTTGGTAATTTCTTTCCTCTCTTTCTGTACATCTCCCCTGTTCCCTTAATTGTGCAATAATTGTGTATAAAAAGTGTATGCAGGCTAAAAGAAGAATTTCGATTGTTAAAATATATAACGTATTAATTACATTGCATCTACTTTACATTAATACTGTAAGGCTGTAAAATGTTTGGTAATGTGTGTTTGTGTGTGTGTGTGTGTGTGTGTGTGGGGTGGTCTGTTTATTCCTTGTAAAAAGGTGAACCGGTGGAGATGGATGGTGAGAAGGAATTTGCTGGCGAAGGGCAGACTGTCTACTTTGGTTCTATACAAATGATTTTTTTTTTTTTACAATGCTGTATGTAAATTTGCTTAAAATTCCATTTGCCTGTTTTACACTCATTCAAGGGAATTCTTATGATTTATGAAATAATGAATTATCACATGAAATCAAATGAATATTCCTTTTAAAAAGTAATATCAGTCATTCTAAAAAAAAAAAAAAAAGAATTACACTCAGTTATATCGATGATCTGGGTTCCCAATAAATGATAATGCGTTCGACGACGGGCTTTAAGTCCTTACCGTATTTGTATCCTGCCCCTCAGAGTCGTCATTTCTCCCAGTACGGCTTGGAGGATGGACGACTTTCCGCTCCCAACCGTACCCACGATGACGGTCAGTTTGCCTTTTAAAAATGACCCAGAGAATATTGCACAGATATGGATATTAAAAACAAAATGAGAGATATTATAGACAAAGATGTATTTATATGTAGACGAAGCGAACATAAGTTTCTCAAAGATTACGCCATCTGAAAACAAATATACTTATTCGGTATTCGGCATTTTGCTTTCCTATTGATGATTTTTTTTTTAATAATTGTTGTGGTTGTGGTAGTTGTTGTTGTTGTTGCTGGTGCTGTTTTTTTTTTAGGGGTATTTTTGGTATCGGAAGATAGTGTATGGTATATATTCAAGTTGCTGACAAAACCTAGTCAGGGTTGTAATCTGCATAAAGTGTTTGTGAGTAGGATGCATTAATTACAAGGTGATCAATGTAGCTAAATGCAATAAGATCCTGGAAGAAAAGTTAACGTCTTGTTAAATCGTGATTGCTGCACATTTCCTGAGATTGACTTATTTTTCGATAGCAAAGTTCATATTGTCTATATGGTTTCAGCCATTCAGGGGAAGGACTTTCAATCTCTCCTATCCTCAGCGTTATAGACCTTCACGACATTCGCAGCGCACATCGCTCTCCGGTCCCCTCCGACAACAAGCCGACCTTGGTCAGCCGTCACGTCGAGGCCTCCATTCCGTCCACCTCGCCTCTAGGTGCCGGAATCTGCAGCGAGCGGGTTTGGGGAGTCACTCGCTGCTGCAGATCCCGGCATCTCCCTCAATGGGTCTCTATTATATAAAATATATACATGTATATTGTCTTACGTTCCTTGCGGGTGTTTCCCTAGCAAGAACAGGGGATCTTTTCGTTCATATACCTATAGTGTAATTTTATAAATGATACATTTTTCATTATTTTTGTGGTGAGAACAACTTAAAATGTTTGTTAACCCCTTTCGTATGAGTCGCCTGCACCTAATTAATACTTTAAATCTGTGGTTTGAATTTACTTTGAAGATTGTCATGACTCCCACTTTCTGGCACTAAATTGTACTTTGTAATTTTTATTTTTTGGGGCTTGAAGCCCGCAGGTATACTCATACGTCTTTGATTCCAGGATTATATCTGTATCATATTTCTCCGTTGTTTGCTGGAAATATTTTTCTGTATCAACGCCTTAGAGCTCCTTGATATAAACACTGCAAATATTTTTCTGTATATGCAAATATTTTTCTGTATCAACGCCTTAGAGCTCCTTGATATAAACACTGTATATATATATATATATATTTTCTTCTCTCTTTCGAAACAATGATACAGTTATAGTAATTTTATCTATTTCGTAAATAACATATCATTGTGTGTGTGCTCTATTTAAATACTGTACATTATTTTGGGTTGAACCATGATATGGGTGTGTCTGTGCGCGGTTGGAGGTGTGTGTATGTGGTTGAGTGTGTGCACGTGGATGAGTTAGTGTGCGGTACACGCGCGCGTGTATTGTGTAGTTATTTAAGTTTGTCTGAAGAATATGAGGTATTCATCAATATCATATCATCAATACCACGAGCTCCCTCGTGGAGACGTAATGAGCTCCTTTATGGAGACAATATGAGCTCCCTCGTGGAGACTTTATGAGCTCCTTTGTGGAGACAACATGAGCTCCCTCGTGGAGACGATATGAGCTCCCTCGAGGAGACTTGGTATGCATTTAATATTCTTGTTTATATCTCTTTAAGATCTATAATGTTTGTTTTATGTTATAAGTGCTGTCTGGGGCAAATTATTTGTATAGGGCCCCATTTCTCTCTCTCTCTCTCTTCTTTCGATCTTTAAAATAACAACAACAACTTATTAATCAATTACTAATTACCATATTATCATTTACAAGGAAATTGAAAATCGGAAAAAAAATAAATAAAAGCTAATGCCCTTTTAATAGCTCCATAGGGATTCTCCCTGAAATTCTTCCAGTTGAAAGGACGGGGGTGATCACAATGTTCTGTCATTTTGATTATGTATGTTTGATCGTGCGTGTGCATATAATGTGTGCGTATAAGAACAAAGGTTTGTTTGTTTGTTTGTTTGTTTGTTTGATTGATTGATTGTTTCATAGATTAAGATACTCACCACGTGAAAGCAAATTCTTCATTTTGGTCTTTCAGCTAACCAGTAACCATGATAACATATGAGAAAAAGAGAAGATCGGAATTCAATTCTATCAAGTCACTAACTAGATCTCTTACCTTCTGGTATGTCGACATTGATGTCATGTAAGATTGGCTCTTCCGAGTCCGGATCCCACGTGAAATAACCGTTCGAAATCTAAGTTAATGTGGATTAATAAATGAAACTACTTTAAGCTGACATTCCACGCTTGCTACGGACGGGCGGTGACCCACGTCAGCTAGATTTACAATTTTACTTACAGGTTTACTCTTGATGCTTTTATAAGTGCGAAAACAGAATTATTCAAACAAACTTAAGAATACGGATAATGATTATGAAGAAAACACTCTTTCTACCTATTATGGGGTACATCACATTTGAACACGCGTACATCAAAATCTAAGTCAGAATAAACCTTCTGTCATCATGACACAGTAACAGTGCAAACAGTCTCATCAACTCCTCTATAATCATTGTATAGGGTACTAGATTGTATCAAACCATTAGGACCGTATACGTCCATATATGAATATGATTTCGTACAGATCCATCACGAGATGACACAGCTCAGTATAACCAACGGATTTTACTTAAGTTAAGTGCATGATTCTGTGGCATATAATACACACTGAGCTCAGTAGCCCTGACGCCTTATTCTGTGGCATATAATACAGACTGAGCTCAGTAGCCCTGACGCCTTCGATACAAACTTTAGTTTAAGTTTTAAGTATTGTAACCATGGACACAGTCAGAGAGGATGTGCACAGCTCTCTTTCTATATATAAACATCTGCTAATATCGCAATTATAATCGTTGGAGATTAAAGGCGGAATATTTTCACCAATGCGCTTAGAAAACGTACCTGAATGGCAACGCCTTCCGGTAACGTCGATCCCGAAGATTTTGGAGAGCTGTCCATTGCTCCGTAAGTCTTCATCGCAGGGTTTTCTGCCAACAGTGACGGCGTGTATCCGTTCACTTCTCCGTCCATTGATGACCGCCTCAAGTCCCGATAGGATTGCCTAATATGTTGCTTCTCAGCGATACCCTGAAATAACACATACACAAACATTTTAGACTTGGGATCGACAAAGTGTAAACCAAACTCTAGAGGGCGCCATTATTTCGAAAGCTTTCTCCACATCCACAGTAGGCCTACTCCGTCTGACAGTCCGGTTTTGTCATTAGATTTTTTTTTTATCGTTATTTCTGAGACTTTAGGACTGACATGTAATCACTACCTTTCATTTAATTTCTTTTCCTAATTCTATGTTCATCCATGAAGCTTGTAGTCACATCTTTTTACAGGAAAGTGTCGACTAATCAGTCAAGAAATGAACGCTTTGATAAGTACATGAGTACAGCGTTCCAAACAGTAACTGTTGCCTTTGTTTCACTGTACTTAATGATAGCTATCAACCTCGATCATAGCTGTCCAAGTATTCATAAAGGAAAGGGTAAACTAAATGAACTACAATAGTCTTAGCTTAATTCCCTGCCCCCTCTCCCTCACTCTCTCTCTCTCTCTCTCCCCCTCTCTCTCGCTCTTTCTCTTTCTTGTTTTGCGAAGTGAGAGAAATACCTTGTTCGACCCATTATTGTCTTGATGGTGAGCAGTTTGGGGTTCCCTTCCCTCGACCTCCGGAGCGACGAGGAAGAACTTCACGCGCTTTGTGCTAATGTGTGAGCTGACGTAGAGACTGATGACGTAAGGGAAAACGAACATCGGGTCCACGAGGGAGTTGAAGAGATAGAGCGAAGAGAAGGCGACGTCGGGAGAAAGAACTTCGCCAGTGATGGCTGTATAGATGCTGAATGACTTCAGAAGGAGAGTGAAAATGGCAGACAGGCGAAAGGTGAGTGAACGTGACAGTTACTAGCCGCAAGACGAATAGACCATTTTACTTTTTGTTGCAGGTCATGGTTTAGCCATCAAAGTACACGCTGTAAGGATTTATTTACACATAACGGAAACAAGTTGAAAGTTAATTCTGGTATCAAACAGTAAAACCAAGGTGAACACTGCGAATGAATAATAAAAACATTCCAAACATGATTGGAGGGGGGGGGGGGGGGAGGGGATGCCTTTGACAGAGACATCGGGGTCGAGATTGCACACCTAATTTAGGTATATTCAATATATTCAATATGTTAAAATTATAATCAATTAATATTCACCACGGACACACGACATACACAATTGACGTCATAATTCTCTTAACACGATTGTATTGGTCAAAGACATTAAAAAGAAATATACATAAGTCTTTTAAGAAGCATGATAGATATACAGTTTTATGATATGTCCCCCCCCCCTTTTTTTTTTATTCCGTCTTTGATATGTCAACTATTGTTTTGCCTCATCAGCTTTCCGCAGTCTGGAAAAACCATAGCACTCGATGTGGAAAAAAAAAAAAGAATTAGGTACATCGGATGTCACTTTTTCCACTCACGCCAGGGTTATCTGACAGGAATTTACAACTTACCACCAGATTCACAGTGATCGGAACTCCAAGGTTGACAACAACTATATAGGAGAGAGAAAATTAAGCGATTCTCAATACAAAGCAAAAATAGCTGCAGGTTACTTTCTCAATATGGAAGTGTCAAGGATTACGATACAACGTTGTAGCTGTAATCAGACCAGAAGAAACTGTTTGGAATACATGACAGACAGCAGAAATCAAATCGATCGAGGAAAAATTGTTACTGTTATCACTCTGCAGGTTTTGAAAACTGTTAGATGATGCGTTATAATTCTAGTCTTCAATCTACTATTATTGTCTTTGCTCCCTAATTTTCTTGTGTGTTTTTTTTTTCTCTTTAGATTTGAGAACAGATAATTCTACGGAATCGAATGGGCTTATGGGTCTTACAATTCACAGCCTGAATGATGAAAACGTTGACAAGCTTGCTCAACTCGTCCTGTCTCGTATCCTTCACAGATTCACAGTAGAGACGTTCCCAGCCGTAAAGTTTAAGGATCTTAATTCCTTGAAGCATCTCATTAGAAAACTTCATGCGCTGGTCGGAACGAAGCTGAGGGGATTGAAGATCAACAAGATAAATGTTTCAGTTAGAACAGGTGAATACATCAGAAACCCATATGCACGAAAGTAAACTCATAAACTCTCACACACAATATCAGTAACTATATAATACAAACAGCGCAACACAGAGCCCAAATACAAAGAGATATCTCAATACATCGTACACAAGTATACTCATTGCTCATACTGATTTACATACTCACTCTTTAGATTTTCATTAATGATTTCATTCGTGTATATTTAATGATGAAACAAATAAGTTATAGAAAGTGAAACTATATTGAGTAGGTTTATTCCGGCGGGAAACATGCTAATCAATGGGGTTTGAAAATGGTTGATATTGGAAATCTGTGTGGGTCAAATTTATTTTAGATAATACTTTTCATAGTCGGGGATAGTGAATGGAAACGAAAAGAAAACTTAACTGAATATCGTGATTTCATGGTCTTATTTGGAGCACAAGCTACCGAAAAGTGTTCTCTAAACTTTAAATTTTCAACTTCCAGACACTTTGAGATTTTGGCGAGTGCCTAAGTCAAAGAATATCAACAAACTTGAACTCAAGTTTGTCATCAATGGTTGTGGTATAACAAGAACAGTTGTTTGAAAACAACAAAACAAAACAAAATATTATCCCGTCTGGTATAATAAAGGTATTAGAGCAATTAATACAGGATGTAATTCATAATAATAATCGCTTTAAAGAATTTTTAAGAATCTGTTGGAATTTCATATTCCAACTCGAGTTGAGAGGAAATTCAATTCTTTAACAATGGCAATCCCTTTGTATAGATTGTGGTCGAACGATAAAAATGCCCATATGACTGATTAAAGGAAATATTATTGAGTGCTAACAACCTTTCAAGGTTTGCCTGTTCACTTTTCATTAAACCTCTTTTACCCCATGAATGATGTAGAAAGTGGAATGTATATTTCGGTAAGATCTAAGTAGTGAAGAATGGTCCGTTATCCACAAGAATAATTTCAAATGTGCAATTGCAATACAATTGAAATCCTTTTATTTCAAGAGTTTTTACAACGCTATAGCCACGAACGATTTTTGTTCAAGATAAAAAGATCAGGCAATGACCTATGCAGTTTATGCAATCAGATGTCAGATTCCACTGAACATTTTCGTTTTTATTGTGCACTTATTATCCCTTTATGGAAATGTTCAGAAAAATATTTAAACTCAAAAGTAAAAAGAGATGAGCACAATTGTCATCTTTCAAAAAGATATTTGGTTGAGCAAAGACCATCTTTGCATTAATTTTTCTTTTTTGTATCCGCTTTTACCATCATCGTTGTAAGTTTAGAAAAGAAAATCCCAATTTTCAATCTCTTATTTCTTTTATCAAATTAAAACATAAATCGGAATACCTTATTGCTGCTAAGCACGATAACACTAGGCAATGTTTTTAAAAGTTTGCATTTTTTACTTGAATTGTATAGACCTGTACTATTTGTGTGCGTCAGCTGCTTGTTGAGTACCCAGTAAACCCCCCCCCCCAAAAAAAAAAAAAAAACCGAATAACCAAACATGCACTATGTTTAAGGCATTTTGCGTTCACGTGTACCACCACGCAAGTATTTGGGTTTATAAGGCAGAGATGACTAGATGTTCAATTCATATTTTCGTTGCGTTGCAATGAACGAAATATCAGACATGAAATGTGTGATTTTAATCGAATGGAATGAAATGGTTATTGTCTACTTGGCATCATCATTTTTTTCGCCCTACATTACGTGATTTCTTTACCAGAACTTCTTTGATGTACTTGGACGTCAACCATGCAAGGACCAGTTGGAAAGGAATTACGAGGATGAAGACTGAAGCCCCAATAAGTGACGGATATCCCAACTGCTCGTAGAGGAGGTACAGAGTCATTCCAATCTAGAGAAAAAAAAATGCAAGACATAAATTAATCAGTGTTTCATGAGGATTTTGCTTTTCTTTTTTGCCCATCAGTCAACAAGAAGATCAAAATAATGCTTTATTAAAACTCGTGAAAAGGGAAAGGGCTGCACAAAATAATGCACCATGTGATACGCTAAGAGATGACCAATGATTGGGCTCCTCTTTACAGAAAATAATATTTTTGCTATCTAGAGTGCCCCAAAAGCGAAAATTCATCAAAAGAGCACCGCACAGATTTGAATCTAACAGCTGATTAACTGTTTCTTCTTTTCTGTGTGTATTTGTTTGTATGTGTGTGTGTGTGTAATGAATGCGTGTTAAATGAATTATTCGAGATAAAGCCTGGATATGGAAAAGACTCCTATTGTAATAGCTATTATGACGAAGATAATGATGTTTAGAATCAGCAACGGTTGTGGCAGGATGCAATATCTAGTAGTCATATAAGACACGTCTCTAACTGCCGAAACAACCCAAATGAGATGTAATCAGTTATGGTCGTGAAAACACCACACTCGATCAACACTAGGTAAGGACCCTCATACCACGCAAACACTTATGTAAGAGAAATGCGTGAAAGAACGCCATAAATAACACGATTGCCGCTGAGTAGGCCCTAACGACGGAAATGGGAAATATTAGCCAAAAAAGTTAAGTAAGTTTCAGAGCTTCGATACCCGATCGTGGTTGCTACGGAATATTTTAGATTCGATAACATCGATCACAAATATATCGGGCAATAGCGGTATCCATTGCTCTACATCACCCTTTGATCTCAAGATAGTACCAAACTAGTCGATATCCTAGCTAATCTCGCTAGCCAGACAAGTTTCTTGGTAGAGCTTTTCGATACCTGTAATATTATAGACAGCAGATTCCACCTGGCGGAAGATAAATGCAGAGTACCATGTTTTTGCTGTAAAACACAAGGCAACAACCCGCATAAAATCCCCGCTTGTCTGCATGAAGAGCATTTAGTATGCACTCATTACTTCACTGTCTGAACCAAGTGTCAAATCAGAACTGATCTGGAGATAGACTGCCATCAGTATCTAATGATACCTTCACTGGTATTGTAAAGATTTCGACACCATAGTTGAAGAAGAACTGGACATTGGTGGCGTCTATGGACATGTGGTTGGTGATCTGGCCCATGGTCATCATCCCTCCCGACATTGCGTACGTCGACAATCGAAGTGCTTTCTCGTACACCATGCTCTGTAAAGAGACAAAATAATATACAAACAAGACAACATGATCACAGGTGAACAATTTTCAAGCAAATCATATTACTAGTATTAAAAACGACATCATTCTATAGTTATAGTACATGAGATATACGTTACAGCCCATGGGTACTGCAGCGGTGATGAGGTGCGTTAACAGCGGACCATATTTGTGTGTGTGTGTGTGTGTGTACTTTCACAGGTTTAAATAAAAATTGTGTCTTCTTATACTATACCTATCATGTATATGTGTATTATTGGTAGGACTATGTATGTGTGTGTGTTTATGTGTGTGTGGATGTGTTTGTGTCTGTGTAGTATTTATGTCTGGCGTGACTGTCTGTATGTGTACCGACCTGGATAGCAGAACGGACGTGAAGCCCTTCCATCAAATTCCAGTAGAAGTAGGCTTGCTCCAGAAGTCCCTTCACCAATGCAGCTATGAATATACATCCCACCAGGACGTAGCCATTGGAGAAAAACTCAGAGGCGGTCACGTGGTAAGGAGTGACGCCATCCTGTGAGATGAAATGAAGATGTTGCGCAGTTATATCATACTCCTGTTAAACGATGTTTAAATGACATAACGCACTGCACTACTTGTTTTTCGACCTGCGCTACTTGCTCACTGCTGGCGCATTTTAGAGCCAGTTTGTACTCCATTCCCTTTTATGCTACAGTCCGTCAAAGTTTCTTAAACTTCTAACAGATATATAGATAGAGCACCGATAGAACACGTAATTTCTGTGATTTTCGCAGTTGACAAGGAGATAATGACACTTATCATAATAATCATAAAACACAGTGGAGTAACAACGACAAAACAGTTTTTTGTTTTCTTCCTCATGGCGTATCTCAATGGAGGAGACATCGTCGTGACTGGTCAGTCGCCGCGACTCGTGCAACTCGAGAGACCAAAAGATGACTTGCATTCTCACAGAGACGGACACTCCGGGGCGACTTCAGAGACGTTTCCAAATAAGATGACTACTGATTCGTCCGGAAGTCGCGGAGCCTTCCCCGTGAGGTCTCCGAGATGTCTCCGTGGGGTCCCCTGTGTAGGTCGCCAATGGGTCTACGTGAGGTCGTTGAGACGTCTCGGAGACCTCGCGGAGACGTCACGGAGACGTCTCCAAAGAAATTGATCATGTTCGATTCTCTCGCGACTCCCCGGACATTCGGCTACATTCCAGGAGACGTCACGGAGACGTCTCCGCGACCAGGGAGACTCGAGTCGCTACTAGGTAGCCAAATAGTCTCCAATCTAATGAGATACCCACTTGAAATATCTTCTCATTTCTCACCGTTTCGTCGTCGGAGCCGTACAGGGTGTCGGTAACGAAGAGAATGATGCCGCTGATGCAGAGTGGAGCCACGTACACGGAGAAGTCTGCGCAGAGCTTGAACACGCCTCCAGTGACCCATCGTGTCCCGTACGTGTTCCAGTAGATTCGGTACATGTTGATTTCCTGCCCTGCCTTGTCCGCTCTAGCCTATTATACGCCGTAGATACGAGTTAGGTGATAAAACAAATTAGATTATATACTTGTTTTACGAGATGATTATAAACAACTTATGAAATACTAAAGAGCATTTCTACTCAGAGGAATTCAGAGTTTAATCGATGGAAATCAGTTCTGAAATGACCGAGATACCAATAGAATATTAATAGATGCTAATGGGTACTTATAGAGTAGGCCTACTGATACGATAACGACTAAAATGATTAATGATTCTCCATAGCCATGATAATAATTAGGATGGCAGAGATAATGACAGTAATAGTCAATAATGAAGATGTCATATTGGTGATAGTAACAATTGTGGTGAAATTAAGATGTTAATATGTCTTCCCGTTGATTTCCACACCGTCTTCATCGTCCAATTTTGTCATTTTCAATTCAATTTTATCCGGAGGTTAAATTCCTATAGATGTAATTGCGACAAATTTTCATTCATAATCGTGTTCTTTATTTTGGCTGTCAATTAACTTTAAGAATGAAGCTTTAAAAAAAAAATGGAATGCTATTCACGATACAGACATTCTCTGCATCATGTTCATGGTTTCACTCTTATCATGCGCGACTGAGATATGCTATCTAGGGGAAGACATATCTTTCTTCAGTCTTACATCATACATACAGAAGAGCTTCCTAATTTACTGATACTGTACTCTTACACATGAGAATAAATACACACATGCGTAAAACACGCACTCACACACTCACACACTCAAACACACGCACACACGCTCACACACATATAATTACATTATATATACCTGCATTAGGAATGTAAATATCATGTACTTCACGGACATTTAGCGTATGTCCGGCTTACCTTTTCTTTCAAAAAGTTCTCCTTGAATATCTTGTGATTGTACTCGGACGTGTGGCAGTCAGGCACGCTGCCCAGCATGGAAGGCTCGATGGCCTGCTTGAAGCCGACTTTGAAGATCCAGTTGGCCCACCAGTACGTCATGGCTGACAGGATAGTACAGTGATCGTGGAGGTACTTCATGTCCTTCTTCATCGTGGTACTGTCCGATGTCGCGTACAGCGGGTTGTCGTAACCGAGGAACACCTTTGTGTTAAAATTACGTTGAATCACACAAGGCGTAAAAAAAAGGAAAGCGGTCAATGCTCAAAATACAGTTGTAGTAACAAATCCGGTTTCCATTTCTATCTTCAACTCATATGAAAAGGAAAAAATGAGGATGTTAAGACAATGAATGTGAATTATATCGAAAATCTTTTAAAAAAATGAAAAGTTTTCGACTGCTACAACTAAAGGTGTCCTTAAAGGTGTCCTTTTTCCTTAAGCATATTTATGACAGCCTGAATCAACAGTACATACAACATTAACACACACACACACACACACACACAAATACACACACACTTATTATATATATTTATGTATACATATATACATGTATATATCATATATGTATATTTATGCATGTATATGAGGGAGGTGACCACAGCGATCGTCAACTCTACCCTAGGTACGAACAGGTATGACTGCATATGGAGCAATTTTAGTGGCCCTTTGATCGGACCACTAAAATCTTGACATCTGAAATTCAGTTGACCTGAAATAAACAAAAACATGACAATCCATTTTGAATCTTAAGTGCCTTCTAATCGGGCCACCGAAAGACACATTTGGCGACCCGACGTGGTGGCTATATGGGCCTACCGGGCCACCCCTAACGTCGAGCCCTGGGATATGTATCCAAATATTATTATTATCATTATTATTATTGATATTAATATTATCATTATTATCAATATTATCATTATTATTGATATAGACATTATTATTATTAGTATTATCATTATTATTATTATTAAAGTTATATGAATTTTTAGTGGGTCCCTCCGTTTTTTTCACACAGTGCATATATTGAAAACTATTTCACTTTCGTTATCTTAGCAACTATTGCAATGTATCGCTACTGTTAGTTTTTTTTTTTTGCTATTATTGTTGTTTTCTCTGTACAATTGTATGCATTGACTATGTCACTTAAGAAAGTGAGATTTATGTTTGTGTTATATATTGTGGAAAAAAACGAATAAATATGAACTTGAACTTAAAAAATATGAACTTGAATTATAGTAAATAGGCGAAACGTTTCATTTCCTTTCATTTCACCCCACCCCTCTCTAAAAATATGAAGCAGCTTACTATTGAACGGATGAGGACAATTTCTTCGATGAGCATGACGGCGAAAAGGACGACGGCGGCCAGTGCGACGTCGAAGACGAACACGTGCACATCGATCAGGCCTTGTCGCTCGAGGTGGATCATCTTGAATATCGACGTCAGAAGAGACGCGACCCAGTACAGGAGGAGCGGCCACACCATGTGCTTGACTCGCCACGTCTCCAGCCAGTGGTAGAAGACGAGGGAGGTGATCACGGCTATTGTCATCACTGCCCCGGGCACGAAAAGGTACGGCTGCATCGGCAGCGTGTTCTTCAAAAAAGTGTCGTTAGTAAGGATGCCTTCGGCAAGGGCCGCAAGCGACACGACGAGCAAGAGGAACGTGACGACCCATCGCGACGAGTGGCCCGGCAGTCGAAAGAGGTATTTCGACGACGGGAGGCTGCCGTACGATGTGCAGCATTGGAGGACGACCAGGATGAGAGGAAAGCCGACGGCAAATATGACCTGCGATATCACAATGCTGGCGTTCACTTTGCAGGTGCTGTCCAGAAAGTTTTCTTTCTCAACCGTGGAGTTTTCTCCACAAAACCAGTCCCACTGTCCAGAAGACATCTTGACACTGCGCAAGTAATACAAAAAATTAGAATCATTTATCGTTACAGCATTCAAACAACAATGTACTATGAAATTGATTAAGGTGACGCAGACTCTACAGGCACATGCAATACATAAGCTTCAACTGCTCCGAAATGAGCTTCACAACAAAAGTGATCATTCCATGCCTCATCGTGTTTTCGAATGCTATGTAACTATGAACTTTGTATGGCCCTCATGTTGAAGGGACCTAAACAGAAGCGGAACAGAACACTTGTTGCTGTCATTGCACCATCAGACCATGTGGCATGTTTATGGAGTATAATGGTTAAATCGGAACAAGCGCAACATTCGCTGTGGTGGTAGCCAATCAGTAATTCCGTCTCAGCCCAATGAATACAACGCTATTACACCACGTTATGTCGGTATAACTTTTCCCACACCACTGCACGAGACAGAAACGCTGGCTCTTGCTTAGTGACGACTTTCGTAAGTGGCTGGCTACACCTGGCACGTGTCTAGTCTGGGCGACAGTAAAAAACAAAAATCTTGAGCGCTCTTACGCTTCTTGTATAGACTCTGTATTATCCTGCGCATATACTCTCACCGACGCCACAAAATGTGTTTTGAATGAAATGCTATGAGGATTGTGGAGCAGCAGCATCCATCTCAAGCACAGCTGCACTTCTGTAGATAAACAAACGAGTCAATTTTTGCTGAATTAATACTAGACACTTCGACTCGACAATGCGCATGCAGCCAAGTTCGATTCAATTCATACTAAACAGTACCAAGTTCAAGATGAATATTCGCTCCGCACCATCAAACATTCGCTTAATACAGATACAGAAGCGTAAATGATTTGCAATGTTTTCCCAAGTGGGCAGCGATCGACTGCTATCAGTACCGACGCCGCAAAAGATATTTTGTGCGGACTTCGGACTGTGTGCTGTGTATGGCACGGAGGTCAAAGAGATCCGCGAACTTGACTTTGCAGTACCAAACCTTGCCTTGTGTGGTTTTTGGTGAAGGCTTTCTTGCGAAGCTATGGTGCAACAACCATGCGTCATCTGTACTGGAATCGTGTCTGGAAATGCGCAAAATGCAGGGAAAAGGAGTTGAAGAAAGAGGGAAATAAATGTACATTGTAACTCGATAACTTTGTCATGTAGCAAAGGTAGCATATGTCCCATTCACTCCCATACAAAGTTACCGGTATTTTTTTTTTCAAGTGTCTAACATACGACAAGGTAGCATTGAAAAGACAGTTCGTCATTGTAACAGAATCCTAAACGTGCATGTCGTTACATATGATAATCACCTCCCCATGTAGAATGTGCAGTTGTGAAGGGAATTCTCCTCCGAATGTTCACTTGATCGATGAAAGGTTTATCAAAAATGTAGTTGAAAATAAACATAATGTATCATATTCCCTGAACATCCATGTACAAAAAAAAAAATACACCCACAGAATAGCCATTTTTGTTTCGTGGAGAGCTAAAATAAAAAAAGAGAAGTTTTAATTGACATCATAATAGTCCTGACCTTGTTCTCATCGAAAATAAGGAAACGAACAAGTTTACAACTAAACAAGATACACAACTGAAGAAGATTTGACTTTTAGGTAGTACTTAACGTAATGTAACTGTTTTTGTTTTTGTTTTTGTTTTGTTTTGTTTTTTGACCCACTTCTACTTGCACCTTGAACCTGCCGATACCGGGACCGTGCACTGGATGGATTTCGGACTCAAAGTTTGCATTTATCACTTGAAGGCCAAGCGGCAAAATGATAACAATGATATGAGATCCATTGATCACATGATTGCACTTCCTGTGTAGATTCGGGGGAGGTGATAAATCACAGAGGTCGCAATAAAAACTACAGGTGTAGGTCAAATTTGTTGTTGTTGTTGTTCTGTTTTCATGCAGCTTACGTGCCTACACATAGACTCTATACTGTAGCAAAACATGTGTGATAGAGTCAACATTATGACGTCATCACTGATAATTGTGAACTAAAGGAGGTATGTTTAAAAGGACAAACAATGAATGGAAGTACAAGAGGAGAAATAGAGGACTGTAAGAACCTACGTCTGCTTTCTCGCTTTTTTTTTTTATTAGAGTTTGTGATATTTGAGTTTGCTTGTTTCCATCTCGGTGTGAGTGTGAAGTGGTAGGTTGAGCACGGCCTTCACCCATTTTATACTGGAATCTAGTGGCGTGTATTAAGTCTATGGAGACTTCAGAATTCAATATGGAACGAATTAACTTCACGTTATGGTACGTACGTACATTCAACACATCAAGTCATTTTTATGCGGGTGTTTCCATGCATAAGTACATTGGCCAGAGATCGCGGTCCACAGGTGAATTGGCATCATGTAGTCTTTTCATGTTTTTGTTTTTGCTGTTGTTGCTGTTGTTGTTGTTGTTGTTGTTGTTGTTGTTGTTGTTGTTGTTGTTGTTGTTGTTGTTGTTATTTTCCTCGACCATTCATAATTATTTTCTAACTTCTTTCCTGCCTTCTATGGCCTATTGCTGCTTTTCTTTCACTTTATATCACTCCTGAGTCTACTTCTATAGTATAGAATAGACTAAACGCATCTCTCTATCTCAGGGAGTCTCTTGATCAACATGCTGTGCTTTTGTAGACTCTTTTATATTTTTGTATCTTTTCTGATATCATCACTCCTTCAAAGCCTGAACAAGTTTCTATCCTTTTCTTGATTATCAACATACAATGTACTTGTTTAATGGCACGCCTATTGTTTGTACAGTGCTGATTTTTCCATGTTAATTCATGCGTGTTTGTATTACATGAATTGAATCGTTTGTGGGGGTTTACTAAAATGAATTGTGAAAAAAACTAAACATAAAGACTAATCTAAATCATAAGCCTTGTACTTTCATGAGTCTTATTCTCATTCTACATCTACGCTAGTTTGTTCTGAGCGACATTAAAGGTAGATCATGACTTCTTTCGAATATATATCAAGAAAAGGTTGAAAATGAGAAGAAAAAAATATATATATATCTGCTCCAGAATACACGAGAAAAGAGTAGTATTGCCAGTGAATGTAACAAAATATACTAGGTACAATATCATATGCGTTGATTGTACGCCAATTCCTAACGAAAATTAATTGCAGACATTATTCAAAATGCCACTGCAGGACTATGATTCTGCCTTGATCACTTCAAATGGCATATTTTGATGTTGACTAGACATAAGCACCATTAAGATCATAAGCACTTGTGCATGTCTTGCCTGATTGATTATCGGGTAATTATTAGCTCTATTAGTGGCATGGTAGAAAGGTATGTATTTATCAAGTGTTGTTGATTTTATAGTTACATTATACATGTACAAACCGTATGGCTACCTTTCATTTTGATACCTGAAATAGGGGAGCAGATGGGAACACAGTGTCCTCCTAACCCTGTGATCCACTGTGTTATTCATTCGGTTTTACAAAATGTATATATTATCAGGTGCAAATGTTATAAAAGTAGATAAAGGTGCCTCCATAGGTACAAGTGAATTACCGTCAGTTGAGAACATCTAAGTGATCTGAATACCATTGTCAATTCACAAAGCCCGAATGAATAATTAAGATACCGTAACTACATCTGTATGTCATACATAATATTATGTTATGGTTTGTATACGCGACGTATAGTAAGGACGTTCTCTGCAGTGAACTTTGAACGCACTTCAACGATAAAGATAGCCTTACGATTTGTTGATAAATCGAGGCAAATCAAAGGCGTATAACAATCAATATCTAAAATAACACGTCGAAAATAAATATTTTTGGCCATATCATGCTTATGGCCTTATGACCATTATGTCAGTAATATAGTCGATGTGTGTGAGACGGGAATCGCTGAGTTTTGAATGACGCCTTGACTACCGATAGTTTCAATTTCTACCATGAAACCAATTATTAGATACATTCAAAATCTACACATTTCATAGTCTATGAAAACTAGTGTACTTGTGTACTAGTGTACATACTGATACACTGAGGATGTGCAGTCTCATCAATAGGGAGCTTTAGATTTTAGACGCGCGGACGTTCAAAGAGAAAAAAACATGATCTGAGTGTGCGCAGTAACTTGATCCGCGCTACTGCGCACGCTCAGAACATGTTTTTTTTTTTTCTCTTTGAACGTCCGCGCGTCTAAAATCTAAAGCTCCTTAATATACACTTATAGCACCATGATTTGCCATGAGCAATTTCACCTGATAGGCAAGTAGCTGAGGGGGTGTTCGTTTGCGTAGAACAACCATTTATTCAACACATCTCCAGTAGACCAAGATAAAGCAATCGCCATCAGAATAATCAACGCATAAACAGGCTGAACAATCACCACAGGTGGCGTTGTGTATCAAATCCCGTTAACAACACTGAATCGAAAGGAAAGAAAGAAAACATGTCGATTGACGACAGCTTTCCACAGAAGGCGCCCAAGTGCTCTATACCTACTGGTGAAGCGATGTAAGGAGACGGGTCGTCCAGGGCCGAGGGCCTTGGTGGAGATAAGCATAGGTGCACCTCAAAATCCTGACCACCAAGGACATATCGCAGGGTATTACGGTTGTCGATCGAGTCCTCTGCCTTGCGGATCAAGAGACATCGGGTTCATTGTCAGTGAGAACGCATGCGCGATGTTGTGGCCGACATCCAGTCTGCTGGCAGTGGCGACGGAAAAGCTTTTCAATCTGAAATTGTAGCCAAGTGACATGTCTATGATGATGGAGCTTGCAACTTAACCTGCAACTCTAGCTAGGTTTGCCCTGCCTGGTGACATAAAGGCAGCACTCTGTTCTTCTTGACAGCAACATCCGTGAAGACCAAGAGCTTGTAGACACACTGTAGAACGGCGGATGATGGTGCGAGGATTCGCCAGCGCATCCTGTGTTGGCTTAAAGGAATGATTATATAGTATTGTCTGAGGTAAAGAGTCAGCTTAACTTTTTGCGAGGTACTGAGAAACTGCTCTATGAAATGTTAAAGAGCATACAATTCTAAGAAGAAATGAAAGTTTATTTCATGAAAATCGGGTTTGAAATGGCTTTGACGTCCAAAAACAAAGCGATCATAATAAAAGGTGGGACCCAGCTTTTATTAGGATCGCTTTGTTTTGGATATCTTAGACATTTCAAAACCAATTTTCATAAAATAAACTTTGAATTAATCTTAGATTCTTTTTTTAATTATGCTTTTTTTTTCTTATTTCATAAGAGGCTTCTCATTATCAAAAAAAAAAGGAGAAAAAAATCCCCCAAAACACAAACACTGGAGACCTAAACCCCATCTCAACCGAAACTGTATCTAGAGAAAGGCACGTCTTCCTATCGAACCCAATATTGTGACACCGTGGACTGACTGGTTACGGCAGCTTCGTGACATATAGTGTAGCAGCAGGCGTCATTGGCATTTTCTCTCTATTTAGGTAGAAGAGTAGGCCTACAATTTCATCCCTCAAATTTAGAATTTGACTATCACTTGTGTTTCTTTTAAAGAATTTTAATATATTCTATATTTGATCTGTACAATTTACAAAATACTCTTTGCAACATATTCATTTTTGTGGTAAAAGTTATGTTACTGGCACTTTATGTTTGTTATTGTTGTTTCTGCACACACCAATCGTTTTCTCCTCATTCATGGTATCATTTTCAAACGATGTGATCTTGTCATGATTGTTATTAATATTGGCACATATAAAAAGTGTAATTTTGTTTTAATCGTATTTTTGTGTATTTGAATGTAAGACCTATGTACTTGTATCTCTTTTGTCTATATTGTGCGGGGACCGTTGTAGATCTTTTTTTTTTTTTAAATTTATTTATTAATTTTTTTTTTACTAGAAGGGCTACCCTGTTTGAAAAAATAAATAGTTAAACCTTGGAGGCAGTACCAAAGTGAAAGACAGACGAGGCTTAGAATACGCCAAACCTGCATGGCCGCGAGCCGGTCGACACCGTTGGTGAGACGTGGATACTGAATAGGCGCTGGGTAACTGAGAGTGAGCAATGTCTCTATTCGTTCCTTCTGTCGTACAATATTCGGAACAGCGTTGACCGCGTGGTCACCAATATTTTGAAATTTGTATCGTCTAATTCTTTGCATAAGGTACACTATCTTCTTGTTGCCGTACATGAAAAAAAAAAAACAACTGAAATGAAACCAAACTAAACCAACGTCTATCATTATCATGACTATCATAAACTGTTTATTATGATGACGCCTTGTAGACTGTAATCCTCTAAAAGGTAACCCGGAGTTGCATATTATTATGAATATCATATTATTATCACTTTCATGTATATCATTATCACTTTCATGTCAAATCATCGTGTAATATCATCTCTTACAGGCTAATTGACGATTCTTTCTCTCTTTTAATTAGCGGTTGCAACGAATGCAATAACCGTCTCATTCCTGTGGGTTATTTTTTTAGTGTAGTTTCCGGACAACCTCGAGGCGAATTTAACGCAATTCTGGGAGATATATATTAGATATTTTCATTGCCGTACAACGCAAAGATCAAAGGCGTTCACGACAGTAGGTTCTATCATAAAATGCCATGTTGCGTTAACTCCTAATTCAAGATAAACCTTGTACTAGCCGTGAAAAGACCTCTGAAAATACCCGCAATGGTTTACATTGTATCATGTGAAGGTGGAAATCTAAGATAAACCTTGTATTAGCGGTGAAAAGACCTCTGAAAATACGTGCAATAGTTTACATTGTATCATGTGAAGGGGAAAAACTAATTTAGGAAGCATAAAACAGAATTGGCAACAGTTATCACAGTTTACCGTTAGCATTGATTAACTGCTGCTGTGACACGCTATTAATGATTCATCATAAGACCAACGTTCCCAGGAAGTTATGATGAGCAAGGCCCGCATACAAGCCGCCGTATCATACCAAACACATATACAATGGCTTTGGAAACGGATCCCTTTCTCTTTCCACTTCAGGTTGGGTTTGTCAGTATAGTTGGCTTGTGTGTGTGTGTGTGTGTGTGTGTGTGTGTGTGTGTGTGTGCGTGTGTGTGTGTTGTTGTTATTGTTTTGTTTTGTTTGTGATTGTGTTAGTCTGGTGTGATTGTTGCAACGTGTACCTAATTGGTCCTGTTTGTTCCCTGACGAATGGTTTCTGACACTCGTATTGCATTAAGTATTATAACATTTAAGCCTACGCATAAAATACGCGGGTATGCTCAGTTACATAATGGTGATGTAAATAAAAAACGCTCAGATGTTTACTCATGTACCATATAATCAATCAAGTTTGTCATGAGCAACTTCTTTTCAAAACGGCAAGTACGTATAATACATAATCATCATGCTACTTTTATCCCATGCGGGGGGAAAATGGCACAGACCAGATCACTTTGAGGAGCCGTTGGTTCTATCAAGGCACAATCAATGCTGAAAATAAGTTCTAGAAATAGAATATATGCATATCAACTTTATACACAATCATTCTTATAAACAGTATCGCAGGAGGCTTAAGGTTTTCCCCGTCGTATTTCGCGCTTAGTGCAAGCAATTCAAGAGTATGGAAAGGTAATACAATTTTGCATTAAGGATAGGCAACCAAAAATGCCAAATACTCATTCAAAATCGCCATATAGGGAAGCCAAATAATTATGTACAACGTGCATTTAAATTCGCCATAGTGCATTCAGGTTTAGCACGGGAGGATACGTGTCTAAAGTCAAGAGTATACACTTTCGCCAAAAATGTTTCCATGTCCATAACTTATAGTGTATTCAAATTACCACTTCTCTATATACGTGTATACAGTATATTACATAATACGTAAGAAATAATGTCAGTTTATTCAAAGATTGATTTGTTTATGAATGTTTCGTTTCTGGTTCTTCACAATCATGTTTGCAAGATATAATGATTATAATTATTATCATTATTATTATTATTATTATTATTATTATTATTATTATCATTATTATTATTACAATGTATTGTCTTCTTTGCCCAGGGAACAGCCTCTTCAGTGTTGCCACTGCTGTACCAGAGGGCCCTGCCGTTATTATTACCCAAGCGTTGCAAGATACCCATTTATACAACTTGGGCGTGAGGGACAGTGGTTACAAACACTTTGTCCAAGGAAGTAAGCGCTAGGCGGGAATCGAACTCTGATTGTCCGAATGGGAGTTAGGAGTCGGGAGTCTCATCCACCATGCCACAGCGCCTCCCGCTGATGCAAAATTAAGCATTGTTGCAGATATTCCTGTACATCTGCGAGATCTAAATCATGAATTCTTTGCACGTTTATCCCACCTGCAACGATATATTGATGGTCTATGACAGAAGGAAATTATAATTTTGTATACATTCTATGACTTATGTCTCTAGTCTATGCATATGTTTGAAGTGATCACAAATAATACATTACAAAAGAGAGTTCAGACAGATAAACAATCAAAGAATGCACTTGAATTTAATAGAAGGAAATATTCGTCAAAAAAATTCGTCAAAAAAGTCAAAAAATAAAAGTTGCTATCTTCCTTTTTGGGGTCATCCGATGAACATGATTTTTATTTATCGACTTAATATAGAATTTAGAAATACGGAAAGTACTTTACATTCAACACGGAAAGCAATCATAAAAAATATTGATAATGATAAAATATTCAACTAACATTAGCAATCAAGAAGTAAAAAATTCCGCAGACATCAAAACGCATTTAGCTCCTTATTTTGCTTCCGTCGGTCCCAAGTCAGCCTCCAAGATACAATAGCATTCCATTTTCCAGATTTCTCACCCATTCATTAACCTAATCAATTTTCTTTAATCTTACAGATAAGGGTGGTACAGCAAATATTGCAAAATCGTTTAATCCAAGACATCGGAAGAATATGATGGCATAGGTATGAAAGTGCTAAAAAAATACATATATATATTATTGAATCACTAGTTAAATAAATATTCAATTTGTCTCTATTGAAAGGCACAGGTCCGAATATGTTATTTATTGTTCAAGTTATACATTTATACAAAAATGACCAACGACCAACGATTAATCCAACGTTACCAACTATCGTCCAATTATTTTAATACCTGTTGTATCAAAAATATTCAAAAAGCTTGTTTATAATAGACTATTATCATTCCTAACAACTAATAATATCTTTGATATGTCACAGTTTGGGTTTAGAAGAGATAGAACTATTCAACTGAGTTTAATATCACACAATTGTTGAATAAAAATCACCGACTTCATTAAATAAGAAAACACGCTATGGCATTCTGCATGTACTTAAGTGAGGCATTCGACACTATCGATTACGAAAAACTTGTTTGAAAATGAAATGATTATGGTTTTCGTGGAATAGATTTATCTTGGTTTAAAGGTTGTTTATCTATTAGGTAAAATTTTGTTTTCAGTGCCGGGTGCAATTCATTTTTTTCTAATATCTAATTCATCTAATGGGGTTCTCAGTGCTCCATAATCGGCCCCTTATTAATCTACTATAGTATATACAGATCAATATCAATTCATCATTAAAATTGAAAATTCAGTATATGAGCTAATAATATACAATGTACTACTATGCTTACCTCCTATAAAAGTCTCAGTTCCCAAATTAATACTAGTATTTTAGATGCAGGACTGATCAAATAATGAATTTGGTTCAAATGTAAGATATTGTATTTTGATTTGAGCAAAACGATTTTTTAAAAACATTTTTAACAACATAACAACTGTTGCAAACGAGCCTTCTCATGCGCATTAAATAAAGAGTGATGAATTATGGTTTATGGTTGCACAAAAACAAATAGTACACAATCGCTAGGCATTACCAGTCATAAACTTAATTTAACCTGGAATTAGCTTATTGAAGTAATTGGTATAACATAGAATAAAGGTTTCATTCCTTTAAAAAAAAAGAAAACCGCTTCTTATGCAAACGTATAGGAGGCCTACTCTTAATGGTATTCATTATTGAATAATCCGAAACTCTTAACAGATCATGCATCGCTTAGACATCATCATTATCATCATGGGCCGGATGTACGGAACTATTTTCCTTGATTACATACAGCAATTTTCATTTCTAAATCATTCAAAATAAAAATGGAAGATACATTTTTATACGAGAGCTCTACTGGTGAGTTATAAACGTTATAAAAACATTAGCAATCACTTAATTATTCAATGAGTACAACAGCCCACGCTACGATACTCTCTCCTGTTCACAATACCTTAAGCAAAAAAAAAAAAAAAAATATATATATATATATATATATTATAATATATTGTCTTTAGATCTTATTCACTGAGCTGTCTTATGCTGTGTCAGTCTATACAGGCAATCATTCATCCCTCCCCAGCCCCTTGCATTGCATTACAATGTCATGAATAAATAAACCATTCATATTCGGTTTGAAATGACATCAATTATTTACAGTTCTAGACTTTATATTCTATCCATTTTGTCAGTATTTTTTCATTACATGTTTCGTTAGTCTATCCATGCATAATTAACGTTTTTCATTTGCCCTTTATGACATTTGAATTTTCTTCCCATTTTTTGTGTATCATGAAACGTTACATAATGATATTGAACTGAACTGAAAGCACTGAAAAAAATCCCAAGAAAACAAAAATTGGGGGGTTCCGCAGTATAAGAGATTCTTCTCAATCAAGGGAGGGCGCGATTGTACAGATCTTTGACCTTTCCGCTGCCCATGGATATGACCAGGGACAGATTCTCAATGGTTAGGTCCATGGTTCAGGTCTGAGGATAACTGCTACAGTGCCTTAGTCAGGACTAAATGATCAACAAGGTCCTGTGGAGGAAACTCGGGGGAGGGGGGTCATCCCAAGAGACCAACACCCACGAGTCCATACAGCCCTCGAGTCATACAGTCCATGACACTATAGGCAAGTAAGGACCATGAGTTTGACACTAGGTGAAAATAGCCCACAAGTTCGACATTACATTTAATCCAAAGTTACCAACTTGGGCTGTATAACTCGTGGACTGTATAACTCGTGGGATGTATAACTCGTGGGCTGTATAACTCGTGGACTGTATGACTCGTGGGTGTCGGTCTCGTGACGTGCACTCGTTGCTCATGCGGCTGCCTGCACAGTATAAGGACTTGTATTTCTAACTGTTTCCTCAGTGGACACATAAAGTACATCCACACAAAAAACAATAACAGCATGATGTTCGTTCATATATGCATATTAATTTGAAATAAGTCAATAACCAAAATCATGCTGATGAATTCTATTCCTGAAGATTTAAACGAAACAAAGGTAAAGTGCTAAAAAGTGTATTAGAAAGCATTTATAAATCACTACAGAATAGATCGAATAAGAAGCAAAAGGAAGTATCTCTGCAGGAATGCTTGGCAGGTAGACAGTGAAAGATAATGCCCACTCTCGCTTCACTTCAGTTGAATTGAGAATAATTATTGTTATGATACAAAATGATAAATCATCTTTTGACATTTGACATACTATTCTTTGAAGCAATGTTCATTGACCGTTCTTTAGCAGTCACCAGCTTTGCATAAGACTAATGACTTTATTAAACTTCATGGTAATTTGCGATAATTGCACTCTGTGGAAAGTGCTCCCTTGGGATAGAACAGTTGGGCTATTATCACTCATAATACGTAATAGAGCTGCTGCACTATAGGTATCCCATTAATGCGACTGGGTTGTTAAAGACATGTAGGTGGGTTCTAGAAAGGAATCACTTAATGCATCGAATTATGGACAATATCTATCAAAGGACGATAATACATTACTATACAGTATATATCTACTTTATGTTGGATTCCAGCTTTGCAACAAGAGCGTCAACGACTTCTGATAACCAACTTGCACTGTCGGGGATGCAGGATGATGTCTTCAAAGACCCCATCGTCCAGTTCGTCGGGCTTGTTTCCTGGGGGGAACTCAATCCGGTATCGCTGCATGATCCTCGCGAAGATGAAATAGAGCTCGAGTCTCGCTATGTACTCCCCTGGGCACATTCGTGGGCCTAACTCATGCACACACACACACACACACACGCACGCACAAAATCGGGAATGAGTGAATACATATATAGCAGATATAAGATATCAAACATGATCAAGTACTGACGAATATAAACACCATGAAAGTCATATACATTAATCAGCGACTTTTTTGATGAAAAATAATGCACATAGATTCAAAGATGATCACCTGTATCATCTTTAATTCATAAATCATTGCGGATGTGCCATGTTATTACCAAGGGCCTGAGAATGAAAAACAGAAAATCAAATGTGCTATTATGTATTCTCTAGATTTGGAAAAACGGTGTATCTGTACATAGGCTTACAACTTTGAATTTTCATAGAAGAGCTAGAGTTTAGATCTGGCAGAAGAGGGTATGTCTAGATATATCCCTTCGCAAAAATACTTAAGAGAATTTTTGAAACCTGTGTAAAAGGATGCGTGTATCTCAGGATACACCCTTTTGTCAGATTAAAAAAAAAAAAAAAAAAAAAAAAAACTAGTATATTGCCAATACATTACATTGGCAGAAAGGGTGTGTGTTTTTTTTTTTAGAAATAGATGAAATGCGGTACCCGGAAATATAACTAGACAAAATGGTGCATAATAGAAAATGAATAAATCTATCAATTCATAAATTATTTTTGTAACTTTGAGGCAAGAAAGTTATCAAATAATAATGGTTTCAAGCGGACAGAACATCGAGCAAGTCTGGCAACCTATATAGATTAATGATTTTTTTACAGTGCAGGGGAATTCCAAAACGTCAAGGCCGATTTTGTCGGCTTTGTAGTCATTGTAGTAGAACAAAGGAACCTTTGGTTAAAGCACGGCAGAGTATTGTGCTGTTCTTTCCAAAAAGCTATATTTTTCAGCTGAGGCCCGTCAGTGACATGCATATCTGATTTCTGTTCTTTGAGTAGTTTTCAGGCCACTGTGGATTGTTCATCTTATTGATTGATAAATCACAGCATTTCATGCTGTTCATTCTCGAGTGTACGATTCTTTTTTTTCTATTACTTTGTTTGTCGTATTTTTCGAACTATAATCCACAAATAATGGATCACTCTACTTTACCTATGCAATTCAATCCATGATAAATCCCAAATGCTTAGAATTTACAATGCCAATTAAGCACTTTAAGCTTTTGCTTACCCACTCCGAATGGCATGAAGGCAGGGTGTGCCTTCAAGACGCAGCCAGTGCCTTTGTCTAGAAACCGTTCCGGCCGACAACTCTCGGGCTCGTCCCATAACGCCTCGCTGTGGTTCATGGCCATAAAGTTCGCATAGAGCGTCGTGCCCTTCGGAATGAGGTAATCCCCGAGCCGAGTTTCCCGTGACGTTAGATGCGGAATTCCGAGCGGGCCGAGTGGCCGAAGACGTATCACCTCTAGTAACGTTGCCACCACGTAGGGAGTCTTTGTGCGGTCGTGTTGGGTCAGCGTCTTTTTTGCTCCGATCTTCAAGTCCAGCTCGTCATGCACCTAGTGAATATCATGTTGCACATGATATAATATAATATAATATAATATAACATAATATAATATAATATAATATAATATAATATAATATAATATAATATATATGATATAATATAATATAATATAATATAATATGATATAAGATAATATAATACAATATATCATGTGATACATTTAAAGACTAAGCTTCACTCATTTTTTCCCTTCTAGCATGTCGAAAGAGCATCAGACTAACTTCTTTCTAAAAGCAGTTGGGACACATTATACTTAACATGGCAGTAACATGTCGGGGAATTTGTACTTGTTAAGAAAATACATTTCAGTAGAATTCTCCCCGCATTTCGTCTTATCGTTGTCGTGCAGTGATGTCACAAATTGTTGTAGTCTTCTTACCTGCTTACCCAGGAATGACATCATAAAAACTTCACAGATTCATAATATTTATAATAATAATAATAATAATAATATATCAATTTATAAAGCGCAAAACCTAAAGACATATATTCTTCTGCGCTGCAAAAGCTTCTGATGTGCTTGATAATAATGAACAGTTAATGAAAAGATGTGTTTTGAGTCGTGATTTAAAGACTGCTACAGTTGGGGATTTCCGGACTTCTAATGGTAGATCATTCCAGAGGATATCTGAGAGGACACTGTCCGATTTTCTCCAAACGACACAGATGTGTTGCATTGAATATTGCTGCATTCACTCAATCGACATATTGAATTAGGATTTCATTCTCTATTTCTCTTTCTTTTTTTTCAAATTCTCAATGTTTTTTTCTTCAAATTTGATTCTTTGAGAAACGTGGTGTGAGCGTGACATATGACGGGAGAAGTTAGAAAATTTAGAAATGTTGATAAAATAAAGGAAATCACAAATATCTTCAATGTACCTTTCTCTGTACATCCGGGTAAAATGCCATGATGACGAGAGACCATCGGATCGTACATGCAGTGGTATCGGAGCCCGCGAGAATAAGATCCAGCAGCATTCTCCACATACCCTTTTCCTCGACAGTGCTGGTGTCTGCAACATCGCCCTCGCTGGTCGACTGCAGTTCATTTAAGATGTTTCTGGTCAGACTACTGACCTCTTCGCCACTGGCGCCGTGCTCCTTCGCTCGCTCAACAAAGTTTAGCATCTGTTTACGCAGGAAGGCGCCACTTTCTCGAAGCGGGCGCCAAGGTTCCGTGTAGTACATGAACGGAAAGATATTCATCAGAAATCTATTTCCTGGGCATCCCACTATCACCTTGGCAGCCTTCAGTATGTGGCAGAACATCTCATCGTTGTAGTCGAAGCGCGATCCGTGTAACAGAGAACACATGACATTCGAGGCGGCCATCGTGACGTGGTCACTGGGGTCAAAGCCTTCCATCCTGTCAGCGTGGGCATCGAACACTTCCAAAAGATGATCGACTTCTTCCAGCATGATGGACTCCAGTTTACTCCCTGATGGGCCGATATCACGAAGGGCGGGACCAATTATCTTCCTAATGAGCTTCCACGTCGGTCCTTCGTTAGAAACTATCCGCCATTCTGCTCGCGTACAATGGTTATACAGGTCAAAAAAAAAATTAATTCGAGTTGAAAACTCTTCTGCATTGGTATGTCATTTGAAATTAATGTTTAACGTTTGATTTCAGTTCTCAATATGCACTATTTTCCTATACGGAAATCTCAGCTACCAACGCTATACAGCTTTATAGAGCTTCCGAAGGTCTATGACCCGATTATCAACCGTGACGTGATCAAGACGAATCAGACAGGTCATTTCGCTAGTGAAGGCTTTAGCATTGACAGCTGAAAGTTTAGGATGTTATATTGAGTTTAAAAGCTGAACACTAATTCCACGCATATCACATCTAATTTGGCTATTCACTAACATTTATATACACAAACATATGCTTCATTAAATCAAGATGTGAGCGCACTGTGGATATTCATGAACCGAAGATTAATTTTCATTTGAAGGAACTAATATTTCTTATTTTGAAAGACGTTTTGTGTGGTGGTTGATATCGTCAACCATATTTACTATATCAAAATTGTACAGGGTTCTGCGAAACAGGAAGAAAATAATTTTGTTTCCATTCACACACGCACACGCACACGCACACACACACACACACACACACACACACACACACAAATATTGAATCATAATCATGTGAATATTTGTACGACACCTCAGCAGAAATGCTGGTCTTATTCATATCTCGTTAATAACAACGCTATTAAACAATTGAGAACAGGGTGGAATTGCAATCAACTTTGTTCAGGATAAAACTTGATAATCATGATCGAATGTAACATCCAATTGACAGTTTATGAATGATAATCACTTGTTAAAGCGAAATGGACGCAGACTGGACAAGCAGTCGGGACGTACCAAGGAATATGGCGTTCATTATACAGCTTCAGGAAAATACTGAGTATATCATTATTAATCAACCATGCAATTTATGAAGTATACTTTGTATTCATTAGTGATACTGTTTAACCTTCTCTATCCTCCCTGGGTGATTTGTTTTTATCATTCTACTTTACAAGATAAGTTCATAAGGATGGTCACTGTATATAGATGAGTAGTTCCCTAAACACATCTAATTGTTGTATTTTCCCGTTACAGTTTCGGCGACAGGCTGTCATCTTTCTCAGCTGATGGCTAACCGGCAACTGAAGTTTTGGCACCGATTAGCAATCCCCCATGTGTGATATCCGGATGATGGTGCCATCATACATGTCAGACAGTTGGTGGGTGTGCCTCCCCCCCCCCCCCCCCCCATCCCAGTTCATTAACCATGCTGGAAAATAAATTCACATCATTAACTGGAAGGGTACGCCGTAAGTAGCGAGGGAGAGCCAGGGCCTCAACATATGCATCAGAGAGGCCATCTGGATAAAAAGAACCCCTTATCAACTGTCTAAACATTTAAAACCGGCTGTCACACCTGGAAGATTGCTTATCGGCGCCAAAACATCAGTTGCCGATTAGCTGTCGTTTGAGAAAGATGACAGCCCGTCGTCGAAACTGTCACAGGTAAATACGTCAAATGGA
Organism: Diadema setosum; assembly: GCA_033980235.1. Taxonomy (NCBI): domain Eukaryota; kingdom Metazoa; phylum Echinodermata; class Echinoidea; order Diadematoida; family Diadematidae; genus Diadema; species Diadema setosum. Next base: position 33,697,281 of record CM067060.1, read on the forward strand.
TGAGTTCCTTATCTATGGATTATTCCGCTACATTTTTCCGCCCTTCTGCTGTTTTTCTTCGTGTGTGTGTGTGTGTGTGTGTGTAAAATAGAATTGATAACTGCAACTTTATCCGAACTGACGTCAACCTACCGTCTTGTTCTCCAAAAGCGAGCAAGCCCCACTGGTGTTGTAATCTCCCGCTGGTTGCGGCCCCTTGTCGCAAGAACGCCTCCCGCACGACATCGGGGTCACTGATGACTACAACTAGTCTCGTGCCGATTTTCAAGCTGAACACTCTACCGAATCTTTCTGATAGCTTCTGAAAAGTAAGGTCTGGTCTGGAACCGAGGCTGAATAGGTGACCGATGCCGGGCCAACCCCACGGACCCGGCGGAAGCTGACGTTGACGGCGCAGTAGTTGAATCACTGAGGACAGCGCGTATGCGACAGCCAAGCCCAAAGTAACGGCAACAACATTCGTTGAGATGCCCCCTGCCAGTTGAGCATGTGCGAAGCCTATCATCTTTGCCGTACACCCACAGAAGTATTACTACAAGTGAACCATAAGACAGACAAGACAAGTATTTATTTTTTGTTTGCTTGTTTGTTTTTATGAGGTTTCGTATGTACAATTCCTTCGCGGATAGTATGCAACAATCTTTTAAAATCTGATGTTTACTTAGTGCGCCTACCAATGTTATCACAACAGACGATATTCACGCAGGATGCCATAATGTATAAATTCTGCCCGTGTAAGAAATGGGCCTGGAAACTGACGAAAGGCTCATAATTATGAGCAATTAGACACTTAAGCCTACATTTTTTTCGGTGTACATCTCCATAGGTGATTATCTTCTCAGCGCTATGTTTCGGCTGAGTTTTTGTGCTTAATTTACCTATTTTGAGAGTGCTAGTTGCTGCTGTTGTTGCTGCTGCTGCTGTTGTTCTTGTTCTTGTTGTGGTTAAGAGCATTTTGTAGGCCTACTGCACCCTCTTGGAGTACTCCTGTTTTAGATTTCTTTTCAATCTGACGATGTATTTAGTATGTCATACTCCGATTTTGTACTTGGATTCTGTGTTCACCATTGATTCTGTACAGTAAACGTCACCAGGCCGCATATGCCTATACAAGGATCGTTTAGGGGCTTGAGGATCTTTGCAGCATTTTTTGCAACAAGAAACTGGTCGACAAAGACAAGATCTGGAGTACATTCTTAACTACTTGAGAGCACAAACATCGAGAAGTATAATGTATAGACCTTACAAACTGAGAAATACAGGTTCAAATTTGAACCCCAAAATTGTCGCTGTACAACCACCCTATAGGGTGCAACTTTGCACCCAACAACCAATTTACACTCTTAGAGGTGCAATACACTGAATTATGAACCTGCAGTGGTGCGAATTTGCACCCTCAGTTTTGCGCTAATCAAGGGTGCAAACATGCACCATAAACATTAATGATTATATTGCAAATTGAAAATTTTGACCACGAGTACCAACGTTTTACTCGTAAGATCAAACTTACACTCTGATGGATATGTCTGCATCTTTGTAGTACGAATATAAATATTAAGAGATTTAATTTTCTACTTGCATAATAAAAGGTCCAATTGTGCTACCCAGGGTGCCGCTACAGGGACAAATAGGGTGCAAATTTGAACCTTTATTTATTAGTGTGCATAGTATACTTTTTGTACAGTTTCATGCTTTATTAACAGATAAATAGTGATGGGCCTGATCCATGTTCCAACTTTTTCGAAGCCGACATGTCCATCTGACGTTGCTGCAGATCAGTAGGCCTTCAACTCGTGATTGAGCACTTTATAGCGGTCTACAAGCACGTTCCTCAGCAACTCACCGAAACCCTCCCAGCACATCACGAATTTTCTCTGAAAACATTCCGGAGGAAGAAGGACAGAGAACTATTCTCCTTTAGGAAATGCTAACCCTATTACGACTTTACGGATCCATAATGCATGGTCAACGATTCTTACAAGTTCTATTGCAGTCGCTGACAGCAATGATATGTTTGCACTTGAAAGGTCAGTTTCGTCACGATCGTTAACAGTCATGAATCCTTCTAGAATACAGATACCTTCATGCATTAGTGAACATGCCAGCAGGTTTGTGCGAAAGTTCAGTAAGGTATCCGACATCTTCCTTTTGCAACTCAAGTTACGGCGCCAACTACCATATCTTCTACTCCGCTACCTTCTAATCGCGAATTCTCTGAATTTTATCTTGTTTTGGATTCGGATGTCGAAAATACCATCAAAAATCTGTCAGTAGGATCCTATGAATTAGATCTTATACCTACATAGCTTCTGGAGAATAGCCTTCCTGATGACCTCCCGATTATCATCATTTAAATATCTCCTTGTTGTGTGGCCATGTCCCTGAATCTCTTTTTTTAACCATCGCTTATACCCTTTCTCTTCTCAGGAACTCGAAAGTGGACCCAGTGGACAGAGATAACTAAAGACCAAGAGCAAATTACTTTTCCTTGGTGCAGCTTTGAAAAAACAACATCGGTAACAACAACAACAACAAAACTGACCTATAAAGACCACCATAAAAGGTCAAATATCCTTCGCACCCACCGATCTGCTTACCGAAATCACCATTCAACAGAAACTGCCTTTCTTAAGGTCTTAAACAATTCTCTAGGGGCAGTCGACAAAGACAACGAAGTAGTGCTTATCTTCCAAGACTACAGGACGGCATCCGCCACAACCAATCACAACGTGTTATTTCATCGTCTTGAGATCCACTTTTTTTTTCATTCCTTTGATAGTCCTTCGTTGGATATGTTCACATCTCCACAATGGAAATACATCATGTGATCATCAATGACACCGCCTTCTGTCGTGCCAAGTCAAGGGGGGGGGGGGGAAAGGAAAGTCACATCTGTAAGAATCAAGTTTGGGGCGAATGAAAAGAATTATTTCTTCACATGAAAACCATAAGCTAATTGAGTGTACATCTTTTTTTGGGGGGTGGAATGAGGCACATGAAAATCTTTATTATAACAATTTGAGAACTTCCTTGTTCAAGGAACGCTGATGTGTCGTAGATGAGATCCTCTCACCTACCCAATTTCTAAAGAGAACGAATTGACTTATGAGGGGGTTTTTTTTAATGAAATTTTTGGTTTTGACGCTCCCGTTTAATCACTACGAAAGTTTTCTGCTCCTGTTGATGAGAGACATGTAATTATTTGCACTTATATTGAACTTTAAGTATAGTTACACGTTGTATACTCTGATAGACAACAGAAATCTGGTTATATTGAAACTGGTAATCCTTTTCTATTATCGATTTTGAAGACCATTGTGACGAGTTTTGTTATTGTTGGTTTTTATGTTTGTGTGTGTGTGTGTTTTGTTTGTTGTTTGTTTGTTTTTTTTAACCAAAACCCACTTCTCGAACTGTTTGAAGTCATATTCGTCTCTCCTAAGTATAGCATCGCATATTCAGAACAAATCAACACAAATGCCGATGAAGGGGATGTTCGCTCATAGCATTTTACCGCAGAGAATTGCCTGGATGAACAGCAAAAGAAGCTCATGGAATTGAAATGTAAGAACAAGGCTCTGGCGCGAGTGATAGCGAATCTGAAGAGTCTATTTGACAAGCAACAGAGCGAAGTATGCAATCTTCGTCACTTTTCGGATGAGCTCGAACAGTATTTACAATACTTGAGAGAAAAATTGTCTACACGTTTTATGGGATCGCCGAAAGTGCAAAGAAATCAAAGGGTGACGACATAGTCCGTGACATTGTCAACAAGTGGCTTGTGATTACCGTGACAATAAGAACATTTAACGAAAGTAAACTGTGAACATCTGAAGCAGTGTGAAGTATGATTAAAACACCGGAAGGTAAATTGACGTACTCCACGACGTACTCCACGCTGAAATAAAGTTTGAAGATTTTTAACTATAATAATGATTTGATTTCATCTCATTTGTCATTACTGTTATCATGTGAGCTCTTATTACAAGAATTTACTTGGGAGTCAAGTACACCACTTTACACACAGTAGTTTGTTTTAAGATATTAGAATTTTTATGTATCTTTCTGGTAGCTCGAGGACTGCATTATCCCGAACACTGTCTTCTTTCTATGTGTTTCCTGACTATTATTTCCGTCTAGCTTTGCCTGCATGCTTTAAATAAGTCTGCTCGCAATAATACTATATAATAGCGAGATTAACCCTTTAACTGCAGTGTGTTGCTACTGTTTAATCCTTTTCACACAGTCTCTTCTTTCGCCTTGGGATGGGTTTGGGTCGCTGATCTCTGAACAAAATAGACATGCTTAGACTGTTCACACACAAAAAAAGACTTTTCAACCTGTCGCCCGGGAATAATACGCTTAAGGAATTACTCGAGGATGACGATTTTGTGAATACCGTTGCTGGCTTGGTGTCATCGCAATGGTTGATATCAGACTAGCTGAATTGAAATTGAGCATCGCTGAACACGATGGCGTATTTTGTGTAATCTAGTGTGTTTCATTGGGTTTTGCCAACTTAAATTGTAATCATTTTAAGACAAATCATGCCCCTATTGTCATATCACTTCGTTTTGGTCAATCTTACTTCAAGTACTCGTGATGTTCCAACTAAACTAAATAGCTCAAAATATTATACCAATACGCACAAAGTTGGCCAGCATTTATTTCAAAATTATATACATAGTTCTCCTAGCTATGTATAAACTATTTAGAAAAGTGTATATAATCGTTAGGATATTTCTGTTTCAAAAATTGAAAAAATACACTTTCTAATCTACCAATGTGGCTTACTTAGGCGTAATCATTCAACTACTTATGCTGTCACAGATTTACAAGATAGAATCATTTCTGCTGTTAGACCGGTATATGACATCGGAGTTGGATTTTATCATAAGAATTTGATATACATGTAGTTATAAAAAATAATCAAATTTTGGAGGGCTACTATTAATTTCATAATTGTCAGCTATAGAGAGCGCAATGGTGGACGTGAGGAAAGGGGAACTCTCTCTCTTTCCATTGATACCAAAATATAATTATGTAGACAAACGTCATGCATGACTGAGCACATGAACTTTAAAGGGAACAATGACAAATTGCTCTTTTTCCAAGTTTGCGTGTTATTGTGAAGGAACAATGCACGTCTCCCTGCATGAACGAGATCTGTCAATGAAAGTGGTCAAATCATCAGGCCAGGCTGCACGACTGCAGGTTCGTGTTTAGGGTTTCTTCTAACCTTTCATAGTTCCTAACCTTTGACATTGCCACGTTGTCGATAACTTGGTCCTTCCCGTAAAGGCTAAAGCATTACCCATTTTCTCTCTTCATATTCAAGACATGATTTGTCGCTGCAAGCTATCTATATGTGTTGAATATGAACAGAGAAAAATGTACTGTGTGGGTTGGCCTCAGCTGTGAGAGTGGCCAAGTTATCAGACAGGTGGCCATGTTCAAGGTTATGGACCATAAAATCTTAGGAGAAACCCCAAACCCGAATAATGTAATTGATTATGTAGTTCACAATGACTACTTCTCCATAGAAACAAACATAAAACTACTCTAAGTGTGAAATAGGTATTGAGATGTCAAAATGGAAGGTTCCTTGTGTAAGCGGACACCACGGTGAGGAACCGTATCCCCCATGAACACTGCTATTTTGTACGCTGACTTGCTTCATTTGTTTTAGTTTCGAATGGTAGTTTTCGCTCACTTTTAAAGGGACTGACTAAATATGAAATTTTTCTTAAGCTTTTTGTCAACAACAAAATAATTTTTTAATTTTATCGTCAAAATATGTGTGTCAAAAGTTGGGTACTTTATTTATGCAATTTTCTGCCTGCATGTTCGGCAGTACGGTGACAGGACACAACGGAACCATGGAGCCTATATACAGGAGAGATCGTGCAAATGCATTCACCTCAGTATTTCCTGTCAAGCAGAACGTCATTACCGTGGTACAATCGTTTTCATGTCTACGCCTTTTTATACATTAATGAATCGTATGCTCGTTCGAGCCTGGCTATACCCAACAGTAGGCTCTTTCTGCCAAACGCATTGTACAAGAACAGACCGGCCAATGATATCAATTTCCATTTCCTGTCACATTGTCATTTTGTCGATCTGGAGCTTTCTGATCTGATATTGATTAAGCATGTTGTTACAGAAATCATGAAAATTACAAACATGACCAAACTCATGTAGACTATACAGTTCATGCCAATTGCATAATGGCACCCAGAATACTGGCAGAATGATAATGTACTCTGCATGGGAAGTTTCGATCAACTTGGCTTTGGTATAGTAAACAGAAACTCTCACTCAGCTATACAGAACAAAGCTTACCCCCAAGAATATCCGTTATTGCTGCTATGTTTGCTCCAGTTGACGTTCTGCAAAATGTACTCGAGTCCGAAAAGAAAGCGCTAATAATGTTGGTGAGCTGTTTACCTAGGTGGGTTCGACAATGATATCGCCTTGATGTCGTCCGTGCAACGTAGTACACAAAAATGTCTCGAAAATGTATCACTCACTGTGCGCTAATGTGTAATGGCATGAAAGTGAACGATTCGACCAAAAAGTACTTTACATGATAATAGAGACGTTGAACTGTTGTCTATCAGAGCTGCAATAATGCGTTGTAATCCAACGGTCTCGGTTCATAGGATTGCTATTATTCTACCAATTATAGCATTGAATTTTCTCTAAAGGCCCCATTCCGCTGACTATCAGAGGCTCGTCTGATCCCCTTGGTCGGAGGATACTATGGTCCCTATTACCCCTATAATACTGCTTTTAAGACCTAAGGCTCCTTCAGTATTAGTGGGAAATACAGATGAGCTTACGAAACGAAAGTAAAAAGTAAAAAAAAAAAATCTGCATACGATACTATTTTGAGTTGTTTTAGCTTCCTTCTTATCTAAAGACTTCAGAGATACATGGAATCGGAATTCAGTTTAACTATCGTTAGGAGGTGTACTCGTTTTGGAGAGTCTGTTTCCATACAAGATTTCCGACTTAGGGCAAATCAGCCAAGTATCTGGTCTAAATCTGATTACCATCCTACTACTGACCGATTAGTTGGACGTTGGTGTCCTGCGATTGTCGGAAATGTTGAGTCAGTGTCAGATCAACCCCGAAACACAACCAGATAAACGGATGACAGATGTCGAGCAGCTACCGGCCTTCGATCCGATTACCTCGATCAACGTCAGATCTTTGTTGGATTTGCTAGCTTCAGATTTCCTGAATTCCAGAATTCCTGGTGTACCAACAGTGTCAATGGGATCTGTGGAGGACCTTGGCCAGAGGAAAGTGGTAAAGTGGTAAACCCCCCGCTTCACAGCTCGGAGTTCATCGGAACTCATCGGAATGCCGAAATTTTAGTATTGCGAGTATCAGACGAGCCTCCGATGGTCAGTGGAATGGGGCCTTGAGCTCAGAGCTAAGTTCGTCATCGGACGCCTTTCACGATCACATTAATCGAATTAGTGTCGGATGACTGTCGAGTCTGTCTGTTGTGATGTGTCAGATTTTTATTGCGGAACTATCGGGCCTGCCTGGCCGACACCCGGCGACAGTATGTGTAGTGTCCCATGATTAACAATAATCGGGCGCTCATTCTGATACCTATTTGCGGTTCGAGAGTCGCCCAAAACAAACACAGCACTCGTCGAAGGGTAAACGATATTCTACACCGATAAGTCGGACTGGTGTCCTGTGATTATAGGAAGTGTTGGGTCAGTACGTGTCAGATCACAGTACAATCACAGTCAGATGCAGATGACAGATATCGGGTTGCTATCAGCCTTCGATCGGATTACCCTGATCAAGTCAGATCTTGGATTTGCTGGAAAACAAGACTCCTGAATTCCTCCTGCTTGTCGGCTCAATCATATCGAAACTCACGGGAAAACCAAAATTTTGGTGTTTCAGTGATCAGATGAGTCTCCAATGGTCAGCGGAATGGGGCCTTTAATCGGATTACTCTCGACATGTCTCATACACTGACCTGGTGGTATACTACGTCGACCAACACACGACAAACGTAAAAACATGGGTATGCCCATATGGGACCCCTAGGATTTTGCACCCAAGATTTACATGGGACCCATATGGGCTTTCCCAGATGGCCCATATGAGTTCCCGATGGGGCCCATGTGGGTAACGTATGTGGTAAATATGTGGGCAATATGAGGGTTTTCCCATATGGGCTTTAGCTGGGAAATCACCATGGGTCCCACATGGGTATGCCTATATGGGGCCCCTAGGATTTTGCACCGAAGATTTACATGGGACCCATATGGGCAATCCCAAATGACACATATGGGTTCCTTGTGGGACCCATCTGGGCAACGTATGTGGTAAATATGTGGGCACTGTGTGGGTTATCCCATATGGGCTTTGTGTGGGGTTTCATCATGGGTCCCACATGGGTATGCCCATATGGGGCCCCTAGGATTTTGCACCCAAGATTTACATGGGACCCATATGGGCTTTCCCAGATGGCCCATATGAGTTCCCGATGGGGCCCATGTGGGTAACGTATGTGGTAAATATGTGGGCAATATGAGGGTTTTCCCATATGGGCTTTAGCTGGGAAATCACCATGGGTCCCACATGGGTATGCCTATATGGGGCCCCTAGGATTTTGCACCGAAGATTTACATGGGACCCATATGGGCAATCCCAAATGACACATATGGGTTCCTTGTGGGACCCATCTGGGCAACGTATGTGGTAAATATGTGGGCACTGTGTGGGTTATCCCATATGGGCTTTGTGTGGGGTTTCATCATGGGTCCCACATGGGTATGCCCATATGGGGCCCCTAGGATTTTGCACCAAAGATTTACATGGGACCCATATGGGCGATCCCAAATGACACATATGGGTTCCTTGTGGGACCCATCTGGGCAACGTATGTGGTAAATATGTGGGCACTGTGTGGGTTATCCCATATGGGCTTTGTGTGGGCTTTCATCATGGGTCCCACATGGGTATGCCCATACGGGCCCCCTAGGATTTTGCACCCTAGATTTACATGGGACCCATATGGGCAATCCAAAATGACCCATATTGGTTCCCAATGGGACCCATCTTGGTAATGTATGTGGTAAATATGTGGGCACCATGTGGGTTTCCGATATGGGCTTCAGATGGGGTTTTAGCATGGGTCCCACATGGGTATGCATATATGGGGCCCCTATGAATTTGCACCCAAGATTTACATGGGACCCATATGGGGGCTCCAAGATAGCACATATAGGTACACCGTGGGTCCCATTTGGGTAACGTGGCTAATATTTTTGCCAACGGTGAGTTTACCATATTGTGAATAGGCCTACCTCATTATGATTAACCACAGCTTGCCCAGCAGCAATGGCAGGAGACACTGGCACACTGAGTTGATGGAAAACTGACATCAAACCTCTGTTATGAGCAGTCCACTTAGCGTGTAGAATGTTTGTTTATTTCTTCGATGAACAGCCCTAGTAAGGTGGCACATCTTCGAAAGCTACCTAAATACCATGTAAACATACTGTATATACACTGTACATCCACCATCACCAATGACCTACACATGGAGAAGTATTGTTCCCCTAAATTCACTCTTGAATGTATGTACTCAATAGATCAAGTATCTTATTCTCAAAGTGGATATATTTGTACATTGTTCTAATTGAAATCTGTTGTCCTGTGTCCCTCAGCTGAATATAGGCATTCATATTACTTGATAAACAAGCGTAAAAGCTAGAAATGGTGAGATCTTTTTAACAGCTTCTGTAAGGGGAATACCCAAACTGAACGTTGATTGAGTGAATGCAGCAATATGAAAAGAACAGTTCAGTAAGGTTTGAAGAAAATTGCACAATTCTGTCAAAATCTATGCATTTTTGAAATTTAGGTGTTGCCATCTAATTCTCCCTGAACCTGTGCTGCAAACCGCCTCTGTTTTTGTCCATCCAGTTATTTTATTCCACTGTTCTGATTTCTTATTGTGTAGACCTTAAAATGTATGCTGCGTGAAGTCTTGCTGTGTTTGTCCATCTTTTCTCTTCACCAGATCTGCAATGACAGAGGGAGAAATATATTCATGGAATTACAATCTTCATATAAAATGTGTTACACATGCATGCGTGTTATTCATCAGAAATATTGCTAGATTCAATTATTGAGGGATACAGGCATGCAACATTACATTGTACAGTATTTGAATACATGACTGTATAAAGGAATGCATAGTTACATGGGTTTAAAAATTCAGTATACAATTGTTAGCCTACTCTTACAGGATTTGTTCAACTTTCTTCATAACTAGAGGGTCGTTATATACGTAGTTTAAAACTATCAAAATGAATAAGCCTCAAAGGGAAAGAGAGAGAGAGAAAGAGGAAGAGAGGGACAAAAATATTTTCGGTGTACATGTATTACCATTGGTTTTCATTTTTATATAATGGAAATAATATCGAATTATACACTAGAGAATCTTTTGCAAATGCAATGTATTTCAATCTTCATTTGATTGTGAAACAAGAAAACAAAATCAGTCAAGGGATAAATATAGTTGTTATACATCCAGAGCAAAGGAAATTGCAACAATTACGAATTAGGATAAACGACTTAGAACATTGCAAAATAAGTTACTGCTTGAGGGTGAGTAGAAAGATATCAACTTACACATCATCTCATTACGAAGATTTTTTTTCGAGTGAATCTTTTAATTCATTTGATTGTAAAACAAACCCAGGAAGATCAAAGGACAAGTTTTGATTATCCATTAAACAGTAAATGACAATAGATTTAGGAGAAGCTATAATTTGAGTAAATTTTGAGTATAATTTGATTAAGTGAACAGAAAGGCAGACACGGAGAAAGGAATATGTGTACACATAAAAACAAAGATTGCGAGTGGTCAATAAGTATTTTGGACAAACGATATTGAGTTTAACCTACAATTGATTGCTATTTACTCGATATTGACTACCAGTAGGGCCTATAAATTAAATCTATTTAAGCTCATAATCTGGTATGATTTATAAACCTATATACATGACTTATTTCTTAGAAGGAATTTGAGACATAACAATACACTAGATAGCCTTCAAACCCCCAAACTATCTTACAATTGTACTTCTATCTTAAGAGGGAAAATTATGCTTATCAATTACCTCTTTTGAGAAGGAGTAATACAACTTAAACAACATAAACTATTAAAACATATTTACAGTAGATAGAAAAAAAATATGCCAACTAGAGCTATGATGACACAAATATCAGTAGGCCTATATGTATATACTTCTTTTCATATAATTATTTCCAAATGCCACTGCTATTCTGATTACTACTCTGAAACGTAGGCCTATATGATACGTGTGTTTATTTAAAGTGTTACGTACACGTTGTATATACACATCTCTGATAATACAGGAGCATGAAAATCGCAGTTAGGCTTCACTCACTCAGATCTCCTCCTAAATACATTTTATGCATGTCACAGTAAAACTAATTGCAATATTTCAGAAGATAAGACTCTTTCTCACACGCTTAGTATTTGGTTATGGTAACTGCAAAAATACTTGTGCTTTCCAGTTGTCAGGAGGTACATATTAGTAGAGCCAAGCTTTAGGTAATATGCATATGTTGTCCACTCATTTGAGAATTGGTGTTTTAAAGGTCCAGTTTACCTTTGGGAGCAGTGATTTCAAAAATTTTCAAGATATCATATTTGATGCATATGTGTAGGTCTGTTGTATCATAAAACATCCTACCATATGAAATATTTGCAATAAAACCTAAAATATAAGGAGATATCAGGGTTTTTCTCAATAAACCGTAACTGTATACGGTTTAGTCTGGAAATTTTTTTATTATAACTATTGTTCACATTTTGTGTATTTAACAACACTTAACATCGATTATACGGATTCAAATTTTGACAGTGGTTATTTCTATCCCTAACTCACATTTTAGAACTATTTTATAGCACTAATGCTTTCATCTGCAAATGGTAAATTATGCCTTTAACTTATGGAATCAGGCAGGTGAGTCTCCCTGATGGAATGTGACCTTTGTGACTTTATAACCCAAACAACTGACCACAGCCTTCTGCAGAGATGCTGTGGAGTTGGGGAGGTTGAATGACCTTGCAAGCTCCTCATACTAAGTACCGTACGGTGTGGGTGTGTTTAGATGGTTCAGGATTGAATACTGAAAAGCTGTATACTACCAATACTGTGTGGGACGTGTTCATACCAAACCATTACACAGTACTGCGCATAAACTTAATTCTCCACTTGGGCTTTTGTGGTGAACCCAGAAATAGCGAGTCTAGTTATCCTATAGTTAATGTTTCCATTATAATATGTAAAAACGTAATTTCTGATTTGATATCTTCATAATGCACACTTTAAACTATGAGTGAACTGCAATTACAATCACTGATCGAGTGCTTTCATCAGCTCCCTTTGTTTCAATACATCTCACAGCTAGTGTTTTCCCTTATTGCAAAATTTGTAAAATTCTGTATGCGTAAATGTTTTCTCAAATACTGTTACTCCATTTTGTTTAAATGAAACTCAGTGATATGAAGTATTGAAATGAAAATGAAATAATGCTAAACAGCATTAATTTCTATACAAAGAGTATGAGATTAAACCCCAAATCAAATCTATAAAGCAATATTCAGAATTAAACAAAATCATATAACATAGCAGGCCTACAACCTTTGAATACACCTATCACCATGTATAATATTCTATGGATGATCCATGGAGGCAACATGCTCACATACCATCCCACCTTACATATTTGTTACCATGGTATTGCCTTTATAGCTGCCGACTTGGGATTAGCTTTTTCAATAACTTGCAATCAACATCTTAGGTACCTTAAATACAACATGCTGACAAAAATAAGTTTATCTACTTACCTAAAATGAGGCGAAGACAGATGATCACCAAGCTCTGACTGTACTGAAGGAGATCAATCAGTCCTAATGCCAATATACTGCACTGCATAACGGGCATGAACCGGACCCTCTTTTCAAATTCTGGGTCAGTTCCATTTTCAGGTAGGGGTGTTATGATGAGCAGGTGGGTTTACCAAGTTCATTCCCATGTAAATCCCATATGGGCATTTGCATATCTTACCCAGATGGTTCTACCCAGGTTGACCCCATATGAAACCCATAACATTTACATCTATTCCCCAGATGGGTTTGCCCAGGTCATTCGCCCATAATACCCAAATAGATATGCTAATCTATTCCCCAGATGGGTTTGCCCAGTTCATTCCATTATGGTACCCACATCATCTCCTACCCAAATGGGTTTGCCCAGTTTATTCCAATATATTACCCACATAAATATGTTGATCTCCTGCCCAAATGGGTTTGCCCAGTTCATTCCCATAAGGTACCCAAATAGATATGTCCATCTCTAACCCAGATGGGTTTACCAAGTTCATTCCCGTATGGCACCCACATAGATATGTTCATCTCTTACCCAGATTGGTTGCCCAGTTCATTCCAATAATATGATACCCACATAGATATGTTCATCTATTACCCAGATGGGTTTGCCCAATTCTTTCCCAAATGGTAGCCAAAAAGATATGTTCAACTCTTACTCAAGAGTTTGCCCAGTTCATTCCAACATGGTACCACATAGATATGTTTATCTCCGTACCCAGATTTGTACTCAGTTCATTTCCATATGGTACCCAAATAGATATGTTTATCTCCTACCCAGATAGGTTTGCCAAATTTATGCTCATATGGTACCCACATAATTTTGTTCATCTCTTGCCCAGATGGGTTGACCAGTTCACTCTAATATGGTGTAGATAATTATGTTCATCTATTACCCAGATGGGTTTGGCTAGTTTTTTTTTTTTTCATAAGGTTCCCCAAAAGATATGGTCAGCTCTTACCCAGATGGGTTTGCTCACTTTATTCCCATATGATACCCACATAGATAGGTTCATCCGTTACCCAGATGGGTTTGCCCAGTTCTTTCCCATATGTTACCAAAAAAGATATGTTCAGCTCTTGCCCAGATGGGTTTACCCACTTCATATCCATGAAACCCATATGTGAATTGACAGATCTCACACAGATCGGTTTGCCCAGTTGTATCCCATATGGTATGCATATGGGCATTTGTATATCTCATCCATATGGGTTTGCTCATCCCATGCCCATATGGAGCCCATATATGGGCATATAGGCTACATGTATTACACAGGTGGGTTAACCCATTTACTTCCCATATGGAGTCCATATGGGCATTTACATGTACTGCCCAGACGGTTTTCCCCATTCATTTCCCATGTGAAACCCGTACGGTCATTTACTTATTTTACCTAGATGGGTTTGCCCAGCTCATTCCCATATGAAACCCATATAAATATTCACATATCTCACCCAGATGGGTTTGCCCATTTTATTCCCACACGAAACCCACATGGGCATTCACTTATTTTACCCAGACGGGTATGCCCAGCTCATTCCCATATGAAGCCCATATGGATATTTGTATTTATTACCCAGATGGGTACACCCTGTAGATTCCCATATGGTATGCATATGGGCTTTGCATATTTTACCCAGATAGCTTTGCCCAATTTATACCCATATGAAACCCATATGGGCATTCACATACATCTCACCCAGATGGGTTTACCCATTTTGTTCACATGTGTAACCCATATGGACATTTACTTATTTTACCCAGATGGGTTTGCCCAGCTTATTCCCATATGAAACCCATGTAGATATTTACATATCTCACCCAGATAGGTTTGCCCATCCGTTTCCCACACGAAACCCACATGGGCATTCACTTATTTTACCCAGATGGGTATGCCCAGCTCATTCCCATATGAAGCCCATATGGATATTTACATTTATTACCCAGATGGGTTCACCCAGTAGATTCCCATATGGTATGCATATGGGCATTGCATATTTTACCCAGGTAGCTTTGCCCATTTTATACCCATATGAGACTCATATGGGTATTTACATATCTCACCCAGATGGGTCTACCCATTTTTTTCACATGTGTAACCCATATGGGCATTTAACAATCTTGCCCAGATGGGTTTGCGCAGTTCATTTCCATTATGATACCCACATGGGCAGTCCCATTAAAAGACCCATATGGGTTATCCCATATGGGTCTGATGCTAAATACATATGGGATTCACCCTAACCCAGATGGCCCACGTGGCCCGGAGTATGCCCATAATGGGTCCCATATGGGCATGTTACCTGGGATCCTGCACCTGCACGAAAAAGCTTATTCTATTAGAGACCACTACTAGAGACCATAAAACATTTCTGGTGGTTTCTAATGATTTTTTGTTAGAATTTGATGAGTTTCAACTGAAGAATATAAATACATGCAAGAACAAAATCAAAAATATACGTTTTCCTGACCAATTTTGCACTTCTTTCAGTCCAATTCCTTAATGCTGCATTCAATTTAGCCTAGATGACATGTTCGGTATTTCAATTTTATGATCTCATCAAATTCATTTTGGAGCATTTAAATTACCCTTAACCTCATTTTAATCGACACTTTTTCAAATGAAATTCAAAATACAAGCACCATTTTGCTATCGTTCATTAAATTTAGAATGATATAGTCTTATGTAATGTGCTGGATTCTTTCATTCGAATTCATTTTTAGGAATCATATTTTTAATGTTCTGCAGTCATTTTAAGCAGACATGTTTATGCTTTCCATTGGTTATTTCTTTACTTTCTTTCTTCATAGTCCAGTATGATTGTTTTGTAAGTATCATAACATTTCAAATTTTCGTGTTTATTTTAAAGATTTTGGCAACAGTTTTTTATTCAATGTGCTTATTGAGCCGCACAGTCCGAGAAGATAGTGCATATTGGATTATGACCACAAATTTTATCAAATTCTGGCAGCCTATCGGCACTCAAATATCCGAGTGAGTCGCCAGTCGAGGTTATATGATTGATGTAATCCTCAAAATGTTTCTATAATTCTTTCTCTGTCTTTTTGAGATATACGTCTGTATATGTATCGTGTGCTGCCATGACTGTAGGCCTATGTAATGACATGTATGAAAGAAAAGGATCGTTACAGAACAACAAACTCGAGTTATATAAGGTAAAAAATGATACTTTTACTGTGGGTGAATCAAAATAAAGATACATTGAAATACACGTCTAAATGTCCTCATCTATCCAAAATAGAAATAGGTCTAACATAAAATAAATCTGAATGAATATGTTTGGAATTTGACTGCCCATCCGCGAAATTAAATTACTCAAATACCTTATTGGGTCAGTATTTATTTATTTATTTATTCACAACATCTTTTAACAGGGACATTCTGCTGACAGCCAGCAGACCTGCTTTTCAAGGAAGCCCTGTATACAATGATACAAATGCATACATAAACTTTCAGGTAAAAACAATGTAATATATGGCGAATTTGAATGAACGTAACGTAGCCGCAAATTTGAAAGACAGGCTCTGCAATAACGAGAGTTTTTGCTAAATTGAATGAACCTTAGATGGACTGACAAAAGTGCGAAATTGGCCGGGAGAACCTATGATATTATATCTAATTGCATCAGTTTGAGATGTATGAGATTAGGCTACTGAAAAGAAAAAAATAATTATCAGAATACAGCTGTATATGTACAGTGGGCCTATTCTAATACTATTTTCAAAACACATTATCAAAATATTCTTGCATGTAACGAGTGCAGTTAGAGTTAGGTATAGCAGTATGATACCGCCGGCGACTTGAAGTGTCCATGCAGAAGGCTCTGTGCACGTGTGCAAGTTCAAGTTTTGACCAGCGCCATCTATGGTCGCCAGTGCGATATGTAAATACAGCTCTAGTGCTCAATGGAGCTAGCTCTCGGGCGAGAGCAAGACTAGCACAAACTTCCGAAAAAATTATCAGGACGATGGATGACTTGATGCCGACCGCGCTCCCCCTGAACGAGAAGGGAAATGAATTCGAAAATATTGAAGATGAAGAAAATCTTGATAGAGCCCCGACAACTGCCGAGGAATATCTTTTACGCGTCAGGTAAACGGGAGTATATTTTGTCCGTCTTCGTGATCTTCAGTACCGACGTCGCGTCGAGTGGAACGTGGACGTGTTTCTAGTTTTAGCGTCGCCTTGTAGAACGATGACATGATGATGCAGTCCCACGAACTGTAAATTGTGTTACAAGGTTTGCTGTAGAATCTTAATACTGCACCTGCCTAACCTAACGTTGTTACTACTACCTAGTCTAGTACTACACTAAGTAAATAGCCATGATAAGATGAAAGTAGGCAAAATCGTGAAATAGGCCCCACCGCAGTGCGCGTGCACCCGTGCAGTGCGTTAGCAAGCAAGGTAAGGTTAGGGTTAGGTAGGGTTGTATTTATGGTTAAATTGGCCGTTAAATTAGTCAAGGGACATTAGGGAGTCCTTCCGAGAATAGAGTAGAAGATCAAAGAAAGAAAGGGAGGACGAAAGATGCTGGCAAAATCGTGAAATAGGCCCCACCGCAGTGCGCGTGCACCCGTGCGTTAGCAAGCAAGGTTAGGTTAGGGTTTAGGGTTAGGTAGGGTTGTATTTACGGTTAAATTGGCCATTAAATTATTCAAGGGACATTAGGGAGTCCTTCCGAGAATAAAAAGTAGAAGACCAAAGAAAAAAACGGGAGAAAGGGAGGACGAAAGATGCTATGCTGTGGAAATCGGCCCCAACGCCGTATGCATCTCGCGTAAACGCCGTTTGGTGGGGCCGTATTCACGAGTATTATACTGTGGAAGAAAGCCCCACCGCCGTGCTTATCTACCGATGAACGCCATACGGTGGGGCTGAATTCACGAATATAAACAGGCGAGCCGCCATAGTATTTGTACGGATACGCAGTGGTGGGGCCTATTTCACGAGTATGCCGGAGATCACTCAGCTCGCGCTCGCCAATGATATTTTAATAGGAGTCTAGAATCTTGGTCTAGAACCACCTTGGTAATCCTCATTCTCATGTAGGCTTTCTCTCGTCTGTCAAAGGGTGCGTTTATCAACTCCTTTTCTCAGCAGAAACGGCTTTAACACTCAAAACAGGTTTTCCAAACAGCTTTCAAGGAATTTTTTTGAGTTGATAAACGCAAAGCTGTTTTGAAAGCCCTTTCGGAAAGCCTTTTTGAAAGGGTGCTTGTATCAACTCTCCTTTTCTCAGCAGAAACAATTAAATTTTCCAAACAGCTTTCAAGGAATTTTTACGAGTTGATAAACGCAAAGCTGTTTTGAAAGCCCTTTCGGAAAGCCTTTTCGAAAGCCGCAAATTTGTGGCTTCCCAAACGGGTTTCCTAAACAGGTTTTCAGAAACCTGTTTTTAAAAGCCTTTTGAAGTAGATAAACGCAAAGCTGTTTTGAAACGGCTTTGTAGTATTGTACTGCAGTTACGAACAATGCACGCCTTATGACCTCTGCTCTTCTCCTCGGGTCGAATTGCGCAATGCAGCTGTGCAGTGACAGGCCAGTTATCGTGTTCGCGAAGAGTTGATAAATGCAACTATTCTGGAAGCCGTTTCTAAAGGGCTTTGGAAATGGCTTTTGAAAGCCGTTTAAACAGGGGAAAGTTGATACACGCAGCCAAAGTCTCATGCCGCCACTCAGAAATATTTGAAGTATGTGCTAAACTGGAGATGTCTCATAGATAGGAAGACAACTGATTCATGTGGCATTGCATCATGACTCGTCACTCTCAAAGGAAGATATGTCTTTATGATGGTAATTGCTTTTCGCTGTCCCTTCTTAGAAAACAAGCGGCACATTAATAGTACAGGGCTGTGGAAAGGGCTTTGGTAAGGGCTTTCGAAAGCCGTTTAAACAGGGGGAAGTTGATAAACGCAGCCTAAGATCTTGTTGGTCATGCTCGTGCTCCATTCACTCCCCAGTGTTACTTATTAGACTTATTTTAGATACGAATCGATACCTTTGCTTTGGTGGTCACGGATCACGGTGGTGTCAGCAGTGATACTGATGACGATATGAATGAATCAAACTGGAGTGCCTGTGCACCGACTACCATATCTGACTAGACTATCTGCATCCGTTCAAGTGAAGCAAATTTGGATAATCTAGATTAGAAGCCTATTGAAAAATTAATCTAGATTAGAAGCCTATTCAAAAGTTCGCTCATACAATAATCCTTTTATCCACACCTGTGGTGACCGACTGCATAGTAATTGACAAAGTTGACATTAGTTCATAGATTCTACATGTAGAATATGCTCTCTAGGGTCGCCTGGTTGCTATGTCCACTTTGCTTGCCATATTTTCTTCTTGTTGCAAGCAACATTTTTCCTTTAACTGCCCTCCCTTCAGATCTTGGTGTGGATCGCGTGATCCTCCAAAAATTTGCACTAAGATAGTGGCAATGTAATCTACACTTATAGTACAAGATCGTACAGTTAGATTTTTTAGATTTTAATTCATGTATTTTTATATTGATTAATTCATGCAAAAATATTTTTTTTTTGCCTATGAATAAAGAAATAAAGCTCCAAGACTTCTTATTTTTGATGAACATATTCTTTTCAATATTCTCAACAATAATATTGAAGTAAAAATTTGGCTCCATAATTATTTCTTATGTATTTTATTGTTCATTGAATTTCTTATGTATTTCTTTGTTTTTTACTTTTTGTTTTTTGTTTGGTTTTTTTTATCAAAATTTGCCGCAGAAACTCTTTAAAGCATAATTAGGCTAAAATAAATCATCAGCTGTTGAAAGTAAAAATGTTTATTTTTATATGAATTAATTGCATAAACACAATTTACTTTGGATTTGTACACAAAATCAAATTTTTGAGCAATTTTGGGGTCCACTGATTTTTTTTTTTCAAAGGGGCGTGGCTTCAAAACTGTATGCCTGTGAGCGACAAATTTGGTCCCAAAAGTTGCGCAATACAAGGTTGTACATGTACTTGAAAGAAAAAAAGTCCTAAAATGTCGCGGCGAGAGCATCACACGTTCTGGAATAGTCATGCGAAATGTTGGGGGGGGGGGGCAAAATGCCCTTGTGACTAAACTGGTAGACAGAACAAAGGGGATTGTAACATGTCATTTTACGGACTCACTGTGAGCTTCTGAAAAGCTCCTCCCCATTTAATTTCCACTGGACTTTGAATGAGATATGGGTATAACTGACATGTAGGGTTAAAACAAGGAAGAACTGGATGAAAAACATTTGACATCTTCTGATATGACTTTCTTACTCTATTAACTATATGTGCATACTTGTTTTGCAAATCCTACAGGTCTGAAGCAAGGAAAACGCCAGATGTTGTGGTGGCTCACTTGAACCGAGATACCTTCAGAAACAAGCAGACGGTTATAGTATCAAATGTGAGTAGTATCTTCCCATGTGCGAGCACTTTTAAAAAGGATACATGTACATGGTTTTCAGCATGTTCCATTTACATATCATTCATTTTGCATGACATATCTAAAAAATGCAACATTCTTCAATAAAACTGGGCAAAAAATAGCAGACATTCAGAAAACATATTACTTTTGCAAAGGTTCTATCTGCTGGCCATACGCTAATATTATCCAGCAAGATGTGACTGACATGCTTTATAAACAAAAAAAAAAATTATATTCCTCATTCAGGAAACCTGGACTGTCAGTATTCACCATTCAACTTGAAAAAGTGGTCTACAGTACAGTTTATGATTTATCAGACTAGTGTCATTTTTTGTAAGTTGGTGTGATACAACAATTCTCACACTACTCTAACACTATGGGTACGATATTATACAGTATATGCTGGTCTGTAAAAAATACATAGGGCATCAATCGAAAATATCTGTCACAACACATCTTCACCTCTCTGGATAGTCTTTCTTGTCAATGGTCCTCTACAAAAGTTTATGTGTTCATGTAAGCTGGTGTACCACATTTTCAGCTTTGATAAGAGTGTACATGTTATTGCTTTTTATTTTAGTCTGATAACAAGATGTCTGTTTACGTTATATTATTTTTGCAATACATAAAAATTGCACAGTCTTCTTTTTCGTTCAGTCCACTAATACAAAAGGATTTGTTTTCTGGGTCATTTTCTTTTAATGATTTTCATAAGACTCAGGGAAGCAAAAGTAGGAGCACATGTATTATATGTTTTCATTCTCTTTCGTTCTTGTCTCATGCTTTAATTCTTTTCTTTTTCTGTATATATTCCAGTCCACTGGATTTACTCCTGCCCCGCGGGGCTATGCACCCACCTTGGATTGGCAACGTCAGCAGGCAGCAGCTTTCTCAGAGCTGAGACAGAGACTTGTGCGAGTAGAGGCCAGGATTGCAGCAGAGAAGAGAGAGAAAGTTGTCTTGGTGAGATCCTGTTGTTGATTTAGTATTCCATTTGCCCCCTCCCCCCCCCCCCCCAAAAAAAAAAGAAAAGGATTTTTTTTTAAATCATTGTGTTTGTTGTTGTTGTTGTTGCTTTTAATGAAGATCTACTACTAATGTAGACCCTGCATCCATTCCGAGTTTGGAGGAAAGAATCTGAATTAAGCAATTTTTTTTTTCTCGATCATTATTTGTAATCTTTTTTTTTTCTTCTTCTTCTTCTACCAGTAATGTAGACCTCCCAACCATCCTGAGTTTAGAGGGAAGAATCTCAATATTTTTTACCATTTCCAGTGGCGTGTTTCAATAGGAGTTTCCTGTTTTCCTTGATGATTTTACAACACACTCCTAGGAGAAATGCACTTTCTTTCCTACTATTGAGCCAAATCATCCATATTTTTTAGTAAGAAAGGTTGGGAGATCTGAGAAATCTTTCATTTTCAGCAGTTGATATCATGTTTATTTTCATTTTCAGGCAGTTGACAGGTTGTTGTACTAAATCATTCTTGAAGTCAGTTGCTGTGTGATGGATTACAGT
Source organism: Diadema setosum (assembly GCA_033980235.1). Taxonomy (NCBI): domain Eukaryota; kingdom Metazoa; phylum Echinodermata; class Echinoidea; order Diadematoida; family Diadematidae; genus Diadema; species Diadema setosum. The sequence goes on from CM067060.1 coordinate 33,719,230, forward strand.
TATCAGAAAGGAAGTGTTGAAAAGCAAACAAATATACAAACAAACATTACCTTCATTCGGCATATTGTTAAGCCGAGCATATATATACATCTACAAGAGATATAACTTTTCTTGTCCGTTTGACTAGTGAAATTGTTGTAGGTTGCTATAGTTTTACTTTGAGCTTTTCTTTTTTATCCCCGTCAAAATGAAATGGTACAGTGTTATTCATTTCAGGCTTCCACCACAAACAGTGCAGCTTACACCTCCAGCTAATTAGTGTTTCTATTCCTATGCTTGGGAATCTATGCAGGATAGTGCCAGGTGACATTTCGTTCAATTTTGATTTCCATTTCCACTCAGCCCAGGTACAAAGACGAGGACTCTTGGTGCCAATTCTGCCTCGGGCGGGCGTTTCTCGACAGGCTGCGAAAAAAGCAAGGGAGGCCGCCCGTCAACGATGAAAAAGAGAACATCTGTGACCTCGTCACGCTGAGTACACCAGTGCCACCACTTGTCACTATCATTAGCTCTTTGGATCAGGTAGACACATTTGTGTTCCATATTTATACAACTTGTAGATTTTGTGTGTGTGTGGGGGGGGGGGGGAATATCAAAGCCATTTAAAAAAGATATCTTGAAATAAAATGGAAATTACTTGTGCCAATACAGCTGTACATATATCTCTTTTTGTGTGCTCTATGACTGTATGCAATATGTGCAATGAATGAAAATTTCTATTTGATATGGAAAATTGTGAAAGAACAAAAAAATTACTGTTAAGAGGGTCATCTAAGATATGTTTAGTCTTTAATGTGGTGATTGAAATTGACCTTAATTGATAAAGCATGATTTTTGTGACATTCACGACATTGTGTTATGTTATGATGACTTTGTCACCGTATTTTCTCAAACTTGTGCTTTTCTACTCAGGCCAACTCTCCATTTTTTTTTTTCAATTTTCCATCGTTATCATGTTTACGTTACCCATACATGTATGTACACTTATGATGGCTGGATATCAGTGTAATGGAGGTTTGAAGTAGATTTTACTGTGCTACCAATAGTAATTTAGTTAGATCAATGTCTTCATCAAATGTGAGTGAGCAATTGATTGTGATTAAAAAAAATAATAATAATGAGAGGGCAGCCCAGTCTTTATGTAAAATTTTAAATGCTTAGAGAAATTCAATCCTTGCCATCAGAGTTGTATAGAGGTTTTCTTTGTGTTTTTATCTAATTGTATTTTTGAGTACATATAGTTATTATCATTTTTTGATAGACTGATTTTAAACACCTAATTCAAACATTCAAGCTCTCAGTTTTATATGCAGGAGAAGCATGTCAAATGGAGTACTTTTTAAAGACCGTTTGAGAGAAATTGGAGTTTTGGAATTAGTTTCTCCTGCACTTGCATACATTGTTAATTCAGGGCCCTGCTGCATAAAAGTTGAGATCAAACATAAGTAAAAAATCAAACATAAGTCTCTAAATACTCCATTGTGATTGGCTGACATCTGACTTATGTTTGCTTTTCTGACTTACGTTTGATTTTTCTGATTTACGTCTGATTGCATATCTTTATGCAATAGGGCCCAGAGATAGTTTCTATGCATGTACACCATCTTTTTCTTTGTGACTTTCTTCACTCTGTGGGTACTGCATTCGCCAGGCTATGGTGCAGAAACTACTGGAGTACCACGTGGAGTGGTTAGAGACGGTGGGATTTTCCATCGCCCAGGGCTGCTGGCTGTTTGCCCTGTTGTCCTGCCTTGAGAAGCCCTTGCTAGCTGACTCTACAGCAACCATTCGGACACTGTCAAGGCACTGTGCGACACTGCGTGCTGTCTTGGTAGGTGCAGAAATGCTTATTTTACTTTTGCAAAGGCATGGTGCTGTGTGCATCCTTTTTTTCTTTGATATACATGGATATTCTTGTGGAACTTGAAGTATAAAAATGCTATGAAAATGCAAGAGTACAATACATTTTCACTGAAAAAAGAAAAGAAAATGTGTCTTGAGGCATATCCTATAAAAGCTGGTTCTTTGTAACATTGTAAGGTAGAGCCTTCCATAGGTACATGTTTCTTTATTCACACGTTTGTCATGAAAAGCTGCAGTGGCCACAGGACCATACAGTCATATTCATTACTTCGTCAATTTGTGCCTGTGAGCCTTCTTATAACCTATACCTCCTCTGCCTGTCTTATCTTGCAGATCAGAATTCAGATGTTTCTGCAAAATTGTCTTTAGTAGTCGATAAAGTGTACACTATTGGGGCAGTATCTCCTACTAATCAAATAGGGACTTTCTCTATGTCTATTTTTGCTATTCTAAACAGAATTTTACCCAATCCTTTTCCAGTAAAGGATGTTAAAAAGTATGGGACAGACACATGGAGTAAAAAGCAAACATGACGCATGCTGTTCATCAGAGGCACTAGGGAGAGACTAGATCTTTTTAAACTTCCGTTTCATTTTTCACTTTCATCCCCGTTTCATGTTTACCCCAACTTCTGTCTCAGGAGTCCACCAAAGATGACAACCTGCCGCCACTCAATCTCCTGATCAGCATCATCGCCAGGTACTTTGACCAGACCGATCTGGCTGACAATGGCTGATGGATACACACCAAGTGTACACGCTGGATGGAGACTGCAAACCTCAACAGACATCAAAAAACTACCTATGGACCCTCATCATGCACTTTTCGCAACCATTAACAAAACACCAGCAGCAACAGGAAGCGACCCAAAATGGATACTAGTTTGAATGAGGAGGCACAATTATGGACCCATCGCAAGTTCCATGAATTGTTGTGACAGCCAACACTGACATATACTGTGAAGTTGTTGGGGCTTGGTTTTCATGTAAGAAATGGGAAAAAGCTGTGTAAAGATTAAACCAAAAAATGAAAAATGAAAAAAGTGAATTATCCAAAAGACTTATTCATTGGTCATCTTAAGTTTAGAGAATATTGTATGCCCAATCCTCACTTGCCTTTATGAAACATCTGCTTGATATCACAGAAACTCAAAGATTGATGTTTAGTGCAGTCAATTGCCCTTGTCCTCCATATTATTTCTAAGAAGACATATATAGATGTTATCAAATGCAGGCTGAGATGAATTCTAATATTGATGGACAACAAGGTATTGTTAAGGTCATACTAAGGATGCACTAGTCTTGTCGTGGTCGTATGATCAATTTATGTACACATAATCAGGACACCCCTACTATTTTCCAACTACCTTACCTACTGGCCTTGAAAGTTTGTGTTGACAAAGGTTGAAAGTGTTGACAAGGTTGACAAAAGCAAAAAATTCCCAAACCTTAGTGTATGGAGAGGAAATTTAAAACTTTTGAAATCATGAAATTCTTTTTGTAGGACAAATTTAAAACTGCTATCTAAAAACTTGTCTTGAGTGTAGATTGTGCTCTGAATGAGGAAGAAAACTTGATGAGCCACATACAAATAGATACACTACAGTCTGTAAGATTACTCAGAGACCATGTAACCTAAATGCCACAAATGTGATTAAATGTCACTTTTAGCTTTTCTTTCAAAGTTTGCATCCACACCACTAGTTGCAGCCTTCTACCTCATCCAGTCTGAGTCGTGGGACAGCAACCTTCCAACAGTGTCAAATGTATCATCTTGTGTCTGTGCCATTGTAGCAGAGGTGTCTCTTCTCTCCCTCACATATCATCAGATCTCACATCACATGCTAAGATATTCCTTTTTTAGCTCTGGGTCATCCTTGCTCTCCATGACCAAGTCCTCTGGTGTGCTCAGGCCACTCATTTTTGTCTGTGTGAAGAAATTGTAGACCTTCCTTCCACAGTTTTGTGTCAAGAAATTGACAGACTTTATATCCTATGGAGCGCAGATCAGCTAGATCGAGTACAGATTTTACGTGCTGCCATTGACTCATGATTTGCAACAAAGGTTTTGAATCATGCTCTCTTGCTTATGATACACTACAGCACTGCCAAAGATATGTACCAGTGACAGTACACATACAGCAAGCTCCTCTTTCACCCTTCATTTGCACTGTCACTGTTGTATCTGTAAGTTCCATTTGAGGGATGAAATCTGTATCAAAGGAGCTGCTCTTGCCTTGCTCATCAGGAAGCTGATTTTCATTTATCACTTTGCCCTTGTCATTTACCATTCTGGTGTTTGATATGGTACCATACCCTTTCTTGCCTGCATCAGCAGATTGATGGAGGGTGATTGACTTTGCTGCCCTTAAAAGCTTCAACAGTAGACATCTATGTATCCTAAAATTCTGACAGATGTGGGAGCTTCCTGTGCCATGCTTCCCATTTCTTCAGCAGCTCTGGTGGGATAGGTTCATCCCAATCTAGTCCCAGCCAACACAATGTCTATAGAAGTTGCTCTGCTTGTAATGTGACAGCAGACACGCATCCAAGGGGGTTGAACAGAGAACAAACTTGATAAAATTCCTCCTTTGGCAGGCAGTTGTTCCTTCGTCTGGATTTTGAATCCAAAGGTGTCATATTCCTTATGCCATAACATGCCAAGTGCTCTCACTGTTGGCATTCCTCCTTCCTCAAATGTGAAATCTATGATGACCTTCGCTTTCTCCTCAGTTGTATTCTGCTCCAGGGCTTCCCTCTTGTTGACCAGACTCTTCCCTTCATCCCTTTCAAGTCCTGCTCTTATATCCTTTCAGCATACTCCTTCTGTATGGTTGTATCCATGCACTCCCTGTATTTCTCATAAGATTCAGGTTGTCTTCGAAACTTTCTCTTCAGATGTGCAAGCCCCTGTTCCGTAAGAGGCCTGACATTAAGTAAGTCTGCCTGCCGTTGGAATGGAAGTCCAATTTTGCAGTGCTGATCTTGCCATTTGATTGATCCTCCAACATTTCAGAAGTTTCTCATTATGAAAATCTTGGTTTCGAGAATTGCAACTGCAACCAGTAGCTGTTTGATGGGTACAATTGTACGCATGAACTACTTTGTTGACATGCTCCTTCCAGTTGGCCTTCTCTTGGGTGGTCAGGGTACGTAGCATTGACAGGAGTGTGCGGTTGAACCGCTCCACCTGTCCATTGCCTTCTGGGTGGTATGGTGTGGTTCTTGGATTTTTCAATTTTGCTGTATTGATGGAATTGGTTGAACAGTCGGTTTTCGAATTCTCTACCCTGATCATGGTTGATCCGTCTCGGAAAACCGAACCTCAGGATGTAGTCGTTGAAAAGCCGATCTGCTGCTGTTTTTGCTGATTTGCTTGTTGTTGGATATGCCTGGGTGAACCTGGTATAATGGTCCATGATCACCAATATGTACTTGTATCCCCCTTTACTCCTCTCCAGGTGGAGGAAACCTAGGGAAATGAGTTCAAAGGGCTCTGTGGTGATGATGGGGTTGAGTGGTGCCTTGGAAGGAACATTAGGTTTGCATTGTTTCAAGCAAGGGCAAGCCTTGGATGTGTAACATTTGATTTCTCTCTGCATGTGTGGCCAATAGAACCTGTCACGCACTAGGCTTGTCACACGGTCTGCTCCGACGTGACCCATTTCATTATGGAGCTGGTAGAGGACAATTTGTCGATACTCCTTGGGTAGAACAAGTTGATCACAAGTTCCTGCCTTCCGATGGAGAATACCATCTTCATCCAGGTAGAGTCTCTTCCACTCATGTGGGAGGCCGGAAATAGATTTTGACCATGCTCGCCGCTCTCGCCGACTGACCTGCAAACCCTGCCTCTTGGCTTGTAGGACAGGGTCTGGGTCCTTCTCCTGGGCCCGTCGAATCTCCTGCTTGGTGAATTGCTGGAGGGAACTGGGGAGATCTGTTGATTCTTCGGTGGGTAGTTCACTTGTCATACAGAGCCTAGCATCTATCGCACATGTCTGTATTCGGATTGCTTGGGCAGTTGCCTTGATCATTGGGGAGGCGATCTCCACAGTGAACTCGTCCTTGTACTTCTTGAAGTCAAGCGAGAAAACGTCAACAACTGCATTCTTCTTCCCCCGGGAGGTAAAGGATAGTGAAGTTTTAGTCTTCCAGTTCACTGACCCATCACTGACCTGTGGCATTGAGCTTGGCGGTGGAGAGAATGTATATCAATGGATTGTTGTCCGTGTAAACTGTGAAGTGGGGGCGTAATACAGGTAGTCCCTGAATTTCTCTGTAATGACCCACTTCAGGGACAAGAACTCCAGTTTTCCATAATGGAGGTGGTAGTTCTTTTCTGCTGGGCTTAGGGTTCGCGAGCCATAACCAGTTACATGTACCTTCTTCTTTCCATCTTGCTCTTGGTATAGTACTGCCCCAAGGCCATCATTCGAAGTGTCTGTGTACAAGGTGAATGGTTGTATGAAGTCGTGGAAACCCATTACTGGAGGAGTAGTCAGGCAGCTGATCAAGACATCTAGTACTATCTGGTGATCATCTGTCCATGTGATTGGTTGACTGGAGGGCACCTGATTGGTCTTTCTTTGTCTGGCTTTACCTTGCTTTTTCTTTGTTGTGGTTGCTGGTGTTCTGCTCACTGGGTCGCTTCCTTCTGGCTTCTGGAGGAGTTGGTAGAGTGGTCGAGCAATGAGAGAGAAATTGGGAATGTACTGACGGTAGTACCCCAACAATCCAAGCGCCTTCCTCACTCATCCAACTGTGGTTGGGCGTCTGTCTCTCAAGGCCTCAACAGCAGCTGTCTCAGCAGGGTCCATCTTGTATCCTTCGCTGGAGATAATGCGGCCTAGGTACTTCACCTCCCGTTGGAACAAGGAGCACTTGCTTGGCTTCAACTTGATTCCTCGTTTCTTGAGGCAATCGAGGACCTGCCACAGGTTGTCAATATGCTCCCCGAAGGACTTGCTGTAGACCAGGACATCGTCCTGTCCCCCTCTTTGATGTCCTCGACACCTGCAACCTTTAACTCCTCACAAGCCTTATGGAGATCCCCTGCTCCAGCATCTGTTGCCAATTTGCTGGCCTCCTGGTATGCCTTGGTGAGTGTCACAGCCATGGTAATTCCTCAGCACAACAGCTACTGGACTAACGAAAGCGCTCCATGTACTGTTCTCGTTGCCTTCCTAAACCACAGTGTTGCCACTCACTAGGACCTCTGCCAAACCAGCAAATCAAGCATGCGTTGTCTCGGTCATAGCTAGGAGGGTCGTTGTCACTGGACAAACAAAGTTCGTCCTATCTCGTTAACAGTATTGATATCGCTTGTCCCTTTGTGGTCACCAGTTTGTAACACCCATCCCATGGTAACAAAGGGGGTGTATATTGTGAATCTGTAGGCAGAGAAAGATAAAACATCCAGTCAAGATGGATGCAGGGATGAAAATGTGTCTTTATTCTCAGTATAAATCATACAGATTTTCAATGAGCATATCAGTCACAATCATAGTTATCAAACATTTCTCTTAACTGAGTTATTCATCAACACAATGTAAATGACACATACAAATTGCTGATATGACACCTCATTCTTTCATCAGTGTTCTTGATAATTTACCTTGTTCAGCATAATACTTGATTTATACCTCAAAGAATCTATAACATCGAAAGTTAATTATAGCATTTGCTCGTCAAGATCAGTCTGAGCATTACTTGCAATATATTCTCATAACTATCATAATTAACCATCAGGTTTCTCCCTTAATAAGATCATATAACTTAACTTTAACCACTCATGTAAAATACATATGATTTAGCCAATTGAAACACAGCTACAACTGGCTTGATTTAATCTTTGAATGTATCTAATATGAACTGAAACACAAATAAATGGGCTTTGATTTAATATCAAACATGGATATGGCAGACATTCACGTCTTTGGTAAATACTTTAAAACAAAATAAAAATTGAATGTCCTAGTATGCTGCAAAACGACTCTGACTTCTTTAGTTTTCCTTTATTTCTCAAAATGCCAGCTTTTCTCTCTCTTTTCTGCTCGTTTCTGTATTTTGTTCCTCTCTTATAAAACAAAACACTTTTCTACAATCTTTTGTAACACAAACTTTTACAACATTGGAGATGATCCCTGCCATCGGGCAAAAGTGAAAGTACATGTATTTCAAAAATGCCATGGCAGTCGCTCTGAAGACCAAACTTTGGGGACGATCCCTGAACAATTTCTTTTTAGTTTCTTTATCAAAAAGTGAGGAACTGGCCAAAAATGAGATTAAAGTCCTGTGCCTGTGAGCCTTCTTATAACCTATACCTCCTCTGCCTGTCTTATCTTGCAGATCAGAATTCAGATGTTTCTGCAAAATTGTCTTTAGTAGTCGATAAAGTGTACACTATTGGGGCAGTATCTCCTACTAATCAAATAGGGACTTTCTCTATGTCTATTTTTGCTATTCTAAACAGAATTTTACCCAATCCTTTTCCAGTAAAGGATGTTAAAAAGTATGGGACAGACACATGGAGTAAAAAGCAAACATGACGCATGCTGTTCATCAGAGGCACTAGGGAGAGACTAGATCTTTTTAAACTTCCGTTTCATTTTTCACTTTCATCCCCGTTTCATGTTTACCCCAACTTCTGTCTCAGGAGTCCACCAAAGATGACAACCTGCCGCCACTCAATCTCCTGATCAGCATCATCGCCAGGTACTTTGACCAGACCGATCTGGCTGACAATGGCTGATGGATACACACCAAGTGTACACGCTGGATGGAGACTGCAAACCTCAACAGACATCAAAAAACTACCTATGGACCCTCATCATGCACTTTTCGCAACCATTAACAAAACACCAGCAGCAACAGGAAGCGACCCAAAATGGATACTAGTTTGAATGAGGAGGCACAATTATGGACCCATCGCAAGTTCCATGAATTGTTGTGACAGCCAACACTGACATATACTGTGAAGTTGTTGGGGCTTGGTTTTCATGTAAGAAATGGGAAAAAGCTGTGTAAAGATTAAACCAAAAAATGAAAAATGAAAAAAGTGAATTATCCAAAAGACTTATTCATTGGTCATCTTAAGTTTAGAGAATATTGTATGCCCAATCCTCACTTGCCTTTATGAAACATCTGCTTGATATCACAGAAACTCAAAGATTGATGTTTAGTGCAGTCAATTGCCCTTGTCCTCCATATTATTTCTAAGAAGACATATATAGATGTTATCAAATGCAGGCTGAGATGAATTCTAATATTGATGGACAACAAGGTATTGTTAAGGTCATACTAAGGATGCACTAGTCTTGTCGTGGTCGTATGATCAATTTATGTACACATAATCAGGACACCCCTACTATTTTCCAACTACCTTACCTACTGGCCTTGAAAGTTTGTGTTGACAAAGGTTGAAAGTGTTGACAAGGTTGACAAAAGCAAAAAATTCCCAAACCTTAGTGTATGGAGAGGAAATTTAAAACTTTTGAAATCATGAAATTCTTTTTGTAGGACAAATTTAAAACTGCTATCTAAAAACTTGTCTTGAGTGTAGATTGTGCTCTGAATGAGGAAGAAAACTTGATGAGCCACATACAAATAGATACACTACAGTCTGTAAGATTACTCAGAGACCATGTAACCTAAATGCCACAAATGTGATTAAATGTCACTTTTAGCTTTTCTTTCAAAGTTTGCATCCACACCACTAGTTGCAGCCTTCTACCTCATCCAGTCTGAGTCGTGGGACAGCAACCTTCCAACAGTGTCAAATGTATCATCTTGTGTCTGTGCCATTGTAGCAGAGGTGTCTCTTCTCTCCCTCACATATCATCAGATCTCACATCACATGCTAAGATATTCCTTTTTTAGCTCTGGGTCATCCTTGCTCTCCATGACCAAGTCCTCTGGTGTGCTCAGGCCACTCATTTTTGTCTGTGTGAAGAAATTGTAGACCTTCCTTCCACAGTTTTGTGTCAAGAAATTGACAGACTTTATATCCTATGGAGCGCAGATCAGCTAGATCGAGTACAGATTTTACGTGCTGCCATTGACTCATGATTTGCAACAAAGGTTTTGAATCATGCTCTCTTGCTTATGATACACTACAGCACTGCCAAAGATATGTACCAGTGACAGTACACATACAGCAAGCTCCTCTTTCACCCTTCATTTGCACTGTCACTGTTGTATCTGTAAGTTCCATTTGAGGGATGAAATCTGTATCAAAGGAGCTGCTCTTGCCTTGCTCATCAGGAAGCTGATTTTCATTTATCACTTTGCCCTTGTCATTTACCATTCTGGTGTTTGATATGGTACCATACCCTTTCTTGCCTGCATCAGCAGATTGATGGAGGGTGATTGACTTTGCTGCCCTTAAAAGCTTCAACAGTAGACATCTATGTATCCTAAAATTCTGACAGATGTGGGAGCTTCCTGTGCCATGCTTCCCATTTCTTCAGCAGCTCTGGTGGGATAGGTTCATCCCAATCTAGTCCCAGCCAACACAATGTCTATAGAAGTTGCTCTGCTTGTAATGTGACAGCAGACACGCATCCAAGGGGGTTGAACAGAGAACAAACTTGATAAAATTCCTCCTTTGGCAGGCAGTTGTTCCTTCGTCTGGATTTTGAATCCAAAGGTGTCATATTCCTTATGCCATAACATGCCAAGTGCTCTCACTGTTGGCATTCCTCCTTCCTCAAATGTGAAATCTATGATGACCTTCGCTTTCTCCTCAGTTGTATTCTGCTCCAGGGCTTCCCTCTTGTTGACCAGACTCTTCCCTTCATCCCTTTCAAGTCCTGCTCTTATATCCTTTCAGCATACTCCTTCTGTATGGTTGTATCCATGCACTCCCTGTATTTCTCATAAGATTCAGGTTGTCTTCGAAACTTTCTCTTCAGATGTGCAAGCCCCTGTTCCGTAAGAGGCCTGACATTAAGTAAGTCTGCCTGCCGTTGGAATGGAAGTCCAATTTTGCAGTGCTGATCTTGCCATTTGATTGATCCTCCAACATTTCAGAAGTTTCTCATTATGAAAATCTTGGTTTCGAGAATTGCAACTGCAACCAGTAGCTGTTTGATGGGTACAATTGTACGCATGAACTACTTTGTTGACATGCTCCTTCCAGTTGGCCTTCTCTTGGGTGGTCAGGGTACGTAGCATTGACAGGAGTGTGCGGTTGAACCGCTCCACCTGTCCATTGCCTTCTGGGTGGTATGGTGTGGTTCTTGGATTTTTCAATTTTGCTGTATTGATGGAATTGGTTGAACAGTCGGTTTTCGAATTCTCTACCCTGATCATGGTTGATCCGTCTCGGAAAACCGAACCTCAGGATGTAGTCGTTGAAAAGCCGATCTGCTGCTGTTTTTGCTGATTTGCTTGTTGTTGGATATGCCTGGGTGAACCTGGTATAATGGTCCATGATCACCAATATGTACTTGTATCCCCCTTTACTCCTCTCCAGGTGGAGGAAACCTAGGGAAATGAGTTCAAAGGGCTCTGTGGTGATGATGGGGTTGAGTGGTGCCTTGGAAGGAACATTAGGTTTGCATTGTTTCAAGCAAGGGCAAGCCTTGGATGTGTAACATTTGATTTCTCTCTGCATGTGTGGCCAATAGAACCTGTCACGCACTAGGCTTGTCACACGGTCTGCTCCGACGTGACCCATTTCATTATGGAGCTGGTAGAGGACAATTTGTCGATACTCCTTGGGTAGAACAAGTTGATCACAAGTTCCTGCCTTCCGATGGAGAATACCATCTTCATCCAGGTAGAGTCTCTTCCACTCATGTGGGAGGCCGGAAATAGATTTTGACCATGCTCGCCGCTCTCGCCGACTGACCTGCAAACCCTGCCTCTTGGCTTGTAGGACAGGGTCTGGGTCCTTCTCCTGGGCCCGTCGAATCTCCTGCTTGGTGAATTGCTGGAGGGAACTGGGGAGATCTGTTGATTCTTCGGTGGGTAGTTCACTTGTCATACAGAGCCTAGCATCTATCGCACATGTCTGTATTCGGATTGCTTGGGCAGTTGCCTTGATCATTGGGGAGGCGATCTCCACAGTGAACTCGTCCTTGTACTTCTTGAAGTCAAGCGAGAAAACGTCAACAACTGCATTCTTCTTCCCCCGGGAGGTAAAGGATAGTGAAGTTTTAGTCTTCCAGTTCACTGACCCATCACTGACCTGTGGCATTGAGCTTGGCGGTGGAGAGAATGTATATCAATGGATTGTTGTCCGTGTAAACTGTGAAGTGGGGGCGTAATACAGGTAGTCCCTGAATTTCTCTGTAATGACCCACTTCAGGGACAAGAACTCCAGTTTTCCATAATGGAGGTGGTAGTTCTTTTCTGCTGGGCTTAGGGTTCGCGAGCCATAACCAGTTACATGTACCTTCTTCTTTCCATCTTGCTCTTGGTATAGTACTGCCCCAAGGCCATCATTCGAAGTGTCTGTGTACAAGGTGAATGGTTGTATGAAGTCGTGGAAACCCATTACTGGAGGAGTAGTCAGGCAGCTGATCAAGACATCTAGTACTATCTGGTGATCATCTGTCCATGTGATTGGTTGACTGGAGGGCACCTGATTGGTCTTTCTTTGTCTGGCTTTACCTTGCTTTTTCTTTGTTGTGGTTGCTGGTGTTCTGCTCACTGGGTCGCTTCCTTCTGGCTTCTGGAGGAGTTGGTAGAGTGGTCGAGCAATGAGAGAGAAATTGGGAATGTACTGACGGTAGTACCCCAACAATCCAAGCGCCTTCCTCACTCATCCAACTGTGGTTGGGCGTCTGTCTCTCAAGGCCTCAACAGCAGCTGTCTCAGCAGGGTCCATCTTGTATCCTTCGCTGGAGATAATGCGGCCTAGGTACTTCACCTCCCGTTGGAACAAGGAGCACTTGCTTGGCTTCAACTTGATTCCTCGTTTCTTGAGGCAATCGAGGACCTGCCACAGGTTGTCAATATGCTCCCCGAAGGACTTGCTGTAGACCAGGACATCGTCAAGGTACACAACTGCAACTTGCTCGATGAGATTGTTGAGGTACGACTCCATGCATCACTGAAATACAGCTGGCGCATTTCTTAGCCCAAAGGGGATGCGCTGCCACTCATAAAGGCCCCATGGCGTGATGAAAGCTGTGGCGGCTCTGCTGTCTTCTGCCATGAAACCTTGATGGTAGGTCTTCCCCTGATCGAGGGTGGAAAACCATGCATTTGCCACCCAGGCTGTTCAGTACGTCTGTATGCGCGGAATCAGCTGACGGTCGGAGATTGTCTTGCTATTCAGTGCCCGATAATCTAAAGTTCCGTCCTTTTTTCGCACACATACCACCGGAGATGAATATTGGGACTCTGATCTTGATATCCAACCTTTATCCAGGAGGTCTTTGAGGTAGGCACAAATTTCTTTGTACAGGGGCGGGGGCACAGACATGTATGTTTTCTGTACAGGTTCTGGGTTGGTTAGACAAATGTGCATCTGAAGATCTGCAATGCAACCAAGGTCATTTTCATCCTTAGCGAATGCATCTGCCTGCTCCTGGAGAAGTTGCACCGCTGCTTGTCGCTGCTGGTTATCAAGCGAGCTCTAGTCAGCAGGTGGTACCCAGGAGCCATCTTTGTCATCTGTCTTGGTTCCTGGTGCAGATTGCTTTGTGGTTTGTGAACTCTTCAGTGCATGTATTTCGTCGTTCATATGGATGGTGCCAAGTCTTGAATTACATCTCACTACTACCTTGTGATTCAAGGTATTCGATACCACAACACATACTCTTGCTGCTGTACCTTGTTTGGGGCTTACTTCTGCTACGGCTGAATCCAAGTAGAGGCCTTCAGACAGGAGTGCCGATTCGTTGGGCTCGAACATGAATGTGAAAGGTCTCGAAAGGTGTAGGGGTCGGACACAGCATTCCACCACTGCTGATGATTTTCCCGGTACTTTGACAATCTTCCTGCCAGTTCTCACATCACCTAGTTCAGAGGTGTTGTCTGCTTGGATGAGGTGAGTCAGTGCATTGACTTTTTGCTTCCTCATCCCCAGAAATGCTGCGTGGACAACTTTTGCAAGGTGGTTCCCTTTCACATCCCTGTTCACTATCTCTGCAATAATGTAGCTGATGATTAGGACATCCTCGACAAACTTTGTCACAAACATGGGCACATTGATGGTTGTGTGTGGGTCTGACAGTTGGAATGTCACATCAATCCAGCCATCAAACTGTAGAGCTGAACCATTGGCTGCTGTGAGGTTCAGCTCTTCCGGTCCCAGAAGCTCACAAAGAGGTCTCAGTTGCACCGTTGGTAGGTTGTCAGCCTTCCATCCTCTTGGGATAATCGAGACTTGTGCTCCCGTATCCCACAGAGCTGTTGTCTTCACACCTCCAATGATGCAACAGGTGAGGCACCTTTCCCCAACCAGCCGGGTTAGTAGCAGAGTAGCCTTTGCTGGTACCCGCCATTATTTGATGAGCCAAACTGGAGAAGCTTAGTCTTTCCTTCTGTCCTGGCTCTCCTATTTGGCCGGAGATGTGGAAATCTTTCCGGGCCAGCTGCATGAATCATTGTTGTTCAGCTCCCTTTGAAGGGAGCAGTACGGGCTTCTCCTTGACGCTTGGAGGTGGTGGTACGGGCTTCTCCTCGGGAATGGGGGATGACGTCTGAGCACCACCAAGGAGGGCAATGACCTTGGCGAGCCCTTCAGTTACCAGGTGCGAGTTTAGCTTCACCATGAGAGTAAACCTGTCCCCCTCTTTGATGTCCTCGACACCTGCAACCTTTAACTCCTCACAAGCCTTATGGAGATCCCCTGCTCCAGCATCTGTTGCCAATTTGCTGGCCTCCTGGTATGCCTTGGTGAGTGTCACAGCCATGGTAATTCCTCAGCACAACAGCTACTGGACTAACGAAAGCGCTCCATGTACTGTTCTCGTTGCCTTCCTAAACCACAGTGTTGCCACTCACTAGGACCTCTGCCAAACCAGCAAATCAAGCATGCGTTGTCTCGGTCATAGCTAGGAGGGTCGTTGTCACTGGACAAACAAAGTTCGTCCTATCTCGTTAACAGTATTGATATCGCTTGTCCCTTTGTGGTCACCAGTTTGTAACACCCATCCCATGGTAACAAAGGGGGTGTATATTGTGAATCTGTAGGCAGAGAAAGATAAAACATCCAGTCAAGATGGATGCAGGGATGAAAATGTGTCTTTATTCTCAGTATAAATCATACAGATTTTCAATGAGCATATCAGTCACAATCATAGTTATCAAACATTTCTCTTAACTGAGTTATTCATCAACACAATGTAAATGACACATACAAATTGCTGATATGACACCTCATTCTTTCATCAGTGTTCTTGATAATTTACCTTGTTCAGCATAATACTTGATTTATACCTCAAAGAATCTATAACATCGAAAGTTAATTATAGCATTTGCTCGTCAAGATCAGTCTGAGCATTACTTGCAATATATTCTCATAACTATCATAATTAACCATCAGGTTTCTCCCTTAATAAGATCATATAACTTAACTTTAACCACTCATGTAAAATACATATGATTTAGCCAATTGAAACACAGCTACAACTGGCTTGATTTAATCTTTGAATGTATCTAATATGAACTGAAACACAAATAAATGGGCTTTGATTTAATATCAAACATGGATATGGCAGACATTCACGTCTTTGGTAAATACTTTAAAACAAAATAAAAATTGAATGTCCTAGTATGCTGCAAAACGACTCTGACTTCTTTAGTTTTCCTTTATTTCTCAAAATGCCAGCTTTTCTCTCTCTTTTCTGCTCGTTTCTGTATTTTGTTCCTCTCTTATAAAACAAAACACTTTTCTACAATCTTTTGTAACACAAACTTTTACAACATTGGAGATGATCCCTGCCATCGGGCAAAAGTGAAAGTACATGTATTTCAAAAATGCCATGGCAGTCGCTCTGAAGACCAAACTTTGGGGACGATCCCTGAACAATTTCTTTTTAGTTTCTTTATCAAAAAGTGAGGAACTGGCCAAAAATGAGATTAAAGTGAGGAACTGAGGGGCTGGGAAAGTGAGAAAGGTACTGACCACAATTATAAACACACTGTCCAGAGAGCTAGTGGTCAGAGCTCTGGCCGATAAGGTGCGGAGGTTGCTGTGAGTCACCCAAACTGTGTTCTAATTGGCTCTCCGTCTCTACATCTATACTCTAAATTTATATACATTATATTACTTCTCACTGTGTTTTTTTTGCACAATGCTACAATACCACTATGTTAACATCATACAAAGTCTCCATATATTCACAACCTGTATTCTTGTTCAGGTGTTTGGGTTTTTTCATTCAGAAAA
This sequence comes from Diadema setosum, assembly GCA_033980235.1. Taxonomy (NCBI): domain Eukaryota; kingdom Metazoa; phylum Echinodermata; class Echinoidea; order Diadematoida; family Diadematidae; genus Diadema; species Diadema setosum. The sequence continues at coordinate 33,735,442 of CM067060.1, forward strand.
GCATAATATCAGCTACCTTGCAATCAATCCCAAGAGAGCCTTAAGGTCAATATACTCTGTGAGTTTCTTCTTTGCTTCTGCAGAGTTCTTCTGTTGTGAAGGGCAAGACTTTCCCAGACGGTGAAGACTGCATCGGCTAGATGAAAAAGGAGTAAGATGTGTCTTGTGGTAACTGAATTGGAGTTAACTTCAGTAGCTACCTCAAAATGTTTCACCCCACTGGCCAGAATCATGGCCTTCTTTGCCTGTGAATACAGGCGTATTATTTCAGGAAGTTCTAAGACGGAACATGACAGCCTTCGTAACTTGTTTTTAATATACGATGAGGGGAGGTTTCTCATATTGAAGTATGGGGCGAAATCAACTTACTGAGAGCTGTTCTTCTGTGGAGTGTTCGAGTGACTGAATTTGATTTTGGACAACAAGACGAGTGTTACATTTATATGGAGTAGCTATACCCCAAGCACCCACCCCCCCCCCCCCCCCCACCCCGCTTGGGGGAAATGTCTCTTTCATTGGGTTGCTCAGTCCATAAGCATTTTTTCTATCATTTGAGGAACTTCCTACCCCAGCATGGCAATGATCATTTGTCCTCACCAAACTCCCAGGGCTGTAAGCCTGCTTAACCCTATTCTAACGGGGGGGGGGGGGGGGGGGGGGTCAAATTGACCCCCCCCCCTCGACGTTTCGCGCCACGATTTCGCAACGCGCAAAGCTTTTGCCGCGTTGTTTCACAACTTTTTTCATTGAAGTCTCCCGCATATTTTGAGACCAAATTTGCGATGTCCGAGTACACCGTTTTGAAGTTACGTAATGTTTTGCATATGCATGTCAACCAAAAAATAGCTCAAATTCATGATATCGTGTGCAAATCCAATGCAAATTGTGTTTTTTGGTTAAATTGATATAAATTAGATTATTTCAACTTTTAACCATTGAAATTAATCAATTCTAGTGTAGATAAGCCTGAAAAAGTGCCTGCAACAAGTTTTGACAAAAAAACAATACAAAACAAAAGATTGAAAAAACAATAAAGTACGTAAGAAATTAACAAAACAATAAAAAACAAAAGATGTTAATTTCAATTGAGCTGTTTTTTTACACAAAAATTGTTTGTTATGTCTTGAGGAATTCTGACACAAAAATTTAGCAATCCTCCAGTCTTTTTAATGGAGTTATAGGTGAAAATATGATTTCATGCACAAATTTGCATAATTAATTTATTAAAAATAGAAAGGCAATATTTTTCTATTGTATGACGATGTAATCTTGTATTTGACATCCAGCTCTATCTTCAGGCAAAATTTCGCGGCGATCGCGCGATCGACGGCCGAGATCTGAAGGGGGGGTCAAATTTACCCCCCCTCAGTAAAAACTTGGTCTCAAATAGCCCAGTTAGAATAGGGTTAAAGCAACAGCTGCTATGTTATGCAAGAGCATAGTAAATGGCTCTGCCTGGAAAAGAGCATTCTTAGCAAAATTAATTGATTCCACTGAACAGAGTTCGGAGGATTCCTTGGTGTTCTGACTTGGATACCATGCCGCATTTCTTGTATTTAAAAAAATGCTTAATCAGCCACATTTCTTGTCTGATTTTATTCGAACTTGCTATGGAGGTTTATGGGAGGTTATTCTAGGTAATAAAAGTTTGCATTAACAGTTCCCTCATTGTACTGACTTTTACAGGATTACATGTCATATTTCTTGTATGTGCTATACCAGTCTCATTTCTCATCGCATTTTATTCAGACTTGCTGAGGAGGTGTATGGATGGACATGTAGAACACAACATTTTGTGGTGATGGCGCCCTCAGTGTTCCAACTTGGATGCCTTGTCACATTTCTTTTACATTGTATGTGCTCTATCAGCGACATTGTTGGTTTTCATTCAAACCTGCTATGGAGGTTTATGGGGATTTATTTTAGGTAACAAAAGATTTCATTTCAAGCGCCCTCATTGTTTAGACTTTTATAGGATCACATCATATTTTATTTTTGTCTTATACAGTGCACTCCCGTTATAACAAACACGGTTATAACAAAATTCCGGTTACAATGAAGTGAAAATTCAGGCCTCAAAATTATCCGCCCTTACTGTTCTTTATTGTTTATTTGTTCGGTTATAACGAAATTTCGATATAACGCAAGAAAATTGGCGGTCCCCAGGACTTCGTTTTAACGGGAGTCTACTGTACCAGCCTCATTCTCATCAGATTTCATTGTATCCTGCAACAATTGCCATATCAGGGGCGGATCCAGGAATTCTGTTTAAAGGGGAAGTGCCTTTACAAAATTAAAGGGGGCGCATGAGCCCCCCTCCCCATTTTGTTCTTTTTAATTCTTTTGTTTTAACCAAAAATAAAGAGGGGGCGCGCGCCCGGTGCGCCCCCCTCTGGATCCGCCACTGCATATAATACAACATTTTGGCCTAAACAGTCATCTAGATGAGGTATGGGGGACAGGTTTGGGGGATACATGTACTCCCCCATCTGAGTGCTCTAGTTCCTTCTGCATTTCAAATGTATACAGCACAGATGCAGACCCCCAGTACCCACAGAGGCACAAATCTCCACGTACAATTTGTAGGACCTATGTTCAGTTTACCGTACATCGTAAAACCACAAATAATTGTGGCATAAAATTTTCGCGAATCGCCACCAACACTTGGTGCAAAGTGTGTCGACCAGAACTTACACATGCATTTTAATTTTGTGAATCTTGGCTAAAAAAAAAAATCATGAGAATTTGTGCTTTTTCAGAATTTTTTCCTCTCCTCTCCCCTCATTCTCCTTTTCTTTGTCTCACTCTTATTCCTCCTGTGGCTTTCTCTCAGCTCACATTTAGTTAAAGGGGAAGGCTAGTAACTGATCAGTGGGAATCAGTGGAAATGCTGGGAGATGATTGTTCCAATCCTTATGGGATTCATTCAAGAGTTCGTTGTATATCTATTGTTGTGTGAAAATGATTTGCTTCAGAATGGTCTCATATTCAAGTAATGTGCAGTTTAATCCTTCCATGTTAGCGTCCCTGGTCAGTGACGGAGCATTAATCTGCACATTACTTGAATATGAGACCGTTCTGAAGCAAATCATTTTCACACAACAATAGATATACAATGAACTCTTGAATGAATCCCATAAGGATTGGAACAATCATCTCCCAGCATTTCCAGTGATTCCCACTGATCAGTTACTAGCCTTCCCCTTTAACAGTAGGTGTATATTTGCATGGAGAAAATTTCGGCCTTGTACTGATAAATGCATCTTCAAAGATATCACAAGAAATTCAGAGTCGGGGGTGTAGCTTCTCGAACAAAAACTTTTTGTCATGAAGTTGATGAAAGCAGTGTGAATTTCTTATGTTCCTCTGGAAAAAAAAAAATGCTTAGGTATCCTTTTATTTATATCTGTCATCTGTATAGCTGCACTGTATTTCCGAGTCCTTAAAAATGTTTTCATGCACTTTTCACCCCCATTCATATGATTCACATGGACCATCTGTCTACAACATGAGAATTGACAATGCACTTTATGTAGATGTGGTTCGGAGGTCATGCCACTCACAGAGACTCCAACCCCAATCACCTTCTGATCTGGAGATTCTCCCGCCCGAAACCCCTGGCAAACGGGAGACTCCAAGTTGATGTGTGCGAAGCGCGAAGTTCCTAGGGTTCTAGACGTTCTCTATCATAGATGGAACTACAGTGTATCTAAGGCTTATTTTTCCAACATATGATAGCAATAAGCAAGAAATCCCTTCCACCGGGAGACACAGAGCCAGGGCGGGAGAAATAAAATCTCTAGCGGGAGAACGGGAGATTTTGCAAAAATGGGCTTTCGGCGGGAGATCTCCCGTCAAAAACGGGAGAGTTGGAGTCTCTGCACTCACCCAGGCTGCAAAAGAATCTACAGCAAAGTTTTGTGTGTGAATATGTACACAATGCCAAACTGTGTTAAATATGTAACGAAAATTACTTGAACAGTTTGCAAAGAAAATACAATATTTATCTTAAAAAGCAGGAAATGTGGGTATCATTTGTGAAGAGTACTGTATACATGTAGAAGCTGCATCTAAAACGAGTGCTCAAAAATATTAGTGTGTGTGTGTGTGTGTGTGTGAGTGAGTGTGTGTACCTCGTTGCTGTGAAAGCTATACAGGGAACCTTGAAAATTCAGGCTGCTTGGGACTACTGAAATTTCCTCATTGTATCGACCACCTCAGGTATATCTAAAAACAAAACAATATAGAAGGAACGGGACATATCAAATTACATTGTACCTCATTATACCAGGGTCCCATTTTATAAAAGATGTTAGGATATCAACTCTTGCTAAAATGGCAACTTTCCATATAGCAACAGCCAATCAGGAAGCTGGATTTTTGTCATTACCATGACAATTGCCATTCTAGCAAGCTTGCTATCATTGTATCAACTTTTTATGAAATGGGGCCCAGATATCTCACTATATCTGAATTTGTTTTGACGTTCCATTATATTGGGGTCCGTTTGTCTTGTTTGTTTGTTGGTTGGTTGGTTTCTTGCATACTCTTCAATGCTGCATTGGAACCAACAGCACATGGAACACAAGTAATGAGATAAAAAATATTCTTTCGTTTAATTGCAATCAGACTTTCTTGAAATATTTTGCACATAGCTCGCACACAAGTGTAGTGTACATGATCAGCCAATTACACTGGAAAACTAACTTGTAAATGATGAATGCACATCATAAACTGCATATACTCCAGAAACAAAGATCATCAATGTAGTGTGTCTGGTACTACATCTAGTAATGTATTCAGCACACAGCTCATATACAGTATAGTAACCAAATAACAATTTAAAAGAAAAGTAGAGAAAGTAATATAAGTGTAAGAGTGGAAATTTTCCTGCACTGCGCACCAAAACAAGTACGAAAAGACAAACATGCAGTGTTTTTTTGCTTGTCATATGATGTTACTGCTTTCCTTCAGCGGAACGAAAAACACAAAATTCATCTTTGCCCACTTAGTGAAAAAAACAAAAAAACTTTTACAGTACCTTATTCTCCAAGCTAAATTTTATCGGTCAATCAAACGCAATGTTGGATGGGTCTGATGGCATAAATTTACCCTTGCTTCAATATCGAACACTGACAATTATTGGCTGTAATGTCGGGATTTTCCTTTCTTTAAACAGCAGGGCCGGCAGAACCACTTTTTTTTTTTGCACCATACAAAGGAATACATATAAGGTGTCATCACCACTTTTTTCACCCCGGAAGTGCGAAAGTGGCACTAGAAAGAAACACGTAAAAAAACCTTGAAGTGTGAGCGCGCTAAGGCTTTGTTTTTGCGCTGAAGACGTTTTTTTTTTTTTTTTTTTTTTGCCCGACAGCTGAAGAAACCCCAAAGTGGCACCCGACAGATCTACAGAAGTTGTACTGAAGACCTTTTGCTTGTCAGCTGAAGAAACCCGGAAGTGGCAGGGCACCAGAAGTCTGAAGTGGGCCCCCCACTTTTGAAAACGTGGCGCCGGCCATGTACAGTTTAGTAATTTCTACCCTCTACACACACACAACAGTAGGGAAGAAAGAGACCCTACAGGAAAGAGTTGGAAGCCATTCTGGGTTGTCATCAATGACATACAGTACAATGCTACAGTGTACATATCGACAATGAATATCTTGCAATGGACAAAGGTTTGTTTTTTGTTTTTTTGCTTTTTTTTTTTGGTCTTTTTTACTATCAAGCAGCTGAAAGCCTTGAAGATGTGCAGTACATAATCTATCCCCAAAATAGAACATTTGCCAGCTGAAGAAAGATTGTGGCATTCATTCTTCAAATTTCAGTTTTAACTGTATTAATATGAAGTTTTTTACACAGCTTCTTCTGTAATTTTGTTTCAAGTGGATATTCAGTGTACCCATCACACCCACAATGATTTCTACCTCAAATTGAATTTTAAATTCTTATTGAACCACAGCTTATACAAATTAATGATAAACAGAGATTTAGCTAAATATGACAAAGATACTATACATATCCAAATTAGTACAAATGTATGGATTTTAGTCAGTTACATTAAAACAAGAGACCAAGGGATCCAGCATTCATCTGAGTATCACAAGTCCACCTTCCATGCATTCTTGGAGACTCTTATCTATGAACATTGCAAGCTGGGGGAGGAGGGGGTTTAGGGCCTCCATGGAGGCATGATGTCCATTTGTACATTCTACCACACTGGCGATTATCCCTGCCAAGTTTGTAGAAAAATTGATCAAAATGTGAAAACTGACTGCCGATTCAGTCTTGGCCCCTATGGAGCCACCCCTGGACCTTCAATTTGCAAACTAGAAGGTCATTCATAATTCCCTGAAGAGTAATTTCAGTTGTGTTTTCAAGCAGAAGATGAAAGTGTAATATTAATGCCTCAATTTGGTCCCCTGCCCCCTGCCCCCCCCCCCCCAAGTAAGCATTAGCAGCCTAAGATCTGTCGTGAATAAACTTCAAACTACAGTACCCCCCCCCCCCCCCCCCCCCATGGCAGAGGCACCAAGGGTTATGGTACATGAGAACAAATACAGATTCTATCACCCGACCTGCCAAGTTTGGTGAAAATCTGTAATGGGTTTTTCAAATAAGCTGAAAATGTAAACAGTTTAATTAAGGAATATGCGCAACACACAACGCCTAACAGATGCCAAACAATGAATGATTGCAATAGCTCATCAGATGAGCCAAAAAAGTGTTCCAAGCACAGCTTGAAATCTTACTAAATTCATTCTGCATAACCAAGATAATGGGCAAACACAAAACACTATTAAAGTTAAACACTATGGCCCGAATTCACGAAGGTGGTACAAATCAATGAAACCATGGTTTAAACATGGACAAAAACCATGGAGCGCTAAGTGTCACATGGAATATTTTGTTACGAAATCAGTCATTTCGTCGATGAAATGATTATTTTGTAACGAAATGACAACATTTTGTAACTAATGAACATTTCGTCCACGAAATGATATTGTTAACGGAACGGTCATTTTGTCGACATAATGACCAATTTTGTAACGAAATATTCCATGCGACACTTGGCACTCCATGGTTTTTGTCCATGGTTTAAACCATGGTTTCATTTGTACCACCTTCGTGAATTCGGGCCTATGTGTACAGGTATTAAAGTTGAGGAAATGCGCACTTGGGAATACAAAAATGCCTAAATTGGCCTCATTAAAAGGCATGCAGTGCGGCTAAACAATTATATAACTAGTACATAGGCATACAATGGACTCTTGAGTTGCAAACAAAAAGCATATAAGCATAGAATGAAATTGAAATTAGTGAAGATCCAGTTCTAGCAATGCCACATGTATACAGTATTCCTGTATAAGTTTTTACTACGTACCACGTTAGTAGCATGACAAAATATTGTACAAAATTCTGAATAGCAAATGGATCGCACTCTGTGTATCATACTAAAAACAAAACATACACAAAACAAAGAACTTATATCATTCCTTACATCAAATTTTTGTTCCTGATAACTTGCAGTATCGATTACTTTTCTTCCTTTTTTTTTTTTGTTTGCTTTGAGCAAAATATTACCTGCAATTACTGTCATGTCACTAGTAATGGTCATGATAGGACATTGTACATGTAAACATAAAGTCAAGAAAGTTGCAATGCTAGCAAAAATTAGCACAAACACAGCCTTAGCATTGAAATTATTGTAATTATACTCTGGCCAGTGCATAAAAAGAAAAAAAAAGATTGAGAAAAAATATGTACAAAAAGATTGGTTATCTGATGCCCTGAGAGTCATTTTCTTCTCTGCACAGGTAATATGACGCTTCTGACATAAACACACATTTTAACTGACAAGAAAAAAAATATCTCAGTTTATTAAGTTTATCACTTTTTACTTATCATTTTCATTGCGACTAGAAATAAATGCATCACTATACTCCAACCCCACCAAAACGAAAACACAAACAAACAATGATATAATGGTTACAATCACAACTCTGCTTTGGCAGTTATATAAAAATACAGCATGAATCACAATGGCACGAAAAAGGAGAATTAAGAAAGTTAGGCTGTTTGTTCTAACAGCATCACTGGAATTACCACCACAAATCACTTTTATAATGCAGACTATAAAAGAATAATTCACATCAGGTTCATACAGCAAGTTACGCATAAACATACGAAAAAAAAAAAACAATCACTTGTGATGTTGGCATTCTATCACTTCTGCTACATTTCTCTTTGAAGTTTTCGGCATATAAGTCTTCAATTGCAGTGCAGCACTGAAATACAGATATTCACATCATAGCAACTGATATACAAGGGGCATGAAAAGGGATCAATTTGCTATCGTGATGATCAGATCAGTATCAGAATTGGCTGAATCTGCAAAAAGGACTATATAAGGACATTAATATGCGCAACACGCACACGGAATACTAAAAGGTAATTGCTATAGAGATGTCACATAAAATATTCACCAACATGAAGTGATGATCCCCCTTTTTTTATTTATGAGAAGTGCAAAGATTACAGGTTTTCATTGCTGATGATAAGCAGCAAGTCAAATATTTGTGCAGAAGTTATGTGATCAAGATATGATTCATGATGGATTCTCAAACAAAAGATAAGAATGCAAAATAACAAAAGGAATGCTCTACTTGAGCAACCTGAAAATCAGTGCCTCACAGAGCTAATAAATGCCTCCTGCATTATGCTTCCATGATCTTCATCTATTTGATTAAGAATTGTGTGTACATTTGTCATACTACTTGGGGGTTGATCGTCTTTATTTGCATTTCTCTCATACTAAGGGTTAAAATGTTCATAGTACTGATTAGGAAAGAGCATATTAGGCTCAAATATGCAGACATTTTGGCAGACAGCAACTTGAGTCATTGTCAGAAGTTTCCACCCAAACATAGCACACTGCTATGTCAAGATAAAGTTGTGTACATGTATTACCAAATAAACTTAGATTATATATTCATAGATGCATTGCATAATGCACCTTTAACACAAATGTCCAAAATACATAGACGTACATGTATATAAACACCATCATTCTGCAGACAAATTGATATTTACACAGCATTAGTGGGGAGATGCAAGGAACTAAAGACAATGATGCAAACTCACATCTTCACAACTCACTTCACTTTAAAAAGAGAGAGAAAAAATCTTTTACAATGTGCTTCAATCAATTATGTGATTTATGAGTGACTTTTAGTATACCAAACGGTTGCAACTCATCCATGGATTAAAACACAGCAATGTGTAAATACGCAACAACATACAATGAAAAAAAAAAGAGAGAGAGAGAGAGGGAGAGAGAATGTAAACAAGCTATTTCTCCGAACACGCCATAAAAGCTATCAGGATATACTTAATATTACGGCCTGTTCAGGTCAACAATGACTCGTTCAGTGCCTGTTTGTCACGTATATTACTCACCCCCCCTCTTTTCAGTTTCCTGTTCTTATACAAAAAGATGGCTGGGCATTGGTTCCACAATGGTGTAAAATGTCCATTGGTTGGTTTGCTCAAGCACTGGGATTTGTGAGCATTATCAAGCTCAAGCTAACCCAAGCTCCTCTCATTTTCCATCTCTTTTGTAAGTCTGCATTATCAGCAAGATTGTTGAATCATGCCCTGAATGTTCAGTGCGTAACTGAGAAAACTTGCCATAATATATTTTGTTTCTGTGGAAAACATGATCAATATATATATAAGGAAATATCACTATCAATGTCTACACAAAATAATGCTGGAAGAACAAAAAATGAAAATGATACTGAAAACATCAATTTTCGTCCATTTCCTTCACATGGTTAAACAAATTAACTGTTACATCTATCATGAAAGAAGACAAAGAATATCATGGTAATATAAGACAGTTTGTGTAATATGCCCAGATATTCACATGCTGCTAAACAAGAAGTTCCTTTGAAGGATTCATACATTTACATACTATAGCCATTTTTACCAGGATGAAAGATTTTGTGTGTTTGTATGTTTGTTTTTTTTTTGTTTTGTTTTTCTGTCTTTTTTCCTGAAACTTTAATCCAGTTTCAGTTAAACACAATTGCATAGCAGAAATCACATCTACACTGGTATCAAAAAGCAACTGAAAGATGAAAAACTTTAATACAACATACACAGTATGTAAAAAAAAAAATACAATCCAATTTCTGCCTTCATAACTTTCAAAATGATTAAACAATCAGAATGCTATTTCACAGTAAGAAACTACAACTTTTTACCTACATGCTGGAGAAACCCCATTCAATTTGGTTGAGTGAATGGTCAAAGAGAAATGTGGGTTGTTTTAAAGCATGCCATGGGATCGTTTCTTCCAAGTTTACCACTTTGATGCTCTTGGCATCCATCTTAGTGAAATTATTTTGCCCCCACCTGAAAGGATATTTACCAAATAAATTCAAATGTTGTGCATGAAATTATACCAATATGGGAACATGTAATAAATATGCAAGTTTGTAAATATTATTGTTCATGATTATCTGGATGAAAAAATGAGGGGAAAATAAAAATAAAAGGAGAACAGAACAAAGAAAGCTAAAAAGCAGGAACAGCTCATCAAATCTTCCATGAATTTATAATTAAATCTTTCCTTCATCATCAATTTTCAACGCCTTACCACTGCTTGCAAACTCAAATCTGCTTCCTTGTTGATGCAACGAATCATTCATTTAGTTAGTTGAAGCAAATCAGCAGGGGTTTTCTGTAAGATTTACATGTGGGTAATAAGTGTCACAAATGTACACACAAGTAGTTATGTACATGTATCAAGGCTGTATGCATGGTTGTTTTAATGTGTATGTACACAGGGTGACCAGATTAATGGAGAACATTCTATATGATATAGATATAGTACATACAGGCTGACCAGATCAGTGGAGAATTTTTTATGTGGTATACAATGTAGCTACAGTACATGTATGCATATGACAGGAAATACATTATAGCTCACTCAATCTAGAATGATTTAACCCATTCCAGAAAATTCTGGGAAGTGCTGGCTGAGTGAGGCACTGCCCTTGTAGCCCAAAGTGATTGGTAGTTAATTTTGGCAATGATGTTATGCACATATTAGGAAGTGAGTCATCCAGGATTCCTGGAATTTGGACTTGCTAGTATGTTCAGGTATGTAGCCCCAGGTTGGAGAAAATTACAGAATGTACTAGAAAGGGGTGAATGGATAGTATATAAGCTGGAGAAATTCTGCGGTAGGCAGAGTACCCAACACCTCTGCTCTGAGAGTTACGTCACTTCTGGCTCTGAAGCGACTTGTTATAGTCAGTCCTGTGTTACCTGCTGACCTGCTATACAAATTGTGTTTGTGGAGATAAGGCCTGGGAGACATTTTGCCTGCAGAGAATTAATTTGCCTACGTTGGAGATAGACTCCATATTTTAGTGTCAACGGACATTATTACGGCAAAGCTGTGACGGGCTGGATTCCTTGCTGGACATTATAAAGTGAATCATCATTCAACGCATCAACTGGACGTGGTCGTCATAACTTTTGGATTTTGCACGTTTCGCCGTGGACATACATTGTGGATTTTACCCCGGATTAATAACGAGGATTATCACAACCTGCGCCTCTGGATTTACGTCTGAGGTATCATTCATCGGTGCATCGAACATCGTATCTGGACACTGTCAAAGGGTTACTTGCTTTCAAATTTTGGACTGTAATGCACGTAAGTGATTCTATTATCGATTTGTAATTGTTTGTATTGATCGTTATTGTACTGATGTGAAAACCGATTACGAGTCTGTACCCACAATATCACTGTTAACAAGGAAAAGTAGAAATTACGCGGTGCGTAATATATGTCCCCGCCGGAAGTAGCATTTAGTAGCAAAATGTACATTATAGGTAAAAAGATGAAGGTCGAAGGTCAAAGAAGTCAAAGGTCAAAATTCTATGTAGAAGTTTTGAAGCCCTCACCTAGTGCCATCACATAAAGCAAACGGAATCGAAATCGGGTTAGAAATGGCGAAGGAGTAGCATTTTGTAGCCAATGTACAATATAGGTAAAAAAAATCAAGGTCAAAGGTCAAAGAAGTCAAAGGTCAAAATTCTGTGTAGAAGTTTTGAAGCCCTCACCTAGTGCCATCACTTAAAGCAAACGGAATTGAAATTGGGTTACAAATGGCAAAGGAGTAGCATTTTGTAGCAAAATGTACAATATAGGTCAAAAATCAAGGTCAAAGGTCAAAGAAGTCAAAGGTCAAAATTCTGTGTAGAAGTTTTGAAGCCCTCACCTAGTGCCATCACATAAAGCAAACGGAATCAAAATCGGGTTAGAAATGGCGAAGGAGTAGCATTTTGTAGGCAATGTACAATATAGGTCAAAAATCAAGGTCAAAGGTCAAAGAAGTCAAAGGTCAAAATTCTGTGTAGAAGTTTTGAAGCCCTCACCTAGTGCCATCACTTAAAGCAAACAGAATTGAAATCGGGTTACAAATGGCGAAGGAGTAGCATTTTGTAGCAAAATGTACAATATAGGTCAAAAATCAAGGTCAAAGGTCAAAGAAGTCAAAGGTTAAAATTCTGTGTAGAAGTTTTGAAGCCCTCACCTAGTGCCATCATATAAAGCAAACGGAATCAAAATCGGGTTAGAAATGGCGAAGGAGTAGCATTTTGAAGCAAAATGTACAATATAGGTCAAAGGTCAAGGTCAAAGGTCACAATTGAAATTCTGTATAGAAGTTTCAAAGCTCCCATGTAGTGCTATCATATAAAGCAAACAGAATCAAAATCGGGTTAGAAATGACGAAGGAGTAGCATTTTGAACATTTTGATCACACACGGACGCACACACGGACGGACACACGGACGGACGGACGGACGGACGGACGGACACACACACGTACGGAGCCCGTTTCATAGTCCCCTGCTCGAACTCGTTCGGCGGGGACAATAAACCGCCTGAACATTAGTTGATGGTTTCTTTTGTGCGATCATTCTCAGAGTGATTTTGGTCGTAACATAAGTTACTGGGTGTTTCATACTTTGAAATTGCATTTTGATTGATTAAATATCTTTGAGGTTGACATTGCAGAAGGTCCCATTGTAATTTCTTTGGGGGCATATGGTATATTCCACAACATGATTGGCAATGTATGCTTTTTTCTCTTTGCTATGAATTAAAATGGTGACACACTTAAAAAGTCTTTATAACATGATAAAATTATGATTTCGGTGTAAAAATTCTTCACACTTCAACCTAGATTCCCATGGTTACTCTCTTTAGACACACACTACAAGTAACAATCATAGATAACAAATTTTGAAAAAATATATCTGTAAGTTAGAGCTCTGACCCACAAGCAAATAAAAAAGTAAAAAAAAGGAACAACAACCAAAGACTTCTGGTGTGTGTGTGTGAGTGTGTGTGTGTGTGTGTGTGTGGATGCTGTTGGAAAGAATCTGCCTTTCAATGGATTTATAACACTGGTTGGACTCAGCAAGTCCTTACGAATCAGGTACTCTACTGAATTCTGTTTGGACTTTTCCAGCACGGCGACGACTGGTTTTCTTTAGATGCAGCAAAACAAGTCTATACATCTTTAGATGCAGCAAATTAGGTCTATACTCTGTTAGAGTGGGATGTAAAACATTAGACACAATAAATTTAGATGTCTTGTTTTAATCTTGGATACATTTGACATCACACTGTTCAAAAAAGAATTTAATTTAAAGAAGGCACTTGGTGCATAAATTCATATCAGCTCTTTATCAAGGTTCAGGTGTGTTCATCGCAGGATATTTCCTGCCCATGTCTATCAAGACTCATTGCAAGACACGGCACTATTCTCGAGTGCACAGCCATATTAATTCACTCCTCATTCCACTCCCCTGAATGTCTTTGTCCTGTTGGACGCTGCTCAGTAGCCTTCATCCACGACGCCACACACCAAATTAGCTGGAAGTGCTCGATCTGGGCGGGAGGTAGGGATACAAGGAGAATAAATGCCAGCCAGGAATTAAAAAAAAAAAAATGGCAAAAGTTGTCCACATGTAGGATGAGGCAATGGCATACTGACCAAACAAAAAAAGAAAAAAAAAATGACCGAACACTGTAGTAGTTGTATGATAGCATACTTACTGCACTTCAGCCATTGAGATATAAGTTGTCCAGCTCAAAAGAACAGAGTAAGACTATATGGCTATTACTATAATCATCGTTGTTGCTAGCATAACTATTAATATTATCATCATTACTATCACCACTATCACTATCATATCACTTTTGCCATCACAATGGCGATTATTAGGTGATCCGAGTATCCTTCGGATCACCTTCTGTATCTGTACGGATTCTTTTTCCTTCTTTATTTCTGGACAAAATTTGTGTAGAGATTAGCTCAAAAAGTCCTCTTCCTATCAATGTCAAAATTATACCATATGTGTATCATGTCCCAAAGACGACGGGTCAAGTAAAATCGTAGTGATCAGTCGACCGTGACGTCACTATGACGTCATTATATGAAAACACATTTTCAATCATATCTCATTAATGGAATGGAATTTTTCAATGAAATTTACGTCACGTAAATTTCAATTCAAGGGAATTCTACTCATGTTTTCAAAATTCATCGCATCGTTAAAACATGCGCGTACGCGCGCGTTGAAATATTTGTATGCTTCAATCGCGCTCAAATTTTTTTTGCATACGTTTCAGACCATTTGGAGCATTTTTTGAAAAATTGAAAAAATTGGACGGACGCGTACGCGCGCGCACATATACGCACGTACAGCTCATACGCAATAGAAATTTCCCGTTTTTTCACATTTATCGGATGCGTAAAATGTCAAGGAATATTTCTACCAAGTTTCAAGTCAATCCGACTCAATATGACGTCATACGGACCCGTCAAAGTTGAAATTCCGCGCGCGCGTCAATGGCGATGTACAGTGCAACAATGCCAAAAAACCGCCAATTTTGAATCCGATTTTACTCGTCAGGATGGACGGTGACCCCCCATTTTCTTTACATATTCTGAAAGCTGATGAGTTGTACATGTCAATTCATGGGTTGGCGATGCTGGAAAAATGATTCAAAGATATCAAATTTCTTAATAAAATTAAAAAAGTAAATTTTCAAAATGACGTCATCAAATTTCAAGTTCACTCGAGCGTATCTCACTTATCCTTTGCCAATTTTCACCCAGATTTCAGTATGTTGTAGCTTATTAAATGGACTTTCATAAAAATACTAACAACATTTTGATTGGATGACGGCATCACCTAGTAAAAATGGATTGAATGTAATCTTGTCAAATTTGACCAGTTTACGTGTTATCTCTATGGGAGTGCAGTTTTTCTGGAAATGAAAACTGACATGACTGTCTTTATCGAGCTCTAGCTCACTTATGCTTCGGTGAATTTCTCCCATATTTTAATATGTTGTAGCTGAGACTTTGGGCTATCGTGAATGTGCCCTTCGTTTTTTCATAAGGTGTCGGGATCACGTCTAAAAACTTGGTTGAAATTAAAGCTTATCTTCGATGTATTGAGATATTCCTTTCTTTTTGCAACTTTCTTTACAATAACTCAGGAAAAACAAGCCCTATCAGCCCAATATTTTGCACATGTTTAGTTCATGTCACGTACATTATTTCATAAAATAACAACTACTTGATCAGACACCATCTTGGGTATGTAAATTAGGGTCAAAGGTCATAAATGTTTCATCCTGTATCTTGGTTAATATATGTCTTATCTTTCCCATATTTTGCACACGCAAAGACCATGTTACAAGAATCATTTCACAAAATAACCACTTTTTGCTCAGATGCCATTTTGGCGGTGCAAAGTGGGGTCAAAGGTCAAATATACTTCATTCTGCATCTTTGATAGTGTATACGGAATTCGGTACCCAAGATGGCAGGTCTGACTCCCTTTTCAAAATGAGAATCCAAACATCACACGACCAATGTCCCTAATCTCAGGTGAAAACTCGAATCATTGATTTAAAAAAAAATCGGATCACCTAATTTGTCAGTCTTGACAAATTCCGATTCTAGTTATATTATGACTTCTATTACCATCTCATTATTTTCATTATTACTGAATGGCACAGGGAATGAAACAGCACAGTCTAATCAAAATTCTTACAAATAAGTTGAAACATCATGTCAAGTGACTAGACTGCATTCCATTTTTTAATAGAAGTATTTAATACAGTCATGAAATCACATAACTGCACACAACACAGAAAAATAAACATCTTTTAATGGTGTTTGACATAATACTCTCATCATTAAAATCAGGTTTATTAACAAACATTTACATTTGCTCATATCCATATGGGCTTCTGCCAACAGGTTCTGGCATGAAAGCATGTTTTAAAACCTTTCCTTGTAGAACACTTTAATGCATAATGCAGAATGTTTACATCATTTATTACATTCATATTATGTTCGCTATCAAATACGGTTCACTCTGTGTTATAACAAACATGTTATAACAAAATTATTGTTACAATAAAGTCAAATTCCAGTCCCAAAATTATCATTACTAATCTATACACTTCTCTCTTTGGTTATAACAAAATTTTGTTATGATAAAAGAAAGCCTCTGGTCCTGAGGGGGAAAAAAACAACAACTAACAAATAGACACAAACACACATACATTGTACATATATACATACATACATACACACATACATTCATACAGATACACATAGGACAAGTGACAACTCACCAATGGCTTTGGGGTAGGGCAGGTTGAGCTCTTCCATGACTTTGATGAATTCTTCTTTGGACTTGGTCAGTCTCGGATTGTAGAGAAGTTCCTCTTTCACCGTGGTCATTGTTTGACCTGTA
Source organism: Diadema setosum (assembly GCA_033980235.1). Lineage (NCBI taxonomy): Eukaryota > Metazoa > Echinodermata > Echinoidea > Diadematoida > Diadematidae > Diadema > Diadema setosum. The sequence goes on from CM067060.1 coordinate 33,752,314, forward strand.
CACAAGGTGGGGGAGGGGGTTTGAAGAAGCACAAAAAAGCATTCACGATACGGCTTATTACTCCAAAGAACACTAAAGCAAATACTTATCACTAGTAAGGTATGTTCCTAGGACCCAATGTCCTATGTCACAGCTCTGAGCTAGTAGGGGTTACCACATCTATTTGATTGTGCAACGTTATGCAATTCAATCTGCTGCACAAACAATGACAGAAATTCAGGAGTACACCACAAAAATGTCCCTCTTATGTCACCTACTGAGACTTATGCTAGGAACACAGGGCCAGCAGAACTGGAGGGATTTGCCCCCCCCCCCCCCCCCCCGCCTTTTTTTTTGCATAATACATAGAATACATAGGGTGTAACCACTTTCGGTCCCCTTTTTTTGTACCAAACCAACGAAACCTTGAAGAGTGAAAAAGTGCAGGTAAGACTTTTGTTTTTCTTTGCTTGTCAGCTAAAGAAATGTAGAAGTGGGGGGGGGGGGGGGACTGTTGCACTGAATGCCCCATATCCCTATAACCTATGTACCAAGTTTGGTGAAAATCAGTTGAATGCATACATCTCAAATGAATGGAATGGCTCATACTTTGAGCTTTAACTCATTTCATCCCAAATTACTCTGGTAAATTGTTCCTTCATTGCGCTAAGTTTGAATGAATTCTGCTCATTTTCCTTTTCTGATCAAGTTTCCATGAATTCCATATATTGCCTCATTGAATGACCTCATTACTCCTAATCTCAGATTATGCTACTGCTGCACATGGTACACAAATTTCCAAGCTGAGACACCTTGAATCTTTCTCAAGAAACTATAAAGCACACATGGACAAACCTGACGAAATCTAGCAACCCCTTGCTCCACTATGATCAGATGGGACATAAATGGGTGCATGAGAGAGGTCAAGTGCTACTTTTGCTCCACTACATGGGTCTACATAAAAACATTCTCACCTGTGTAATCATGAGCAGGATATAGAACTGTGTCTGGTGGTAGGCTAAGGATTTTCCCATGGACAGAGTCATACAACCTGGAGGAACAACCTGTTGCAAAGGAGATAATGAAACTGTCATTAATCATTAACATAGTATCCCTGTACCTGGTTTCTTTCCTAATACACTTTAGTAACACAAGACATGCAGTATCTCCAGTGTGAAGTATGGATAGAAGAAAGAACAAAAATTTGGCCAATGGTCGAATTGCAATCAAGAACCACAGTGACAAAATGAGATATAAGTACTATCCTTTTTCAGGACAAATATCAGTGACCATTCACCTTGGTGATGATATATGGCACATTGCATAACAGGAGATTATCATTGTTATCATGTTTGTTTTGTTTGTTGTTTTTTTTTTGGGCAAATATCAGTCCACTAACAAAATTCTCTGTTAACAAATAACAGTACTGTGTCTACAATACTTCTCGCATACAAAATCAGAGTGATGCAGCATCTATTACTCAACTCAATCTTACCTGGAAAAGCCAACAAATTTGGCACATTTTCCTAATTCTGTGGCAGCTGATACACGAAATACCTGGAAGCACTCACTTTGTTTTTTCAAGTCAAATTTATCTAAGTCTTTGATTGACTGACTTTTTCCATATTTTTAGACTGCAGTGCTGCACCAATAGCATTTCATTACAAGAAAATGAAACTATGTCATTTAGTATGTATGCATACATATGTGCATTGTACAGGTCAAGAAAGTAGGTGAGCTCAAACATTTTGTTTACTTTTAGTATTAAATCAAAGGGCAAGTTTATAACACATTATATTTGCTTTAGATATGAGTGATACATGTAAGATAAACATGATCCATTTCAATATCTTTACAGCACAATTGTAATCTGTGTTAAGAGTTGGTTTTAAAAGAGTGAAACATAACCACGAAATCAAAAGCTTAATATGGACCTTTATTATGTGGCAACCATTACAGATTTAAGTTATTATGCAAATTACAGAGGTCGTGGCTGTTATGTGCAGTTGAGTTTCTTTCTATAAAAACTGCACAATATACATTTTGAATTATTATCTCATTTCCATAAAGCTGCCTCACTAATGTCTAATTGCATCTCAAATCTACACTGAACTTTCAGACTCATTTTACAGTAGACATGAAATCATGACGCCAAAATTGTATCCCTCACATCAAATCATTGTTCTACAATAATCATAATGAAAATAATAATAATAATAATAATAATGATAATGATAATGATAATGATAATATTAATAATAACAATAATGATAATAATAATAATGATAATGATAATGATACTACTACTACTACTACTACTACTACTACTACTACTAATAATAATAATAATAATAATAATAATAATGATAATAATGACAATAATTATAATAATGGAACAAAACATGTCTATGGAGCAATGACAAAATTAACTTTGGGTGCTGGTTTTAGATAAATAAGGATGAAACACTTGTAGGTAATCAAAGAACAAATTGGATTACGTTATCTACTCGGCACATTACATCATCAGCTCAGCGCACAATGGCTTAAATATTGCTGAAACTTCAGTTTGTTCTTGTGAGTACTGGCCTGATTAATGCACATACCTTGTTGAAAGTCAGTCCTCCCACAGCCCCTGATGAGGATAGCGTCTCCTGTAAATGCCATCACCGGCTTTCCAGACGAGTTGCGCAGAACGTAAGTCACGCAGCCGTTCGTGTGACCCGGTGTTGCCACAACATCGAGGGCCTTCAAATGGAACAGCAGTTGGATTTAGTATCAAAGCATGAAGATACTAAGTCATAGAGGATTAAAACAGAGCTCTTGACCCATTGTGTACCAGACACCACAATTCCAAGGTTTTATCATAATCTTCATCATTTGTCATTACTACAAAGCCAGAAACCCTCGCCTGCATTTTAATTTTGCGAATTTCGAGAGAGCCAACATTTGCTAAGCCAAAATGCACTTGACCATTCTTGTTTTTATGCATTGAATGCCCATGCCATTTTGTTTGCAAGAATTTCTTGCTTCACAGTAGTATCATAAGGCAGGATAAAGATCTTCCTTTCATTTGGGCTTTATTCTGGTCATAAACCATCATTTCTTTGTGTTTTTGGATGTACTGTAATCATGAAAATCCAGTCAGAACTGAATTTGTGACAGATTCTTACATTGATCACAAACACTTTATGATTAAAGTAAATAATTCTTTTTTCAAGTTTGAAAATTTTGGCACATTCTTTTGGTACTGTAGGGATTGAATGAAGTTCACCAAATTCCAGCTAGTTTTCTGCATTAAATGAAGAAGAGATGATCACTTTTCAAAGCAAGATTACACAGAGACTTGATGGGTTAAACAACATAGTGACTGACACATAATAATGCACTTTGAAAACTGAAATCTCTACATAAGGTAATCAGTAATCCCCAAACAAATGCCCAGTAGGTCAACTGCTTGTTATGTCTATGTGGCTAGTTCATAATACATCCAATTGTTTATGTGTAAATGGCATGTGCTTCATCTTATCACAAATGGTTTATCAAGACCAATCTTGAGTTTGCACAGCAATTCTTGAAGGATTTTCTATCACGACAAACACTGAGAGTTATCTATCAGTTCCAGCAAAACAGATAGTAGGACACACTCATGCGCACGTAATGTGGCTTGTGATCTCGTCACATCCAACAAAATAGGATGGTTGATAGCATAAGATACAAGCTAACCTTCCTTTTCATTGCCGTCTATTAAAAGCTACTTGACTCATGACTCGCCTTGAATTACTTACCACATCAGTATCAGTACACCCAGATATCTTAGGTCAATAAATATTATTCAGTCATCTAGACAACATCAACAAGGATATCTATGAATAATTGTGAGGAAGCTGGAGAATGTTATTAACCCGTTTAGGACGAGTCCCGAGTATACTCGGGCAGGTGTCTATGGGAAATGCGTGTTGCAGCAAAATCAGTCCGTCCTCAATGGGTTAAGTGTCACATACCCCTTTTGCAAATGTCACAAAATAATGGTTGAAGAATTATATCCCCCAACATCTTGCATGAAATCTTACAGTAACATACCTCAGATTCCTTAAAATAAATGACATTTGAACTAAACCCATGTCACTCAAGATTATGCTCCCCTTTTGTACAGAGAACAGCAGTTGGAATATTTTGGGGGTCCAAGAAATTCACTGGATATCTATTTATTATTCCCCCTCAACCAGAAAGAAGTTTCCAAGTTTACCAATATCAGGAAAATTCTGAATTGCCCCCTCCACAATAGACCAGGTTATGAAGGGAATCTAATTGTCAGTGCTGCAAAATGGACACACAAACTCTAACACATACCCAAGCGCAAAAGAATTTGAAAAAAAAAAAATCTAATCAGCAAATTTGTCAATACAAACATACACAAACAGTCAGATCTGTATGAAAGGACTCTCATATGTTATCAATGAGAGAGTCATTACAGAGAAATTACTGTCTAGTACCATGATGACAGAATAAACTAGGAAAGCACTCATAGAGCACAGACCTCTGCCAAGCATCTAATGTCCACCCATTTTTATACATGCACGCTCAAAATTGCTCACTTTCCCAATCCAATATGGAAGCCTTTTGTTTACATCATCAGTTTCCAGCTACGCGGCACCTCGTCTGAGCAGAGCATGCTTTAGAACGTGCATGCAAACCTCGAATACGTGCAGCTTGAACTACCGAGGGCACTGACCTGTCCATTCACAACTTTTTGAGTTATTTTGCAAGTAGACAAACCAACGCAACGCCAATGATCGCTTAACCTCCTCCTTCCTTGGCGGAGGTAATTCGGTACACACAAGTAACATGTATAAACAAGGCTCAAGTAGTATGCTGTACAGGATTCACATGCTCAATGGCATACAGTACGCTATATAATATCTTGGACAAACTATAAGACTTGGCCATATATAAGAGTTTTTCACACAGACTTGTAAATGAGTGCCCCCCGGTTCAAGAAATGTTTGCAAAGTGCTCACTCTCGACAAACATTCAATATTTCATGATTTATGTGACTCTTATAACTTTTACAACTACATGTACGAATGACATACTGAATGATCCCACGTATGCTTTAAAGGGATTATACAACGTTTTATTTGCATAGCCTACAATGCTGTATTACTGTAAAGTCCTCATATACATTTTTTCTCCTCTCTTTTGAGAATACATTCCTCTTTACAGTGACCCTTCATAGACCTCCCATTGTTTTAAATGCAAAATGGCAGTATTATAGGGGCTCCCGTAGTGGTGGATTACACACTACTTATAGACAATTGTGGACAAGATTAGTTTGACTTTATGCATGGGTAACTTGACCAATATGACACATCTTATATTTTAAAACCATTGGCATTACTGTACATTGTATATTGTTGTTTGTGGGTATTTCTGTTCTAAAATTCTCCATCCCCTAAAAAAAACACCAACCAAAACAACCAAAAGAAACAAACAAACAGACAGACACAAAAATCTAATGAAAGACAAATACCCTAATAGATGTTGTTTTCCATTATCATTCAAGATGCCATGATATAGTTTTTAGATTTGCCAACAGTTCTAGCAGGGAGGTGACCTGGTTCCAGCGTTCAACATTCACAAACAATGCCAAATTTTAATACAATGGCCTGTGGAGTACTGTACGAGCTGAAATTTTCGTGTACAGATATTTTCGCGAATTGCTACTAGGAGGACATTTACATGTGTTGTTAATTTTGCGGTTGCGAGGTCTAACTGTACTTATCTAATTGCACGTTGTTATTTTCGCGTGTTGTTATTTTCGCGGTTCACAGGCGATTCGCGAAAATAAAACCACCGCGAAAATTTCAGCTCGTACAGTACATAGATGGGTCAAAAGTGCCTGTTTAAATTACTCCCCCCCCCCCCCCACCACACACACACACACTCATGTAAGTTGAAATGCCAGGGCCTGCTATTTAATCACTAATACTTTGAACTCTCCCTATACCACACCACCCTGAATAACGGGGATTTTGTTACTACAATAATTGTAGGCCCTAGTTAGTGTAGAATTGTCAATTACGAGACACCCACCAGAGAACCAAACTTGACTTGGTCACCATCGTCAATGAAGATGTCGGCCTTGGCCCCACTCTCCCTGCTGATGACACTCTGGCAGCTTGGCACCTTCTGCTTCAGAAGGCCTGTTCCAGTTATGTGGTCGGCATGGCAATGGGTATTGACTGATAGAGAGGGAGAGAGAAAAAAAATACACACAAACACAGGAAATCCAATAAACAAGGAGATAGTTCATCAGCTCTACACCACATGTGTAGGAGAGAGAAATAAACAGATTTTTGTAGAAAAGGAAAGACAAGAGGAATACAAATGCAAGGCGACGACTGACCTGAAAATGGAAAAGAAAAAAGGTCTAAAGTGACCCTGCTTGGCCTATCTGTCCAGCAGTTAAACAACAGCCGCAGTAGGGTTAGCACCATCTGAATATTACAAGTTTACCTTCCAAGCATTCTTGCAGAGTGATACCTAAGAAGATCATAGCAAACTTGGGGGGGGGGGGGGGGCTGGGGGCCTCGAAGGGGGGGGGGGGGAGAGCGTGGTATCCATTTGCATATTCAATCACGCTGGCGATAGTTCCTGCCAAGTTCATAAAAAATTTGGGCATGCATCTTCACAAAGATCAAAGTGTGGTACCTGGCCTCCACCTTGTTCCCACTACCACGGTAGTCGAGCCTAGATCTGCCATAAAGCAAACTTGAAATAATGTGCATTGCGCCCATTTGATCAAAATGAGATCCCGTAATCCTAGGGATGCTACCTCCCAAGTTTGGTGAAAATCTGTCGCCATCGGGTTTTAAAGAAGAGGCTGAAAAATTAAAAAGTTTACAAACAATGGATGCTGGACAATGAATGATTGCAATTGTTCACTTTGATGAGCCGTTCACTTAGGCGAGCTAAAAATACTTGCATGAGTTCATCATTCGGTGTTACCCTGCTCCTACCCTGGACCAAGTTAGTCATGATGATTGGAGATATTCTGCAGGAATAAAAGATACACAATGCCCATCAAGAATGACTTGACAGTGACGAACCACCTACTTGCATAGACAAGAGTGAGACCTAGGTCCTCCAGAAGATGAATGTCTCTCCTGACGAGTTCAATGACTGGGTCGATAAGGATTGCATCCTTGGTGTCGGTATCTCCCAGCAGATAAGTGTAGGTGTAGGACTGGTAGTCAAACAACTGTCATGTGTACAAAAAGAGGTGGGGAAACAGTATAAAGTGTTAAATGTATCAGTATGGTTCTATTTGTGGTTAAAGTTTACTCTGACAAATGTTCACCATCAACGCCACAATGAACTACTTTTAGTGAATACTAGTGGTTCATAACAATCTGAGTCATATTCTTGCTGAGAGGCTGAAGTCTAATTTCTTACAATTATGCAACATCTACAAATATACAACATAATCTGACAAAAATGACAGAAAAGCATTGTACAATGTATTCACTTAATCTTGACTCATTTAGGTATTAATTACTTTCCTGGTATTTTCACTTACTTTCACATTTACAGTAACCCACTGAGGATGGACTGATTTCTCTACAAGACGTATTTTCCATAAACACCTGCCCAAGTACACTCAGGACTTGTACTCAACGGGTTAAAACAAACAGATTCAAGCAATAGTAATTCTATTTGTCCAAGTTCACTACTCTTTGTGCAATTTTGGATGCTTCCAATTTTTGATCTGGTCAAACTGAATGTTCTGTTGTTTAATGTTCTAGTATCATCAAAATATGTTGCCCGATGTATTCAGCAACATGTTCCAGATGAATTCCTCATTCCACTTATATCCCACCTGGGAACGCAATAATTTTCATAAACCTCTGACTTATTCAACTCTAAGATTGCAATCCATAAGTTTTTACAGGTGTCAAGGAATGGAATTCTATTGATGGTAACCTTAAATCTAGCACTATATTTTTTAGGTTTTAAGTTCTATATAAACAGAGTGTATTTAGACAGATGGTATATTCATGACTGACTAGACTTCCTTTCTTTCTTGATACCGTACCTTTCTTTCTCTCACTCTTATTCTCTGTACACTTTGTGAGTGTGTGTGTCTGTGTGTCTACCAACGAATTAAGCTATGTCTTTGTGTTTGAAAACAGATGATTTAAGTCCACCTATGTGTTATTTCAATTTTGACTTATCTTCTGTTCAAATGTATGTATTGGTCCATGTCACAACAAGTGTTGGTTGATTGCATGTACAACTTGTACAGCTGCATTTTGCTGTTTTAGTTTGAGGGCTCCAGCCACAAGCACATAAATTGCTTCTTTGGAATCCTGACATGTGCAGTATTTGTTCCTTTGTAATGACCTGTAAGTTGTATATTGTTTTATATTTTGCCAAATAAATGAATGGATGAATGAATGAAAGAATGGTTTACACGACTTTTGGTGCCACTTCTAGGTTTCACCAGCTAACAAGCAGAATAAAAACTAGAAATGTCGCTTTGGCGACTGGTATGCCTCCGCCATAATGCATGATTTTCCCAATAGGTCTAGATAGTACATGTGGACACTGTGTGATTACATTTTCACAAATTGGCAAAATATTGGAATGACAAGTTTGTCACAAATGTGTTGAATGTTCACCTTCCTTGACGTAGGTTTAATTGGATGAATAGGAGAGCATGTATCTAGGGATTTAAGGACTTTAACTTGACTTTGACCCATTCATACATTTAGGCATTGAGTAATTTTCAAGGTACAGGTGTGGAGAAAAAGTTCAATTTCTGAATTGAATAGTAAATTGTTACCATTTTCATCTGGCCCTTGACCCTAAAATTCATAAGATAATTACTTTCAGGTAGAACATGCATAATATGTACTAAGTTTCAAGGTAACTTGAGCCACTTCCGAGATATGGAGGAAAAAGTTAGTTCAGCACTTTCACTTATCTTTGACCTTTTGACCTTTGAGGCAAAAAGAGAAAAAAAAAAACTTTCCAGAGAATTTCTATTAGGTTACACACGCATACACCAAGTGTAAAAAAATAACCCTGCTGGCATTGCATAAATATGAGGGTAATAGTAACATTTTGAAGTCTTGCACTTGACCTTTGACCCCTGACCTTTGACCCCATGAACCCTACATTCTCTAGATAATCACTTCCAGTCAGTACATGTATATACTATGTTCCATGAAAATACCTTGAACAATTTTCCAAGGTACGGAGAAAAAAAAAGAAGTTTTAATATTTTTACTTGACCTTTTGACCTTTGACCTCATGACCCAAACTGTCACCAGAGAATCTTAATTGGGTAATACATGTATACACTAAGTTTCAAGAAAATCTCTTCAGGCATTCAATAGATATGGTGGAAATAGTGAAATTTTATGTATTTGACCCTGACCTTTTGACCTTTGACCTTTGACCTCATGACCCAAACTTTCACCAGAGAATCTTAATTAGGTAAAACATGTATACACTAAGTTTCAAGAAAATATCTTCAGGCATTCAATAGATACGGTGGAAATAGTGAAATTTTATGTATTTGACCTTGACCTTTTGACCTTTGACCTTGAGCATGTGCACCCAAAAGTTGATAGGCACAACTTCACCCCCTAATACACATACATGCCAAGTTTCATTAGGATACCTCAACAGGTTTCGATAGTTACCTTGTCCACAAAATTCATTACGGACGGAAAGACGGACGGACGGACAACCCGAAAACATAATGCCTCCGGCACCACTTCATGGCGGAGGCATAAAAAGTGGGGGACCCAAAGTGGTGACAGCTCATAAATGTATTCTGTATTCCTTTGTATGGTATGGGGGGGGGGGATTCCCCTTTAAGTATCTACTTGACCAAAAGATCAGTCTGTATATGGTCGGGATATGTTCTTAAATACAGATTGAAGACTGACATACCCAATATCCGATACTGTAGGGGGACGATCTGGCATGGAAACCAATGTGTGATTATTAAACAAATTGGTATGCATTTGCCAGTAACAGTTATCACAATGCGGTAGCCTGTCAATGAGCTGATGTGCTGGTAGAGACCTGTGTCTTGAATATTCCATGAAAATTCCACCCAAATCTTAGATACAGTTGGTGAGTGGATTGCATATTTATGAGATTTTAATTTGATTAAATGTAAGTGTAAATTTGCTGGTGGAGATGAGCATTGGGCTTTTAACTTTTTGTGAGATACCAAGAAACCACTTAATACAGAGCACACTGTTCTAAGACTTCAGAGGAATTCAGAGTTTATCATTAGATGTGAATCAGTTTTGGAATGACCGAGTAATCCCAAAACAAAGTAAAACAAAGCAATCCTAACAAAAGCTGCAATCGGTCCCATCTTTTATATGGATTGCTCTATTTTTCATATCTTTACAAAGCAATTTCAAAACCAATTTTCATCCAATAAATGTTAAATCCCTCTTGGAATTACATCATCTTTCATGTTTCAACAGAGCTTTCTCACTATCTCAAAAAAAAAAAAAAAAATGTTAGATACCTGAAGTGACGATCCCTATCAGGCTGGTCTCCCCTTAACTGCGACCAGCCGGGCAGCCCGAACACCGAACAATGGTTAGTCTCCTTATTCTTACACTTGTTATTAATACTCTTAAGTTTTCGTTACAATAACTTAAATTACAATCTGCATGGTCACTACTAGAAATTACTTTATCTTCATGGTAACAATTAGGTCCAGGGAACTGTTCTATCACTGCTATCCTAAGTCCTACCTAGCCTTTAACCGCACCAGCGACCCCAACCCGTACCGAGTCGGGGTCGCATGGCAGCCCTATGGCTATCGAAGAACCGCCTGATATGGCTTAGCATTTTGGTAACCAGAGACCAAAATACAGGGTTTTACACTGAAATTCGTAGCCATACTGTTAGATAAGATACTTACAATCAGAGCCGCTGAAATCAATTTACAATACGATCTGTTTTAAGAGCCCAATGAAAGATTTTATCTAAGGTTTTAGTCCCTCCGCACTTCGTATCGTAGTACAACTTACCCAGCGCATGCGCTAACAGCCTTGCTGCCGATCAGGTATGGATAAAACGTTGCACATATCATAATACAAAATGTATGCGTGTGGAAAAAAAACAGGACGGCTAGCTGAGAATTCTGAAATGAATATTCATTCGCGCATGCACAGATCATTTTATTTACGTGATATGTTCAAAATGGCGATTCGCATCTTGCAGAGAGGGTCTCAAAGATGATGACGATTAATCTTGTTTTCGGAGGTAATGGTAAGGGATACATACAGTTGAACCTCTCGTATCCGGACAAGTCGGAACCAGGGCTCATCCGGATAAGGGATTTGGCCGGATACGGGAGACTTTACATGCTTTATACATGTACATATACATACACATGTACTGATGTAGCCCATTGTAGTACCACTATGTAGTAATGTGTATACTGCAACCTTTTCATTGTTACATTTGGGGATGTTTGAGGATGTTAAAATGTCTGAAGGTAAGTAATTTGGAAGGAAATTTGATGTAATGTATGTTAATCATGTTGGAAGCAATATGTAATTCATGTGTGTTTGTGTAGGAGTTCTCAAGGAGTTGGGAATCCCCCTTTCCTCCCATAATTATTAAAAAAAATCACGGCGAGATTGCGTCCGTATAATAGAGAGATCCGGATAAAGGGAGGCCGGATAAGAGAGGTTCAACTGTAGTTGCCTATAATATTCAACAAAAAAAATATGGTATTTCAACGTGACTTTTCGTTGCGAATCCAAATGTCGTTTTGAACGATGAGTTGTTTACAGAATTGCAAGCATCGCAGTGCACTTATTACTTCACTAAATTGCATACAAGTCGTCAGGGCGCTGTTACTGGTTACAGCTTCCCGGGCCAGGGTAAGCCTTAACGTTACCTAGTCTATGCTATAGACATAGTATGCATGCCCCTACTACAGCTGTAGACTAAGTTCTATATGGTAGAGACATAGGATCTATTAAATTAAACCGTTTAAAGTTAGATGTATAGAGCCAAGCCCATGCATGGACCATCCATGTGTCATTCCCATGGTATTGCCAATAATTGGTAGACCCTCCCTTCCTCGAAAATAAAAAATGAAACTTTCATTAGCACAGTTTGTGTAGTGTAACTAGGTTAGTGAGTAAATTTACTTCCGGCACCGATATTTTTTTTCCCCTTGTCCCTTTGATCTTCCCCTCTAAACTAACACTAACTGTTAACAGTGCCAGTGCAGTGGTAACATTGACTAATTTTTAGGTTTATTTCTACCTCTAAAAGAACCGTGGATTTACCTGTCGAAATATTAGATTCGGGGGACAGTTATCAACATCAGTCGAGGTCGACATCCCTCTGCGGATCATCCCATAATGCCGTGAATGTCCACTCTCGTCGGACAAACACGGAATTTTGTGATGAAAGGACAAGGTAGACAACGGTGCCGCAGTAAATGGCATACGAGGCGGACGGCAAACGGACGCTGACGTGATCCCATGCCGACACTTCGGAGGGAGACTGCGCCATGCTCTCGAAGTCAACCCGCAAAGCACGCGAGCTCTCGACATCGTTCAGTTCACATTCACCGTGGTTATACAATCACAACGAAACTCTTGTAGTCACCCTTTGTTTGTTGTGGGTAGCAGCTAGCAGGGCAGGGATCATCAGGGAAAGCCAAATTCGATGTGATGACTAAATTTATGTGAGAGCCCTGGGACCTACTCAACAAGTCAACACGGGCTATCCATCTCAAGCATCTATCTGTAGCTGTGCGATCGATCTTTTTAGCTGGTCACCCACGACGCACAGCGCTAAAGCCAGCATAATAGCGCAAGCAGTCCCCAGATTACGTCACTGACTCCTATCATGGAATCATCAGTAACTTGGTGCTCATGTTGAAAATGGAATAGTCCAAAAGAAAAAAAAACCCGTACATTTATATTTGTTTGTAAGCTTTGCACCGTCAGCGAAATCCTTGGTAGTATAGTGGTAAGTATCTCCGCCTGTCACGCGGAAGACCGGGGTTCGATTCCCCGCCAAGGAGGCTCTGAATTTTTTTTTTTTTTTTTTAAACACTATTTTTTCTTTCTTTATTTTTTCCCCTCTTCAACTTTCTTACCGTTTTCATTTCGTTTAATAGCCTTAAATATTTTTTTCCCCAGTCCCATTACCATTTTATTTCTTACCATGGTTTTTAGCTCCCCTCTCTCTAGCTCCCTCTCCAAGACTTTGTTTTGTTTTCTGTTTTGCTTCAGGTTTTATTGTCGGGGAGGGGAGAGGGGGCCGAGGGGAGGGCGCAAACATTGCTGTCTCTTTTTTTATTTTCTTTTTCATGTCCTCCACCTCATTTGCCAAGACTATTTCTGGGCCTTGGTAATTTTTTTTTTAACTGGAGACCAAACAGTGACCTTTACCCAATATGATTTCTGACTGTTTGTATTCACATAATCTAATCAAGTACACAGACAGTGCACACCTATCAATTATAACTAACAAGGGTATAACTACCAAGTACAAATTCAGATCTAAAGAATCATCATCTATGTGTATATCTCTTTACACATCATACTTCACTCTTTGGCTATAACAAAATTTTGATCTCACAGACTTTGTGATAATGGGGGTCGCCTGTGATAACAATTCAATACAGTGGAGAGTCCACATTAAAACGAAGTCCCAGGGACTAGCAGTTTTCTTGCGTTATATCAAAATTTCGTGAAACTCGTGAATTTCGAAAAACTAACAATAAAAATACAGAGAGTGGATAATGTTATGGCCTGAATTTTTACTTCATTGTAACTGGAATTTCATTATAACCGTGTTCGTTATAATGGGAGTGCACTGTATATTATTGAATGTGGCCCCAATTATCACAAAGTCCGTCGGATCAAAATCATATCTGGTGGAGCCCTGTAATATTGACCAGGTTGCAACAGCCTTTAAACCTTTTGGTACAATCTTTCGTGCTGTTAGTGCTTATCGATTGATGAAATCAAAAGTGACATGCCACCATTTTCAGCTGTACATGTTTTAATAAATACATTTAAAAAGTGTAAAACAAAAGACAGCAGTAGTTACTGCTGTGTTTGGTGATAATTTAAAGAGATGAACATGTAGATGAAACTTTTGGGACCTGAATATTTTTGCCTCTTTTTGTAAAAAGTTGTGGAATACACAGGTTATGTCCCCTCGAAACCTACTGTAAAAGGTTGAACACACACCAGGACATACCAACAGCGTGTACATTTGGGAGGTTCCACATGTCAGCCACTACACATGTACCTACATATACACAAACACACACACACACACACACACACATTATGCTAAAATTTCCACATTGAGTGCTCACAAACTGAAGAGAAATGCACGTAGATATTGAATAAAATACATACATATACATGTCTAGGATGGCAAACTTCCATTACCGTATACATGTATAGGGCCTAAGTATTGATAAAATAAACTGGTTTTAACAGAGGAGATTTCATACGGAATTCAGTTTAGTTTTTTGAATTTGCAGATATTTTTAGTTAAACAACAAAAAAATCATATATAATAAATGTATATATACATGTACCGTATATACATAATTCATTTTAGTTTTGGTTTTGCTGTTCCAAGTTAAAATCCCAACAGAGCTTTACATTTTGTGGTGCTTCTATTTAGGCTTCCTGGAAGTCTATTCTATGTCTAATTCTCATTTTAATACCCTGCATGTTCATCATTTTATATGTCTTGTCTTGGGCAAAGTAACAATTTTAAATGTTGCTATGCTGTATTTCTATTGTGTAATTCATGCTGTGACATCTTTTAATGCTTTCCTTTGCTTGATCAAATTCTCTAATACATATCTTTGCATCCAGTGGAAAAGGTGCTCTATAAATGTCTATTATTATTATTATTATCTCACACTTGTAAACAATTAATGTTAATGAAGCAGACTACCGTGACAAGTCTTTGGAAGTTTGTTGTAGGCAAGGTGCATTACCTGTACCCTACTAAAATACATTCCTTTTAATGGTTACTGCCGTGTTTTGGGATATAAAATGTAATACAGCTGTATGAACAATCCTGTTGAACTTTGGCATGACT
The DNA here is from genome assembly GCA_033980235.1 of Diadema setosum. Classification (NCBI taxonomy): domain Eukaryota; kingdom Metazoa; phylum Echinodermata; class Echinoidea; order Diadematoida; family Diadematidae; genus Diadema; species Diadema setosum. Next base: position 33,767,434 of record CM067060.1, read on the forward strand.
ATTTTTGGCTCCTAGCACTTACATTGTTCTGTCTTTGTTTTGCTTTGTTCAAGTTTTTAATTTATGCATATGTATGTAGATCGAACAACCATATTACATGTACACTACAGGTATATACATACATACAGTGGGATATGCAGAAATTATATCCACTGTGCTGACACTATGATGTGTAACTAAAACATTATATAATTTTGATTTCTCTTAGAAATATATGTACTGTAATAGGGCTGACTGATAAGGCCGACTAAAAATGCATTCCTCCTTCACAAGTTTACCACAGTGTATTGATAGACAACTTTGAAATCATGACGGTAAAACACAAAATATCTGCATCTTTCCTCAATAAATTTTATTCAAATACAATGTAGCAATGGCCAGAGTGCTTTATCTCAAGCACTATAATCTCACATTCCAGCATTACCATCATTTCGCACCTTTGAACATCCAATCAGATTACAGTTGAGCAAAGGGGACATGACAATCGCCACTCTTCAGTCATTTTATGTGAACCTGTCACGCCCGCGACTCCTACATTTCTAATTTTGACTCCAGGCTTCTTCAAGTAGAAGAACCTGTTCATGACTATGTATGAGCACACCATAGATGTACTAAGAGGGACAATAACTCACAGGCAACCAAGACAAGTCTTCACATGTTATTATCTGACTAGTCATTGCAATGTACATGTATTTGGTTCCAGGGCTATTCATACATGCAGAATTAGAGAAAAACTCTGGAAGCACAAGAAAATCATGTAGTGCTTGTTGCTTTATGAAGACACAGCCAAGGAAAGGTCTACTGCTTCACAATAAGAATATCAGCAATCCACAGAATGACTCATCCAGATGGAAAAAAGAAAGGGGATCAAAGACAGTGTCAGAGTGATTGTATACAGTAGGTCTGCATGAAATTTGAAAAATTTGAAATTTTTACAGGTAGATGTATCTCCTTACTTAAAACTGATGTTCTTCTTGTTGTATTTTTTTTTTTTATTTAAATATCTTGCACCTACAAAGGTACACACATTCAAACTGTTGTGTCCATACACAAAGGTCTTCACACACATGGTGTAGCTATGGCATCATGGACCTTTGTCTATGCATACAACAAAAAACACTCATACACTTGAATGTGAAACAAATGTAATCCAAATTCTCAGGTGATAATGTTTGCACAACTAGACTTTGCAGATTCATGGCCACTTCCACTGACCAGGTGGGGCATCACCAGCCAGAGGTTCCCATGCTTTCCAGTCTGCCATCTTCCTTGCTAATGACAGCTCTGCTTCCGCCTAAAATGGAAGAAATTGTGACGACATTCCTTTCTTTTTGAAATATCATTTAAAACATCAAAATACTTACATCACACAATACTAATGCAAGCACAAAGGTGATATATGGAAACATATATGATATTTTGTAGGATATGCTGTATACTATACATCATGTACATGTACAAATGTATTTTATACAAATGTGTATTACCTACACAAATTATTTGTTTGCTTTTCATGAGTACTTTAATTAAAGCAGTTTACATTCCACTGACCCTCAAGTTGCAAGAGGAAATATTCTTTTCTTCAGTTGTTTATCTAAATACATTCACGAAGATCTAGATGTGAACAAAATGCAAAAATAACAACATCAAAATACAGCCACCAGGAGCACATCAAGAAAGATGCATATCTTCATAGACTCCACACATAGGCTTTGGCATGTATTCAGAAAGAATAGAGTACAACTTGTACTTAAGTCAAAATTTATCTCTGGGCTCAACTAACAGGTCTTACATTCACAACTACATGTATGACTGGTACAGTACAAATTCATGCTTGATGAAAAATTGCCCTTCGTGGTAAAACAGAAGGCTACCATACAAATTGATATCATGACCATCAAAACGTCCATGGTTCTCATTATAATGAAGTTCCCCTGTATGTACTATAGAAGAAGGCATCTGCATTCATTCTCATTGATGATTCATTCCTTACATACCTGAAGAATCACCTCTTCAATCTGCCCTGATTGTAGTCTACTCTCAATCTTTTGAACATCATTTTCCTGCAATGCAAAAAAGTATACAAAAATCTTAAAATACCACTCATTACACAATATTTTCAGAAGTCATTCATTCTTTATAATTTGGTTTGAGATACATCAATGATATTTTGATTCGTTATCACATGTCATCCTGGACGGTTCCTGAAGTTGATTCCTGAATTACAGAAAATTATGCCAAATTATGCCATAAGCCAAACTGTGGTTACATGAATACAGGGCCCAATATTACACCATGCTACCTGATTTCATATAGAGTGTACCAAGCTTTAAACTGCTGTAGCTATGTGCACAACTTATATCATTCTTTTGACATTTTACTAAATAACAGAAATGCTAGACATTGCAGGAATTTACAAATCAAAACTTGCTAATACTGTATTCTATTAACTTTCAACAACTACATCTTGTAATGTGTACATCGTACACTGCAGGCAAAATATGGATGATATAAATGCTAATTCTGATATTTCAGAAATAAATTTTGAGATGATCACATAGCTGTAATCTCACTTGTGCACAGCTTATTTGCTTCTTGAGTAGGGAAACTGATGAGAACTGTGCATAACCCCAGGATCTTTAGCATTTTGTGCCACTGAAATCACTCCTACATGTATCTATAATTTCTAGCAGGAAAAAAAAGTGTCCTTGCAATTGCATTTATGAATGTATGGTCACAAAATACTTGCTTTTGGTCACACCAGATTTCAGGCATCAGACTACCAGTAGTGCTACTTTTTGAAAGTTAAAATGTCCCAAACAGCTATGTTTTCCCATAAGTGGCAAAGTGCAGAAATTAATGAGACACAAAACTGAGTGGGAAAATGGTACCATCACTTACAGATTGGACAACACCAAGACGCTCATTCACTATCTGCTCTGTGTACTGTCTATATGATGCCTCTTTGGGAATCTGTTGTAAGGAGGCAAGGATTTTGCTGTACAAAACCCTCAATTTCTGCAGACAAAAGAAAAAGTTAACAGACCTATTAGAACATCACGTACACTGTAAATCACTCATTGATATCAAACAGATCGTTTTATGGGACTCAAATGCTCTTCGACACTCTATGTAACACAATACATTACTAACAGTCAGTTTGTGATTTGATTCTGGACATCTGGTGATACACATGCTAATCCCACCGTGTCCTGTAATATTTGTTTCTTTCTCTACTTATCAAACAATATGTGAAGATAATTCTCTTTCTTAAAGGGAAGATAAACCCCACGAACAATGTGGATTGAGTGAAAGCAGCAACATAAGTAGAACACATCAGTGAAAGTTTGAAGAAAATCGGACAATCGATGCAAAAGTTATGAATTTTTAAAGTTTTGATGTTGGAACCGCTGGATGAGGAGACTACTAGAGGTTATGACGTATGAGTGGACTACAATATCAAGAAAATATAAAGAAAATACTACAAAAATCCATTTTTCATGAAAATTACAAATTCCTTCAACTTGATATTGACATATGTTAAGGGTAGCAATTATTCCCTCTGCTTTCTGAAAGCGGTTGGTCCACTGCTCTTTCATAATTCTAGAAAAGTGAATTTTTGTTGAATATCCTTTATATTTTCTTTGTATTGTTGTCCACTCATACGTCATATCCTCTAGTAGTCTCCTCATCCAGCGGTTCCAACACCAAAACTTTAAAAATTCATAACTTTTGCATCGATTGTCCGATTTTTCTCAAACTTTCACTGATGTGTTCTACTAATATTACTGCTTTCACTCAATCCGCATTGCTCTTTGGGTTTACCTTCCCTTTAAGGATGTGAGTGTGAGGTGACAGTGAGAGACTAAGTGTAAATATTGAATGATCACCTTTCTTAGCAGGATGGCAGTACCTTTTCATTATCGTGTCTGACACAACTGCTAGCATGATATTATTATGACATGGCAAGATATGGAGGTTGTCAATTCTATCAATTTACATGTGTATTATATGAAACATTATAAACACCATTTGTAACCTTTACAACAAAAAAGGTACAAGCCCCATCACAGGAAGTTGACAATAAAGCTGTACAATTAAATGAATATCAAACGAGAGAGAAAGAGAGAGAGAGAGAGAGAGAGAGAAATGACCTCCACAGATGATATATCAAACACATTAAATTACAGTTCTGAAAAAAAAAAGTAGGGAGTACATTGCACAATGTATGTTGCTAGTTGTTGAGTTCACAGATCATTAATGCATTTTTGTCACTGTATGCTATAAAGGATGTCCACTACAAAAGTTGTTCAGCAGAATTTCATATCATAGTGCCTATCAAATACTAAATAGTTAATGTGATTGAAACTGACCTCATGAGGTTTAGCCTCCACTGCTATCCCAACCAGACCAGTAGACTGAAAAGAAAAAAGAAGAAAGAAAGCACATACAGAATGGAAAAGAGAGTGCTTCATCAACATCATTGTAATCCATTGTGTCATTATTAACTACAAATGTCGCTTTGGCGACTGGTATGCCTCCGCCATAATGCATGATTTTCCCAATAGGTCTAGATAGTACATGTGGACAATGTGTGATTACATTTTCACAAAATTGGCAAAATATTGAAATGACAAGTTTGTCACAAATGTGTTGAATGTTCACCTTCCTTGACCTAGGTTTAATTGGATGAATAGGAGAGCATGTATCTAGGGATTTAAGGACTTTAGCTCGACTTTGACCCATTCATACATTTAGGCATTGAGTAATTTTCAAGGTACAGGTGTGGAGAAAAAGTGCAATTTCTGAATTGAATAGTAAATTGTTACCATTTTCATCTGGCCCTTGACCCTAAAATTCATAAGATAATCACTTTCAGGTAGAACATGCATAATATGTACTAAGTTTCAAGATAACTTGAGCCACTTCCGAGATATGGAGGAAAAAGTTAGTTCAGCACTTTCACTTGATCTTTGACCTTTTGACCTTTGAGGCAAACAAAGAAGAAAAAAAAAACTTTCCAGAGAATTTCTATTAGGTTACACATGTATGCATACACCAAGCGTAAAAAAAAAAATAACCCTGCTGGCATTGTATGATAGGAGGGAAATAGTAAAATTTTGAAGTGTTGCACTTGACCTTGGACCACTGACCTTTGACCCCATGAACCCTACATTCTCTAGATAATCACTTCCAGTCAGTATATGTATATACTATGTTCCATGAAGATACCTTGAACAATTTTCCAAGGTATGGAGAAAAAAAAAAAGTTTTAATATTTTTACTTGACCTTTTGACCTTTGACCTTTGACCTCATGACCCAAACTTTCACCAGAGAATCTTAATTGGGTAATACATGTATACACTAAGTTTCAAGAAAATATCTTCAGGCATTCAATAGATATGGTGGAAATAGTGAAATTTTATGTATTTGACCTTGACCTTTTGACCTTTGACCTTGAGCATGTGCACCCAAAAGTTGATAGGCACAACTTCACCCCCTAATACACATACATGCCAAGTTTCATTAGGATACCTCAACAGGTTTTGATAGTTACCTTGTCCACAAAATTCATTACGGACGGACGGAAGGACGGACGGACGGACGGACAACCCGAAAACATAATGCCTCCGGCACCACTTCGTGGCGGAGGCATAAAAATGCACTATATATATGGTTATGTACAGTGGAGTAATTTGATTAATTTCTTATTTTGACACTATTAAATCTATGACCATCAAAATGATCAATAATCAAATTACATATGAACCCTTAATTCATCTTGGAGGTACAAAAATACATCCTTGGTTGACTTAGAAACATACCTGTAACATTGTTCAAAAAAAAAAAAGTTAAACAAAAATATTTTCACATGAGGAATTTAAATGGTGCACAACACACAATTATCGAGAATTAAAAAAAAACAAAAACACCTAAATGGTGTATTGTTTACATGTATGTCATACTTCTATTAGCATGTTTATAGACAGTCATAAATTTGTTCCTTAACATATGACAAGCAGACATCATTGATGATAAAATTCTCTTTAATTTGTATAAAAAAAAAACCCAGCACATAGAAGTTGACTGTCCTACAAGCTACATGTAAAATGGGTGCACTTCAGCATTTTGTCTTACTGTATGATAATAATCAAGTACATGTACAGTTGAACCTCTATTATCCGGCCTCCCTTTATCCGGATCTCTCTATTATCCGGACGCAATCTCGCCGTGATTTTTTTTTCATAATTACGGGAAGAAAGGGGGATTCCCAACTCCTTGAGAACTCCTACCCAAACACACATGAATTACATATTACTTCCAATATGATTAACATACATTGCATCAAATTTCCTTCCAAATTGCTTACCTTCAGACATTTCAACATCCCGAAACATCCCCAAATGTAACAATGAAAAGGTTGCAGTATACACATTGCTACATGTAGCACTACAATGGTCTACATCAGTACATGTGTATGTATATGTACGTGTATACAGCATTGAGTCTCCCGTTTCCGGCCAAATCCCTTATCCGGATGAGCCCCGGTCCCGACTTGTCCGGATATGAGAGGTTCAACTGTACTTCAAATGCACATACTGTATATAAGTGTAAACATACATCCTTCCCATACGGCAAAACATTGACTCTTTTACTCATTTTGCTACTCACTGATGCATCACACAGATAAAAGAATGACATGAAATGAAATATTTTTGAGCATAGTAAAGCATATTAAATAATAATAAATTGTACAGAATATAATGTGTCATTGAAGAACATACACATGTACTGTAAAAGTGGAAATTTTCGCGGTGTTGAAATTTTCGCGCAGTTCGCGCAACCAGAAACTAGCGCGAAAATAAAAACAAGCGAATATTTTTGCTTGCCATACGTTCCTGTGCGTGATGTCTTGATTCCGCGGTATTAAAAACACGCGAAACTCTTCTGACCCGGCCTAGCGCGAAAAATTAGTCGCGCGAAAATATCCACTTTTACAGAACATTGTATATGCAATGACTACTTGTGGCTACACATCAACTGCAATTTATATTTTTATGATACTAGTAATCAAATCCATGTAAAATGAGGGTCAACAAGAAATTCTACAGAAGGTGGATCAAAAAGGGAAGAAAGTTATACATGTACATGTACTTTTTCATTAACTGCCACATTTTGATTTACATCTTGATGCTGAATGGATATCGAATGACAACACAAACAATAAACAGAACAGTTGAAGAACTGTTTCCAGCACCCCTGACCAACAGCCAACAGATGCAGACAAAATGGAGGATTGTGCAGAATACTACTTGGAATTTTAATTCAAACCTGCCTTTGTGATGCATAGTATTGTAAATTTCATATACATTCTTTTTGTTACTACATTGTACATGTATTGATATTGTGTTATTTTGTGTGTGTAAATGTTTTGCATTGTTGGAAATGAAATAAAACACTGGAGACAAATGAAAAGACGATGCCTCCAAATACAAATTGTAAGAGCACCCTGACACTAGTGACAGTTGTACTTAGAACTTTTGACTCTGATGCTGCTGGCACAGCTTCTTTTGCATTACATGCAGAACCAAAATCTGTCTGTCCAAAGTTTTAGAACATTTTTTTTTTCTTTTTTACTTTTACAGTTCTCCTCCAGAGAGTGATTCCATGAAGCCAGACAGGCTCTCTGCAGAACATATGCTCAATAATACAGGCTGATCTTTCAGTCTAAAAATGCATGTCCACATGCTCTGTGACTGATTAAGATTGTGATAAATTTGACTGAGACTGCGCAGAGAGAAAAGAAAGATTACACTGGGGTCAGAGTAACCGCACCAGCGACCCCAACACATACAGCACCCAGGGGTTAGGTCAGAGTAACTGCGACCAGCAGCCCCAAACATGTAGAGTAATGGGGCTGTGGACTGTAGCATTCAGGATCATGACAGGGGTAGTATCGCGGATAAATATCAACTTAAAATCTAAAAGGGCAATTCCGCAGTTAGGTGGACATGACATGGATAAAAGAAATGTGCCTCTTTATCTTACCCTTTGATCTAGGTATCAACTAATGCCATGGATGTTCACCAATCATTAGGGTCTTTCAAATTCAGTAGATTTTATTTTTCGTATTTATTGATTTTGCGAGATCTAAAACCATCATTTAAAATGTACATGTGGGACTGGGGACGCTGAAATTCACTTAAATGCAAATTACAGTGGGTTCCTTTGAAATTTTTTCCTCAAAGTTTTGCTAAAGGGTAAAAGATGAATACATTTAAATACTCCAGAAGTCATGTGACATTTTGTCAATTACAAAAGGGTGAAATGACCTGTGGAATTACTCCGGACAAATGTAACGTTACTATTAAACCGTAACGTTACTAACCATGCTTTTGGGGGTCTAGCTAAAAAATTATCGGTCGAACTGCTAAAAAAATTTGCATGAACATTTGTCATGATGCAATAATTGAAATTAATGCAACACTTTGTTTGAAGTAACTTGAATTTTTGCACACTTTTTGTTACAAGACATTGATTTTTTTGTCATGTCCTTTTTTCGTAACGTTACTAACCAGCCCTTTAAGTTGCTATAGCAATTCTAATATTTCTTGGATTGTGTTCATTCTTTTCTGTATCATAAACCTGGGAAGAATGAACATGTTTTTGACATAATTTTGACTTGAAATGAATAAATGGTAATTTAGCGGTAAAAACAAATATCTAAATTTGTTCAAATGTAACGTTACTAACCGCGGAATTGCCCAAAAATTTCTTCAATTTGAAGACTTACAGGTGAAGTCGAAGTGTTGACAACAGGTAACATGCAACGTTTGGTTCTGCCAATAGTCCCTTTCTGTTCGAATTGACGACTTAATGTGACTCAGTCGAGAGTAACCTAGCGTACCTGGGAGAGCTACACTGAATTGACAGCCAGCGCATGCGCACACAGACATCTTTGCGCATGTGATGTGTGTGCATGCACTGGCCGTCAATTCAGTGTACAGTGTACTGTACATTGTAGCTCTCCCAGGTTCCTCATCAAACATTGCACGTTACCTGTTGTCAACACTTCAACTTCACCTGTAAGTCTTTTAATTGAAGAAATTTTTCGATTTTTTGATATTTATCCGCGACACTACCCCGTCATGATCCTGAAGAATGCTACGTCTCAGTCTGCAGCCCCATTAGTAGGCATTACGCTATGCATTTGGGGCTGCTGGTCGCAGTTAGGGTCAGAGTACAGTTTGTAGAGAACCCACATTTTAATAGTAATACATGTACAATTTTACTGTGACACTTTCTCGTCCCACCTCTTTTTGATTCTACAACGTAATTTACATGTAACGTTACGTTAGTAGGAACCTATGTAAACCAATACACTCCCTCCCAGGCCCAGTGCAGTGTCTGCATGAGCAATTTCGCCTAAAATTTTCTCGAAGCAAACAGCTTTCCTAGTTTTCTGTTTTAAACATTTAAAAAAAAATCGATGTTTTCCTGCTGCTAAAAGTATGGGCAAATCTAAACAACCATTTAGCAGACAGTCAGAGTCAGAGAGCTAATAAATAAATTACAGACGAACATTTCTCAAAATGCCAGCTCTGCAGACACGGTAGGCCTATAATCCTTGTGTATATGTGGTTCACGCATCCTATCACCTAGTCCCAGTCGTTGTATTTCTTGTATTGTAACCATTTCAATGCACGGCACGTAAGAAGCAAAAATATTCTGAGCTGATTTCAGAGTCAAATCATACAACTAAAATTCACTTTATGGTTCACACATTTCTATTACAAAAACTGAGTTTTCTCATTGAATTCAGCTCTCAGATATACGAACACTCAGTGCTAATTTACCTTTTTAATGGCACCTGACATCTTGATCGGGTCTGATGTGTGTGGCGTTCAAACAGTGTGCGACTATCGTCGGATCGAAACAGAATCGCGTCGGATCGATCTCACGTTCCGCATAAAAGCGCACGCACTGACTGCAAGAGCCATTCATTAAACAACAACAACAACAACAACAACAACAAAACGGAAAAAAAAAAAAACAAACAAACAAACATTCCATCCAATTCAGATATATTTGTTCCTGTCTGATCGATCACAGATTATACAGGGATTTGAAACATGACAGCATTATAATGATCACTGAGGTAGCTATATTGGCGGAAGTGCAGGTCAGTAATAAGGCAATTATCCGGCCAGGCTGGACAATAACCCAGACCCTTCCCCTGACCCTTGATAACCCTAACCATTATCCTGAACCCAATCCTAACCCTAACCCAAACTCAACCCTAAGCCTAAGTCTAACCCTTATCTTTACTCTATAACCTTTTCCACTAACCAGTATTTAGCCGGGGGTAATTCCCCTTATGGGGGAGGTGGAGGGGTAGGGGAACGTGGGGCAGGATGGACCACATTTCACTATTAATGTGCTTTATTTCAAATACTACGTCACAAACTACCACATGAAACACTATTTGCAAATATTGTGTAAGACAACACAATCACACGTAATATCATCTTAATTGCCTCCTTTTATTTTACGTAACAGCCATCTCAAAATAGCCAAATCTGTCCCATCCTGCCCCACATACGTGGGGCACGATGGGACAAACAATGAAGACGCATATTTCCGTGTCCCACTTGAAACGGTCGCTCTTTCTTTTGTAATTCCGGACCATTCTGAATTTGGAAAAAGAATAAAACATTTATATCAACCACATCAAATATGATGAGGCAAGATGGGACACCCTCCCATCCTGCCCCGAGGTGAATGTCCCATCCTGCCCCATACACACACACACTACACTTCTAAGCTCTTTATACACAATACATGCCATGACATACAGTCTGCCTACATTATTGTGAAATAAACTTGATGTATATACTATAAAAACCACACGATATCAACGTTCTACCTTTCTTCATATTATGCCAGGGATAATATACATTTCTTAACTGTATAGAAACTCTGCCGTCATCGATATCAATTTTTGCGTTTGTCCCCAAAGCTCAAGAGAATCTCAGCTTCACAGAGCGTGCAAAGATGGCTTCCTGACAGCGTGCTTTTTATCAGTGCAGATTATAGTGTCCTCTGATGCTTATAGTTACCGCATTGTCACATCCTGCCCCGGTGTCCCATCTTGTCCCACCTTCCCCCCTACGGATTTACAGAAAAAGGAGGTACCGAGAACTTGCGTTGTGATGCCCTGGTAAAACAGTGCGAATGAACTTGGACTGATTAAACTACTTACATAGAGCCTACACGCACAAACACAAAAAGAAAAAAGTGAAAAAGAAGAAAAGAAAAATAAGGAAGGTACGTTGGTATAATAGACCGCCAACACCCCCTTGTTGGGAGAAGCTTCAACACAGGGCCTATGGGACAGTGCCAAAGTGGTGCATGTAGTAGTCTTGGCGCAGACTCCTTTACGACCAACAAGGGTTTGTGCCTGCAGACTAACCCCCCCCCCCCGCCCCTGGAAAAAAAAAAATAGTGTATGTACATTGTATAATAGCAATCGAATCAGTGGCGGATCCTGGGGGAGCGCATCGGGCCCCTCCCCCTTTATTTTTGGTTAAAACGGAAGAAAAATAAATAAAAAATGGGGGAGGGGTGTGTGCGCCCCCTTTAATTTTGTAAATGCGCCCCCTCTTTACGGAATTCCTGCACGGATCCGCCCCTGCGAATGGTATGTTTTATTGTTGTGGAACCCTGGCGTATACCAACGATAAGTACAATGTAAAAGTTTTTCGAGACCCGTATAAGTAGGCCTATACAAAACAAAACAAAACAAAACAAACAAAACAAACAAACAAACAAACAAAACAACACAAAACAAAACAAACAAACAAAACAAAACAAAACAAAATGAAAACGGACTGTTTCCGTTACCGTACTCGGTGTGCCGAGGCCTATTAGATAGCCGCCTACTGCTTTATCGCTTCAAAGAGAGCAGGCTGACGTCGAAAAGCGACGTCCTGCATGGTCCCACCTTTTGGGCCAGGGAGGTGGAAAGAGAGGCATCTCCCTAATTTGACCAAGTAACGTCTTTTTGATGTCTTTCTGTATTTCTCACGTCACAAATGAGCGATGTACAATGAATTATAATAATTATGAATGATGACAAGAAAAATGTATATCCCGTCGTATTAGCGCCGTAATAATCAGGACGTGAAATCTGCGTCTTTCTTGAGACGCACGATGAATCTCGTCATAGTTGATAAGTGAAGTATACAGAATGACCAGATTTTTTTTTTTTTTTTGGGGGGGGGGGGGGCTGCGAGAGGAGGCATGTATATTACATAGAGAGAGATTTAGAAAGTTATCGCGTCATTAGCGGCGTGCATGCAGATGAAGAGAAATTTACGTCGTTTGCGCCGTTTTTATCACACAAATACTGAGCGACGTAATCTGATGTCAAAATTGTCTCTATTTTACAACAATATGCATTACAAAACGTCATTATATGAGCGACATATTTACAGGAAATTACGTCTTTTTGCGACATAATTGTATTCCATAATTTTATAAGCGACTTATTGATGACCAGTAGGCCTAATTGGTGTCTTTTTGCGACGTTTTAAAGGACAAGTCCACCTTCACACAATAATGACTGAGAGAATGCAGCAATATTAGCAGATCACACCAGTGAAACTTTGAGGAAAATCGGACAATCCTTTCAAAAGTTACGAATTTTTAAAGTATCTGTGCAGTCACTGCTGGATGAGAAGACTACTACAGTGTGTGATGTCACATGCGTACAACGATATAAGGAAAATAAAAAGAGAATTTCACAAAATTTTACTTTTTGAATGAAGTGCACATTTTCTTCGACTTGTTACTGATGTATGTTAAGGGTAATATTATTTCCCCTGCCTTCTGAAAGAGAGAAGTCAAGTGTTCTTTTTTTATGCGAGAAAAATGGAAATGTTGAATTTTCTTTATTCTTTCTTTATATCGTGTGACATCACAAGCTAGTCTTTTCATCCAGCCGAGACTGAGTATAAACTTCAAACATTCATAACTTTTGAACGGATTGTCCGATTTTCCTCAAACTCTCACTCTCACTCTTACTAATATTGCTACATTCACTCAACCCACATGTCTATGAAGGTGAACTTGTCCTTCATATTCATTACTAGAAAAGATGAGCGACGAACTGCGACGGCAAGATTTTCACGTCTTTATAATGCAACTTTATTATTGCCCAGGTTATAGAACGTAATGTTACATCATTCTGACAGCTTTTCTCATACCGCAGGAATTCCATAAAGGGGGGGGGGGGGTGCTAAAATATTGCTGGTGCCACTTCCGGGTTTATGTATCTTAACAAAAAAAATGGGTGCTGTGGTTTTTTTTTCTTTCTTTCTCTCTCCCTCTCTCCCTCTCTCTCTCTCTCTCTCTCTCTCTTTCGTGTTTCTGTATTTCTGTTTTTGTTTTTGTTTTTTGACGAGGGCAGCGGCACTATTCGGGACTAAGGGGGGGGGGGGGGGGGGGGGGGGCTGCAGCCCCAAGTTTCGCTGGCCTTGCGTACAATATATTATTCAATATACCTAAAAGAATATTATTAACTTCACTAGCTACTCACTAGGGTTGTTGTTCTTTTTTTTTTACATGGATATGCACCCCGGTTTAAATAAGGTTTATTCCTTGCATGGTTTGAATCTGTTATATCACGCATTATATTTCAAGTTTTCCTTTCCTTCCGTATCATTTTTTTTTAATTCTAAAATTAAAGTCCAAAACATAGGGGCAACTTCATATTCATAGATGACTATTGTATAAGTGGGTGCTGTTCGTTATTCCGAAGGGTCGTTAATCCGAAACACGCAATTCCCTATACCCAGAGGTTCGTTAATCCGAAAATGAAAAAGGATTTGTTAATCCGAAAATTTGTGGCGTTATTCCGAAGGTTTGTTATTCCGAAGATTGGTTAATTCGAAAATGAAATTCGGAACAATGAACCTTCGGAATAACGAATCTTAGGAATAAAGAGCCTTCGGAATAACGAACCTTCGGAATAACGAGGTGTAACCGTTTAAGTTGCACTTTTGCTCAAACAATTCTCACAAGTCTGTTCATCATGTCTAATTCTCAGTCGTCCTGCAACATGTTCATATTTGGTCTTTCCGAAGGTAATTAATTTTGTTGCTGTGTAGTATTATAGGCCCAATGAAGTTGTTACATAGTAATCTTTCAGTGTTTTCCTTTGTTTGTTCGTTTGTGTTTGATTGGGGTTTTGGGGGGGATAAACTTCACTGAAATGATGATCGATGTATGCTATTGAATTCCGCAATTCAGCAATTCCACTCTTATCATGGTAATTTATGGTTCGACTGTTAATGGTTTCCATCTATTATTTGCCGTTCAATTGTTGCTGTCGTTATTTTCTCCTTTGAGGTTATCTCACAATGAAGTTATTTTAGAGGTTATCTCACGATGCATAGATTTAAAGATCTAGAAAACAATCATATTCTATCTGCACATCGTTGACTGACTAATCGAACTTTATACTGAGGCACTTCAGAAAAGGTCGGTGATTACGGTTATGTCATTGACGTATAAATGAAGGTCAAGGACATGATAATGGTATAGGCCTATACTTTGACATAAGAACCCCCCCCCCCCCCCCCAAAAAAAAAAAAAAAGTGATATGGAGTCATGAGTTAGATTATATACAAACTTATCATACTTTGTACAATATAAAACAAAACAATTTAATATAAAGTGCATTTATTGAGTGTTTGAACTTCTTAAATTTTTAGATGTTGCTACTTGAATGTAAGATACTGAAACAAATGTTGTTAGCTGATATTAATTTCTGCCTATACACTTGTAAGCCCATAATTTTCTAAATTCATTGTACCTCTGTTTACATCTTGTTTCAACTCTCCAACAATGGCACATATTATATGTGTCTTCTAAGGCTAGCACAACTCTCCTGAAGACATGGTTCAACTCTCCTCACACTGCGGTATAGTCCAGGCTAGAAGGCACCCAACCTTGTTTTTCGACATATACAATGTTTTTTGATGGTTTCTTGTCAATTCGAGGGTGCTGATTCCAAATCCGATTGATGCCACTCGCGTAACCTTGAGCATTTTCGGCAAAATGCAAAAATCCAAAATGGCCGCCAGATATGCTAATTCGGCCGTGATAAACATAATAATGTGCATTATATGACCAATTATTCCACCAAACTTTGTACATTTCTGTTCCTAGAGTTACTCCATCTGCATTAGCAAGAGAATTTTCATTCATATAGGTTCATTTAGTATTTAAAGCTCATTTTTTTATTCAAAATGGCCGCCATTCCTTTGCTTTTGTGCTATATGAATGGCAAAACATATGCATGGAAATATAGAACAAATTTACTGTATTTCCAGTCCCGTACCTACGCTGTCATGAAGTGTTGCTTGTGTAATACAAATATTTTGGGTGTCACTTGCAATATAGAGGGCCTACATGTATATTTGAGCATTTAATATTCACAAATCTTATACGATGTTTAACACAATTTCTTGTATACTTCATTTTGTCTCAACAACGAATATAAGTTCACTAAACGTCTCGCAAGAAATGAATATACTATCATATTCTACATGCAGGTTGAATATAGAAATGTAATAATAACACAATATATTAAGCCTAGATGAATGGCATTTATCAAATAATGTTGAAAATGGAGGGAAAAGCTAGAAAGCAAAGCTTCTTATATGCATTCCCCTAAAACCATATCAACAATGTACAGAAAAATCCTATACAGTACGTGCAGAGATACATGGTTGCAGACAAAAACACATCGGACATTAATAACCCAACTAAAAACCCTTTACATTGGAGTTTTTTTTTTTTTTTTTTTTTTTTTTTTTTTTTTTTTTTTTTTTTACCAGCAAGGAGTTGAGGGGGAGGAAGGGAGGAGTCCTGAGGCGAGTTTGAAATGGATCATAACCTCCATCACTTTGATATGATATAATTTAGAAGTACCGCCATGATATTATCCAGCAAACTTGATTTTCTTCTTGAATTAAAACAACAAAAACTTGTGAAGGCATTATAAACGAAACTGTCTAAACGCAATACCGTACAAATAATTCATTAAACATCAACCAAGGAGCAATGTGAGATACCTCTTTCAGTTCTCTCACAGTTCCAAGGTGTTGATAATATACACTTTGACATCATGATCTCATTCAGTCTTGTCTTAAAACTAAAACTTTCATTTTTATTTTTTTAATTTTATCATTATTATTTTTTTTTTTGGCAGCAGGCGACATCAGCCCCAAATTTGAAGAATTCTCTGGCTAAAGATACATATTAGTCCTTCAATTGCTTTATTTGCAACCACATCTGGTGATGTTCAGCACTTCCTCAGGGGTCAGAGGGCGATTATTTGCCATAGAAACAGAATGAAGACATGAAGACTTGCTTGATCACTACCCGTTGAAGCCCTATGGATTTGTTGCCAGGCCAGAGACAGTTGTAGATTAGGTAACTTGGGTGGTATCAGAGATGACATGAGACTAGCATCTGCACCAACCTGTTTTGGGGTCAAAGCTTTCAAGTTACGGGAGGGAAATCTAGGCTTGTGGGATTTCAGACGTATTGATGGCAGATTGTTCAAGGGGGCATTCCACGAAGCGCTTTGTCAGATCTTTTCTTTTTGACAGCTGTTACAAGCTACTAAAATCCTTGCATCTGATTGGTTGAGAGCAAATTTGTCAGACAAATTTGTCAGACAAAACGCTTCATGCAATGTCCCCATGCTATCGTGTTTAGAAGGTCAGGGTATGCCTTGACGGCACTGGTGACACTTGCCATCCTTTCCTTCCAGCGTGAGGGAGAGTGATCGAGTGCCAGTGAAGGAGGGTAGACTTCCCTAGCCTATGCTTGGAAGGTTTGCCACAGAGGGCTACCTTGAACATAGCGTTGGCAAGATGGTTATTAAGATGGGAGGCATGGGTCTCATGATAATCTTATAAAGGTTGGGGCAAAGTCTCCAGAAGGTGAAGTACTCTTCTGTTGTCTTGAGATGGGTCAGTACTCGACCGATGTCATCCAAGGACTTTCTATGAGACGTAAAGGCGAGATCATCTGCAAACTTCCTACGTGAAGTGAATGTTATGTCACCATGTGAATGTTAAAAAGAGCTCTAGTAGAGTTAGTTTACAGCCACCATTAAGGAGGCCATCATTCAGAGTCCTAACACAGCTGGTCTGGTTACCTAGAGCAATCCTAAATCTGCAAGTGCTGAAGATTAAAGACAAGCAGTGTGAAGTTGTTATAACACTACTTTCAGAATGAGGCAGCACTGTACAGATCTCTCAGAGTCTTCCTTGACATCATATACTAGTACGCAAACACATTCACTCTACCATATATAATTCATCTGGGTTAACATGAAAAACTTTGGGGTATTATTTTCATTTCAGAGATTTGACGACAGGAAGTAAGGTGGTCCGTTTTTTCCCTTTTTCCCTGACTCATTCTTTCTCGAATGAGGGGACTGGAAAGTTTGTATAATATCGCTTTTAGATAATGTAGAACAGGACAGGTAATTGGAAATTTCATTTGTGTCATCATCTAGGATTCAGCCTTTTAATTCAGCAAAATCAGAGTGAATATTATGATGTTAAAAATCTCAAGGAAAGTAAGTATCAAATGTTCATATCTAATAATTCCTGATAAACAATCGTGATGTTGGCGTCGATTCAAGCTTTGGTGGATTTTTCCACATTCCTAGGGGAAAAAAAAAATCAGATTTAGGTTAGTAGCAAATTCGGATGTTTGCATCAACAATAAAACAGCTTTTGTTACTAACAACCTTCTGATTTATAATCAGCACACAAATTGATAAACAGAGTACCTGAGTGACTAAAAAAGAAAAGAAAATTCGTTTATTTCCATGTACACTTTGCCGTTCATATTGTGCAGGGGTATATGAGTGGCATCCATTTTGAAGTTTTGTATTAAAAAGAATATAATAAGCCTAAAAACAATAAATTTTCTGTTTGTTTGCTTGTTTGTTTGCTTGTTTTGCTATTGGCACTCATCAGATTTGCATTCCACATGCAAAACTTGATAAAAGTGTAGGTATGTGACTGAAAATTGGTCTTCTATTTCTATGCATATTTTTTGCCCTTCATATAACACATGAGTATAGGAGTGGCGGCCATTTTGAATTGAAAATAAGCTTAAAATGCTAAATGTACCTCTTCAAATGAAAAATTTCTTGCATGTGCAAGTAGAATTACACAAGGAACAAAAATGTAAAAAACTTTGATGGAATAATTGGTCATAAAATTGACATAACTGGGATTATCATGGCCAAATTAGCATATCTGGCGGCCATTTTGGATTTTTGCATTTTGCCGAAAATGCTCAAGGTTGCGCGAGTGGCATCAATCGGATTTGGAATCAGCACCCTCGAATTGACAAGAAACCATAAAAAAACATTGTATATATCAAAAAACAAGGTTAGGTGCACTTTCTATGGAACCTAGCCTGGACTAGTAGTGTTGAGTCACTTGACCTTTTTTTTTTTTAAATGAATTTATTTATTTATTTATTTATTTATTTATTTATTTATTTATTTATTTATTTATTTATTTATTTATTTATTTATTTATTTATTTATTTATTTATTTATTTATTTATTTATTTATTTATTTATTTATTTATCTATCTATTTATTTATTTGTTTGTTTGTTTGTTTATTCATTTCGACTAGGCAATGATCTAAATTTTCAAAGGTACAAGACATGTGCTTTAAGCTATATACTTCAATAAGGTATAAAAACACCTGTTAAAAGGATTAATTAGGAAATATATAGGAACATATTTCTAATAGAATAATTTGCTCAACTCTCTTGCATCTCCCCTATTTCGGTAAATCTATTGAAATTACACTCCCGAATCATTGCAGGTGGCAAGGACAGCCATACATTTATCTACATTTGCACATTTTATGATAACATGCAATCACATGAGATTGCAGGAGTGTAGGTCATATACATCGTAAAAGATGTTGTTTTTTTCTCTTTATATAAGGCATCTGACGTGATTGTACTATGGACTGTTTAAGTTAGGGGCCTAACCGTGTAACTTCAGGCTATTTATGGTTAAATTTACTCAACAAAAGTACAAGTATTACTATGATCATAGGCCCTGGTTTGCCCTATAAATACTGTAGTATATAGGCCTAATAATGTTATCAAAATTACTTTCAAGAGAATGCCATGTATATAGGATACAGAAAAGTTATAGCTATATTAGCAAATTATTATGACTCGTTCATTAACGAAAAACAACTAAAGGTATTTTACTTTTTATAGTATGCATCTATAGGACGAATTCTGTTTCCAGGTCAAACTAATGTTCGCTTCACATTGCTACGTCAGCACAACGAGCTGTATTGGAGTTATACAGCTGAATTTAGAGACCACACACCAAATCCTACTACAAAACTGAAAACTTGTCCTCCACTCACAACACTGCTGACCGGTACTATGGTATCCTCAAAATGTCCGCAAGTAGTCACAACGGACTATTGTCGTCAGTGGTCATATAGCATGACACGACGATCATTCCCCGTGCGTGCGTATAGGCGAAGGGAGATTTTTTTTTTATTTTTTTTGGTCTTATCTTTTCTTTCTTTCTGTCATTTTTTTTAAACAGCAAGTACAGAAGAAATTATTTAACTGAAGTTTGTGGCGATGGTTGTTAGAATGAAACTGGACAACATTTCTGAATACTGGTGAGACAGCTAAGATGTCTATATAGTCAGATTGTTAACCCATGTCATTCTGATTTAATGATTGAGATTGTGATATACTTCACTTCCCTATTAATTTATAATCCTAAAGCAAAATAATTTTTCTTCAATTTGTAAAAATCAAATGTGTTAATCTTAAATGATTATGAATGTCTAATACCAGAGCGGGGCGCAACCGGCGCACGCCCCCCCCCCTTTATTTTTCGTTTAAAACAAAAGAAATAAAAAGAAAAAAAATGAAATGAAACCCGGAAGTGGCACCAGAAATATTAGTTGCGCCCTCCCCTCCCCCTTTACAGAATTCCTGGATCCGCCCCTGTCTATACATTTACGTGTAGCCTACTTATATCATAATATTATGATTCGTCACTACGTATTTTACGGACACTACCTATCATGCGGGCCTGTGATGACACAATAGAAGACTCTTGTACATAGTGTGAAGAATTTCTTTGCGATGATATCTATATCAGTGAAGCGTTCATAAAGACAAGCATGAAAATTATGAAAACAGGAAACTCCGGGAGCTCCTATAAAGCCACTAAGTGCATGCTTTCCGTAATGTGAGAATGGTAGTTCAGGATACAATATTGTTGTTTGCCTGCACATAAGGTTTATAAGGTTTTTACTCGTTTGGGGAGTTCTGTTTCTCCACAGCACAATAGGATTAATGCAAATCAATATCGTTACCTTATTCCACGCATCACTTGGAAATGATCCTTTGGTCAGGGTCTTAAAGGGACTGTACAGTTCTGGTTGATGTATAAGGATTTAGCTTTTAACGTTTTGCGAGATATTCAGAAACCACTCTATATGAGATGTCAAAGAGCATGCAATTCTAAGGGGTATCAAAAGTTTATTTGATGAAAATCGGTTTTGAAATGGCTGAGATATCCAAAAACAACCTGAAACAAAGAGATTCTTGTAAAAGACTTTGCCTGTCGCCTTTTATTATTATCATTTTTCTTTTTAATATCTCGGCCATTTGAAAACCAATTTTCATCGAATAAACGATGAATCCTTCTTAAGATTACATGCTCTTTCATATTTCATAAGAGGTTTCTCAGTATCTCACTTAGGAATGTTATAAACCTGAATCCCCACCTCAACCAGTACTTTGACAGTCCCTTTAAGGCCGGTGCCAAGATGTGGTTATCCGCTGGCTATCTATAGCGTAAGACTTCCCACAGCCAGTGCCATGTATCCGACACTGCCCACAACCCAACTACTAAATGCCCCAGGTAATTTCACAGTCATCATTGTTAATACCACAATACCTAATCCAAAAGTAGACATGATTTAGAGGTTGTTTTAATCATTGTATTCCATTGTTAATATCCGAATATTATGCTAACCTATAAAGATAACATTAAATCGGCAATCATGTGAAATGATGGTAAGGTTTGTTTGTTTGTTTGTTTGTTTTATTTTATTATATTTAATCACGGGATAAAATGCCCTCGATCAGCCAGATGAGGCTGTTTTTCAGAGAGGCCGTGAGTACAGTGTTACAGCAACAACAAAAACAACACAACAGTTAACAAATCAATCAAAGTAAATTAACAATAAAAAAACAACATAAAAACAACAAGCATAACATAATGAAATACATTACAATATAGCAGAAACTAGATACCAAGAACAAATAAAAAAGGTATGATTTTTTAAATCTATTTTTGTATAATTCACATCTGTGTTGGCGAGATAATGTTAGATTGCATCTCCTTGTTGAAGTATTCGATTGATTTGTGCAAAGTTAATGTTTGAGAAGAACATCATAATCATCTCATTAAATAAAATCACATTGCACTACACATGGCACATTATGCCATCTATACTTGTAATGTATTCTCTCGATAGATTCTGATGAAGGCCTTATGACAGGCCGAAAGCTTGATGTTTAAAACTTTTTCATGTAATAAATTTTGCTTCCCATAATGAGTCACGTCGTATACGTTTCGGTCAGGATCGCTATCTCCTATTATAATGCAGGGCTCGACATAATATAGCGGGGGCGGGTGACCCGAGGCCACAAAAATTTGATGTTGCCGCCACCAAATGTCGAAAACGGTTGTGTATCGGTGTCCCGAGAGGGCAGCCGAGATTCAATATGGATTGTTACGCTTACTCTTATTTCGGACCACTCGTTTTCGAGCACGCACCAACATTTCATATACCACTCTAAATTCGTTGGATTAAAAAGTAATCTAATAAGACCATGAGGAGGGACAAATCCACATAAGACTACAATTTTTAGTCTACATTGATTTAGAAATTAAATCCATTAGATTTGAAATTAATAATCTTATATGGATTTGTCCCTCCTCATGGTCTATTAGACTACTTTCTAATCCAACGAATTTAGAGTGATTTAAAGATTTTAATGTCCCACTGAGCAACCAGAGAGAGAGAGAGAGAGAGAGAGAGAGAGAGAGAGAGGAAAAGAAAAAAAGAGTATGGTGTCGAACCCTGACATTTATATATATATGCATGTATTATATACATATCATATATATATGTATATATATATATATATATATATATATATATCTCAGATTAAAAAAAAAATGAATTAACTCGTGCAATGCAATACTTCATAAGTTACTAGTGTAGTGTATACATGTATATGCATCATAATTACTATGTAGGTGTTCCTATATGTATATATATACACACGTATATATAATTATATACAATTATATACATATACTTATATGTGTGTATAGTATAGGCCTTTTTATGTAATTTATGTATATATTATTGTGCCACACGTGTGTTTGAGTTTGTCTGTGTGCATGTGCGTGTGCGTGCGCGTGTGTGTGTCATGATAATCTTCAGGCCATCTTTTATATTACATTGCTTTAGAAATGTATATTTGAATTACTTAGAAATTTCGAAGCAATATTTTTGGATATAGTGCGTTGCAGCGTTAGCATTAAGGAAATTTGAGTATTTTGAGATAGCAGAATTGGGAAATATAATAGATTGGCAAGATATACACGTGGGTATAAATAGAAGGAAATTCTCACAGAGTAAAATGGTGTAATACAGTTATTTTGATAACCAAGATTACAATTAAGAATACCGTCACTGGCAGAATTGAAGAATAATTACTAGGTATATATTGTGCGGAGGAAAAGAAAATGTCCATTAACATAAATAGACTGGGTTGCATTTATTGAAATGGGAGTGTTTTGAATATTTGTTCAATAAGTATACACGCATAGGTGTGAAGAGGAAGAATGGGTAATTTTGGTATGCTGGGCGGGGTGGGATTTGTGTGTGTGTGTGTGTGTGTGTGTGTGTGTGTGTGTGTGTTTATTTTTTATTTTTTGGTTAGTTCATAGTGGTATATAGTTAGAAAGGGTAGTTACAATAGCTAGGGAGAATAATTGTTTTTGGGAATATGTTTTATTTTAGATATGATAGGGCCTTTACTTCCATTTTTTCTTCGGTAATAGCTGTACTATTGCCAATGATTTTATTTGTTATAGTGAAACATGAAAATGTATAATTATTTCAGTTATCTTTAAAAAATATTTTATGTTTGTATAGTAAGGCCAAAGTGAATTGATGTTTCTTGTTTAATCTTTTTTTCTCATGTCATTTTATACGAGATTTTACAAACACAGGTCAGTCATATATGTGTCATGGTCATTTGTTGTTGTTTTTCCGTCAGGAAGACTCAACAATTCCCCTCAACAACAAGAAAAATCCCCCCCCCCCCCAAAAAAAAAAAAAAAGAAAAAAAAAGAAAAAAAGAACAAGACATTTTACCAAAATTCCCAACACTTTCCCAGGGTCCTGCCTCGAGCATAATGAAGGTGTCTTAGAACTGCTTTTGTTACTCTTCTTTCATTTGGCGTTTGGCGTTAATACAGATACCATAAAAAACACAGTCGCTGACTTCTTTTTACTACACTGTGATACAGCTGTATCATACTTCTTCGCGAACCGGTGACGTGATATACGACGATCATCTGGCAAACTTACGATGCCGTACATCTCACAGAGTGGTCAGTATTGATTACGTTTTCACATGGTTTACATTTAAAACATAACTTCCAATTTGTTCAGTTATGAACTCATTTTACTGCCAATAAACACTCCGTAAATCGTAGACAACTGGATCTTTTAAATTTGCTGGGTCATACTGTAGCCCCATAGCCTTGTATTCATGTTGTGTTTCTTTGATTTTGTTTTTCTGCAGTTTCAATGTGTAAATATGTAAATTAGACTCTATTAATGGTTGGGTGTCCAATACATCGACACCCTAATGTTTTTCTATCAATAGAAGTTTAGGCAAAATGTCTCACAATTTGTTTGAAATTTTACTCACATGTAAAGAAAATACTCTGTCTCTGAATTCACAAGGGCGCATTAAAAATGAGATAAGAATCAATAAAATTTAGATTTCTGTGCGGTAAATTTACATGCTCCACTCTCCAAGATAGGTTTAAACTGCTTCGAACGTGTGCGCAGGGTGAGGGACCAGGTGTTATTTTGATGCACTCAGTTGTGCCGTAATTTTGAAACCAGCGCCCTTTATTGATAGTACGTGTGAAATACATGTAGAGTACACTAATACCTTTCCAATTTCAATACAATGTGCATTTATAATCTACGGCATCATTTTGCTGTTGATCTCTTTAATTATTTGATTATATGACATAATTTCGATACAACAAAAGAAAACTCGGGTCTCGAAGACTTCCAAATGGGAGTGCACTGTATTACACAGTATGCAGTCTGTAATGGTATGCTGATTTGATGTTATTCATCACTGAAGATCTATAACTTTTCCTTTTGTTTTCTCCGTTTGTTTGCTTTCTTCATAAATTTAGGGCAACTTCTGGAGTCCAGGTCGCCATGGAGGTTATCAATTATTCCAGAGCTATTTTGGGGAGCAGTTAATTTCATTGTCTTATTGTAAGTACATGTATGGATGCTTACTTCCACCAATATTGATTATATCCAACCACCAGTAAGCATTTGAAATTAACCTCGAATGACATGACTGCCAGTTTGCATTGTGTGATAGTTGCTTCATTCATGTACACATGTAATATCCTATAAGTTCACAAGGACATGCATTGATACATGAAGGTCATGGAAAAGTAATGGAATATATTTTTACAGAAGATTTTATGACATTTGGCACTTTGCCACTTCATCTTGATAACACTACTTTGTTTGGGTACCTTGTATTATTTCTGTATGTTATGCTCATTGTAGGTGCATCAAAGGGTTCCATGACATTTTGCTTGTACGACAATTGCGCCATAGAATAGTCAACCTCACCTAAGTCGACCTTGCACAAGTCGAAAACTCAGGCTAGTCAAAGCTCTAGAAAAGTCCCAATTTTCTCTTTACTTATTTCTTTAAAATAATCTTTCACTAAGTCAAAAATTTCAAGTCGAATTTCGGCTTTGTTGAAGATTTATTACAAGTCCAGATTTGTATGTTAATTTCATCGCCCAAGTCCAATTCCCCCCGCCCTGTACATCGTTCAACAAACATGGAATTAAAGCATCCTTGCATTTTTTCATAAAAAGACAAAGGAAAATAGGTTGTTTATGGGGGCATTGTGGATAAGACTCTCGACTCCCAATCGGAGGACCCGAGTTCGATTCCCACCCAGTGCTTACATCCTGGTCAAAATGTTTGTACCCACCATGTCCCTCTTCAACCCAGGTGTATAATAAATGGGTATCTGGCAACGCTAGGGTAATAATAATGGCAGGGGCCCTCTGGTAGAGCAGGGGCAACACTGAAGAGGCTACCCTGGATAAATAAGACATTATTATCATTATTATTATCATCATCATCATTATTATTATTATTATTATTATTATTATTACAAAAGTGGAAATTTGTGCGCATTTCGCGCAACCAGAAACTAGCGCGAAAATAAGGCATGCGAATATTTTTGCTTGCTATACGTTCCAGTAGTTGATATCTTGATCCTGTGGAATTAAAAACATGCGAAACTCATCTCATCTGGCTGAGTTTGAAAAATTAGTCACGCAAAATGACAACTTTTACAGTATCGTCATTATCATTATGATAAACACTCCCAAGGGTCCAATCTAAGTTGACCCTAATTTCCCCGCTATCCTTGATATCCAGCTGAGCAGAACATAAACTACATGTACCAAAGGGTAGAGGTGAGCTATATGCGGACAGCGCAGGGGGATTTGGGAAGAAAAAAAACCTCACAGTCAGGTACAGCCTCGAGAGTGATGTGCATTCTGTGCTGAGGACGTCAAGACCCAGCGCTATAACATCTTGTCAAACCAGAACTTTTACGAAAACTGTACCTACCTTGATCCTAGAAGTGCAACCATTTCTTCTCGATGAACAGGTACTATTGTAACATGAACCTCGAGTTGAAGTTTTCTAGTTTTAGAAACCACCCAAAAAAAATTGACATCACACTCCAGTAAAGTTTGGCGGGCCTTCAATTATACACAAAGCCCCCAAAATCTGGAAATAAAGTGAAATCTCCTTAGGAAAGCTGAAAACATGGACTCCGGATGAACACAAGATCTTGACTCTGTTGATGTGAGCTATTAGACATGTGTAAAGAATCAACTCAAAACCGGTACAAGATCGTGGTCACTCATATGACTTATTTGTGTCCTATGCACTTTTTGGTGATTATATATTATTGATGATGAATGATGTGACTGAATGATCATGAGTTATCAAGAGTGAAGAAAGGGGATACAAACGAATAATGTAATTCACTCACACTCTCGCTCTTACGACGATGATTGCAACCGTGTAAAAAACTTTGCATGCAATGCATATCACAGTCCAATAATTGAGCTTCACAATTCTTTTATGCAAATCAAACAGAACATAAACACTACATACAACATATCGCTACTGTAAGCTTTAATCTAATGGTCAATGCAAACATAAAAAGACATTGCATAATAAAAATTCATCAGGAATTGTAAGTCAAAAACAAATGACTTCCAGGATGTCGAATTTCACGTAATATTAAGTGGTTTCTTCAGTCCCAATAGATTTGACTTGGGTGAAGTTGACTGTCTTTGCACGCTAAGCCAAACATAAATTCTACCCACAAACATAACCCTAATCCTAATCCCCACATCAAACCAAACCCTAAAACCATATCACAACCCAAACCCTATGTCTTTGGAGAAGATATGATCGGAGCAAGTTGCTGGAACAAATGTTGTTTATTTGCTGTAGTGGATGTAGTCGTGTAATGGATACAGCCTGTGGAAGATCTTTTACCTTAAAAGTAGGCTCACACCAAAAGCATTATTATTATTTTTTTTTTTTACAGTAAATTAGACAAAATCACTTGCAAATTATCAGACATCAATTTTAATTCGGAAATGTAGAATCATATCCTGCAAGAAGTAAGATTAGTGTAGAGTACATAATTATTTTCTTGTTTTATACTTAAATCAAGCCATGGGCTTTTCATAATTTCTTGATTCATATTTTCTCTCCCTTCGGAAATTTCAGCTTCAGGACAATGTTTTCGGTAAGTCCTCATCATTTTTGATATTGTGGTTTTGTTTGCTTAGTAAATAACACACTCCATACTAGAAGGGGAGGGGCACTGTGTTTCTCTATTTAAAGTCTTTAGAGACAACTTGCATGTTTCTGATCCCCTGTGTGGCATGATGTTTACAAACAGGATGTCCTTGAGCTAAAGCATGGAGGAAGCATGTTTAATGATGGTCTGCATATTTTATGTAAAAAAAAAAGTAGTCTTGCTGAAGTCATGGAAAGGTTACATGGATCCTGTACAGCTCTGTTTTTTCATTCTAAACAGCATGCTGTGTGGGAGTACTCATCATATAACATGCAAATGTCAGTCAACTTCTTTTGCTTTGATCAGTTCTTGCTCAACTTGCACAATCTGCATGATTCTTGTCCGGCAAGATTTGGACCAAACAAACTATCTTTGTCTTTTAGAGTATGAACTCCTAGTTATATATTGACTTGAAAAGAGCGATCCAGATATACAAGATGCTATTGTAGGTCTGAAGACCATTTTTGCTTAATAAACATGAATCATCCTCTGTTTTCCCATTAGCTGTTCCACTAGAACATCAATGATGTATATGGGCAATTCCGCAGTTAGGTGGACATGACGTGGATAAAAGAAATGTGCCTCTTTATCTTACCCTTTAATCTAGGTATCAACTAATGCCATGGATGTTCACCAATCATTAGGGTCTTTCAAATTCAGTAGATTTTATTTTTCGTATTCATTGATTTTGTGAGATCTAAAACCATCATTTAAAATGTACATGTGGGACTGGGGACGCTGAAATTCACTTAAATGCAAATTACAGTGGGTTCCTTTGAAATTTTTTCCTCAAAGTTTTGCTAAAGGGTAAAAGATGAATACATTTAAATACTCCAGAAGTCATGTGACATTTTGTCAATTACAAAAGGGTGAAATGACCTGCGGAATTACTCCGGACAAATGTAACGTTATTAACCGTAACGTTACTAACCATGCTTTTGGAGGTCTAGCTAAAAAATTATTGGTTGAACTGCTAAAAAAATTTGCATGAACATTTGCCATGATGCAATAATTGA
Source organism: Diadema setosum (assembly GCA_033980235.1). Lineage (NCBI taxonomy): Eukaryota > Metazoa > Echinodermata > Echinoidea > Diadematoida > Diadematidae > Diadema > Diadema setosum. The sequence goes on from CM067060.1 coordinate 33,795,816, forward strand.
AATTAATGCAACACTTTGTTTGAAGTAACTTGAATTTTTGCACACTTTTTGTTACAAGACATTGATTTTTTTGTCATGTCCTTTTTTCGTAACGTTACTAACCAGCCCTTTAAGTTGCTATAGCAATTCTAATATTTCTTGGATTGTGTTCATTCTTTTCTGTATCATAAACCTGGGAAGGATGAACATGTTTTTGACATAATTTTGACTTGAAGTGAATAGATGGTAATTTAGTGGTAAAAACAAATATCTAAATTTGTTCAAATGTAACGTTACTAACCGCGGAATTGCCCATATGCCTGTGGCTGCTTTGTGTGCTAATCTCATACAAATTCAAACAGGCAATTTCATTGAAGAATTCCCAGTGGTTTCGAATGCAAAGGGTATGAAGTTCTGTTAAGGTAGTGACGCTGCATACTAGAGTCATTGCTAGGCTCCAAAATAGTGATCTTTATTGGTTCTGGTTTCAGTGCACTACCCTGTGAGAAGTGGTAATGATTACAATAGAGAAAACAATTTGTTTGCAAACAGACAAGAACATCAGCGGTGAGATGACTGCGTAGTTTATGGCTGTACTGTAGCTTGTTAAACAAGTGAGGCAAACTTGTTGCTCCAAGTCATCAGATTGTGAGAGAGCTTCTGGTACTTTCACAGTCCCTGGGCAGTAGTATTGACTGGAAAATATGTGTCAAAATATTTCTCAAATGATATCATGATGTTTGTACAGAATCATCCAGATATTGCAAAAAAAAAAAAAAAAAAAAAATGAACAGGAATATCAGTTGTCATTCACTCATACATGTAGGTTTTCTTTTAATCATGTTTTTGTTATGTTGCATAAGAACAGGGATTCCACAGTTGGTCACTCACTTGTAAGTTTTCTGTCTTTCCGTTCTTGCTCTCACTTTCTCTCGTATCCTGTCAATAATCAAAAGCCTAATTTGACCAGCCAAGGAACCGGCTACAAGTCTGACTATCGGCAGGGACTGACAGGCAGTGGGGGAAGGTAAGACAGAAAAATTACATGTGAAAATCTTGTTCTCTCCGGAGAAGATATTTATGTCCAGGATGAGATGCTGCCATTTCTCTGTTTGATTTGTGTGTGTGTGTGTGTGTGTGTGTGTGTGTGTGTGTGTGAGTGTAATGTAGTTTATCATATCTTTGTTACAGTTGACTGACAAACCCAAATACATGTTGTACCATGATGAAAATGCATTAACATGTGAGCACTGGTCATACCATGACAGTCAAATACATTTAACCCATTGAGGACGGACTGATTTTGCTATAACAAAATTCGCATAGACACCTGCCCGAGTATTCTTGGGACTTGTCCTGAACGGGTGAAGGGAGAATAATACCCAAACAAGGAAATTGCCTTTGATGAAAGAAATTGCATGGAAGTGCACAGCAGACAGTGCAGAATTTTTATAGATGATAAAATATTGTGATGTATTATGCTCTTTGAAGTTTCTGTTTCTTCAATTTGAAAGTTGTTTTAATATAAAACAACACAAGTATTACTTGTGTGAGGGGTTTACAGACAGACATCTTTGCCACAGGGTTGATAAATGTGCACAGTACTTCTCACTTGATTTGTATGAAGTCACAAATATGATGCTTTTCTTATAATCATCACAATGATACTGTCTTTAAAGGGAGGATGTGTCAGAACATCAAAGGGTACATCAGGAGTAAAGTTACACACACACACACACACACACACACACACTCACACACACACACACAAATAAACACAAATGTGAACTTTGTTTAGTATGTTTATTTCTTTTTTTGAGTGTTTGAAAATTTGCATGGTGATGTGTCATGGTCATGAAACTTTTGAAGAGTCACAAAAGCATGGTCAATTTTCATGAAAGCATGATCTGTGGAATCTGTAAGGCTCCATGAAATGATAATGTGAAATTCCACTGGGAAAGTGATTTTCATAATAATTTGTGTTGAAATTATTTTAGAAGAGGAAAATATATCAATTTTGGTCTTGTAATCATAATGGCTTGCTCTCTCTCTCTCTCTCTCTCTTGTTTGTTCTTTGCAAATCAATGATGCGTTGCAGACCTGGTGGTCCTCCACCACCACCCAGGAGGAGAATGGGAGGCTTCGGTGGAAGGGGGTCAGGCCCCGCCCCACCCCCTGCTGCAGGTGGCGGATGAGGAAGGTAAAAGCCGACTTTGTGCACACACACACACACACACACACACACACAAATAAAAAATAAAATGTGCTGTGATTACAAAGTAATACTGCAGAAGCTGTTATTTTTCACATACAGATATTTTCACAAATGAGGAGGTCACAGACTCTTTCGAAAAGGTGCTGTTTTTGCCATTTTGACATCGGGCGATCACGAGTGCACCAATGCATGTCTGTTCAGGCGCGGTGGAGCACCCTAATTATCTCGCAGAAATCCATCGGCAGCCGAGCCTCATTTGCATAAAGTAAACAACATGTACTCGCGTAGTTGAGAAAAAGTAAACAACTTCTCAAGCTAATAACAATTTAAGGAAACCTATTTTCGGATTAAAATTGAGTTAGTTTGAATTTGAAAACATGTCCGAATATGCACATATAACATATTAAAGGATTTGACAATGATAAAATGTGAAATTTTAGCGAAAACCTGGCGAGCAAAATTACCAAAAATATGCCTCGAAAATCATCCTAAAATTCACGAAGTGTGATTGCGGAACCAAAGCGCCATTCAAACAAAGTACACCGAAATTTATTTATCTGCTTGCATTTTAAATGTCATACCGTAATATTCCCGGCCATGGTTGTGTCGGAAAAAAACAGAAGGTGATGTCAAAAATGACATGAACGCAAAGTGTACAGGTCGGTCCCATGTATATATAATCGCGTGACTGTAGCGTTGCATGTCACAGCACACACAACGCTTTGCTGCATGCAGCTTATACGTGCGCGGCAGCAGCTCTGCAGTCACCGCCGTGCGACACTCGGCAAAACTCACTGCGTCACATGCAAACCAACAATGAGCACGAAATCCTGAATCTCACGTACCACGCATGCCCAATATTACGGGAAAAGAAATGACGTCATTTTCAATTGTTTCGCTTACTACAATTTTCTATTCCAAACCCTGTAGAAACATGTTGATTTCTCAAAAAGTAAAGGTGGAACCAAGCGAAAACTTTCACCATATGTGGATTGAGGCCTGATAAACTTATGTTGCCAATTTCGGACACATTGGAGCCCGGCCATAGTCCAGTCGGAAAAAAACAGAGAGCATGTTTTGCGAGAGGTGATTTTCAAAACGCTTTAATATCTCAAGTTCTAGTGCAGCAAATTTCATAATTTTTTCATCAAAAGGAAGGTTTTTAAAAACTTAGATAGTGTGGGAAGTTTGAGTTTACTAGCGGCATGCATAGCGGCACAAGGAGAAGGTAAAGATTTGACTTTTTCATGCACACAGTTTCGGGCAGCCGTGGATGCCCGTTGGAAATTCAAATAGAACGGGGCGATAATGAGATGCAAATTGGGGTGCTCCACCGCGCCTGTGTTCGCTATGCATGATCACAATCAGGCCGCAATTTTTATATGCTGTTAATTTTGCAGCCCAGCAGTGATTTGTGAAATTCACGAAACTTCAACCCTCCCGAAAATAACGGCTTTTACAGTATGACCATTGCATTCATTGCATCTTCAATTAGGATGTCCCATGGTATTTAGGGAAGCTAGCAGTGTTAAAATAAAAAGGTACTTTGATGTCAGATGTTGCAAACCTCAAGTTAACAGTGATTATCCAACTGTAACTTCAGCTGAGAATGTCTAATGGGAACATTCTAAAATGTGAATAAAATATGACACTTCCTTGAAAATGCAGAGGCATCTCAGTAGATTCTAAGCCGTCATTAAATCGCCCTTGTTCAGTATGTTTGCCATCTAACTAGAGACTAGTCATTGGAGAGCATTTTATTCTGGTATTCTGAGACATTTGTTTTCAGAATTGAGCACACATAGTAAGATTTTTTATTCTTTTTTTTTTTTAATGAAGATCATTAATTCACTATATACAGCATTGAACTAATCAACTTCATAGAGGCAGTCAATACATTTTAGCATCATTATACCCCCGCCAAACGAAGTTTGAAGGGGGTATATAGGAATCAGCAGACGGTCGGGCGGTCGGTCGGTCCGGTCCGTATTTTGCGTCGCGAACTACTTCCTCAGTTTTCAACCGATTCCCATAAAACTTGGCACAGATGTGTGCCTTGGGTTGTAGATGTGCAAGACATATTTTTTGACAGTACCCAAAAGTACGTTGCCATGGTAATGGCATATTATGGGCAAAAATGGGTACAAATCTTGCGTCGCGAACTCCTCCCACAGTTTTTGATCAATTTCTATGAAATTAGGTACAGATGTCCATCTGAATATGTTAATGTGCAAGACACATATTTCCGCAGTGGCAAAAAGTGCGTTGCCATGGAAACGGCATGTTATTGGTAAAATATAGGGCAAAATGCTTCATGGCAAAACTGCTTCATCAGTGTTCTTCCAATTCTCATGGAATTCATATTGAATGTTTGTCGTAGGATATAGCTCAGCATGACACATTTCTTGACAGTGACAAAAAGTATGTTGCCATGGTAACAGCTCACATATTATGAGCCAAAATGATGGAAAATTTTGTGTTGCAAACTACTTCCTCAGTTTTTGCCCAATTTCCATGAAACTTGGTACAGATGTGTGCCTTTGGTTGTAGATGTGCAAGACGCATTTTTCGACAGTACCCGAAAGTACGTTGCCATGGTAATGGCATATTAATGGCAGAAGATCAAGGAAAGATCTTGCGGATTTAACTACTTCCTCAGTTTTTTGACCAAAGCTTATGAAATGTTGTTTTGACCAAAGCTTATGAAATGTTGTTTGGCGGGGGTATAACCAGTCACAGTAGCGACATTTCTAGTTTTTGTTCTGTGATAAGTTGTTATCATGTTTCATGGAGTTTGTGTTAAACATGTATTTCATTCTGCTTCCATCTCTTCCTTTCTCTTTCTATCTGTTTCCCTCTCTCCTTCTCTCGCCCTTCCCAGGTAAATGCCTACTCATCAGTAATGAAGAGTAGGCATGTTGGAATCCATGGGTAACATCATCAACTTCTACAATCAAAACAGTCCTGACTTCACATTTCCAGTTCAGTCTTCCAAGTGAGTGAGCATCTTACACAACTACTTCACCACATGCCCACGATGACACAGATTTTGTAATGCGGTTTAATAGGTTTTTGTATAACGAGCGTGTCTGTAGCTTGGGTCCTTTCAGCACTTAAATCTAAACTCTAGTTTATCTTACAGTGGCATTTCCTTTACATCCGTGCCATAAAAAGTAGCATGACATTTCAAGACTTATTTTTGATGAAGATATGTAAAAATAAGGTGGATTTTTTTTTTCTCTCTTTTTTAATCTTTTGTGAAGATAACTACTGGTATTTGTTCGGCTACTTCCATGAATTTTGGTTATGCAAGTAGTCCCTGCTATGTTCCCATGAAAAATCTGTTGTGCAATAAAGCTCAACTATTAAAGTTGAATGCATAGATGAAGGCTCTATAATTATTAAAGGTAATCGAGGATAATAAGTTGTGGATTAAGATGGCAGTTGCTATGATGTTCCTGTGGATTCCTAAGCAAAGCAGACTTCTTTGCAGCGATGGTATCTGTAAATGACGTCTTGTTTGTAAACTCACATGTATGAGACAGGCTTGACTGATCCTTCAAAGATACAGTGAAACGCTGAATTGAAGTTGGTGCTTGACATATCATTTTTGTTGTCTATCATCTGAAAATGGAGGGGAAGTATCCTACAAGTCAATTTGTGGGGTCAGTTCCCTTTCATTTTTAAATGTTATTTATCATAGATCATTAAAGTATTCTAAAAGGTATACTCTGTACATTTTTATGTGGGCAGGAGTACACACTTAATGCACTCTGTATAAAGATAAATGGTAACTGTGTGCCTGGTGTATACCCCCCCCCCCCTCTTTTTTTGGGGAAAATTTTTCATTTTTCGCTCAGATATGAAATAAGTGGATCTGTCGGGATAAAGTTTTGAAGGAGAAGAAAGATCGCAATGAGATTTATTGTTAAAGTGGAAATATTTGCAGTGTGAAAATTTGGGCATTTTGCACAATTAGAAACTAGCACAAATATAACTAGACTTGGAATTTGTCAACACTGACAAATTAGGTGATCCGATCTGTTCGTAAATCAACGATTTGAGTCTCCTGATCCCAATAGGCATGACCATACCGGTTTCATCTGTGTTTAGTGGACATTGGCCGTGTGATGTTTGGATTCTCATTTAGAAAAGGGAGTCAGACCTGCCATCTATGGTACACAATTCCGTATACACTAACGAAGATACAGAATGAAGTATATTTGACCTTTGACCCAATTTGCACAGACAAGATGGCATCTGAGCAAAAAGTGGTTATTTTGTGAAATGATCCTTGTAACATGGTCTTTACGTGTGCAAAATATGGGAAAGATAGGACATGTATTCACCAAGATACAGGATGATACATTTATGACCTTTGACCCTAATTTACATACCCAAGATGACGTCTGATCAAGTAGTTGTTATTTTATGAAATAATGTACGTGACATGAACTAAACATGTGCAAAATATGGGGGTGATAAGGCCTGTTTTTCTTGAGTTATTGTAAAGAAAGTTGCAGAAAGAAAGAAGTATCTCAATACATCGAAGATAAGCTTTAATTTCAACCACATTTTTTGACGTGGTCCCGACATCGTATCAAAAAATGAGGGCACACTTTCGGTAGCCCAAAGTCTCAGCTACAACATATTAAAATCTGGGAGAAATTCACTGAAGCATAAGTGAGCTAGTGCTCGATAAAGACAATCATGTCAATTTTCACATCTACAAAAATTCCCTCCCATAGAGATAACACGTCATAACGAAGATAAAGAAAGAAGTACATATGACCTTTGACCCCACTTTGCACAGCCAAGATGGCATCTGAGCAAAAAGTGGTTATTTTGTGAAATGATCCTTGTAACATGGTCTTTACGTGTGCAAAATATGGAAAAGATAAGACATGTATTCACCAAGATACAAGATGATACATTTATGACCTTTGACCCTAATTTACATACCCAAGATGACGTCTGATCAAGTAGTTGTTAATTTATGAAATATTGTACGTGACATGAACTAAACATGTGCAAAATATGGGGATGATAGAGGGTGTTTTTCTTGAGTTATTGCAGAGAAAGTTGCAGAAAGAAAGAAATATCTCAATACATCGAAGATAAGTTTGATTTCAACCAAGTTTTTTGACGTGATCTCGGCGTCGTATGAAAAAATAGAGAGAACGTTGACGACAGCTCAAAGTCTCAGCTATAACATACTAAAATCTGGGAGAAATTCACCAAAGAGTAAGTGAGCTAGTGCTCGATAAAGACCGTCATGTCAATTTTCATTTCCAGAAAAATTCCCTCCCATAGAGATAACACGTAAACTGGTTAAATTTGACAAGGTTACATTATATCCATTTTCACGAGGTGAAGACATCATCCGATTAAAACTTTGATGAATAAAACTTAAAGAGTATTAAATTGGCTACAACATACTAAAATCTGGACGAAATTCACCGAAGGCTAAGTGAGCTAGTCGTCGATAAAGACAATCATGTCAATTTTCACATCTAGACAAATTCCCTCCCATAGAGATAACACGTCATAATGAAGATAAAGAAAGAAGTACATATGACCTTTGACCCTACTTTGCACAGACAAGATGGCGTCTGAGCAAAAAGTGGTTATTTTGTGAAATGATTCTTGTAACATGGTCTTTACGTATGCAAAATATGGGAAAGATAAGACATGTATTCACCAAGATACAGGATGAAACATTTTTGACCTTTGACCCTAATTTACATACCCAAGAAGGTGCCCGATCAAGTAGTTGTTATTTTATGAAATAATGTACGTGACATAAACTAAACATGTGCAAAATATTGGGCTGATAGAGCTTGTTTTTCTTGAGTTATTGCAAAGAAAGTTGCAGAAAGAAAGAAATATCTCAATACATCGAAGATAAGCTTTAATTTCAACCAAATTTTTTGACGTAATGCCGACGTCGTATGAAAAAACAAAGGACACACTTACGATAGCCCAAAGTCTCAGCTACAACATATTAAAATCTGGGAGAAATTCACTGAAGCATAAGTGAGCTAGTGCTCGATAAAGACAATCATGTCAATTTTCACATCTACAAAAATTCCCTCCCATAGAGATAACACGTCATAACGAAGATAAAGAAAGAAGTACATATGACCTTTGACCCCACTTTGCACAGCCAAGATGGCATCTGAGCAAAAAGTGGTTATTTTGTGAAATGATCCTTGTAACATGGTCTTTACGTGTGCAAAATATGGAAAAGATAAGACATGTATTCACCAAGATACAAGATGATACATTTATGACCTTTGACCCTAATTTACATACCCAAGATGACGTCTGATCAAGTAGTTGTTAATTTATGAAATATTGTACGTGACATGAACTAAACATGTGCAAAATATGGGGATGATAGAGGGTGTTTTTCTTGAGTTATTGCAGAGAAAGTTGCAGAAAGAAAGAAATATCTCAATACATCGAAGATAAGTTTGATTTCAACCAAGTTTTTTGACGTGATCTCGGCGTCGTATGAAAAAATAGAGAGAACGTTGACGACAGCTCAAAGTCTCAGCTATAACATACTAAAATCTGGGAGAAATTCACCGAAGAGTAAGTGAGCTAGTGCTCGATAAAGACCGTCATGTCAATTTTCATTTCCAGAAAAATTCCCTCCCATAGAGATAACACGTAAACTGGTTAAATTTGACAAGGTTACATTATATCCATTTTCACGAGGTGAAGACATCATCCGATTAAAACTTTGATGAATAAAACTTAAAGAGTATTAAATTGGCTACAACATACTAAAATCTGGACGAAATTCACCGAAGGCTAAGTGAGCTAGTCGTCGATAAAGACAATCATGTCAATTTTCACATCTAGACAAATTCCCTCCCATAGAGATAACACGTCATAATGAAGATAAAGAAAGAAGTACATATGACCTTTGACCCTACTTTGCACAGACAAGATGGCGTCTGAGCAAAAAGTGGTTATTTTGTGAAATGATTCTTGTAACATGGTCTTTACGTATGCAAAATATGGGAAAGATAAGACATGTATTCACCAAGATACAGGATGAAACATTTTTGACCTTTGACCCTAATTTACATACCCAAGAAGGTGCCCGATCAAGTAGTTGTTATTTTATGAAATAATGTACGTGACATAAACTAAACATGTGCAAAATATTGGGCTGATAGAGCTTGTTTTTCTTGAGTTATTGCAAAGAAAGTTGCAGAAAGAAAGAAATATCTCAATACATCGAAGATAAGCTTTAATTTCAACCAAATTTTTTGACGTAATGCCGACGTCGTATGAAAAAACAAAGGACACACTTACGATAGCCCAAAGTCTCAGCTACAACATATTAAAATCTGGGAGAAATTCACTGAAGCATAAGTGAGCTAGTGCTCGATAAAGACAATCATGTCAATTTTCACATCTACAAAAATTCCCTCCCATAGAGATAACACGTCATAACGAAGATAAAGAAAGAAGTACATATGACCTTTGACCCCACTTTGCACAGCCAAGATGGCATCTGAGCAAAAAGTGGTTATTTTGTGAAATGATCCTTGTAACATGGTCTTTACGTGTGCAAAATATGGAAAAGATAAGACATGTATTCACCAAGATACAAGATGATACATTTATGACCTTTGACCCTAATTTACATACCCAAGATGACGTCTGATCAAGTAGTTGTTAATTTATGAAATATTGTACGTGACATGAACTAAACATGTGCAAAATATGGGGATGATAGAGGGTGTTTTTCTTGAGTTATTGCAGAGAAAGTTGCAGAAAGAAAGAAATATCTCAATACATCGAAGATAAGTTTGATTTCAACCAAGTTTTTTGACGTGATCTCGGCGTCGTATGAAAAAATAGAGAGAACGTTGACGACAGCTCAAAGTCTCAGCTATAACATACTAAAATCTGGGAGAAATTCACCGAAGAGTAAGTGAGCTAGTGCTCGATAAAGACCGTCATGTCAATTTTCATTTCCAGAAAAATTCCCTCCCATAGAGATAACACGTAAACTGGTTAAATTTGACAAGGTTTCATTATATCCATTTTCACGAGGTGAAGACATCATCCGATTAAAACTTTGATGAATAAAACTTAAAGAGTATTAAATTGGCTACATCATACTAAAATCTGGACGAAATTCACCGAAGGCTAAGTGAGCTAGTCGTCGATAAAGACAATCATGTCAATTTTCACATCTAGACAAATTCCCTCCCATAGAGATAACACGTCATAATGAAGATAAAGAAAGAAGTACATATGACCTTTGACCCTACTTTGCACAGACAAGATGGCGTCTGAGCAAAAAGTGGTTATTTTGTGAAATGATTCTTGTAACATGGTCTTTACGTATGCAAAATATGGGAAAGATAAGACATGTATTCACCAAGATACAGGATGAAACATTTTTGACCTTTGACCCTAATTTACATACCCAAGAAGGTGCCCGATCAAGTAGTTGTTATTTTATGAAATAATGTACGTGACATAAACTAAACATGTGCAAAATATTGGGCTGATAGAGCTTGTTTTTCTTGAGTTATTGCAAAGAAAGTTGCAGAAAGAAAGAAATATCTCAATACATCGAAGATAAGCTTTAATTTCAACCAAATTTTTTGACGTAATGCCGACGTCGTATGAAAAAACAAAGGACAAACTTACGATAGCCCAAAGTCTCAGCTACAACATATTAAAATATGGGAGAAATTCACCGAAGCATAAGTGAGCTAGTGCTCGATAAAGATAGTCATGTCAGTTTTCATTTCCAGGAAAACTGCACTCCCATAGAGATAACACGTAAACTGGTCAAATTTGACAATGTTACTTTTAATCCCTTTTTACGAGGGGATGCCGTCATCCAATTAAAATGTTGTTATTATATGACTGAAAGACCATTTAATGAGCTACAACATATTTAAATTTGGATGAAAATCAACAAAAGAATAAGTGAGATATGCTTGAGTAAACTTAAAATTCGATGACGTCATTTTGAAAATTTACTTTTTTTACTTTATTAAGAAATTTGATATCTTTTCATCATTTTTCCAGCATCGCCAACCCATGAAATGACATGTCCAACTCATCAGCTTTCAGAATATGTAAAAAAAATGGGGGGTCACCGTCCATCCTGACGAGTAAAATTGGATTTAAAATTGGCGGTTTTTTGCATTGTTGCGCTGTATATCGCCATTGACGCGCGCGCGGAATTTCAACTTTGACGGGCCCGTGTGACGTCATATTGAGTCAGATTGACGTGAAACTTGGTAGAAATATTCCTTGACATTTCAGGCATCCGATAAATGTGAAAAAACGGGAAATTTCTATTGCATATGAGCTGTGCGTGCGTATATGCGCGCGCGCGTACGCGTCCGTCCAATTTTTTCAATTTTTCAAAAAATGCTCCAAATGGTCTGAAACATGTGCAAAAAAATTTTCAGCTCGATTTGAGCATACAAATATTTCAACGCGCGCGTACGCGCACGTTTTAAGAGAAAATATGAATTTTGAGAATATGAGTAACATGCGCATAACTTGAAATGTATGTGACGTAAATTTCATTGAAAAATTCCATTCCATTAATGAGATATGAATGAAAATGTGTTTTCATATAATGACGTCATAGTGACGTCATGGTCGACTGATCACAATGATACATTAGATTTGTCGTCTTTGGGACATGATACATATACGGTATGAGTTTGAAATTGATACTCTGAGAACTTTTTGAGTAAGTAGATACACAACTTTTGTCCAGAAATAAAAAAGTACCAACAAAGAATCCGTAGAGATACAGAAGGTGATCCGAGAGGATACTCGGATCACCTAAAAACATGCAAATATTTTTGCATGTTATATATAACGCTATTCAATGTTTTGATTCCGTGGAATTAAATTCAGTGCTTTGATTCCAGGGAATTAAAAACGTGTGAAATTCATCTTACCCTGCTGAGCGCGAAAAGTTACTTGTGTGAAAAATTTCCACTTTTGCAATATTCCAGAGAGCATTATCTTGAATGTTATTAGGAGAAACAAATAGATCATAGAGAAAATAGGCAAGTACTAAGAATGTGATGACTATTTGAATGGTGGTCTGTCTTGTGTGGCTCAGTAATGACATCTCATATCGTAGTTCTTGTCATAGCTGTTCTAAAAATGAGCTCAGACTGCTATTGTGTATATCTCAGTAAGATATTTATCGTTCTTGCTTTTGATTACCCCCCCCCCCAAAAAAAAAAAAAGTTGTCTATAACTTGAAAATTCTGGGCCCATGGTCTTAGTGTTCTCACAAGTTCCTCCTCCGAGATGAAGTGTACTTCTCAACAAATCTTGCAAAGAAACTAAAAATCAGAAATTTATCCTTTTGCTTACAAAGTAAAGGGGACAGGTCATAGCCTGATGACCGAAATGGTTGTCATCATGTATGTATCTGTAAGACAGTGTTCCATGATTGATTTGCATTAATGTGCTGATTACCTCCAGATTGTTCACAGTTATTAGGGGTACAATCTCTACTAGTACATTGTATGTTGCTGATGTGTCACTGCTTTTATTTCCCTTCTCAATTCATGTTTGTGTCAGTTACCATTTTTTTTTTTCAGCATGAGATTTATACCATTAGGTATGTGCAATGTTCCAATTCCAACTTTCTTCACAACAGGAATTTTGCCTTTACATACTACATGTAAGTATTTAATAGAAATGTGTTGATATGTGTCTTCTGCTGCAGCAGCAATGCTGATATTTTCCATTGTAATTAGTCAAAATGTTAAATGCACTGTGCTTTTGAATTTGGACTTTCATTTTATTATGCTGATTTTGGTGTAGTTAATGTATCACAATATTTCTTGTACATATTTGTTACAAAGATTGGATTATTTCATAAGAGGCTAGGCCCATCGGAGTATAGCATTTACATGTACACTCCATTCTCACTCAAACCCCATTATAATAAGATATTCAGGACTGAGACAGTATTCTTGTCTACAACAAATTTTAACCACCGCAGAGACCCATAGGTTATTTACAATAACTATAACATGTAGAATTATAGACTGTTGCTACACAGCTACCCCACTTGAAGGTCACAAAATTGACTTGTTAGCACATGTTCATGTCAAAGAGTTTAAATAAGTACATGTAACAATTTCTGTAAATGTGTGTATTTGTTGACTCACATTAGTAAGTTTTCCAACTTTTTATTATGAATATTCAGTGTACCGGTATTTGTGGGTCTGCAATGAGAGATAGAAAGAGGGAGTTAAGAGATGGGACAGACATTTTACTGGCTTTAAAGGACCAGCTTTCTGTTGATTCTCAACATGCATACACCATAGATTTATAGTCACTCCCCTATGACCAACCCAACCATGTGCATAGATTTTTTTGTGTGTGCATGTGTGTGTACTGAATGAACTATCAAGTGCACTTCCGTTATTACGAACACAGTCATAAACAAAATTCTTGATTCACTGTACAACAAAGTAAAAATTCAGGTCCCTAAATTATCATCTAAAGATCTTTATATATAACATACTTTACTGTTCAGCTACAACGTTTGTGTATAATGAAATTTCAATATAACCAAAGAAAACTGTCGGTCCCAAGTACAAGTACTTTGTCATTAGATGTAACAGGAGCCACCCACATGCTACGGAACACGACACCAAGTCATTTTGTGTGTGATGACAGGGCATCTCACATACTTGTGTGTGTGCATGCGTGTGTGTGTGTGTGTGTGTGTGTGTCTATGTGTGTGTTTGTAGGATGTACACCTCGCCAAGGCACTTTATTTTGGCCAATAAGGCAAGATGGCAACTTGTACAAACTTGCCAAGGTAATGTGAAGGAGACTGAGAGAAAAGCGCCATGGTGCCTTGTTTAGAGCATGAAGGGAACTAGCTAATATTGTATGCAGGTGTGAAATAATGCTACCATAAGTGACCGTGCACCTCAAAACGAACATAAAGTCGCACACACTGATTTTGCGTGAGGACTGAAAATAAGTGAAATGGGTCAACCTAGTCGAACTTGACTTTTTCATGTTTTCTGAAAGAGCGGGTCTTCTTTTACATTATGCTAAAATTTGGTATCATAAAACGGGCAGGAAAGGGTGTTTTTTTTTTAGCAGTTTATCTCGAACATTTTTGTTAGAATAGTGTGATTAGGTGTGTCTTTAGAATCCCTTTTTCATTTCTGAAAAACCTTGTCCACACTCTTCACTTTCAACTCGCAACAACTTTTGAAAGGATAGCGCTACTGCTTTGAAAAATGGCATTAATTATGGACAGAATGTGTTAATGAGGCATGCCTTATTTCAGTTTAATCTGATAATGTCTTCATTGTTGTTACTCTGGTGGTTTACTTCCTATTTTTTGTCCCATTCATCGCACAGCCAGCACGGTTTGGTAAAGATTAAGCGCTTGAATAGACACTGTACTTCAGAGCCTCTTTTCTCAGTTCACACTTTTCCTGAGTTTGTGCTTTCTCTCCAATATTTAGATAGGTTAGGAGAGTCCATTTGATTTGAGTTATTCATCATTTTAAAGCTTAAAGTCTGCTCTTTCAGAATATGGTCTTTACTAAAAATTCATGTCTGGCGACTTTTTGTTTGTTTTGAGGTGCAGAGTCACATAATGTGTATCACAGATATCAAACTTTGTTGTCATGGTAAATACAACAGAATCATTCCTATACATTTCGAACTTTGAAAATAATAGAATATCAACTCTCATTCAAGCTTCCCACAACAAACACAAAACACATGAAGTATAGAGTACAAGTACCGGTAAATCAAGCAGAATGCAAATAAAACAAACTAAACTCAATGAAGTCTGGTTGTGCATTGCTTTAATATGGGTGCTGCTTTGCCAAACAGCAAGATTTTAAGCGAATTTACATATTTATACTCGGATTTCTGTACAACCTAACCTATCAAAACACAACTGTAAAGGGTACAACAGAAGCAACTGAAATGGAATAAACCAATTCACAAACAGAATCAAGAACAAAGAGGGATGAGGAAAGGAACATGGTGGAAGTGATAATGGCAACCAAAAGGAAAGGTTACTTGATCTAAACTGAGGAGGGAGATAAACTGATGGTGGCATTGGAGAAATAACTACATGTACGTCAATTACTTGGGACATGAAATTAAAGCACATTAAATTATAGAAATTAAGCTAAACATAAAGAAAATCAAGTACAAATGTATCAACATATCCCAACATAAAGAAAAATAGCAACAAATAAAAAACCCTGCAAATGTTACTATGCCGACTGGCACGCCTCCAGATTTACAGATTAATCACCCAATACGTCTACAGTACATCTTGACAATATGAGATTACAGTTCAACATGATTGGCAAGAAGCAGACCTGACATGTTAAAAAGTTTGATGGCACCACCTCAAGATGAGTTGAGTAGTTATCTTGTATACATTTCTTGAACCAAGTTTAATTTGACCTCTGTCCCCTGTGCAGGGTGCGACAAACCCGCTTGCCCACTTGCCCGGGGCAGCGAGTAAAAATCAACGGTGGGCAAGCAAATGACAAACTCACTTGCAAGTTCGGGCAAGTGATAATCTTTACAATGAAAATATAAAAATGATGTTAATACAATGTATTCTTGTAATATCTTATATAGTAAAATCCCTTTTGCAACTGATTGATAAATTGCCCTTCGACGTAAATAAGCAATGAAGTATGTACGCCCATGATTTTTTATCATGGCTACTACCAAAACACTGATCAATTCAGTGCTTATTTACGTACATTGATGAAGGGCAATTTGTCAATCGGTTGCAATGAAAACATCTTGACGGAAGAATTTCATGAATTCGAAAAAACCCTTTTGGATAAAAAAGATTAGAAGAGAATACAGAATGCAGGTTGGTAACATTCAGAATTTCCCTAGCTCCCGCAGCTCAGTAGATACCCTGAACGTGTATGGCAGCAGTCGCCGCCCACACATAACACACCGCGAGCTAGTGAGAGTTCAGCCAACCCAGTTTCAGATCAGTCGCTTTATGATTGGTCAAAAGCCCTCCATATGACTAGTATAGGACGCCATCTTTGGGACCAACTTCGAGCAAATCACTAGCATAGCAGTCGACATCCCAACACTAATGCTACACGTGATGTGCTACACTCAGTTGCTCATTATGACTAGTGCTGCTGGCTGCTCTAATGTGAATAAGTACTCAGCAGTTTGGAGTATTTTAAAGTTAAAAAATAAATAATGCCCTAGTGTGCAGCATGGAGCTGTTCAAATCAATTAAAAAAAAAGAAAAAAAAGAGAGACAAAACTGCGTGAAACATAACTATGCATTGCTTCCCCCGCAAAAAAGACAACCCATAAAGAAGGAAAGTGTGGGAAGTAAAGGTTCAACGATGTATACAATTACAGAAGGGCTGGAAAGACAAGACCAGTCTCTTGTGTGAGGTGAGCCTTGACTTATTATTATTATTGTTAGTCATTCGGCTGTCGGTCACAAATATCAACATTATATTTTTCAAAGTTTGAGGTCATTACCAATGAGCTGAAATGATTTCAAGTGATGATTTAGTAACCTCTTGGTAGAGAAGAGGACTTTGTCCATGTTCTCAGATGGTGATTATCTTCATTCTAACTCATATCAAATTTACATGTTTAATCTATGGAAAATGTGTTCTCGATTCAGGTGATTATTCTCTTAAGGTGTAAATATGTATTTTACGGAGATAGCATGTTAACTGTGACAAGAGATATTAATAAAGTTTAATTGCACTGACATTACTTAAATAATGTTTTGTTAAATTGGATTAGATCAGTCGGTGCAAACAGTGCTAAGCATGTCAGGTGGATCGATGCTGGCTAGGGTGGTGCATTCACACTGTGTAATGCAACTAAAGTGGGCAATAAGAGGCATAGATAATGAAATATTATTACTTGGAGGTCACTGCCTGATGCCAAGAGAGTTGTGGTCTAGCTAGTCACACATTTTAGTTCTTATTACATGACTTGTAATACAATGCAAGATAGTCGATGGAGGCAAGAAGAGAGAAGTTTCGTTCAAAAGTGAGGAGATGATGTAACTGTGGTGTAAACAAAGACAATCCAGTGGCAAATTAAAGGCCCCAGAAGTAAACATAAATGAATCCATCAGAGATGCACCCTTTGACATGTGCTCATGTCCAGATAATGTTGACCGGCAGAAGGCCTCAGGAGTCAGCATAAATGAACCCATTAGAGATGCATCCTTTGACACTTAATCATCTGCACAGAATGCTGACCAGCAGAAGGCCTCAGGAGTCAGCATAAATGACCCAGCAGAGATGCACCCTTTGACACTTGCTCATCTCAAAAGAATGTTGACCAGCAGAAGGCCTCAAAAGTCAGCATACATGAACCCATCAGAGATGCACCCTTTGGCACTTGCTCATCTCCACAGAATGCTGACCTGCAGAAGGCCACAGAAGTCAGCATAAATGAACCCATCACAGATGCACCCTTTGACACTTGCTCATCTCCAGAGAATGTTGACCAGCAGAAGGCCTCAGGAGTCAGCAAGGTTACTCTCTTCATTTGAGACGAATTATGACTCGAAGAACTGGAATTTAACTTAGGTTTTTTTGGCAACGTTTCGCTGATTAATCACAATCAGCTTCATCTGGCATCCTTCCAGAAGAAGGCTGGTCGTTATATACGTGAAGCTGTGTAGGAACGTCACGCAAGGGTGCACTACCCGTACGTGACAGACGACTTGGAATCTCACGGACTGCCCGGTCCCACGTATGTGACAAGTTGAACCGTAAGCACTATGTCGGTTTTACATCGGGGAAACCCAACAATCCCTCAAAGCCCGTATGAGCCAACACAGAAGGCCTAGCAGTGTGGATTTCAACCCTGACTCAGCGGTATACACACATCTAAAAGAGAAAGGCCACTCATTTAACACAAAAGACGTGATCATTCTCGACAGGGAAGCCAATTGGTTCAAGCGCGGCGTTAAAGAGGCCATTTGGGAACGAGTGGAGGAACCTAAACTGAACAAGAAGGGGGCTTACGGTTCAACTTGTCACATACGTGGGACCGGGCAGTCCGTGAGATTCCAAGTCGTCTGTCACGCACGGGTAGTGCACCCTTGCGTGACGTTCCTACACAGCTTCACGTATATAATGACCAGCCTTCTTCTGGAAGGATGCCAGATGAAGCTGATTGTGATTAATCAGCAAAACGTTGCCAAAAAAAAACGTAAGTTAAATTCCAGTTCTTCGATTCATAATTCGTCTCAAATCTACATCGACTGGATGAATAATAACTTTCATCAACATATTCGTTACTCTCTTCAAACAAGGTTTGCCATCCGGGCAATGTCCAAGGTGTCTGCTAACGCAAAACAAGCAGTGATTACTGCAGCAACAGAGATGATGAAAAATGAGGTAGGATGTTTTCAACACATAGTCATTCATTTTAGTTCTTATTATATGACTTGCAATACAATGCAAGATAGTCCATGGAGGCAATAAGAGAGAAGCTTTTTCAAAAGTGAAATGATGTAACTGTGGTGTAAACGAAGACAGTCCAATGGCAAATTAAAGGCCCTAGAAGTAAACATAAATGAATCCATCAGAGATGCATCCACATTATGAATCTTTGATTCATAATTCGTCTCAAATCTACATCGACTATATCCTAAATTGACCACAGCTACAAGTATGCAACCATGTAGTCTTCGTGGAAGCTCAAATGTAAAGCTACATGACACACTGGTTGACCACAGCTATGCAAGCACCGAGTCTCTGAGGAAACTCAAATGCAAGCTAAATAACATCACCAGTGATCATGAGTACACCACTGACTGACATTGAACAAAGTATGATCTATCAAGACATGGATGCCCTTAGAGCTGAGAGAGATTCAGCTCTTCCACATCTGAAAGAAACTGAGGAAAAACTACTACAGGATGCCTCACTAACATCAGATTCTGTGGAAAACAATGACAGGCGCTGCAAACAAAATACCAGACTGTCGTGGGTTGTCTTCTTGACAACATTCAATTTGTGGAGTGCGTTTGTACCTGGCACTGGGAGACACCAAGGAGTAGCTACTCTGAAGGACCAATTATTTCTCTCACTGTTGAAGCTACAAACAAGTGTGACTTTTGAATTTCTATCAACGTTGGTTTGCCACACACAAGAAATTATATTGTAAACAAACCTTGAACCTCAATATCGATTCTGTCCTTTTAACTTCATACACATGCATTCTGAATGTGACTTATTTGATGTGTGACTGCATGCTCTCACAGGTATATTGTGACTACATCGTTGGTTATTAGATGAGACATAATGGATCGGAGGAAGCAAAGCTAACAGACCGAGATCGCTGTTTTTTTCATGCATAGAAATCAAAATAAAATTAAGAAGGATGTTCAGACAGACAGGCAAAAGCCCCATCGTTTGGGGAGAAACAGGCAGCAGACTGTATTGCCGATGCAGAGCTGCTCGTGCTCGAAGGCAGTATGAAACTGAACAAGTTTGTAGTTTCTCTTCCAGTACTGAGGAGAAAAAAAAAGAAACCTTTTGCAGTGGCTCATCAACTTTCAGGAAATCAATGATACATGAAATCAAGACAATTCCAGTGTAATTTATGGGAACATATTATTGTCTATTTAAAGAAGAACAATCTTTGTGTTTTTTTATGTTCAAACATCACAATTAAAGTTTCTACAGCTACTAAAAGAATTTCAAATCTTATCTACTACAAGCACATCTTGTGCTTTTTACGACTGTAAGATAGATGTAGATTCTTCTTTGCTTGTAATAGTTTTACACTCTGTTCAACTCATACACAATAAAAGAGGAACAAAAGTAGATGTCTATGTTGTATAAGGAAAAATACAAGATGATCTTAAAAAAACAATCTCATCAGGGTTCTTTACCCTTTTAGATATATATACGAAAACCTGGCAAAAGAGACAGCAGTATATACCAATATCATTCCACCTCCTTGACAAAGTAGACAAAAGGCTCAAAAAAGCTTATAGAGCGTGTTTCTATTGTGCGACGAAAATTCCAGGTGATGCTAGGCGATGCGTGGTGACACCTCGAAGTTTTCCTCAGTAGAAACAGATTGGGTAGTGGCCGATGCGCAGTGATGCGAGGTGCTCCATCGTCCACCTTTATAACCCAGTGGCAGGATATGTTGGTGAGGGGTATTTTGGATGGGAAGACCAAGAGAAATACTGTGACTTACCAAAAAATAGCAGATGCAGCGGCAAGGCAGGCAGGGCTCGTGATAACAGAAAGTAACAAGAAGACTGTCCAGGCGTCGATCAGAAACAAGTTAAAGTATTTGAGGGAATGTTTTTATAAGGCCGATAGGCTGAACACATCAGGAAAAGGGAGGGATGACATCCTCAAATAGACTTACAAATGTAGACATCATTGAGCATGTGTCAGGCCAGATGTCATGGGCCAGTCTACTACTTGTTGTTCCCAAGCCAAATGGGGACATCAGAGTTTATGTGTACACGAGAAAATAAAACCAAGTTGTGATACGAGAGCAACACCCTATCCCCACCTTGGATGAGACCCTCACTGCTCTCAACGTTTTCGCCACATTCTCCAAACTAGACTTAATATGGGGATATCACCAAATCGAGCTTGAGGAGAACTTGTGAGATATCACGACATTTGTGATGCATCGTGGTGTCATGCGGTATTAGAGGCTGATTTTCGGTCTCTCATCGGCGAGGGAGACATACACTGTATCAGTACACCACACAGACAGCACTGCAAGGACTAGAAGGTGCAAGCTGCAAGAAATTGTGTAAAGACTCAGTGCAGAAAAGCATATTCACTTGGTCTTATGAGAACACACTGTTTAACTCTGATGACAATAGACATAAGTTTTGGGGTTTTAATCGTAGCCGTAATAACTCACTTCCTCCTCCAAAGTTTAATCATAATGATGGGACCAATGTACAACAGAGAGATAATGCTACTGCATTTACAGTGCAGTTTGCACTTCAGCTAAGAGTCTAATCCTGCTGTACCTTTGCCTGATGAACATCCAGTTTGTACAATGTATGTTACTTATATCTGATATCTGTTTCTGTCTTTGAAGTGTATTCAGCTCTTTTCAAGTTGCAGAGAAATAAGTCTCCGGGGTCTGATGGGGTCATTCCAAGTGTTCTTTCCCAAGCTGTCCTGGAAATAGCACATTCTCTCACCATTTTGTTCAATCTATCAATTGCGCTGTGGAAAAGTTCTGGAATCCTGGAAACATCAAAAGAAAAATTATGAGCAAATTCGTAACATGTGAGTGATCAAGTTCAGTAGCATACATTAGGTAGAGAAGACAGTGCTTCCTCCCATTAATGACCATATCCAACATGTACCCACACAAAATACTACTACAAAGGGCGCAGAGCTTGCTGAACTAAGGACTAAAGACACATTTCTAGGTGAAATTCCCACTCCCATACATTTTGTATTTCCGAGATATGAATGGGATGACCTGAAGAAACACTAGAAAGAGACACAATTTCAGCGTAACTCATGGGAACTTATTATTGTCAATGGCTTTAATGAAGAAAAGCAATCCTTATTGTGTTTTTACATTCAAACATCACAATCAAAGTTTCTACAGCTACCTATTTAAAAGAAAATCTAAAATCTTATCTAATACAAGTGCATCTTGCATTTTTCACAACTGTAAGATAGCTGTAGATTCTTCTTTGCTTGTAACAGTTTCACACTCTGTTCAACTCGTCACAATAAAAGAGGAACAAATAGTAGACATCTAAAGTAAAAATAAGAGATGATCTTAAGAAACAATCTCATGAGAGTTCTTTACCCTTTAAAATATCCATAAGAAAATTTTTAGAAACACACAACAGTGTATACCGCTCAGGTAATAAAGACAGCTAGTAGCTACCAACTTCATGTGATGCAAAAGATATCGAGCGAAAGTACAGTTCGACCTTGATTATCCGGCCATGTCGGGACCGGCGCTCATCCGGATAAGCGAATTGGCCGGATATGGGAGACACAATGTTAATGTATATAGCTGCCGTCCAAGCTGCCGTCCCAGTGCACTGGCAGCTAGGCAGGTAGCGTACCCCGCAACGGTGGTGTAATCTATGCTAGCCTGCACAAAATTGTAGTCCCTTCTTCACAAAAATAAAGTATATCTTTATGTGAAAATCATACATGTTTTACCTCATTAGATATTGAGAAACCTATCATGCGCATCTTATGAAATAGTGAAATAGATCCATGAAAGTCACTGGGTTTTTTTTCTCAATTTTTGGATTAAAAAAAAAAAGTCCTTCACTGCGTGAACGCGTCCGGATAATAGAGATTTCCGGATAAAAGGAGGCCGGATAATCGAGGTCGAACTGTACAAGAAGCCTGCGAGAAGATCAAGATGGACTGAAAAGTATCAGTAGATTGAGGGATAAACTACAAGGAACATATCACAGAATCTTGCCAGGTTTTATTTAAAAAATCTCAGCAAAACCATTATATGTTATTTGTTTCACTGAGCAAGGAGTTTGCATTTTTCACCGAAAAAAAAAAAAAGCTGGTCACAGTGACCGCTATTAAGAAAATCTGGTCTCTACAAACCAACTGTCTCATTCACAAGAAAATGTGAATTGTCTCGCATGTTAACCGTTGTTGATGATCATGCTCAAGAACGTCTTAAAACGTCAGAGCTCCCATATCGCCCTTGGGAGAAGATCGCTGTCGACTTCCATGGACCTCTACTTGTACTGATTGACAAATACTATTTCCAATCATGGAAACTGTCTCATCAACATCGGCCAAATCGATGATCATGACAGTGAACGTTTGCAATGTCTGGCATTCCTGCCAAGTTTAAATCAGATAATGGACCACCCTTTAAGAGTGCAGAGTTCGCCAAATTCATACGAGAACAATTATTTCATCATCATTGCATTACACCATACTGGCCCGAGGCTACTGGCCTGGTCAAATGCTTTATGAGATGTCTTAAGTTAAAAAAGGAACAAAATCAAAACAATATACCAGTGAGGGTCACTGGGTAAAGGTGGTAGACATAACGTGTCAATTTTATTCTGCATATCATTAAAAGCTCACCTTGAATAATATATTACTATATCAACATTTGTTAACATAAGAATAAAAGTTCTGAAAATACTTCTTTCATACTAGTAAAGAAATTATCTTGCAAGCACTTCTAAATCAAATCATGATAATTCTAAACCCGTGAATTTATATCATTAAGTGTCATCTTTGAGAATGTGACTCTAATCTAATTTGAATTCCTTTACTCTACAATGTTTGTCTGTCATTATTGGTAAATCTTCAAACTGTTCATGAATGTGTCTATCAGCACTGGTGGTCAATTTCTATTGGATTTATCTCTTACTTTTTTTATACTTACAACGTTGCTTGATGTGAACAGTGAAAAAGAAATATGCAAGAGTGAGTGTGGTATAGCGCCATCTATGTTGATAAAAAGAGAGGAAGCAACTTTATACTCTGTCTACAGAGTGATTTTGTGGTGTGAACTGTCACTAATAAAAGAGTGAGACACCACAAGTAGCAATGAGAAAGGAGGATACTTGGACACTACAAGCTGAAAATGTGGACTATCAAATTGAAAATGAGTGATATTGCTCCTGGACTGCACGTAAGATAAAACAATTGGCAGTCTAGGGTTAGGGAATATAGACTGTGTTAATGTGTGGTCCCACATAATGAGTTTCTATCTTAGAACACAGAATTTTTCTACTGTTATTCCAGATGCATCATGGCCGGGAACTTCTATAAACGCGTGTCGCCCAACCAGTGCACCCTAGCTGACTTTTACAATCCGTGGAGCTTTCATGCTCTATTCCTCGCCGATCATGACACTGTCAAGGAGTGGATGAAGGCAAACCATATCATCGCATCGAGGATGGCCTGCGAGGTCTGCGGCTCGGAATGTGTGTGGACAAAACGAGAGAACAAGCATCACGGTTTCACATGGCCATGTCGGCGAAAGGGGCAAGGGAAACACTTGAAGGAGTACAGCATCTTGAGATACTCCTTCAAACATACCCACTTCCTCGTCCAAGACGTAATGGAGTTCATCGAGACGTTTCTCCTGGAGGGAAGGGAAACACTCGAAGGAGTACAGCATCTTGAAATACTCCTTTTTCAAACATACCCACTTCCTCGTCCAAGACGTAATGGAGTTCATCAGGACGTTTCTCCTGGAGGGATCGCTCAAGGGGTGTTCCATCCAGGCAGGGGTGGATTACAAGAAGACTTCAGTCGACTGGGCTAACTTCGTCCACGACCCTTTCAAAAAGTGCGTTGACAATCTGTACAACAGGGAGGAATCAGTCCTGCTCCGTGGCGAAGTCGAGATCGACGAGTCCCTCTTCGGGCGTCGTTGCAAATATCACAGGGGCGACGGCATGAAAGGTGTCAAGATCTGGGTGGTTGGGCTCAACGAGCGAGAGAAAAACAAGCTCGTCTTGTACCCCGGTCGACGACCGTATGGAAAGACACTTATCAGCATCATCTGTTGCCACGTCGTCCCTGACAAAACGATATACACCGACGGGTGGAGCAGATATGACCAGCTGAACAAGTTGGGCTACCAACACTTCTTGGAAATCCACAAGGACCAATTCAAGGCCATCTTCGAAAATGAGGAAACCAGGAGAGGAAGGAGGTGATTACGAACACCATTGAGGGGCACTGGAAGCACGCCAAAGAACACTTTCATCACATCAACGGGACAAAGCTGTCCAATTTTGAAGAAAAATGAGGAAACCAGGAGAGGAAGGAGGTGATTACGAACACCATTGAGGGGGGCTGGAAGCACGCCAAAGAACACTTTCGTCGTATCAACGGGACGAAGCTGCCCAACTTTGAAGCCCATAAGGCCGAAATCATCCGGAGAAACCATGTGAGAGGCCAGAACATATTTGATGCCTTCTTCTGGGACCTTCTGGGGAAATACTTGCCACTTACAGGCCCTAGGCAACTAGAAACCAGGCAACCCCTCTTGGATATGTGGTCAACGTGCAATGCAGACATTTCTATCCAAAGATCGCGTGACACAGAGCTGGGTGATGACGATGAAGGTGACGTCAGTGGAGAACTATCTCCTCCCACATCGACCCCAAAGTAGAAAACTGCTGCTGCCACTGCCAGGCCAAAAACATCAAGGCCCCACAAGAAGAGGAAGCGGTGGGCTTACAAGAAAGTCTGCCACCTGACAGGCTTTCATCACGTGAAACCCCCACGCTAGTAGCTGGACAACAACAATGACCACCTTTTCTACTGAGCGAAAAAAACTCGAGTATGCGGTGATGCGAGGTAACATGCCATTAATGCGGTGAGCCCGGAAGTCGCATATTTTCAAGTCGCAGATCGGGTTGCTCGCGCACTGCCTTACGGGAAGGTGAACAATGAAGATGGCACCAACCAGACTTGGAGACAACATGTTTCTTTTAACATTATTGATCTCAGCTGCTCAGATATCGGCATCCACAAATCATGAATCGAGTCTCCCTCCACCTTGACAAGGAGAAGAGGTGGCTGAATGCTGCGAGAGATTCAACGACTTGAAGTTGAAGAAGCGTGCCACCAGAGGAAGAGGAGGAACATTACAGCTATGGTAATCAGCCTCCTCTACGCGTCATCCTCATCGTACACTGTACACGTCGACACATCTCTAATCACAACCTACCACACGGGAATGGACACGGAACTTTTGGATGTCCAGGGCTACATTCAATCTCCTGTGTGCCAGTCTCCGAGAGGAGCTCTCGGAGCTTGTTCAGACAAATATTCAGACGCCCATCCTACTGGAAAAGTGGGTCGCAGTGGCACTTTGGCGACTCGCTAACCCGTGCGAATTTCGCACAATCGGCCATCTGTTCGGCATTGGGTGATCCACAGCTTGCAAAATTGTGCATGAAGTAGTTGCGGCTATCATTTCTGGTGTATATCCCAACTATGTGAAATGGCCGACAGGTGAGTAATCAAGTCCAGCCAAGATTTGTTAAGACAGTTTGAGAGGTCTAGATCAGTAGATCTAGACTCAACATGCTCAAACAGTTTAAAATATGTACTCAGTAAAATAGACCAACTGCCACCAGTCCATCTTTATATGCTTTGCTTTCAAGCTTTATAAGCCATATAATGTTTTACCTATATAATAGTTTAAGTTCAACAAGACTAAAATGCACTGGGCACCTTTTGAATGGATTTGGTTCAGTGTACATCACATAGATATTCTTGTACATACAAGTATATATGTAATTTACATAAATTAAGATTGGAATCATGCAAAATGTATACTTCAGTAAGCCTAAAATGTAATGTGAGTCACAGATGAATGAAATATTTCATCACTGTTACAGTTCAGTACGGAATAAATGAACACGAAAAATGCAAGGTCACCCGAGTTTGATGTGTATAATGAGTACAGTTGTTTAATTTTTGGTCTCACACAATCAATTTTCTTACAAATACATGTTAAACTTCCTTTTATATATTTCACAATTAAGGGATCACTAGACAACCATTTTGGCACAAAATAAAACAAAAACAAAAACAATAAACAAATAAAAATTGCATATTTGCATATCAATTAGCCTGAATCAGAAAATTATGGCAAATTTTGTGAAATATACTATGCATTCTTGTAGAGTATGTCATAAACTAGGTGCATTCTGAATTTGGTGACAATCGGACATTCCATGGCCGAGATCTTGAGGGCATCATGGCCCATCACCCCAACCCCCAACAGTCAACATATGGGGGGGGGGGGGGGGGGTGTGAAATGGACATCGTGAAAAATGGCCTTCATTCAGGAGAAACTGGGGGAACATTTCCTTTTCAACAACATCAGAGATGATATGAAAAGTGCAAACACTGATCAGTCTCACAGGAGAGATGTATATTTAAACTCGGCAGCACTTGGCACGGCAACCACTGGTCACTGCAAGAAAAAGATTCCACAATCACAAATTGGATCAGCTGCAAGACAAAATCCATCGATATCAATATCACAGAGCCGGCAGTGGCAACTCGTTTATTAATTAATTTAGGGCTGTACCTGGAGGAAGCAGTCCATGACCTGTTTTGTGTGTGGATTAAGACAAGAAGCCATTCAAGACAGTCATTAGCTAAAACAAAGTCATCTTCTTTGACGGCAGTGGTAACGGCCGTTACCATGGAGTTGGCAGGAAAGGATGACGAGGGAAGGAGGTGGAAGCTAGTCAAATGTGCGTCAAATGAGAAACCCACAATGAGTTCCTGTTGTGGGCTACAGTTGAGGAAAAATCCACCACAGGCCCCTAAAAACAGCAACAAACAAGCAAACAAACAACAAATATGAAATTTTCATTGGGAAGGACGGGTGTGGCACATGTGGGAAACGTGGCAACATGTAGAAAGCGTGCTGCAGTAAACAAAAGAAGCCATTTGCAGAAAAGGCAAACATTTTGGATCCTTCAGCCTTCAACGAATCAAATCCTACAAGGCATCCCCAACGTACAGAGCATTTTTAGACAGGCTGAGCATCACTGTCACTGGCAAATCAACAGAAGATCACAAGGAGAATTTAGTAAGTGTGGAAGAGAATGATCCATGTGCAAACTTGACAAAGTGTGGAGTTGTCATGGAGGAGGTTGCATATTGTGATCACAAAATCAACAGAAATGGTCTATGCAAGCCAGAAAACAAGATCCGAGTCAGTGATGGGAACAGAAAGACCCACTGCTGCTTTTGAATTGTGGTCATTCTTAAAGGGATAGTCAACTACTATCAGCAGTTTCTATCAAATCTCGCAACTGTGGTTTACCCCCTGAATGCACTCCTCCATAAGATGGTAAATGTAAGTGGAATGATTCATGAGAAAAAAAAGCGCCTTTCAAAATGCATACAAGCAAAACATGATTATAGCATCTAAACAAGATCTTGTTCACCGCAATCCAGAACTTCTTGTCATTTGCCACTGGTGAAACATTCTAGCACATGCCTTGATCCACACTTAGCCTGTTTCCCAGGGTACTAGAGAAGACTCGGAGGAACAAAAGTGACCAGTCTTATCAACCCCATCACATCAGCCCAATCTTGAAGCAGCTGCATTGGCTCACTATCCAATCACGCATAATGTAAAAGTGGAAATTTTTGCGGTGTTGAAATTTTCGCGCATTTCGCGCAACCAGAAACAAGCGCAAAAATAAAAGCACGCGAACATTTTTGCACGCCGTATGTTCCAGTGGTTGATGTCTTGATTCTGCGGAATTAAAAGCACGTGATACTCTTTTCGTCTGGCCAAGCGCAAAAAATTAGTCGCGCAAAAATATCCACTTTTACAGCAGTCTTTAAGATACCATTACTGAGTTACCAGTGCCTGCATTCACGGCATCAGAATATCTCAGTGGGTCCTTGGTACGCCCCTCTCAGAATGTACATATACGCTCCTTCTTGGAATCTAGATAGATTTGCTCAGAAAAATCACCTCCAATGTCCTGTCGCTACAGCTAAGTTTCATAGTGAGTGATCTTTTGCTCGTGCTGCACCTACACTGTGGAACACTACAGTGTGGTATTATGATATTATTCTTATTCTTGTTGATAGCTCCTACATGGCCAAAATGACCATGGTTCTAAACACCAGTGAGCCTTCTACATATTCACTGTCAATGATCCAGCCAAATTGTGTAATTTTTTTTTTCTAAAAAAGTATGTAACGCATGAAATAAAATCTGTTTCACATGTTTGTAGGGATTCTTAATTTGCATGAGCTCACAAATGTGCATCACCCACACAAATATTATACTTGTATGACTTCATTCCAATGCACAGGAAATCAATTTCGATACCACATTTCTTTTTTCAAGTACAATGTTAGGAATGCTATGAGGTACATTTACATTTAAAAAAAAAATCAGGATTTTAGGATCTTTATTTCTGATTAAGAGCAAAACATGATTTCATACATACATCAGCATTATTAATTAAAATCAAAATCAAAATATACAAAATGAAAATTTCAATTTTTAATTGTTTGGTAGATGATGTCACAGGTACCATATGATTTTCGTGGCAACTGCATGATCAATGGCCGAGATCTTTATCAATAATGTATAACAACATTGGACACATTTTTTACCAGATATTCAATGCTAAACAGACACTCCGTTAAGCATTCACCCTGCCAAAGAACCAAATTTCATGAGATCTATGACAAGAATGTCATCATGGGGTACTGCACCACATTTCCGCAGTCATGGATACACTGTATACATGTATATGGGGAGCGTTTAACAGTAACGTAAGATGCATTGCTTGACTATGCATCTCTTGACTACACATCACATAGTCCATACACAGCATGCCGAGTCTGGCCCAGTCCCTTGGCCAAATTTTGCTCACATCAATCCCTGCTCCCAGTGGATGACGATCACATTTGTGGCAAAAATGAATAATTGAAAATTATCACTGACGAATACATGCACTCCGAGCCTTGTGATGAGGCAGCCCATGACATCATACTGTAGTTCACAAAGCAAACAAGTGCTTCAATTTCTGACAAAAATTTAATCAGGACACTGTGGTAAATAAGGACAAAAGTAATCACTTCCTAGTCATCCCACAAGGCAAAACGTTCAAAATTCATCTTCCACCATTTTGAATCACTTGCAATATATCAAAAGGGTCTACAAAGAAACATATTTGGCTGATGCAATATGCCAGGATAAAGAGTGTTTGTTTGTTTGTTTGTTTGTTTGTTTGTTTGTTTGTTTGTTTGTTTGTTTGGGTTTTTTTTGGGGGGGGGGTTAATTTACTGACATGGGTGGTATGTCTACATGTATATGGAGTCATGTTGGTTAAGTGTACAGTTTAACAATAGAAACAAAGAAACTGTTCAAATACTTTCATTTTTTTCTGTGGAAGACTAGAGAGAAATTTTGATGCATTCTGTCGCAGTGATGTCCAATAATGCACACCTTTATTACCAACACTACCATCCCCCAGCGGCTTGTTGTTTATTACAGTCATTTACACTGAAATGAACATGCATATTACATACAATAGTGGGAGAGGCCATAAATATTTGCATAGAGATGAGAATGGGGATCATTCAGTACACATTGCGATCAAAGTTTGCCAACTGCTAACACGCTAAATTTCTCAAATTGCGCAGACATCCGTGCACATATCCTCTGGCACCTAAATGAGAAAAATTATGCCCCAGGTTTGAATCATGCGTCTGTGTATACAACCATGACAAATTGCCTGTTGCTGACATATGTATAAAGTCATGAGGATTAGTCTTAACTAGCAATTGAGGCACAAAAACAGAAGATGGACATGCTACCCTCTGGTGCAGATTGCAAAGCACTCAATGCTTGTGTGACCCAGAGTGTCTTCATACTCTTCATCGTTAAAACAAAACGGTGAAACACGTGGGTCAAATTTGTAGGGTGGCTGCACTGAAACTTGGGCAGATGTGAAGGAACATACCAGAGCAATCCTTCAAGCAGCCTCAGCTCCACTAGCTTCGTTGCTAATATGCATGCCATGTGTGCGTGTGGTAAGCATGTATCACTGTATATTTTGAACACAACATGCTCTTTCTGGCATCTGATATACCTCTCACGTGGGCAAGAATTGCTCTGCCTAGAAAAATAGATACTTTTGCAAAAATTGGAACCACTGGGGTAACACCTGAAAAATGCCTAAAATCTAGTGGACTGCAAATGGCTTGAGGCAGTTGTCACCAAATAGAGTCATTATCTTCGTATTCCAGGTACTGGAAACCCCCTCTTTTGTTTGCCAGCCAATACGTGCAATGCACTGAGCTGAGAAAAACAATAAATAACACCTACAAAGTATTCCAGGACTGAAGGGCAGCTGCACTGAAAATGGCTCACGGACAAGACTTTCTGCCTGCCTGCCTGCAACCATTATGAGTGCGTCCTTGAGAAGGCAGATGGGGCCGGGCGGGGCCAGGCGGGGCTGGGCGGGGCAGAACCCTCTCACCAGACGAAGGGGGACCGCTCCCGGAGTAGCTTGAGCCCTTCATCCCTCCACTCGTCCCGGCTGATCCACAGCTCCTGCGTGGTGTCCAGACATGCCAGCACTGCCCCGCCTTTCCAGCATGTCATGCGTGGGTCCTGGTCCTGCACGATGCCAGAGGCAGAACAAGATTTACTTCGCATCACATGCATGCATGTGAGTAAAAATTCCCATGTCACAATCACACATACATTGTACACATGCTGTCAGTTTTGGTACTGAGAATGAAAGGGGGTCAAATTGACCCCCCCCCCCCCCAACATTTCACGTGATGATTCCCCAACGCTCAAAGATTATGACTGCCATTTAATCACTTTTTCTTTGAAGTTTCCCCCATATTATGAGACCAAATATGGGTACACCGTTCTGAGGTTACGCAATGCTTTGTACATGCATGTCATCCCCAAAAAAAGCTCAAATTTGTGACATTGTGTGCAAATCTAATGCAAATTGTATTTTCTTGTTAAATTGATATGAATTAGAGTATTTCAACTTTTGATCATTGAAGTTAATTAATTCTAATGTAGCTAAGCTTGAAAAAAGTATCTGCAACAAAAAACAATTTGGCAAAAAACAATAAAATACAAAAGGTGGAAAAAACAACATACATAAGAAATTAACAAAACAATAAGAAACAAAAATTATTGTGCTATTTCTTTGTAAGAAATTTGTTTTATGTGTCTTGAGGAATTCTGATATAAAAATTAGCAATCCTTCAAGCCTTTTTAACGGAGTTACAGGCAAAAATATGATTTCATGCATAAAATTTGCATAATCAAAAATATTTTTCTATTGTATAACCATGAAATCTTGTACTTGACATCCAGCTCTATCTTCAGGCAAAATTTTGCAGCGATCGCACCATCGGCTGCCGAGATATGAAGGCAGGGGGTCCAATTGACCCCTATCCCGTAAAAACTTGGTCTCAAATAGCCCAGTTAGAGTATGGTTAAATGACAGTTGGGGAAATGTTCTTTATAACAAGGCCCATGCAAAAAAAAAAAAAAAAAAAAAAAAAAAAAGGAAAAAAGGAAGAACAAACGATCAATATCAATCAAAGTATAATTGAAGAAGTAGTGTTTTACAGCCTACTAATTTCCTGTTGTTTGTTCATGGCACAAGCCTTCCAAATCTTCTAATGCAGCAGCATAGCATTTGTTCAATATTCCTTTATAAATACTTCAGTTTATATTTTCAAAGCAGTTCCTGCATTTGTAGGGACATCAAGCAAAGATAAAGTAAATTCTCTGTTGGAACATTGTGCTTCCAGCACAACAACAAATATATACTGGAGCCTTCGGGATATAAATCTACTGACAAACATGATCAATTGATATTAAGTCCTTCTTGTTTTTCTGGTCTTCTGGGGCTTATCTAAATGTCATGGGTAAACAAGGGCAGACAGCACACATTTTAGTGATGTCACTAGCTGTCCATGAGCTTTAAAAACCTCCTAGCTGCTTCATCATGAATGATAAAGCCTTTTCAATGTTCTCACTTTTTTATGGAAAAGTTTCGTCATTCACTGTGTTTGTTACCTGGCACAGCAACATGCCAGTTTGAAATGTTACATCAGCTCTCCATGCCCAAATGGACAAACAACATTGGAATATTTAATTTTTCTCTTCAAAGCTGATACTCTAATGCATTTTACAAAATTTGCATTCGTTTTTATGCTTCTTTTCATCTCCATATGTTACCCTGTATTACAAAACCACCAAGAAGTTGCCAGACATGGATTTTTTTTTAAGATTGTGAAAGGGTAGACTCCAAGCTTTGAAATGATACATAACTCAATATATATGGACTTTCCTAACTTGGAAAGAAAGCACACACTGGAAAAGTGTTTACTGAGAAAAGAGGCTTCTAAGTTTAGGGTCTATTCAAAAATACTGAATCTCACCAAGCTGTGTTATGTGCAATGAATGGGACAAAAAACAAACAAACAAAAACAGGATGTATACCTCCACAGCAACTATGATAAAGGATTCGATTAAGCTGAAATTTTGCACAGTCACTCTATTAGCACACTCTATTCATGATTACTACTTTCAGAGCAGTAGCATCATCCTTTCAAAGTTTATCAAATTTTAAAGTGAATAGTGTGTAAAGAGTTTTTAAGAAATGAAAAGAGGCCTCTAAGACATGCATTTTGTACCTTTTCACACTATCTGTAAAAAGGAAAAAGAAAATTGCCAAAAAATTCCATTTGCTTTATGATCCTAATTATTTAGGATTACATAGAACTCCTCTTTCAGAAAATGCAAAACCCACACTGACAAATTCACCTAATTTTAGTCCTCACATGAAATTGGGTTGTGCAAGATTTTGTAGGTCTTTTGATGCACTTTCACATATGAAAAATGAGGTGGTAGCAGAAAAGGCTATGAAGAAAATATGCAATGACATTAAATACAGAAAGAATGCATTACATAATGTAAAATTCCTCTATAAAATACAGTTGCTTGATAAAAAAAATAAAAAAATAAAAAAATAAAAATAACAAATTAAAAAAAAGGTCACAAAGCAAACAAACTTGCCTTTGACTTGCAGATAACCTCAACCCTGTCCACGGCCCTCCTAAAGGATGGGGGCATCTTTGTCTGTATGCGGTGCTGCAGCATCTCTGTGGCCCCCTGGAAGAGGGCCATGCCGCCCCCCACCACCAGGATGCAGTTGTACATCTTCTTCTTGGTCTCATCAGAGGCTGAAACCAAACAGCAGGAGAGATAGAGGCGATGAAAGGGAGAAGACTCTGCAAGGAACATGTCTCATTACATAGTTACTTTAATAATGTGACATTTCAACCTCTGAACTATTTACACTTTGTTTTTGCTTCTGTTTCAATTTAGAAAGTTGTAATAACTGATGGTCACTGTGCAGTTATTGAGCACAAAAGGACTCATCATTGTTTGAAGCGTAGTGCTGCTGGAAGAGGTCAACCTTGCATGAGCTGATTTATTGGCGGTCTTCTGCGGTGCATGTGTCCCAGATTTGTGAATGTCTCCTCTTTGTGATTGACCGGAATGTTTACATGTAAAGTGAATGGTGAAACCTGGAAAAAGGATGATACCCACTAGTATTGCCCGCTGACCTTGACGACCGATCAAAATACGAACTACAATTGCCCCGCAAAACTACCTCATATAAGTAATAATATTTTCTGTTGGCTCACCACAGCAGTCAATACTATAGAGAATTGCCTGGTCCAGACCCAATGGCTTGTCCAGCGTCTGGGAGGTGGAGATCCTGCGTGAAATTACTGGGGGCGGAGCCTCCTCAGCTTGTACCAGCACATCGCCGTGGCACTGACCAATCAGAGGGGACACAGTGCGCTGAGTGACAGCTGTCAGTCCCACGTCAGATCCCTGCCCGACGAGATCATCTCTTATGGGTCCCCCGTTGTCTGTCTTAAGTTTTGCACCCTCAAAGGTGAAATAAGGGAGGAGGTACAGGAGATTTGACATGTAAGAAGGAGATTTGTAGTATATACAATGATATTCTTGCAAGCATGAATTTCATTGAAACAGTAATATTACATTGTTTC
The DNA here is from genome assembly GCA_033980235.1 of Diadema setosum. Classification (NCBI taxonomy): domain Eukaryota; kingdom Metazoa; phylum Echinodermata; class Echinoidea; order Diadematoida; family Diadematidae; genus Diadema; species Diadema setosum. The sequence continues at coordinate 33,830,643 of CM067060.1, forward strand.
ACAGAGTTCTAACAGTATTCAGCTTATTTCCTGGCATTGTCCAATATCTGTAAATCTTGGCCTAAGTTATGTCTGTTTTATCAAGTATGTTTTTGTTTTCAACAATTCTGCATTTTAAAGAAAACAGTAAACCTTATTTTAATCCTTCCTCAGTGCCAGTCCTATGTGTTGTTCACTCTATTCAGAGCAGTTAACCTTATTTGTACCAGGAATTATGGACAGCATGTACAACGCTACCCATGGGGTTTTCTGTGCCAAACATCATTCAAAGTACACAAAGGGTTAAATCCACGAGAAAGTGAAACGTTGTTGACCTATGAGGTCTTAGAAACCACATTTCTCTGGTTTAATGCCATATCTTTTTAATATTTTTATCATTCATTATAAGTGGTTCACAGAGTAGAGTAAATAACTGTCTTTGATTATGATCAAATACTGTAAAAGGGGATATTTTCGTGTGACTAATTTTTCGCGCTCTGCCAGGCAAGAAGAGTTTCGCGTGTTTTTAATTCCGCGGAACCAAGACATCAACTACTGGAACATGTGGCAAGCAAAAATATTCATGTGAAATGTGTGAAAATTTCAACACCGCAAAAATTTCCACTTTCACAGTAATTTGAGCCCAACATTGTTCATATACAATATCATACATGTGTTAGATAAGGTTACAGAATATGCAAAAGCATATTCATTGTTTCCAATCTATTCAATCAATTTTTGCACTTAAGAATGCGATTGAAGATCAAAGTTTCTGTTTCTCTCTTATGTCGACCAGTTTTCGTAACATTTTTTTTTCTGATTTTCTTCTGATTTCATGAATTTAACAAGTTTTGACTAATACTCCAATACTAGATGATGCAATAAAATTGTTTCTCATGAGAACCTGGTATACCAGGTTCCTGTGGCTTCAACTGATATATGGGAACCTGGTATACCAGGTTCAAAAAATGTAAACAGGAGTGCCTGCATTTGTGGCCTAAATACATGTTTATTTCTGTTACACTGCCCGGTAAAATGGCTTTGATAGAAAAAATCAATTTCTTCTATCAATATCTGTTTTCCTTCTGTATGAAAACAACATTATCGCAGTATTACTTGCCTTTTTTCTAATGTAGTGCATGCTTATTTTGATGTAAAACTCGTATGAAGCTGCACACAGCAATCATGGCTGAACTCAATGGAAATTCACTTTCGCTGACTCCATTCAGGTGTCTACTTTGTGTAGAACAAAAGAGTTTTTGAGCCCAACAGCTCACGCTCTATTCATACCTCGCACACGATCAATATTTTGAATTGTTTGATGGCACATGTACATTGAAGTTGACCATGCAAAGGGGGGTACATGTACCACTTTTCCACTCGGTTGCACAGGCGGATTACCAACCTGTCCGATCTCCGCCGACCAGCAAAAAGAATCTTGTTTTCAGGCAATGAAGGCCCTCGGAGAATTGTGGGAGGAACGGGTTAAGTGAATGACATGATGACAATTTCTGCAGAATTGCCTCACGCTTTGATGGTTTAAACTCACATTCACCTAAAAGAGCAGTCTTTGCTGTAGTCGGCATGCATTTCCAAGGTACTTCCTCCGCACACCGCCTCCATAGGTTGATGAATTCTCTGATGGAAAGCTTCCTGACCTCTCTCAAGTTCGCTGATGCTAGTCTTAACATGGACATGAGAGGTCACAACAAACAGTTCTGTGAAGCTCTGTCCATCACAACAGCACAGCTTTTGCACAGAACACACATAAATCTCTCCACAACTGTCAAGGCCCAATGTTACACAAGGCTTGTTAGATTTCCTTGTTTGTGAAAGTGTTGACAATGCATTTTTAATACATGCATGGTATCTAATATTGTTTTTTCAATATGAGTTTATCCTAGCTGAATCCAACCGGGAACTTCCGCAGAGTTTCCTGACCTCGTACGGTACTCAATTACCTGACCTCGTACTTAATTACCTGCTGCTGCTGGCTCTGCGTCTGGAGGAGGTACAGCTCATCATTGATGTCCTCCGGGTCGCCCTGGTTACGCTGCTGCGTGAAGATCATCTTCTCCTCCACCACACCAAAGAGTTGGGGATAGAACACTGCCATCGGGGCCTGCAGGGTCTCATCCCCAAGCTTCATCTGGTAGCTCAGGGTGGGCTGATTGGGGTAGCGCACCTGGAAGTCCAGAATTTGGATGCCATCGAAATCCTAAATAGTGGATTATGAAAGATAATGACACAAACAATAAATACATGAATAAATAAATGAACAAATAAGCAATACATCACTCTATTAATATGAATGAGTGTTAGTGCACCATGACCAGCCTTAATTACAATTATATACAATGCTAGTCTGATTCCATAATTCAGAATTCTTCCGTATATTTCACAAGTTTCATGATGATATAAGTTTGCATTATGTTATGCTTCTTTTCAATAAATGGGTCAATGACGTTCTGGAAAAACAGCAATTCTTAAATGGCGGAAGTGAGATTGACCAATTACAAAAGGCAATAAGAACATAGATGAATGAACATAAAATGATTCATATACCCACACCAGGAACACTTATTTGTTTTCTGAATTAAAAGAGATAATCAACAATACTGTAAAAGTGGAAATTTTCGCAGTAAAAATTTTGGCACATTTCGCACAACCAGAAGATAGCCCGAAACTAAAAGCATGTGAATATTTTTACATGACATATGGTCTAGTAATTAATGTCCCGATTCCGCGGAATAAAAACAAAACAAAATAAAACAAAACATGAAATTTGTCTCACACAGCTTAGCGCAAAAAATTACTCACAGGGAAAACATCCACTTTTACAGTACTTTATGCAACATGTACTTGCAAGTGGAACATTATTATTTCTCATATAGCTGACTGCTCTCAAGTAGCAAACTCTGCACCAAATATCAACAATGGAGGCAAAATATGCAAATAGCTATAGCTTACTCCTAAGATTTTTCAAATCCAAAGAGTAATTCGGCAAAACATCGTATCTACATATCGTATCATTTTGCCATACTGTACACAACTGTACATGTTTGCACAATAATAGGCTGTGCAGTCGCGCGTGGCCCTCCGAACCATGTGCAGAATGGCATTATTGTGGGGTATGTACATATGTACAAGTGTCATTGATCAAAACTTGCATTGTTCTGCCCTAGCAGTAGCTTGGTATTCATGCAGTAAAACAACATGTGTTTTGACTTTTTAAAATCATTTAAAGGCAAGGGCTCTACTGAAATCACATCTACATTCAAAATATTAGTGCTCCTGCTGGTCTTCCTATTAGGTGAAATATGAAATATCCATCAAATACAAAAAAACAAGCTACAAGTGTTGTATATTATGTCTACAAATTTGATTAAGCAGAAGATGGGTTGCACGTAGATGTATCGTTTTGCCATCTCAAGGCTGACTTGTTTCTGACAAGCCTCACATGTTACTCAAGCTCAGTCCTCACTGTATTTTATAATTTGCATCACTTTTACTTTCTTTACGTGTCACACTTGCAGGCTGCATTGTCCTCTTTCATTTTTTTTTTTTTTTTTTTTAAAGATTCCCTGCATCTCTGGAACTGGTCACAATAATGCAATGTGCATTTGCACTTTTCTCAATATATTCTGTGACTTTATAGGGCTGCATATAATACACAAGCCAGAATGATTAAACAATCTACGCTGGAGACAAGTTATTAACGAGGGAGAAAAGTTTTTTGTACGGTATCTTTTGTTATGTAACCACATTACAGTATGGCTTTAAATTGTTTTGATAATCTCTCATCTCTTTGACTACATTCATGGGCCTGCACTGCCTCTTTGTCCACATAAAATGATTTCACGACAAAAAAAAAAGGGCAAGATTATCTTGATTTGTGACATGTCAGTCATGTCTGTGACTTTGGACTTATCCCTTAATTTTCCACAAAGCTAGACATTTATAAAATTTCGTGAGCGGCTAAATTTGCAAACATGGAGCACGGTAATGAAAGGAGAAAAGTGCATGTCGACATTGCATTCATGCCAGGATCAGAGTTCATGATTTTGCATGTTGTTGAATTCGCGAATAAATACCACCAGACTCGCAAAATTGACACAAATAAAAACTTGGCTAAAACATACAGTACATACGAGTAGATGTCATTGTGAGCTAGACAGGGGACAGACGGGGTTGTGAGACCTGATACAAGGCTCACCTGGTCGAGGTGACAAAACGTCTCCTTTAGCTCCACTAGCAGGAGGGCATCCATTGTCTTCTCCGGCTGGCACTCCCGGTAGGGGAAGCGGGCTCTTTCCAGCAGCCAGGTGAACGTCCTCGTGATGTCTTTGCCCCCGTACGTCATGCACACCCTTCAACAACAACAACAACAGATAACAAATGCAATCATGAAAAAGATAATAACAGCAGCAACAAAAACAACAACAAAATCATCCTGGACTTTGCAAAATGAATCCTATGAAATGTTGAGGTTCAGTGGGTACGACTACAGAATGTCAATCAGGAGGGTCCCCGGCTTGATTACCCTAGCTGTAGAGGCTGTGCCTGTAGACACATAGCCTGGCCTTCTGTCAGTCCCGCCATTGCTTGCTATGAACAAGCACTTATTGCTTCTTAACCCGTTTCACACGGAAACCTGGTGGCTTGTGTATCGAGTCTATAGAGATTTCAGAATTCAGTATGGAACGGGTTAAGTAGCCATAACTGAAACCCAGAATTGAAATTTCCTGCCACGTACATGTAATGTGACAACATTTGTACATCATAATAGTTGAGTTCACACAAAGTTCCTTACTTGTAAGCGAACTTCGATGAAAATGCTCATAGTTAAAGGGAAGGTAAACCCAAAGAACAATGTGGATTGAGTGAAAGCAGCAACATTAGTAGAACACATCAGTGAAAGTTTGAGGAAAATCGGACAATCGATGCAAAAGTTATGAATTTTTAAAGTTTTGGTGTTGGAACCGCTGGATGAGGAGACTACTAGAGGATATGACGTATGAGTGGACAACAATACAAAGAAAATATAAAGGAAATTCAACAAAAATTCACTTTTCTAGAATTATGATAAAAACAATGGACCAACCGCTTTCAGAAAGCAGGGGGAATAATTGCTACCCTTAACATATATCAATATCAAGTTGATGGAATTTGTAATTTTCATGGAAAATAGATTTTTGCAGAATTTTCTTTATATTTTCTTGGTATTGTTGTCCACTCATACGTCATAACCTCTAGTAGTCTCCTCATCCAGCGGTTCCAACATCAAAACTTTAAAAATTCATAACTTTTGCATCGATTGTCTGATTTTCTTCAAACTTTCACTGATGTGTTCTACTAATGTTGCTGCTTTCACTCAATCCACATTGTTCTTGGGGTTTATCTTCCCTTTAAGTTTCATGTGGATGCACTCAAAATTTAGATGTGATCTCACTACATGATGATAAGAACCACAAGATATTTCAGGGTTTCTGCTCTATCCACGCGACATGTGGGTTCCCACTTCATAAGTTCTATTTAAAAGCATCATGTGAACACAAAAATCAGTGAACTTGAAAGTAAGCATGACCTCTCCGTGAACCCTGATTCCCCTTAGGTTTGGGACCAGCCTCCAGAATGTACAGTTTGTATGAGAAATAGAGTTTCCTCACATCGGGGAAATCGCAGTAGCGCTTACCCATATTACAACTGAAGTTAACTTCACTTGAAATTAAATACAGAACACGGTATGAATACTGTTTATATCTAATAATATATATGACAAGAAAGGCATTCCAGAATTTTCTGCCATGTTATGTGATAAGCATTATATATCTTGAGAATCACCAAATAATTAAAAATCACTTATCTGGAATTCCTGCTTGTGCAACTTGACAAGCATACATAACAACAGACAGAAAAAAAAAAAGATAAGTAATCTGGAATTTTCTGCAATGGAATGTGACAAACATTCATATAAAGTAGTATTACTAAAGCAGAAGGGGGAGAAAATTACCTGGAATTCCTGCTGTGTAATGTGATAAGCATATATATAACTCTAGTAATGAAAAAAAAAAAATGAATTACAAAAACAATTTTTTGGCCACATCCATATAAGAGCTATTTAAAGTGGCAGCAAAGGAAAACAACAACGGACATCTGGAATTTTCTGCCATGTAGTGTGACAAACATGCCTCCTTATGTATCACTCATTACATAATCTGAGCTGGACATTACATCAAGTGTTATCCTCATGTTTGGCTGTTCAAAAAAAAAATCAAAAAAATTAAAAATCAACTTACTATCTATATTTAGTCAGCATTACAAATTGATTTCAAACAAAGTTCCAACTGGTGTGGCAAAAGCAGTCCCTTCTTGTCTGCAAACTCTGATGTGAGGCTTAAAAATAGAGATTCAGTAATGTTTTAGATAACAAGGCGGACTGCCGATTATGGCATCACCAGCTCAGGACACGTGCAATGCATCCGACAGAAGGAGCTTCTTGCGCCAACAAGCCTGGTGGTCCAGGCATCATTCTTATCTTCCAGAGACGTGTAAACAACATTGTAGGGCTGCTTTCCCGCCTGTTATTCTGCGTCCAGACATTGTGTAATAAGCATGCCCTGGCACATTAAACTTTCTTTCTTTTTTTTTGGAGAATTTGTGAACAAGGGACTAATGCAATTTTGAAAATTATTGACAATGAAACATACTTCAGACCACTGCTAAAACATTTTGATGATAAACCATCTTAAATGCACCCCAATTGAGCTGTGATTGATTGTACAAAAGCTGTACATTTCTACCTGTATCAAGATACAGGTAGAATGATGACCTAGACATAATACTGAGCAAATAAACCTCCAGTAGTGGTTTTAAAAAAAAATGAATAATTTTACATCATGTTCTTCTAAAGGAGGGGATTCTCAACTTTAAGACTGTATACAATAAATCCAAATTTTTATGTTCCTATCATTAAACCCAACCCCAAAAATGATGGAGTTCATTTTCACTTTTTTGGCTTTATGCAAAAAGCATGTGACTTCTCCTGTCAGAAAGCAAGAGGTATGATACTAGCCTCAACATACACAACTGAATGTCCGTAACAAGTCGAGGGAATGAGTATTTTTCACTATGATGAAATTTTGTGGAATTATCTTTTATTTTCTATGCACCTTTTTGGATACATTAACCCACAAATGGTAGCAGTCTTCTCATCCCGTGATGGCTACATCAAAACTTCAAAAAGTCAACATTTTTCACAGGATTGCCCAATTTTCCTCAAGAGGAAAAAAAAAATGATTTTTTTTTTTCTGCTCCTGCCATTCACATGCATGCTGTGATGCAAATTATGGCACTAATTATCAAATTATTACAATAATTCCAAAATTCTTGGGATCACGATGCTGATCACACTTCTTTTATGTCCACACAGGCAGATGCAAGTCCTGAGATTTGTATCCCACTTGCTGTTTAGTGTGAATCGCACTAACATTATTCTGTTGGTGGTGGTAGTAATGGCAGACATTATGTATAAAGCGTCAACAAATAATCGTCAGATTGCTAAGAAAGACAGTGATTTCGAATCCAATCATAAAAGGCACAAATGCACTGGGAAATTTTTCTGCACATCTGCATAGAAAACTGACAGCTGTTTGAATGATTACAGCCAGTTGGAACTCCATCCCTTGAACCTCCTTGTATCAACTTCATGAATGTTAACTTCACTGAGCAGAATTGCGATATACAATTTCCGCGAAGAACTACAAGGAATTCTCCTTGGCGACCCTAAGTCGGGATGAGGCTAGTTGTCTAAAAATAATCAGAGGCATTCATGCTACAAAAATAAAGCCACAAAAAGCAAGCACAACAAATCCACCTCTTAAACCTCCTTGTGTCAACTTTAAGACTGTCAAGTTCACTGAACAGAATTGCAATTTACAGTTTCCGCAAAGAACTTACAAGGAATTCTCCTTGGTGACTCTAAGTTGGAATGAGGCTAGTCATCTAAAAATAGTCAGAGGCATTCAAGCTACAGAAATAAAGCCACAAAAAGCAAGCACAACAAAATCTGTTGTGCTTGGAGGAGGTTTAAAGGGAAGGTAAACCCAAAGAGCAATGTGGATTGAGTGAAAGCAGCAACATTAGTAGAACACATCAGTGAAAGTTTGAGAAAAATCGGACAATCGATGCAAAAGTTATGAATTTTTAAAGTTTTGGTGTTGGAACCGCTGGATGAGGAGACTACTAGAGGATATGACGTATGAGTGGACAACAATACAAAGAAAATATAAAGGATATTCAACAAAAATTCACTTTTCTAGAATTATGAAAGAGCAGTGGACCAACTGCTTTCAGAAAGCAGGGGGAATAATTGCTACCCTTAACATATGTCAATATCAAGTTGATGGAATTTGTAATTTTCATGAAAAATGGATTTTTGTAGTATTTTCTTTATATTTTCTTGATATTGTAGTCCACTCATACGTCATAACCTCTAGTAGTCTCCTCATCCAGCGGTTCCAACACCAAAACTTTAAAAATTCATAACTTTTGCATCGATTGTCCGATTTTCTTCAAACTTTCACTGATGTGTTCTACTAATGTTGCTGCTTTCACTCAATCCACATTGTTCTTGGGGTTTATCTTCCCTTTAAGGAGGTTTAAGGAGGTTTACGAGGTGGATTTAATCCACCTCTTAAACCTCCTTGTGTCAACTTTAAGACTGTCAAGTTCACTGAACAGAATTGCGATTTACAGTTTCCGCAAAGAACTTACATGAAATTTTCCTTAGCGGCCCTAAGCTGGGATGAGGCTAGTCATCTAAAAATAGTCAGAGGCAGGGCTGGTGAAGCATTTTCAAAAGTGTGTGTGTGTGTGTGTGTGTGTGTGTGTGTGTGGGTGGGGGGCTACTTCCGGGTTTCATGAGCTAACAAGCAAAAAAACAACAACAAACTAGAAATATCGCTACAGCGACTGGTTATACCCCCGCCAAACAACATTTCATAAGCTTTGGTCAAAACAACATTTCATAAGCTTTGGTCAAAAAACTGAGGAAGTAGTTAAATCCGCAAGATCTTTCCTTGATCTTCTGCCATTAATATGCCGTTATCATGGCAACGTACTTTCGGGAACTGTCCAAAAATGCGTCTTGCACATCTACAACCAAAGGCACACATCTGTACCAAGTTTCATGGAAATTGGGCAAAAACTGAGGAAGTAGTTTGCAACACAAAATTTTCCATCATTTTGGCTCATGATATGTGAGCTGTTACCATGGCAACATACTTTTTGTCACTGTCAAGAAATGTGTCATGCTGACCTATATCCTAAGACAAACATTCAATATGAATTCCATGACAATTGGAAGAACACTGATGAAGCAGTTTTGCCATGAAGCATTTTGCCCTATATTTTACCAATAACATGCCGTTACCATGGCAACGCACTTTTTGCCACTGCGGAAATATGTGTCTTGCACATTAACATATTCAGATGAACATCTGTACCTAATTTCATAAAAATTGATCAAAAACTGTGGGAGGAGTTCGCGACGCAAGATTTGTACCCATTTTTGCCCATAATATGCCGTTACCATGGCAACGTACTTTTGGGTACTGTCAAAAAATACGTCTTGCACATCTACAACCCAAGGTACACATCTGTGCCAAGTTTTATGGGAATCGGTTGAAAACTGAGGAAGTAGTTTGCGACGCAAGATTTGCAACGGACCAACCGCCCGACCGACCGCCCGACCGTCCGCTGATTCCTATATACCCCCTTCAAACTTCGTTTGGCGGGGGTATGAAAACTAGATATGTCACATGGTATGCCTCCGCCATAATGCATGATTCTCCTAATAGGTATATAGTAAATGTGCACAATGTGTGATGACAGTTTCATATAATTATTATAATTCGCAAAATATTAAAATGATATGTTTGTAACAAATGTGTTGAATGTTCACCTTCCTTGACCTACAATGTCAGGTTAAAGTACCTTTCATATAACTAACACTGTGAGACTTACTCGCCCCAAAGTGCTCTCATGTCTGAGTAATCATGCAATAATGGTTTCGTACCAGAGCCGCCACTGTACGGCGGCGAGGTAGTACACGTATTGTACGAAACCATGATAACTGCGACCAGCAGCGTGCAGCCCCATACGCATAGCTAACTGCGACCAGCAGCCCCATACGCACACAAACATCTTATCCGTTCATGGATTTGAAATTAGTGCGCATGTTATGTGCAAGCGCTGGCCGTAGTATTCAGTGTATGTAGCTCTCCCAAGGTCCTCTCGACCGAGTCACATTCAGCCATCAATTCGAACTGAAAGGGACTATTGGCAGAACCAAACGTTGCCCGAAGCCTGTTTTCAATACTTCAACTTAATTGGTAAGTCTTCAAATTGAAGAAATTTTTGGATTTTAAGTTGATATTTACCCGCGATACTAAATCTGTCATGATCCTGAATGCTACAATGCGAAGCCCCATTACGCTATGCGTATGGGGCTGCTGGTCGCAGTTAATTGCATGATTACTAAGACATGAGAGCACTTTGGGGCGAGTAAGTCTCACAGTGTTAGTTATATGAAAGGTACTTTAACCTGAAACACAAACTAAGACAAGGAAATTCAGGGAAACTTTTGAGGTACCAGAACTTTATATTATCTTTAACTCGATGAATGGGAGAGCATGTATAGGCACAACTTCACCCACTCATACAAATACATGCCAAGTTTCATTAGGATACCGTACCTTACAAGGTTTTTAGTTACGCTGTCCATAAAATTGATTACGGACAACCCGAAAACATAATGCCTCTGGCACCACTTCGTGGCAGAGGCAATAAAAAAAAAAAAAGGTCTTCAGCTCATCTCTCTCCTTCCACTTCCGGGTTTCTTCAGCTGACAAGCAAAGAAAGAAGAAAAAAAAAAGCTCTTCAGCGCAAAAACATAACCTTACCGTGCTCACACTACAAGGTCTCTATCTATTTCTTTCTAGTGTCACTTGCGCACTTCCGGGGTAAAAAAAGTGGGGGGCCCAAAGTGGTGACACCTTATGTATTCCTTTGTACGGTGCAAAAAAGCTGTGATGAGGCTAGTCGTCTAAAAATAGTCAGAGGCATTCATGCTACAGGCTACAGAAATAAAGCCACGAGAAGCAAGCACAACAAATCCACCTCTTAAACCTCCTAGGGTCAACTTTATTAAGGTCAAGTTCACTACGCTGAATTGCGATATACAGTTTCCGCAAAGAACTTAAAAGGAATTATCCTTGGCGACCCTAAGCTGATGAGGCTAGTCATCTAAAAATAGGCATTCAAGCTACAGAAATAAAGCCACAAGAAGCAAGCACAACAAATCCACCTCTTAAACCTCCTAGGGTCAACTTTATGAAGGTCAAGTTCACTAAGCAGAATTGCGATATACAGTTTCCGCAAAGAACTTAAAAGGAATTATCCTTGGCGACCCTAAGCTGATGAGGCTAGTCATCTAAAAATAGGCATTCAAGCTACAGAAATAAAGCCACAAGAAGCAAGCACAACAAATCCACTTCCTGAACCCCACTGGGTCAACTTTATGAAGGTCAAGTTCACAGAGCAGAATTGTGATATACAGTTTCCGCAAAGAACTTAAAAGGAATTATCCTTGGCGACCCTAAGCTGATGAGGCTAGTCATCTAAAAATAGGCATTCAAGCTACAGAAATAAAGCCACAAGAAGCAAGCACAACAAATCCACCTCTTAAACCTCCTAGGGTCAACTTTATGAAGGTCAAGTTCACTAAGCAGAATTGCGATATACAGTTTCCGCAAAGAACTTAAAAGGAATTATCCTTGGCGACCCTAAGCTGATGAGGCTAGTCATCTAAAAATAGGCATTCAAGCTACAGAAATAAAGCCACAAGAAGCAAGCACAACAAATCCACTTCCTGAACCCCACTGGGTCAACTTTATGAAGGTCAAGTTCACAGAGCAGAATTGTGATATACAGTTTCCGCAAAGAACTTAAAAGGAATTATCCTTGGCGACCCTAAGCTGATGAGGCTAGTCATCTAAAAATAGGCATTCAAGCTACAGAAATAAAGCCACAAGAAGCAAGCACAACAAATCCACCTCTTAAACCTCCTAGGGTCAACTTTATGAAGGTCAAGTTCACTACGCAGAATTGCGATATACAGTTTCCGCAAAGAACTTAAAAGGAATTATCCTTGGCGACCCTAAGCTGATGAGGCTAGTCATCTAAAAATAGTCAGAGGCATTCATGCTACAGAAATAAAGCCACGAGAAGCAAGCACAACAAATCCACCTCTTAAACCTCCTAGGGTCAACTTTATTAAGGTCAAGTTCACTACGCAGAATTGCGATATACAGTTTCCGCAAAGAACTTAAAAGGAATTATCCTTGGCGACCCTAAGCTGATGAGGCTAGTCATCTAAAAATAGTCAGAGGCATTCATGTTACAGAAATAAAGCCACGAGAAGCAAGCACAACAAATCCACCTCTTAAACCTCCTAGGGTCAACTTTATGAAGGTCAAGTTCAGTACGCAGAATTGCGATATACAGTTTCCGCAAAGAACTTAAAAGGAATTATCCTTGGCGACCCTAAGCTGATGAGGCTAGTCATCTAAAAATAGGCATTCAAGCTACAGAAATAAAGCCACAAGAAGCAAGCACAACAAATCCACTTCCTGAACCCCACTGGGTCAACTTTATGAAGGTCAAGTTCACAGAGCAGAATTGTGATATACAGTTTCCAAGCACAGGACTTACAATGAATTATCCTTGCTAACCCTTCAATGCAATAAAGCTAATCATCTAAAAATAGTCTGTGGCATTAACTAAACCTACAAAAGTAAAACCACAGAGAGCAAGCACAACAAATCCAAGGTATACGCACACAGGCCAGAAATGTTCTTGAAAACGCAGGGAACCTTGTCTCACTGTGTTTGTGGAAGGGAAAGTAAATATGGTCAAATAGTAATAGGACCGTTATTGATGACAATTCAAATTTGTAAACAACAAATTATAGATAATGTTTTTTGTGTATCATGCATCACTATATTCTACTTTTTTCTTGTGGTATTCTTCTAATTTTAGGGAGCCAATTCGGTGAATATCAGAATTTTTACAATATTTATGTTCTAATGGCCTTCATAATATGGGCTGCAAAAGACCTACAATTAATTGTAGTATTATGGGAAGGTGAAATAAAGCAGCGTGTGTGTGTGTGTGTGTGTTCCATTACAATGGTATTTCCACAATGGGTGTATGAAGGGAATAATTTTTTCCTGGTATTACATCACAATTTGCAATGCATTTTATACCACTTCTTCACAAACTATCTTTTGTGTAGCAGTTTTCTCAAGCAAAGAAGTGTACAGAATACCATTTGAAATATTATTCAATTTGCTAGGATTGCTACTAAATAAAATTGTAGTCCTAAAGTTATACCTTGGAATGCTTAATTGAGTAGTGCTGATTGTCATTGATTCCTATGTATCCTGTTTGTATCTAGAAGATTGATTGCCTTCCTGAAGCCACCACACACAAAAATGCACTACGTGCCAATTCCTATACTGTCACTGAACATTAAAGTGGAGTGTAGGCGAAGCAGGGTTAGCACAAACCAGGGCAAGGATGTTCACACATTTCATTGACCTACACCCATGCCCCACACACAAAAACAAACATGAGCTCCGTTCATACAGGGCAATACCATTAAATTGCTGACACACGTCAGGAGATAACTTTCTTGCAAATTGTTAAAACCCCATTTATATACACCAGAAATGTCGCAACATTGCTGCAATATTTCGGCATTGGGTCCATGGCGTATAAGAATTGTGCCCAATATAGTGGTTTTCATCACTCAGAAAATGTCCCACAATGCACAGAAAAAAACACAATCGCAATACAAATCAAAACGAATGAACATAAAGACAATCTGCCGATGCATAAATGTAGAAACATGTAATCAGTGTGTATGTGGGAAGAAGAACCCATAATGATATGAAAGCTTGCAAACATTAAGCTTTCATGCTAAACTACAAGATTGTAGGAACTAACAAACAATACACATAAGATTGAAATGATGTAGTTTGGTCCCATTGTCCCATTAAGGCACGACTCCACTCTTTCTTTCTTTTTTTAACCTGCCTTTCGGGCAAGTCACTCACTTTCAACATGGGTGTACTTGCCCGGAACTAAAGATACAGTGTAAGCAGAGGTATTGAAAATAATAATTTCTCACTGATTTCAACTACTATACTGAAGGTCTTTTGTGGTCATTTAAAGTCTGATATCTTGAATCTGGGGTTGAAACAGCTGAGATTACAAATTTAGATACATTGTACTTCAAATCAAAGTGGAGCAGAGCAGACATTTATGACCATTATGATAATTTCTATTCCCTCTCGGACTTTTCTCGAATTGCTTTTTTTTTTTATTACTATTTTAAAGGGGAAGAAGGCAACATAGGAGGGAGCCCTGGTTCTAATTCTAAAGCTACCGTTGTTTGATAATCCTTCAGCAAAGTGCTTATTTTAACCTCTGCCCCAAGACGAAGGTAATTTTTTGAATTTACAGTTTTTTATTTTCACTTGGTGGACATGAAACTTTACGTGCCCCATTCAAGCAGGCAGCACTCGTGTCGAATCCTCATAATACACTGCTGAAGGTAAATCGTACTCCTGTCCACAGCTTTGAGTACAATGTGCTCATTGTGCATGCACAAGCTGCAACATTTGCAATTTTTTTTGCGGATGCATCTAAATATTTGCCATACACAATATTGCTGTAATTTGCCTACTTGGGTTCTGTCTGTAAAATAGTCACAAAACTGTCGCAAAAAAGACTAATTAAACGTTACAATATTTCAGTGGCAGCTGTTCATAGTATACGCCACTCTCTGCACCTCATCTGCAAAATTAGCGCAAACGTTGCTAATACCTGGCATACATGAACAAAGGGGAGGGTCCATATTTACCAATGCACAGATTTGCTTTCTATATGAAAGGCCTTGTGCAGCTACAATGGGATTATCAAACACTAAAGAGAGCCCACCTTGAATAAAACAGTCACAACATTCAGCAGCCTACAGAAATCCCAGGATAACCCAGGAAATATCCTCCTACAGCCACTAAATATAGCCATGTCCGTCAGGTACCTCCTACATGTGTGCTTTTCTTTAATATGCTTTGTGACCCAGACAAAACACTTGCACTTTGCACACATGAGCACTTTGATGTGCACTCAGGATCAGACTTCCTCCACCTGAAGAAATGTGGAAGATCAGAAAATAAGAATTTCTTCTATAATAAATCAACAGAAAATGTATTTTCTGAGATAAAAGACATTTCAGACAGTTTTAGTTTGTGCTGGCCAAATGTAGCATGAAATCTGCAATAATAATGATAATAATAATAATAATAATAATAATAATAATAATAATAATAATAATAATAATAATGATAAGAATAACAATGTTCAGCAAACATTCCTGCATTTACAGCAGATGAGCTCATAAATGATGCAGTGTGCAGAAACATATACTACAGAATGACAAGCGAAAAACACTGAGCCTTTGTGCCACTCACTAAACTCTTTTGTACTCTTAAACTACGCTGTAGTACACCATGCCCATAATCTCAATCAGCATGTACATGTACAATTGTATCTCACCTTTATCACAACTCTTAGGTGTGTCAGCAAATTTAACTGAGTAATACAACTGTAACTGTACCCCTGTAGCTCATTTGTAGTACTCGAAGCCATATTCTATTATTTTCAACTATGCTGCTCTTATTCTGTTTCCGTCCATCTGAGCACACAGGCAGAACAATAAAAGTGAAATGCACCATCAAGTACTCTGTGTAATAATCAATATATGTGTACAATGTATATTATCGAAATTACATGACTAAAATATTTAGCTTGCCTACAGCAATTGACGAGCATCAACACTTGAATTGTTGTCTGACTACACAACAATTATACAAGTCTTGTCAGTATTTGCAGCTTTACATGACTGTACACATATACAGTCTATAACCTAGAAAGATAATCTACCATCTGGTAACGATTTCTTCAGAAATAGAAGTCATTTTACCGCCACCATCACCTGATAAGGCCATCACTTTAATTTGTCAGTATCAAAGCAATATCCCCACGGCATAATATGTTTATTATTTGTTCAGGAAGATATTCTGTGATGTAATCATGCCAAGATAATGCTGTCCTAATTCACTAATAACTATTAAAGGCACTGTTTACCTTTGGGAACAGTGATTTAAAAAAAATTCAAGATATGACATTTAATGCATATGTGTAGGTCTGTTGTACCACAAAACATCCTATCATAATTTGTGATAAAGCCTAAAATATAAGGAGATACAATTGTATCTATATTTTTCTCAATAAACCGTAACTGTAGACGGTTTAGTTTGGAAACATTCTTATTATAATCATTGTTCACATTTTGTATATCTAACAGTACTTAACATTGATTTTACTGATTCAGATTTTTACAGTGGTTGTTTCTATCCGTAACTCACTATTTTAAAGCAGTAATGCTGGATTTTTGTTTAATCTGCAAATGGTAAATTATGCCTTTAAAAGTGACAAAGCTGTTTTGCATTATGTAAATGCCCACTTCAAGGGGCATTTCTGGAAGATTCCTCCCATGATCAAATCTTGTTTCATTTCACATTGTAGCTGGTGCACAATATCTTCTCTCTCTCTCTCTCTCTCTCTCTCTCTCTCTCTCTCTCTCTCTTGTAAAACCAGTTCCTAGGTTCTGGCAGATGTATTTTATTTTTTATTCCTCATTACCTACTGAAGAGATCTTGCTGCAACCCTGGGATTGAAATTCAGTTTTGTCTTGGCGATGTGTAGCTCACTAATGAAGCCATTGATATCTCAGGGTATTGTATGATTTCCAAATCACCATCTAATATCTCTGCACAAAGATGAAGAGGCTTTCACTCTATCTTTTACCAAAATCTTATGTGTTGTGTCTTGATGCTTATATGACAAACATCTTAACATAGAAGACACGTGGCTCATGATCAACGTGAGTGAACATTTTATGGCAGGGCAGGTAAATCATTTGAATTCAATCCCTCCTCCCAGAACGTGAATTAGAGTGTGAAAAAAGGGGCATCTTAGAAAATCAGATATTTCTACTGTAAGTCAGACACACACTAATATTGAGGCAATTGCCAGATAGTGTCTCATCCACTTGGGGGACTTCTGAACTCTACGATTTGACCTTCCATGACCTCTGTATCACATGACCTATTATAGCACGTAAGATGAGAATTACTACAGCTTACTTTATACACAAATAATGGTCACGCTTGAACTACTTTTTAAGGTTGGAAAGTTTAATAATCCAGCAGGGCTTGCAAGGTAAACTTTTAAACTTCTGACATACAACCGAAGGCAGCCATGGGTATCCAACAGTACTGCCTCCACTTTCAGAGGAAAAAACCAACAAACAAAAATTGGCACAAATACATACCGATAAAATTATACTCATGTTTGCCTGATATCATTAGTTACCCCCTGCTTGCTCACGAAATACGGGCAAATATCTACAGTCTGGTGCCATATTCCATGAGGCCGGAGGCCGAATGGAATATGGCACCAGACCGTAGATATTTCCCATATTTCGTAAGAACAAGCAGGGGGTAACAATTTCATCTTTTTAAGTGTAGATCTACATGAATTCCGTAGTGTAATCTCATTGGTAAAGTTACACAGGCAATTCACTTTTGTTCCCATTAATTTTTTGCAGCAAGTAAAGTTGTAATCGCCGGCTGTCAAATGCACGAGCTAGCGCTGATTATAAAAGGGAAATCAGAGGCTTTACTTTCTGAGAATGTTAAATAATCTGCATGTTGACCGATCAATCCTGAAATCATTTTACCAGGCCCTCATCCAGAGTGTACTTATTTACAATTTGATCTGTTACTATGGAAACACAACACAAAAGAACCAGAATCGCATTGAACGCATAAGACGGGTGGCACAAAGGGTAATAGGCAGGGAACTGCCTGCAATGAAAGACATTTTTGAACAAAGGCTTTTGTCAAAAATCAAAAAGATCGTTGGGGACAAAACGCACCCTCTCAATGTGCACTATGTGTACAATCGCTCCGGAATCAGACTGCGCGTGCCTCGCACAAATCGTGCACGTTTTCGCCAGTCATTCGTGCCAAATTCCATACACACGTTTAATCGCCATGCCGTCAGGGAATTCCGTTCATGAATGAATATCCCAGGTTTGTTCGTTCGTTGTTCGTTTGTGGACTGAATAACCTTCATAGTATTTAAGCGATTAATTTTAAAATTGGTATTTATGATGATTCACAGGTGTAGTTATGTAAGACACTCTTTGTGCTTGTATTTGCCAAAGCGTTGCCATCAGTGGCGGATCCAGAGGGGGCGCAACCGGGGCACGCCCCCCTTTGGTTTTCGTTAAAAACAAAGAAAAAAAAAATTAAAAAATGAAATGAAACCCGGAAGTGGCACCAGAAATATTAGTCACCCCCCCCTTTACAGAATTCCTGGATCCGCCCCTGGCCATGGTAACCGCATGTTGTTGTTGTTTTTTTTTTTTAATCTGTGGAGTGAACAACTTCAACAGTTCTGAAGCAATTGAAATTAAATTTGGTAGGTATTATGGTTTTGAGGTATGAGATGTGGAACACATAATTTTTGCCGGGTGTTTGTTGGGCAAAGCATTGTCATGATAATCATAATTTTATTATAATATTGTGGATTGAATAATTCTCATAGTATCTAAGTAACAAGGAAAAGTAGAAATTACGCGGTGCGTAATATATGTCCCCGCCGGAAGTAGCATTTAGTAGCAAAATGTACAATATAGGTAAAAAGATGAAGGTCAAAGGTCAAAGAAGTAAAAGGTCAAAATTCTATGTAGAAGTTTTGAAGCCCTCACCTAGTGCCATCACATAAAGCAAACGGAATCGAAATCGGGTTACAAATGGCGAAGGAGTAGCATTTTGTAGCCAATGTACAATATAGGTAAAAAAATCAAGGTCAAAGGTCAGAGAAGTCAAAGGTCAAAATTCTGTGTAGAAGTTTTGAAGCCCTCACCTAGTGCCATCACTTAAAGCAAACAGAATTGAAATCGGGTTACAAATGGCAAAGGAGTAGCATTTTGTAGCAAAATGTACAATATAGGTCAAAAATCAAGGTCAAAGGTCAAAGAAGTCAAAGGTCAAAATTCTGTGTAGAAGTTTTGAAGCCCTCACCTAGTGCCATCACATAAAGCAAACGGAATCGAAATCGGGTTACAAATGGCGAAGGAGTAGCATTTTGTAGCCAATGTACAATATAGGTAAAAAAATCAAGGTCAAAGGTCAAAGAAGTCAAAGGTCAAAATTCTGTGTAGAAGTTTTGAAGCCCTCACCTAGTGCCATCACTTAAAGCAAACAGAATTGAAATCGGGTTACAAATGGCGAAGGAGTAGCATTTTGTAGCAAAATGTACAATATAGGTCAAAAATCAAGGTCAAAGGTCAAAGAAGTCAAAGGTTAAAATTCTGTGTAGAAGTTTTGAAGCCCTCACCTAGTGCCATCATATAAAGCAAACGGAATCAAAATCGGGTTAGAAATGGCGAAGGAGTAGCATTTTGAAGCAAAATGTACAATATAGGTCAAAGGTCAAGGTCAAAGGTCACAATTGAAATTCTGTATAAAAGTTTCAAAGCTCCCATGTAGTGCTATCATATAAAGCAAACAGAATCAAAATCGGGTTAGAAATGACGAAGGAGTAGCATTTTGAACATTTTGATCACACACGGACGCACACACGGACGGACACACGGACGGACGGACGGACACACACACGTACGGAGCCCGTTTCATAGTCCCCTGCTCGAACTCGTTCGGCGGGGACAATTATTGAAATTGGTATTATGATGATTTATAGGTGTAGTTATGCAAGATATATATATATATATATATATATTTTTTTTTTTTTTTAGTTTTTTTAGTTTTTTTTAGTTGTTTTTTTTTTTTTTTTTAGTTTTGAAGTAATTGAAATTAAATTTGGTAGGTATTGTGGTTTTGAGGCATAATATATGTGAAAAAAAAATTGATTAGAAGTGAAAGATTTGTTGAAAGTTGAATTTTTGATAATAAGTATAATGATTATAGAATTTATTTAAATGAATGAATTGAATGAGATATATGTAATATGTATTATGAATATAATGGTTATCATTTTATTTTTCTGCAACAAGTAATGCAAAACATTTATGTTCCATCTTATTTGTAATCTGTGACGCATATGTTCAATGAACAATTGTTATCTGTTTGTACCTCTTGTGTGTAACGCTGGTGGAAGGCGCATTTCCACTTTCGCATTGTGGACAATAAAGCAATCAATTCAATTCAATTCAATTCAATACGCGCTGCTGTGCGTAACGTCACCAGTCACGGAATACCATGGAGCTGGATTATAATTTAATAATCCAACTCTATGCGAAATTCTCACTGAACTCTACACTGAACTCTACACTACGTTCTTCCAAGTACGCCCTGAGGGCCTGGGCTGCCTTTACATTGGCCTTTGCTGTATTTTTGGACGTTGTGCTAACCTTCTTCTTGCTGAGTTCCTCTTGTGAATGATGTTGAAATCGCCAGCTGTCAGCCATGTTGACTTATGTCTCGCGAGCTGATTATGCGCGTGTACAGTGCACTCCCGTTATAACGAAATGCTTGGGACCGGCAGTTTTCTTTCGTTATAACGAAATTTCGTTATAACTGAACAAATACAATATACAACGAAAACAAGAAAACCATGTATATATATCATATTATGTTTGCTGAATACTCATCATACACTGGAAAGCTATGTGAAATGTGATGGGATAACTGTATCACAATAATAAATGCAAGTTCCCCTCAGAAACTGTGCGTGACACAAAGAGCGAACACACAGTGGTGTGAAGCGTTCACCCATGCAGAGAAGCTATTAATGCTTGTTCCGCTACGAATTTTCGAAAGCAATTCGCATTTCGTTATAACGGAGCACATTTCTTTTGTTTTTCTTTGTCTATGGCGCTCGGAAAAGACTTCGTTATAACGGAAATTTCGCTATAACCGTGTTCGTTATAAGCGAATCTTTTACCATAGACTTTTATGGTGATTATTTTGGGACCAGAAGATTTACTTTGTTATAACGAAATTTCGTTATAACCGTGTTTGTTATAACGGGAGTGCACTGTACGTACACGCGCAGCTAGCTGTGTAATATCATGACGTCATATCACGGAATATGGAAAATATTCAGTGGCGGATTTAGC
This sequence comes from Diadema setosum, assembly GCA_033980235.1. Classification (NCBI taxonomy): domain Eukaryota; kingdom Metazoa; phylum Echinodermata; class Echinoidea; order Diadematoida; family Diadematidae; genus Diadema; species Diadema setosum. The sequence goes on from CM067060.1 coordinate 33,851,962, forward strand.
GCATGCGCACAATATGACCTTATTCATGGAATACGGGAAATATTCAGTGGTGGGTCTGAGTTAACACAGGTAATACGGCATTTTATTGATTACGTGATTGACCAATGAGATTACAGAATTCATGATCACTAAAAGATAAAGTGTCTTAACTCAGTTTGACTGGCACAGATATTCTAGATACCGGTCTTTTCTTTTACTGATGGCACTCATCACTGCCTCACCTCGTATTCCTGTGTGATAGTCCGTCTTCCACGCAACAGACGGAGGTCTTCTGGTCACCCACGTCCACTACACAGGCGCTGCACAGTCCACTCCCATATGTGGCGCATACAGATTCCTGCGTGGAAAGTGAGCATTGAAACATCTAGCAGAAGAACAGGAAGCATCTGAGAGCAACTACAGCAGCCTCCGTTTCTATAGCAACTCTAAAAGCAATTTGACTGGTGCTCATGGTTGACCGGGATGTCTCTGGCAGCATACAAGCACTGTTAAAAAAGCAAACCACAGTGAACTGATCCAAATCCTTATCATACTATACCATACCAAGGTTTGGAACAAGCAAGCCCTCTGTGGATAAAGTGAACATCATGAGTTATTCTGGATTCCACGCAGAGGGGGTCACACGCTTTGTAGCAACAGGGTTTTCAACACCGACGCGCTGAACAAAGAGAATCAACTCTTTGTATCAAGATGTACATGTTGTATGTGTTTCAAAAAATTCTTCTCATGCCGACTTCTGTAATGGTTAAGGTATGCATTTGGCACACTTAGGGAGGTGGTACACTTTTGGCTCAGTATGGTATGGTAATGAAGGTACACTTTAGGAGTGTTTGAGCGCTCATCTGGCAGTGGTTTGGTACAATACCATCTATATGCTTTATAAGAGCCCTCAAACTCACCCTCTGCTTCTCAGGCCATCACTTTATAACTGTCTTAAGAATAATGCTGTTCATTTTGATTCAGATGAAGCCCATTGATCTAGACCACTGACCAAAAAAAAAAAAAAAAAATTGACCTATAGCCCTCTCTGCACAAAAGATGCATTTATGAATTTATATTTCTATTCACAAAAAAAAAATAATAAAATCTGGACTGACACTTGATGGAATTTTCAGCGGGACAGTGTGTTTGCAGGAAAAAAATTGGTCACCTTTGACGTTGTCCTTTGACCCTGACCATCAAGGCAAATTACTGTCGATTTCATATGAAATGACATTTATACTCCTAGCTGACGTTCTACAAAATACAGGCTCATTTCTAAAGGGTAACATGTATTCTACAAATAGAATGTCAGATGCAATGACTTCTCCACCTCCAAACACTCCCACGTGTTTACACATACAAGACTACTATGAAAATCATGTTTTTGGTCAACAATTTTTACAGCAATTGAGACCTCTTCCCCCCTGAAAGTCATCTTTGCTACGTTATTACAAAATGCCATCAATACAAATTGTACTTGATGCAAGGGATACATTTATTCTTACTACCTGTAATTTGGGTCAAACAGGTCATTCAGTAGAACTACAAATTTGTGCACAGTTCCGTTAGCAACCTTGAAGGTGATGACATCATTAACTGCCAATTTGAGCAGATAATGTGTTGCGATCTAGACCAACGATTTGTGAAAACATTAGAAACTTTGATACTCTACAACTCTCTTTCTTTCAGGTTAAGTCTTAACGAAACCCCCATCATTCCGTTCATCGGACTTTACTCCTGTCATCAAAGCCAACTAGAACAAGAAATGAAAACGTACTTAAAGGGGCATTCCGGACGATTTTCATAATTTCACATCATGTAGTACATAAATCAACAGCTTCATGTATAGATTTGTAGAATTTATTGTGGTTCTTGAGCAGAGAAACAGTACTTTCAAAAACCTTAAACAAATTACACTGAACAAAGATGATGACATAGGAGCCTCACATATCTCAGAAATGTAGCAGTGTCATTCCATTACAATACCGCATGCTTGCAAGCTCACCTGTGTGTAATCTATGCATGCCTTCTTCTTTTGTGTGCTGCTTCCTTGAGCCACATCTCATGCATTCTTATGGTGAGGCTGCCATGTCATCATCCTTGTTCACTGCAATTTGTTATAAACTTCGAAAACATTCTTATTTTTCATCCCAATCATTATAAATCCTCAAACTCTGTACCCAGTATAACTAATTTATATATGTTCAAATGTAAAAATTTGAAAATCATCCGGAGGTCTCCTTTAAGCACAAATAAATTCAGTTCAATATACATTGTAACCCCATGTACCAATGTTGTACACTGTAAGACAGTCATGAGCATTACCTGGTGCACAATAGCAGCTGCAAAGCCCAAATGGCTAAGAAGAAGATTCATGAGTTCTTTGACGTGTGGTCTGTGATAGATGTCTGGGATGAGCAGAATCGCTTTGTAGTTCTACAGAGTGGGATACCAAAACAATGAGAAATCACCAAAACTATGAGGTCAGGAAAAGGACAAGAACCAAGTAAGAGACAGAGAAAAAAAAGAAAGAAAGAGAAATCACACAAAAGGGAAGGTACAATAAGAAACAACACTAACAATGTAGTGTATATAACAACAATGCAGAACTTGAAAGAATTTGTAGAGGGAGACAAATTGAAGAAACTCATATCTGAACGCAAAATTTCCTGACAAAGAATTTCCTGAAAAACAATTTCAAGGCAAACCCTGTTTTCTATGTAATTCATGAATACTAGAAATGTTGCTATAGCAACTGAGATGCGTCTGGCACATCCCATTTTTGCCCAATAGGTCTATAGTACATCTTGACAATGTGAGATGACAGTTTCACATGAGTGGCAAGAAATTGAAATAATATGCTTGAAAGTTTGTTGATATAACCTAAATGCTTGAGTGTTTCTAAAATACATTACTTGAACCTGGTTTCATTAAAATTGCAGTATTGTTTCAAAGAGCAAGTATTTTAGAATTTGATCATTTTCACTTGACCTTAGTGTGCTAATAGTCCTTTAATCTAATGTCTTATGATCCCATGACTTGATGGGCGATTTCCAAGATTTGGAGAGAAATAGGTTAAATTTTGGCCTTTTCACTTGACCTACAACATGTACAATGTAGACCTCTGGCCCAATGGTCCATAACTTCCCCAAGAGAATCGCTATTAGATATGGTAACTGTATGTAAACTAAGTTTCACAAAAATATTGCAGAACATTGCAAAGGTATGGAGTATGTAGTGAAATCTTAAGAATTTGATCTTGACCTTTAACCTTCAGTGTGTGTTTTCAAATGTTGATATGCACAGCTTCGTCCACTAATACATACAAACATTGTATGCCAATTTTCAATTGGGAAACCTCAAATGTGACACCTCAAAACAAACAAAAAGTTGCCAGACATGAATTTTTAGTTAAGACCATATTCTGAAAGAGCAGACTTTAAGCTTTAAAATGATGTATAACTCAAATCAAATGGACTCTCCTAACCTATCTAAATATTGGAAAGAAAGCACAAACTCAGGAAAAGTGTGAACTGAGAAAAGAGGCTCTGAAGTACAGTGTCTATTCAAGCGCTTAATATTTACCAAACCGTGCTGGCTGTGCGATGAATGTGACAAAAAACAGGAAGTAAACCACCAGAGTAACAACAATGAAGGGATTATCAGATTAAACTGAAATTAAGCATGCCTCATTAACACATTCTGTCCATAATTAATGCCAACTTTCAAAGCAGTAGCACTATCCTTTCAAAAGTTATTAGAGTTGAAAGTGAAGAGTGTGGACAAGGTTTTTCAGAAATGAAAAATGGATTCTAAAGACACACCTAATCACACTATTCTACCAAAAATGTTCGAGATAATCTGCTAAAAAAACACACTTTCCTGCCCATTTTATGATACCAAATTTTAGCATAATGTAAAAGAAGACCCGCTCTTTCAGAAAATATGAAAAAGTCAAGTTCAGCTAGGTTGACCCATTTCACTTACTTGAAGTCCTCACGCAAAATCAGTGTGTGCGACTTGAGGTGCATGGTCACAAATGGTTCTGAAATTACCCTACCCACAACATTGATTACAGGAGGTAACGAGACACAGACGAACGGACAGCCCTCCAAAACAATACTTCTGATGACACATCATGGCAGAGGCATAAAAAAATGTGATATTGGTGACATTCAAAGCAGTATTTGTCCTTTTCATAATTTTCAAACATGTTGAAACTACTTTGGTTGCACCATCAAACACAGATTCCTGGGAAGTTTAAGTGAAATCTTCCATGCCTCTCATTAAACCAAGAATAGTAAGCCGTTCATTCTTTATTCCAAGAAAATTCACACAGTAAACAGGCCAGTAAACAGGCATGACGATGACGATGGGATCTTCACAAACAAAGTAGTGGGAGGTACAATGCTGTCCATCTAAATTCGCAAGGAGAGAAATGAACAATCATAAAGGTCTGCAAAGGTTGCACTGCGTGTGTCACACTGACCTAATTGCTCTTTTTCTTTGCCCACGGGGTTTACTTAAGTAAAAATCAGGGCAGGAAGTATTAAATACATAACGTCGCTGGGGTGACAAGACCTTGTATCTGCAATTTTGGTGAAAATAACTTTTTTGGATTAATAGTCAAATAATGGGTTAAGTGATATCCTGTCAAAATCCCAACTGTCTTACTCCAAAAATGAAGCCACCACGGCATGTCAAAGGAAAGACTATCCCATTTGCTACAGTGCTTTGGCCGCCATGTTTTTTGGCTCTCCTGAACATTTGACATTTTGTAGATACGAGGTCTTGTCGCCCCAGCGACGATAAGCTGTACAATTCACGTTCAGAGATCACAGGCCTTTTTGCTACACTACATGTATCTTGTTTTCTATTGTCCATTTGTTCTATTTGTTATTTTATTTTCATGGCCCACAAGGTCAGTAAAAGTGAGTGCAGTCCAGTACTATGTAGGCTGTAGTGCTCACTTACAGAGATCAAAGACATTTTCAAGAGATGCTGTTTTCACGATTTGACACCTAGGGGTGATATTTTTGCTTGCTGTTAAATTCGCAGCCCAACAGTAATTTGCAAAAATCTGTGAAAATTAAACCCTCACAAAAATATTGGCTTTCACAGTATAAAGCCTCCATGTTGACATAATCATCCTTCCCAGATGACTGCCTCTGAACAAAAGTTTTCATGAATTCACATGCACGGACAAATGGATGTCACTTATGCCTGCAAACATATGCACAAAAACATAACAAGACCAAACTAGAAATGTCTCTATGGTGACTGGTATGCCTCCGCTATCATGCATGGTTCTCCTAATAGGTCTATAGTCCATCTAGACAATGTGTGTGTTGACAGTTTCACATAATTAGCAAAATATCAAAATGACATGTATGTCTCAAATGTGTTGAATGTTCACTTTCCTTGAACTAGGTTTATAGAGGAAATCCAGTCCAAATATAAGTTAGTCTGATAAAAATGTTGTGAAGGAATGAGAGGCTCACTTTGCCATAATTTACAAATTCATATTGACTGTTCAAGAACTGTTTTCCCCCAAAATAGCAAAATTTCAAAATGTCATAACACACACACCTGTATTTCTTTCTTGGGAATGTTGAGGCTGTGCTGCATTATATGAGTCCATATTTCAGCCAGGTCTTGCATCCTAGAGGTAAGGGAGCCCCCTATTCCCTTGTGGATGTTTAACCTCCCATGACGAATGGGCCAGTGTGTGTCAAATGGAGCACATGGCTCCAGGTACAGTGCCTAAAAGAAGCAAAGTAGAATTTGAAAAACTCACATTTTACTAATAGCACACAATGAGAAATAAGGGATGCCAACCTCACAAACAGCACTGAAATATTCTCATGGTTAAAACAAAACTCACATTTTTGATGGAACTTATTTTCATTTTTCTGACATCAGACATATGTATCAAAAAAATTTGCCAAAAAGAAAAAAAAAACCTCAGCATTTTCTATGAAACCTGCAGTATTTTTGAAAAACAGTACAAAATACCGAAAAAACAACCAGTTGGCATCTCTGTGACATATAAAGTTGTAGACCTCCTGGCCATGTGTGTAGTACTGTAAAACAAGGAATGTTGGAGTGCATTTTAATTTTGCGGATTTGATGAGAGCAACGATTCGCGAAATTAAAATGCACATGAAATTTCTTGTCTACACTGTACACACTGAATGATAGAGACAACTCGCAAAGATTTCATGCTGCTAAGAAGTCTGTCGGATCCAATTCGCGAAAATTTTATGCCATGAAAATATTGTTTTACAGTACTTGCAAACACACACTATAACCTGAATTGTAAATGGCAGCAAATGTGAAGGTTTTTACTCACAATACACTCTTGGCACTTATGGTAAAAGCATAAATATTTGCCAAAGCAATTTTCTCTATAAGACAATTTCAGTGAACTTCATTGATTCAAAATTTAGTGGATGAGAGCAATCTGTTCTACAATTGTACGTACGTCCCAATAGTATTTGTCTGGTATCATCTTTGCCTTAGTTCAATGGAGCCCAAATTTTGTGAAAATTTACAAAACAGGAAATAGTCAACACTTACTATCTAGATACTTGTTAGGCACAACTGTGTTTAATTCTGGTCTCAAGTATGCAGGCGTTATGGACATCACAATCTTCCACACTGATCCATTGCAAAATCTTGCAGAGACTACATGACATACTTGAAATCATTTCTTTTTTCTAATAGATTTTTTTTAATATATCACAGTGGCAACTATTCCAACATGAGCTCTTCTACTGGACATTATCATGTTCCGCATTGTATACTTCTCCACAGTGATGCCTACTTTTGTAATCTGGCTTCTCGCTACTATTCGACAGAAAACTTACGAAGGTGATTTCCAGGGCCCCGTTTTATCAAAAGATAAAATCAGTTTTAAATTTCCTTACCACACAGGCTGCTATAGACTTACAGTTGAAATCAACTATAAAATCAATTTTAACTCTTCCTAAAACAGGGCCTTGCAAGTATATTAACCTCCATATCAGGTATGCACAAACACAAATATGGAATGAACTCTTGTATTGTATCTCATGGCTCAAATCTTTTAAAGACGAGTTCCAAGTTAATGTCTCCACCACTGGGCTTCCTGAGTGATTTTGAACATGAAATAAATTTCTTTAGCAAAGCAAATTAAAGGGATGGTACAGTTTTGGATGAGATGGAGGATTCAGATTTTAACTTTTTGTTAGATAATTGAGACTACTTTTTAAATATCAAAGAGCACACAAGTCAAGGAGAAATTCAAAGTCCATTTGATGAAAATTGCTTTTAGAATGGTTGAGGTATCCAAAAACAAAGTAAAACAAAGCGTCCTAACAAAACGGCGGGTCTCACCGTTAGTTACGACCTCTTCATTTCTTAATATCTCAGCCATTTCAAAACCAATTTTCATCAAATAAACTTTGAATTTCTCTTGAGACTGTATACTCTTTCATATTTCATAAGAGGTTTCTAAATATCTCACACACACACACAAAAAAAAAGAGTCTAGAAACTTAAGGCTCATCTCAACCAAGACGATACCATCCCTTTAACTCTAAAATCATCTGAATGGAAAAGAACACACCTCCTCTCCAACCACAACTTCTCTTCCATCATCTGTCCTTGTCCAGACCATTCCAGAGTTGTCATCAACAGACTGCGGCTTGGTAGCATCATTAAATGAGTGAATCTGAATGTGCGTGAGACAAACAACTCTAATCTTTCCACGTCTAATCCACATTTCCCCGAAAAGTATTCTTAAGCTTCACATTTCCACAAATTTTTGTTATGTCATATACAGTACATGGATGTCTATTCACCAAGCTTACTGGGGCAGCACTAGAAGAAGTACCAAAGAGAATTCAGGTCACTCTTGTCCTTATTTCCCCCATAGTTCAATATCTTTATTTCTTTCGACTTGAAACTTAAAATCAGGTCCTCCTACTTTCAAGTAAATTTGGATCTGAAAAAGTCTTGGTACTTCCAAGAAAAGCAAGCAAACAAACATGATTCCGACTTCTTCTATGACAACATCAGCCCATCAACATTCAAGTGATACATGCAAGTATAGTGCGCAAAGGACAATCAAAGTACACATCTTTCTTTAATACCAGTAATTATTAAGAACAGTGCTTATACTCCTGGTTAATTTATTGCTTGTTCTACAGCTACAGGCCCTTGTCATCATATTTAAAAATTACCTTCTCATGCAACTCTTCACATACACTGTATTTTAAAGGGAAGGTAAACCCAAAGAGCAATGTAGATTCGAGTGAAAGCAGCAACATTAGTAGAACACATCAGTGAAAGTTTGAGGAAAATCGGACAATCGATGCAAAAGTTATGAATTTTCAAACTTTTGGTGTTGGAACAGCTGGATGAGGAGACTACTAGAGGTTATGACGTATGAGAGGACAACAATACAAAGAAAATATAAAGGAAATTCAACAAAAATTCATTTTTCTAGCATTATGAAAGAGCACTTGACTAACCACTTTCAGAAAGCAGGGGGAATAATTGCTACCCTTAACATATGTGAGTATCAAGATGACGGAATTTGTAATTTTCATGAAAAATGTTTTTTTTTTTAGAATTTTCTTTATATTTTCTTTGTATTGTTGTCCACTCATACGTCATAACTTCTAGTAGTCTCCTCATCCAGCGGTTCCAACACCAAAACTTTAAAAATTCATAACTTTTGCATCGACTGTCCGATTTTCTTCAAACTTTCACTGATGCGTTCTACTAGTGTTGCTGCTTTCATTCAATCCACATTGTTCTTAGGGTTTATCTTCCCTTTAATAGTAATAACAACTGCATTGAGATACAAAGTGATTTTATTTCACCTGCTGTAGCAAACTATGCATCAAAACACTGCAGATGTCATCTCATCTCGAAATGAATTGCAGTGTACCGATGTTCAAACTAAACACTTGTTGAAAATTAGTGGAACTTTTGCTCCTCATTGTCTCAAGGAATTGTTATATCATAATATGTACATTATGTATGTCTGCAATCAACACATCAAGTTAATCCATCAAATAAATGGATTAGCATTGCACTATACTTCTCATATATTTCCTGAACGTGGACATTAAAGCTGGCATTGTCATACTACAAGAAGTCAGTGTTCTATTAATAGCATATCACTACTTTCAAAGCACAACAAGATTTTCTTCGGAGTGTTTCATGTCATGGCAGAGTTTTTGAAAGCCACAGACTATTGCAGTCCTTTTGCAGAGGTAAATCGTTCAGTCAGTTCCTTCTATTTTGTATTTGTCCATTCATTTGTGGGCAATGTAATGCTGAATTATGGCTTACTTCCGATGTCTGTATGCTCTCTCTCCGGTGACCTTGAGACGTCTTACGTGACCAAATTGCCTGCTCAACCATTTTGAGGGCCTGATCCCTCTGACTGGAACTGTTTGGATGCTACATACAATTTGAACCAAAACACACATAAAAACATAATGACTATGTTTGAGTAACTCTTCCAGCTTTTCAATTTAATAACAAGGAAAAGTAGAAATTATGCAATGCGTAATATATGTCCCCGCCGGAAGTAGCATTTTGTAGCAAAATGTACAATACAGGTCAAAAAATCAAGGTCAAAGGCCAAAGAAGTCAAGGGTCAAAAGTCTGTGTAGAAGTTTTGAAGCCCTCAACTAGTGCCATCATATAAAGCAAACGGAATCGAAATCAGGTTAGAAATGGCGAAGGAGTAGCATTTTGTAGCAAAATGTACAATACAGGTCAAAAAATCAAGGTCAAAGGTCAAAATTCTGTGTAGAAGTTTTGAAGCCCTCAACTAGTGCCATCACATTTGTAAAGCAAACGGAATCGAAATCGGGTTAGAAAATGGCGAAGGAGTAGCATTTTGTAGCAAAATGTAAATATAGGTCAAAGGTCAAGGTCAAAGGTCACAACTGAAATTCTGTGTCGAAGTTTCAAAGTTCCCATGTAGTGCTATCATATAAAGCAAACAGAATCAAAATTGGCTCATAAATGACAGAGAAGTAGCAAATTGAAGATTTTGATCACACACGGACGCACACACGGACAGACGGACACACGTAGAGAGCCGTTTCATAGTCGCCTGCTCGAACTCGTTCGGCGGGGACAATTACTCGTCTTGTGCATCTACACAGTTCTAATAGCCACCAATAGAATACTGTAAAACGAGGAATGTTTGCGTGCATTTTAATTTCCCAAATTTTGCGAGTGCCAACATCCACGAAATTAGAATGCACACAAAAGTTCTTGCCTACACAATATGCAATGGATGCCAATGGCAATTGGCGAAAATTTCATGCTGCAAGAACGGCTGTCGGCTCCAATTCACAAAATTTTTATGCCGCGAATATATCGTGTTTTACAGTATCACGAGATGGGATCATATGTTGATATTGTAATACGTTTGTACCTTCAAACTTTACACTGATTACAACTTAAAGCTCTGTGATTTAGACCTAATTTCTTCCAGGTAAAAGTATCTTAAAGATTGTGATGTAATCAGTAAGTACATGACGCATTATATGGTTGGTTTTTTTTTTTTAATTCTTTCATCATCCACAGCGTTAAACTCACTGATAGTCCATCTCTGCAGAGGAGTTCGTCCTCCTGCTTCTTCTGTCCTGCCTTGCGGTGGCGTCTGGCAATAACATGGGGCACGGCCACGGGATAGGGGTCAGAAGCTCGCCCGATGCGCAGCCAGTACGATCCCGGATGGATCACAATGATGGAATCTTGATTCATTGGCTGCATGAAAAATTTCAAAGTTTGGGGAGAGAAAGATATCTATCATACAATTAAAAAAGGGTCACCGCTGCTACGTGCCAGATAGATTATATAATTTTTTTCTGTATGATACACGCACAAAAATATGAGTCAACGTGAAATCAATTTTGTTGGTGACCTGGGCCCCATTTCATAAAACGTTAATAGGATAACAACTCTTGCTGGAATGCCAATCGTCATGGTAATGACAAGAATGCAGTTTCCTGATTGGCTGTTGCTATGGGAAGTTGCCATTCCAGCAAGAGTTGACATCCTAACATCTTTTATGAAATGGGGCCCAGGATTTCGCTTTCATAGATTCACTGCATTAGAAAGCAATTGCTAAAATAACAAATACGCAAGAGACCCGGGGGTCACGCGCTCAACCGAGTATCGCAATTTCACCTTCCATGCATTCTTGCACACTCTTACCTGAGAACATTGGAAATTTAGGTCTGCATATGATCTGCCCCCCCCCCCTCAACTCCAGGGTGGGGGGGGGGGGGGGGGGGGCAGCAGGCAGCCCTGGATCTGCAATGAATGTAATTATGTAATTATGTAAAGCGCATAGAGATTCCAGGAATATTATGCGCTATATAAGCAGCTATTATTATTATTATTATTATTATGAACAAACTTGGAACTAAAGTCATCAATGTACAAACTCATGGTATTAACTTTGCTTTATCATTTCTGGTTCTAGAGTAGAAGATTTTAAATATTCCTTAATGTGGGGGTGGGGGGGGGGGGGCCTAGGGGCCCCCCAAGAGGGACATGGTGCCCATTTGAAGGAATTGAGATTCTATCCCCCTCGGGATGCTACCTGCTAAGTTTGGTCAAAATTCATCATGAGGTTTTCAAGAAGAAAATGAACATGTACAATTCAGGCCCCATTACACCTGTAGGATTTCTCCCCATTCCCTCTCCTGGGTCCCAAGGGGGGGGGGGGGGGGGGCACCCCTGATTCTGCCAACCCCATGAACAAACTTGAAACTACAGTCATCAATGTACTAATAGTATTATCTAAGCCCTATCACTTCTGGTTCTAGAGAACCTGGGGGCCCCCCCAGGTGGGCCATGGTGCCCATTTGAACAAATTGAGATCCTATCCCCCTGGGGATGCTACCTACCAAGTTAGGTGAAAATCAGACATGGCGACCTCAAAGTGAAGATGAAAATGTACAATTTTGGCCCCATTAGGACCCCTCCCCACCCCCTCCCCTGGGTCCCAAGGGGGGCACCCCTGATTCCCCCATGAACAAACTTGAAACTACAGTCATCAATGTACTTACTCATAGTATCAATTAAGCTCTATCACTTCTGGTTCTAGAGAAGAAGATTTTTAAAGATTCCTTAATTTTAGGGTGTTTGGGCCCCCCTGGGCCCCCCAGGTGGGCCATGGTGCCCATTTGAACAAATTGAGATCCTATCCCCCTAGGGATGCTACCTGCCAAGTTTGGTGAAAATCGGTCATGGGGTTCTCAAGAAGAAGATGAAAATGACAGACGCCGGACGCCGGACGAAGAGCGATCGCAATAGCTCACCTGAGCCTTAAACAATATGGGGTTCAGCAGGGTCTTTAAATACGTGCAATCTAAAAGCCAGAAATTTTTAGCGTGCAAGAAACTTTCGTAAATTTTGCAAGGAGTCAAGAATGGGAAAAGTAAAATTGTGCAATACTGCTTGTTTACCTATGTGTGTATTGAATGCAAGTGGCAATTCATGAAAGCCTTGTGCTGTGTATTAAAAAGGCCATCGGCTCCAATCCACACACACACACACACACACACACACACACACACACAAACACACACACACAAAATTACCAGTATGTCGCCATTGTTTCCGGTTTTACGGTAGACTCTACACTACACTGTACGGGAAATAGATTTTGTTGGTTTAATTGTTGGAGACAAATGAGTTTACATTAATGGCTAACCAGTGCAGTGCCCCTTCAAACTCATTTAGTTGTTTGGAGTATGTACTGAGAAATAGTGATGCAAGGGAGGAATAAATTAGAATTTGAGTGTGGTAGTCTGCTGTTCCTGCTGAGTTGTTTAAAAAAAAAATAATAATAATTTTTCATGGATATTACATATTCCATCAACTTGATACTGACATATATTAAGGGTAGCAATTATTCCCCCTGCTTTCTGAAAGTGGTTAGTCAAGTGCTCTTTCACTGTGCTAGAAAAGTGAATTTTTGTGGAATTTTCTTTATATATTTTTTTTTATATTGTTGTCCACTCACATGTCATAACCTCTAGTAGTTTCCTCATCCAGCGGTTCAAACACCAAAACTTTAAAAAATTGATAACTTTTGCATCAGTTGCCTAATTTTCCTCAAACTTTCACTGATGTGTTTTACTAATGTTGCTGCTTGCACTCAATCCAAATTGCTCTTTGGGTTTGGGTTCCCTTTAAGATAGATTTGGTTGTAATTGCAGCAGTTCCTTATGTACATTTGTTGTATGTTACTTTGGTTTTTATTTAGTGCAGGTATACCATAATATATCCTGTATAGCAATTTGTAAGCAAGCATATGTATGATGAGTACGTACCAGATTTAAAGCATCTATCATGTTGAGATTGAGTGGGCTTGCTGTTTTGAGATCTAGCCAGTGAATTTTCTGTTTTGTGAGATCAGTCAGAGACTGTTGTCTTAAATCTGGAACATTATGATCAGACAAAGCAAGCTGGGATAAGAGAGTGAACTTACAAGTGAAGACTTGAATTGAACATATTATCATAAGGTAACATTACTGACAACAGAGGTTTTTGAACACAATCATTTTATGCCACATTCAACAGATATTTTGTATTGGTATTTCCTGACAAACAGTACATGGAGAATGCATTTTTTTTAATGACTAGCTTTCATAATTCTATGTCCTTGATGAGATAAATTGAATTTGTATCCTTTGAATTACAATCAGGGGAAAGTGTTGCAGTATAGCAGTACATGATTTGATTTGTCTAGCTACTTCTTGTTATTGGATCTTAGGCCTGCCCAGAAATCTGGTTCTTCCATGAGACTGGCATCATACAGCGACTGTATAGGAGGGATTCCGTGAAGCCAGACGGAGTTTCTGTGAAACATCCCTGAAGACAAGACACAGACCGATCTTTTGGTCAAGGACTAATCAGAACTAGATCTAGTAGTACAATGTACCACTGATCTACATAACAGGCCTAAATCTCAGTTGACTTAAGGTTTTAATCATCGATGACAATGAGAGCAATTTGACGTCAAAACTGTGCGTGGCATAAAGTGGCCCATAAATCCATGTGACCCTGGATTGCCCTCGATCAGGGTACCCTTGGAAAATAGATCTACTTTCATGTATATCACTGAAACCTCTGTCTGTGATTGATGCCCAACCAACTCCTTCGCTTCTTGCATAACCGTCCACCAATATCACATACTCAAGCTTCATTCTTAGCATCACATCCAGAAAGAACAAATACAGTAAACCTCGCACGAGTCGAAGCTCTCGGGACTGTCAAAAATGCGTCGACTTAAGTGAACTTCGACTCTCGTGAGAGTCGATTTTTTTTTTCGACTCACAGTTTGTATGTACATGTATTATAGTACAATTGCATGCATGAGTGTGTGTGTGTGTGTGTGCGTGCGTGTGTGTGTTTGCATTCAAATTTGTCTGTTCTTGAAGATAAGGTTCTTATTTTGTTCTAAATTGAACATGGAATTTGTATCAATACTAGTAGTTAAACGTAGTTCTGAGAATGTCTGCGCTAATGTGGCAATGTGCATGCTAATGTGGCAATGTGCATGTGCTATGTCTATGGTGCAACATAGGTAGCCATCTCTGTCAACCTACCCTGAGACAAACACTCTCCCAGGCCCATCCCACCTCCATTGAACAAAACTATACAGCCAGCCGGGCATGCACAAACAAGCTCCGCCCACTTGGCCTGTCACTAAAATATTAAAGCAGCGATTGGTTGACCAAGTATGGATGTGCTGTGTGTATGGATAAAGTATGGATCGATGTGCTGTGTGTATACATGTATACATGTGTATGTATTCGACATGCGTGCGGAGCGGTACGGCGAGTGTGCATGCTTACCTGCAGCAGGTCAGGGGACGGGGTTCTGCGACATGCCGATTTTTTTGTTCTCGAAAATGTAATGAGAATGCCAGACAAATCTTCTTCGGCTCAAGTGATGTAAATTACGTGTGTTTTGTACAAAAGGGACTGAAGGTTTTACTTCGACACAGCCGAAATTCGACTCTCGTACTTCGGCTTATCCAAATATTTCTTAGAGAAAATACATAGGGAAAAATCGGGACTTTTTATTTTGCTTCGAGTTAAGTGATTTTCGACTCACTCGACGTCGACTTATCCGAGGTTTACTGTATTGGACTTTGCTGAGTACTGACGTAGATGTACAAATGTAGATGATGCATACAATGTATGTTGTACTAAAGATGAACAACAGATGATGAAACACACCTACAGTAGCTGTACGGTGTACTCCTAGGCTATAGATGCGTCATGCCGGCCTAGGGCAATGCATGCGGGGACTACAGTGTACGAGTATGACAGGCCTGGCCACTCGCTGGCTCGGTACAGCCGCCTATATACTGTACCAGAGACTCCAACCCCAAGCACCTTCTGATCTGGAGATTCTCCCGCCCGAAACCCCTTGCAAACGGGAGACTCTAAGTTGATGTGTGCGAGGCGCGAAGTTCCTTGGGTTCTAGGTGTTCTCTGGTGCTATCTAAGGCTTATTTTTTCAACATACAATAGAAATAGGTGAGAAATCCTTTCCACCGGGAGACACAGAGCCAGGGCGGGAGAAATCAAATCTCAAACGGGAGAACGGGAGATTTTGCAAAAATGGGCTTTCGGCGGGAGATCTCCCGTCGAAAACGGGAGAGTTGGAGTCTCTGCTGTACTAGTATCTGTGGTCCGCACGGCGCTATAGGCAAGGTACACGTACGTGCACGCTAGCGCTGTGCAAATTATGCCCCGCGCCGAAAGTGCCCTTGCTACGAAGTGCATTAAATCTTGACAAAAAAGCCACATCCGGGTACTTTTTACGTCATTGGCGATAGCGAGAATTTGATTTGATATGCAATTTTGAGCATCACAGACGACACTGAATGAAGGCATGACCTAGCTTTTGTCACAAATCCCCCCAAAATTATAACTTTCTTGATTAAAATAAGGGGAAAACCAGATGATTTCTTCCACTTAAAAATGTAACTGTCATGTAACATTAGAATGAAATTCGATCGAGGGTACCGGAACCAAACATTTTTCGTTAGTGGCGCCCTACATATTTGTGACGGAGATGACGCAAAATTGCGGGACAGACGATTTTGAATTTTGAATTTCATTTTTTTTCTTACATCGTTTGATATTAGTAGATCTGGGCAAGTCCAATATAATGCGCACGTTACGTATGGGACATTCAGAGACTTTTATGACCTGAAAAATAGTGTTAAAGGCCTTTGATTATATTGAACTTCATCATGGTGATTGATATCTAGAAGAAGTATAATCATGTAAAAAATTGAGAAAAATGACCTTGACAATTATATTCTAGAAGAGAAAATATGTGCCGTTACGTATGGGACCAGAAAAATTTTGTTTTTTTTTGAACATTTTTTTCAACCTCAAAACTCTCTGAAAGTATATCGTTCTACAACTTGTAACTCACTGTGATGAAAGTCACAACACTCAAGATTATCACAGGTAAGTTTCATGTCATTAGGCAAAAAGCTCTAATTACAGGTTCTAATTAAAGACAGACATGACGTGTTATGTATGGGACAGTTACGTATGGGACAGTTTGTCCCCCATATTCATTTAGTGTGTGAAGAACCATGTTTATGGGTATTTTGCATAATTATTGAAGTAAAATCAGTTGAAACTACTCAAATACTGATCCAGATTGTCAAGGAAACAATATTCCCCAAATATTCACCATCATAATCATATTCAATCATATTTCTATATTTTTATGACCAACCTGGGTATGCATGCCCTTTGTCCCCCATCCGTTTAGTGTGTGGAGAACCATGTTTATGGGTATTTTGCAAAATAATTTTGCAAAATACCGTTAGTGCACCAGTTTTCAACAGGACCCAGATTTCGACACCCAGCAGATAATTCTTATAAAATTTTATACTCAATACAAACGTCTGACTTCAGCAATCAACCAAGTTATCAATCACATTTCTAGTCTTATATAAACACCGTTTGTCACTTGTCATCATAATCCGACGGTAGAATATTTAGGAGAAAAGCAACACAGTGTCAGCAGAAATGTTAATGTCAGCCATTTTTAGGGGTTCAAAACAATATGACACATTTTGTATACATCCCCGTAAAATTAAATTCACCCGTGCCGGTTATCTTGCTTTAGTATCAGTTTGTTTGCCAAATCTTGATGTTTGATTTCATAATCATCTTTAGTAATTTCATGGCTGAATTCGTGATAAATGAGCAAACTTGTAGAAAGAGTTTGCTTTGAGAATGTGGCACCAGATTTCGACATTCCCATATCAAGACACGTTATAGAGGAAACAACAAGTTCTTGCGCCGGTATGATTGCTAGTTTGCGTCCACAATGCAGTGTACGCGTACTGTACGCGCCATGTGATTTCTGTGTGATGCGCGCTGTGATTGTGTCGAAAAATGATGCTGGGTGTCAAAATCTGATGCCAGCGACGGCATGACGGAAATCGCTTAAAAATTGAACGCGAGTGCATTCAAATGGGAATTCGTTTAAGGCATATGATTATTGGCCTTTGTAGCTCAACTTCATATCGCAATTCCGAGGTAAAACGGTGCAGTATTGATGGTAAACAAGGAAATGTGCTAAAGTGTCGAAAACCGGTACCCTTACTGTACCCATAAACAAATTTTTGCATAATTATTGAGGTGGAATCAGTTGAAATTACTCAAATACTGATCAAGATTGACAAGGGAACAATATTCCCCAGATATTTACCATCATAATCACATTCAATCATATTCTATATTTTTTTAATGACCAACCCGAGTATGTATATGCCCTATTTTTATCAGGATAGTTACTACTGAAAAATTGAATAGTTCAAAGTGTTTACTTCCATTGATGAAGGGCAGTTTGCCATTTAGTTTCAATAAAAAACAACTTGACACAAGAAATATTAAGTTTAATAAATAAGCAATACCTGCTGCGTGGAACCCCAGTGATCGAGTAGATGTATGATGTCTGTCTAGCAGTCAGGTCATTGATTCGAGTCACACCTCAGTATGTATACCCATGAATTTTGTTGTGGCTACTACTGAAAACTGAATAAGGACAATTTGTGTATCACTTGCAATTGAAAAAAAAATAATAATTTTACTTTTTATTTTTATATAGACCATTTCAAATTTGATCTCCATCACATAAACTTTGAATTCCTCTAGTCTTAGGATTTTATGCTCTTTAAGTAATTCATATAATTGGTTTCTAATCATCTCTTTAAATGTTGAAAACTGAATCCCCATTTCTACAAAAAAACTATGCCATCCATTTAATGCTGATTTTTCATTGTGTATTTTGCCATTTTCCCCTCCCCTTTCTGAAATTGTTCAGTCAAGTTCATGTATTGTTTCAAGTGTCTATAACTCAAAAAGTAGCTACAATGTTGGGATGCTTTCTTCAGGATGATTGACCATTTGTGTACTGAGAGACCTTCCCAGCTAGCTACATGCATTCACATGCAATATGTATGAGGATGTCCCATACGTAACGCATTTGTCCCATATGTAACATTATTTCAATGCCTAATAAAAAATATTTCTTTTACTTTTTTTTCTTTTTTTCTCTGGTATTCAATTTCTCTAAACAATAAATTAGAACTTTCCAAAAGGGCATTAAAATAACCTTAGCAATTTCAGAAAAAACCTAAAAAAATGACCTCATTTTGTTACGTATGGGACATCTCATGATAGGACACGAGCTAATTTGCATAATCATTTGCATAATCCCTAAATTTTCATACCAAGTTAAACTATGTGATGAACTTCTTCTGTCCACATATTAATAAAATATTATTTGCTTTCCTTGTATGAATTTTTATAAATGTCCCATACATAACGCTGTGTTTCACATTTATGCAAATGAAGCCCTTGAAATTTGCATAAATTTACATAATATCATTTTTTCCTCCACGGAAATCAAAACTTCAACTCATAAGCTTCAAAATTATACCAAACATGTCAATATTGAGCAAAGATGAAATTTTGCCTTCTGAGGGGACCGTATCTTGGACTTGCCCATCTATGCTTTGAAATGAATTAAAAAAGCATTTAAAAATGTTTCAACATGCTTCCATCTTGAAATACGACATCAGAATGTTTATTTGTAATGTTAGTAGTATCAACAGCCGACATGGGGTTTTCAGTGGTATGGACACAGGAAAATTAAAATAATATACGTGTAATTCATCCCCTTTTTTTATTTACAAATATTTATCCCCATAGCAAAAATGTAAGTCACTACAAATAGAACAGAAAGTTATGAAATGACCTTTTATTTTCGCACACATTTAAAGTAGAGCATAGTCAACATTGCATTCTAAAGAGGGACACAATGACATAAATAAACACTTACACGTCTGTAGCAAAGAATGACCCAGATACGGCCTACACACCTCGTGCCAGGCCATGCCTGCCCTATCTAGACATAAAAATAGGTCTGTCTGGAGGAGTCTTTTTTATCCGCTCTCCTCCTCTGTAAATGACGGGATTCTGTGAAGCCAGACGCTGTCTCCGCGGAACACATCCCCGATGACCAGATACTAGTACATACCGATCTCTCAGTCAATCCTAACTATACACAGCCCTGTCGCTTTACACAAGCATCGCGACAGGGCTGTACCAACCGGAGGCCACATAATCTTTAAATTCTGGGGCGCCGACACTATTCTGAATTTACTACACCATATTTGTTACTCAGACTATGTAAAATGAAAACTTTATCTATTCAGCTTCTGTCTAGTTATCGATATTGACATACAGATATCACAACTTACCAAAAATAAAGCCTTTTTTCATCACATATGTGTATACGCCGCAGAAATCATAGAAATCGCAGAAATGATATGAAATGTCGGCAAAGCACTGAAAAATGGTGGGCAAAGGGGACGCTGTCGACTGTGCGGGCGTACAAACCCTAGCAGCACAATTTGCATCGTTCAAAGCTGGGAAAGATTTTTTTTAATCGCCCAGCGATGATCAAAGCATTCCGGGTTATGATTGGACTTTTTGCTCAGTGTATGCTGCACGAGGGCTCAATATGGACTGATATACCATGCTCATAGTCCAAGCATTTCAATTCACATGAGTGATTCGTAAAATTTGTGATAAGAATGTAGAAATTTTTAACAGTTTTGTTGTCGTGTGGCCGTGTTCGCAGGTCTTTAGTACGGCGTCTGGTCGGGTTAAGTCAATCCATGTGTACTGGATGGATGGAGGTCAAAACACACCAGTCCGAAGCTTGCTTTGTAAGATCGATGTAAACGACAACTGATAGGGAATCTTTGAAATATTGTTGTGGTATTTTGGTAGATTTTTTGTGTAAAATATCAACAAAATCAAAGATCGCTTGAAGAAAAATTGTCTCGTATATCAGAGGTCCCCGCCCGATTATCCAGTGAAAATAACGTGCATTGGAAATGTTTCTGGGAAGCGTATGTCATTTAAGCGAGGTTCCCGATTATCAGATGCCCGATCATGCGATGAATAGTGTATCTACCAGTACTACCACTACCAGCTGTGATACCACTTGTAAATTCATGACATGGAATCTACATTTGTAGGATCATTTGGACTTTGAGCAGATTTTACTGCACTAACAATACAACTACAAGTTCAGGAGTTCCCGGTACGAGTTACCAAGTACGATCAGAGTACAGCACAGGTGGCTCAGGTGATGTGAGCGCCACAAAGATGTGGGTACCTGGGACTGTACCCTGTCTTCCCATGTGGGAAAGACTATGAAATTTCGTGCTCGGAACGAAGGTAGAAAGTGCACCACTTTCGATTATTTCCAGAAATATAAATCCGGTCGCATGACTTCTCGAATGTGATATTTTAGAGTTCCGTAAAGAAATACATACTTAGTAACATACCTGTCAGTTTTAGTTGTTCACGAAGTCAAAATGTGAAATTTTAGCAATGATTTCTGACAATTATTTTCCGTTTTGAACTTGAAGGTGAAGTTCTGCTCCATTTTCATGACTTTGTAATGGGCCATTCTCAGATTAAGTGTTCAATTCCATGTGAGTAAAACCGAAAAATCAACCACAAAGTAATACATTCAAAGATGTGTTTTTGGAAACTTCAAAACCGGTCAAATACGAAACAAAAAGTGGAACATTCTAAATGATGACCATTCATTGAGTAAAAATGAATTGAAATAGAGCATCATATATGATTTTTGATCACCAATCAGATACGTTACCGCAAATTTACATGTTGTATTGGACTCCTAACTCTGAATTAAATTTATTGTTTTGATCCAATTTCTGTTCAGGAAAAGACATCTGTCCCCCCTAAAGATATTGAGGTTTTTCAAGAGGTAAAGATGTTGTCATCCCTTGCTAATTGGTAGAAATTATTTCTGTGTGGTAGGTTGAAATATGCTTTTTGCTGAAATGAAATATAACCTTAAGATTCACTTTGTATTTTTAGCAAATTTCACTTACAAATAAAGTTTCGAACCCCACAAATCATGCAAAGGGAACGATCCGATCTGGAATTTCACAGGAAACAAATATGAATTGCTTTCCTGAGGAAATAACTATTGAAAAACATCGAATCACCTTTGGTAACGTATCTGGTAAAACATAAGTAATAATTTTAGTTGTGTATGAATTTATAAATATCACCTGTTTAATTATTTACCTCATGAATTGATGTAAAAATGAATGATGTAAGCCCAAATTAACCATTTTAAACACTGTACGTAATATTCAAACTATGAAATGTAGTGGAAAAGAGCCTTAAATGTGAAAGCTGAGTTCTTCATTCACAGAATATTCTCATCTTACGTCTGAATGTATTTATCCATCTGACTATAAATATTCATTAAGTTTTGATGGATAATGCAAACAAGGTTTAAAAAATATATTTTTGTAGGCACTTAGAAGGAAGTAGGTACAGTCTCTATGAACTACATATGCTAAACAGTTGTTTGACCTATGGTAACGTATTTGGCTCATCCCTTTTAATAAAAATGAATAAATAATTGTTCAACTTATCAATGAATCTTGAGTAGTTCTTCATATGTTGACAAACACTAGAGTAAATATTCAACAGAACACTGAAACTTTTCTCGGAAGCGTTTCATAAACTACTTTTTACTCTTTCAAAGTTTGGTAACGTATCTGGCGTACCGTAAATGAATCTGTCGGTGAAGTTACAGAGCAATTTCTACTGAATATTCTTCATTTGAACATAACTTTAATTTTTTATGGAAGCGTCATTCTATGCAGAATTGTTTTATGAACAATTTGTTTTACATAACATTATTTGTCACCGTGGGTGCCCTGAATTATACGTAACGTATCTGCTAAATCTGAAAAGCAAAAAACTGATATGCTGAATCTTAGCTTCATCTTGTAAAATAAACGTTAAAAATTGTTGCATAGAATATGAAAGTGGCTGGGTTTTATAGAATAGAACTTTGGAGTTTATGAGCACACAACGATTTGTTTGTAAAAACATTTACAATTTCTTTTCAGCATTTTGATTATGTGGTAACGTATCTGTCGGAAAACATGGCATTAAGTTGTGAGACACTGACGCAGAAAGAAAAATCATGTGGAAGTGTTGATCTTTTTCACCTCTCTGTCCTTTTGGTGTAAGAATATAATCCTGAGGTCCAACAAAACGAAGCATGTAATGTGTAGGGATGAATTTTGACCAGAGTTGATCCCCAGAAAGCACAAGACCAATGAGCAAAATTCGGTCACGTATCTGGGGTAACGTATCCGTGGTAATGTATATGGTCGATCATATTATTATGAGAGCAATATCTACCAAATATTTCTCACTTGTACTAAACTTTAATGTTGAATCGATGCGTCATTCTGAGGAGTAATGTATTACTATAATATACAATTTGTCTGACATTGCAATATCTGTCGCAGTGGGTGGCGTGAAAAGTATGTCACGTATCTGTCCAAATAAAAGTGTAGAAAACCGATATTTCCAACATTGTACCGTATTCTCAGTAAAGAGCTGTTGCACAAAAAATCTTACTTGCAATGTACATGTATGAAGTATATCCTCAGGGTTTCATATACACAGGGTCATTGCATAGTCTTGTTAATGTTATTTTCGCAATGCTGTAACACTAAAGAAACTGGTAACTGGTATCTGGCGGTGAACTTGGCGACAGGTTTCAAAAGGCTATAAAAAAAGAAGTCAATAAAAATTTTGGAACTTTTTGAGTATTGTGATTAGCACATATGATATGCTCATCGTCCATGAAAATGATATTTGGAAAGTGTGTTTGTGGACGGAGAGGAGCAATAAAACATAATTCTGAAATAGCCGGCGACACTGCGTTTTGGGGGTGTTAACGAAGTTTAACAGCAAAATTTTATACAAAAAGGCAGACAACCGCATTTGATCGTGTTTATTTTTAATAAAGTCCTCGTGATATATCATAAACATTTAAATAGGCCCTATAGTATCTAAAAATAGGTTTCAGGGAACCGCAAACTGTCATGGAATGTCGGCGACACCAAAATTCCGTATTTGAACGCTTTTACTGAGAATGGGCCTAATAATATTATCGTCGTTATTTAAACAAGGTAACATAACGGCAGGTTAAAATGAGGTTTTTACTTTTCATAACCGTTTGGATTATCAAACGTGTTCATTCAAGAGGAAAGCGAGGTCACGTCAAAATGAAATCCGCTGCTAACTAGCTGCTGCGACTGGGCTAAGAAGTCCATGCTTGCCCATGCCTTCCTCGCTTGGGGACGTAAGGACCGTGTGGTCGCCCGAAAGAGCTGCGACAGCCTGCTGCACGTAGACGCTATGCTTTCAACACAGCGGTCGTGTTGAGAAAGCAAGAAAGGAAACACGTCCGTGAAAGATATCTGACAGCAACATGAAATGCATCGATGGTACATTCATACTACTAGTACAATACTGTAATCGAAACTGGCAAGAAGCTCACCTCTACCATATTCTACGATGAAAGGCTGAAAGTTGACAGAAGTATAGACTGTCTGTAGGCATACACGTGAAGTTTTCCTCCGTTTATCCTACGCGGGGCAAGCGCATGCGCATGCAAAACAACTAGCCTGTGTGTGTAGCGCCCAAAGAGATTATACCTATAGAGTAAGTAGTCGCCATACGCGTGCGTACAAATAGTGCGTCCAAAATTGAAGAGGGAGCGCACACTCAGCTCCTGGCACTGGATCTAAGTCTACGTTCAAGTCATATCTTCTCATATCATATGTGGAATGATATGTTATTCTTCATTACACATTTTCATTTTCAGAATCACAATGTGGTTAATTGTTTAAATATTAGTTTCTACGATGATATCATAATCATTCGAACCATTTGGTAGAGTGCAGACCTTTTTGTTATTCGCAAAATAAACAGTGGGAACTTTGGTGTAGACTAGACAGTACTTGAGCATTATGACGTTTGTTTTGCGTACATTCCCACTCACGCCATAAACTCAAACAACATCAGCACCATTATGACGCTTCAACATGACCATTGTGACGTCACAATAAAACAACGCAAGGTCACTGCGCCGAATATTCAAGTCGAGCGCGCATTACACAGTGCGCTGCCACCTACTGATTAATAACTGTACAGGATCCGTGCAATGGCGGCTCCCACAACGCAAAATGGCAGCTCCCTCGCGCGGCTGCCTCCCCACTGGACTACGCCCTCTTGTGGTATAATCTCTTTGGTAGCGCCTGTGTGATACGTGTAAGCGCCTCGTTGTTGTTGTTCTTTTATCTGATATTGTTCATTGTTTTGTGTCGAGTGGCGTTTTCGTACGCCTGCAAAAGTTGTCAAATTTATTTCACTCCCAAATGTGCACGTATGCCTAAGAAATGTGTGGAATAACGCTGTAATAACAAGATATTCGATAGTTAACAACGAAAATGCGAAATAATAACCAAAAAGGTTCGCCGGAGTCACAGTCTCAGAACTTACCCGATCGGGTCAGGCTAAACCACAGAACTCAAACCCACTTTAGACCCAGGCGTCTAAGTTTATAACAGAATACGGGCCTCAGAGTTCTGTGGGCTAAACTCGGACTCGTCCTCGCGGACAACTCGACCTCGCTTTGACGGCGGGACGAGTTGTCCCTCTGGATTGTACAGCGTTGTACTATGGGAGCGGCCTGTAGCGGTTCGCGTTCTGGCTGGTCACAGTTATGGTCCGAGTTGTTATGACGTTGTTTTGCTGTTTTAAGCGTCTTTGATTGTCTTTTCAGTATGGCAATCACGAACTGCGTGTAAATTGTCTGAAATAGGGCCGAGTTTTCTCTGAGACCGAGTTAGTCTGGAGCCTTCTGGAATTGAAAAGTCGACTTTTATTTTTGATCTCGAAATACTCCAACACAACTCCTCATCCCGGCAAATCGCGTCAGCCAAGTAAGTTTCTCGGTAGACTCTTTCGATATAATTATTGCAGGAAATATGAAATGGTGCCAGACGGGTTCTTAAACCCTTACCAAAACTATGTTTTCACTTTAGCGCCAAACACTGCTCATGAATTTCCGTTCCTTTTCTTATTTTTTTCTTTTTTTCACACAAAAATGTATAATATTGAAATGAGGGTCCTTGGTCAGCTGTCGGTACGTCTATTTGCCTGCTTAAAACGTATATATTGTATTTTTAACAAAAATGAATAAATAAAGAGGGGGCACGCGCCCGGTGCTCCTGTCTGGATCCGCCGCTGAGTCATAACGTCTGAACGTTCCGTATACTAAACCCAAATAATAATAATAATAATAATAATAATAATAATAATAATAATAATAATAATGAAATACTATCACGATTCACAAAGATAAGCATCGTCAAGAGAGATTTTTATATCGTATGAGCTCTTCTAATGAGTTGCAGACACACACAAAAAAGGGGAGATGCCTTCAATCACTGGATTTTTTATTTTGTTTTCGAGGTGAATTAAGCACTTCAAGGGCAGTGGTGGATCCAGGGGGAGCGCGCCCCTCCCCCTTAGTGTCAAAACAAAAGAAATAAAAAGAAAATATGGGGGAGCATGAGGCCCCCCCCCCCCCTTTATATTTTGTATAAAGGCGCGCTGTCATTACGGAAATACTGGATCCGTCCCTGAAGAGTATATGCGCATCTCTGTTTCTACCCCTTCATGCTTCGTGTATGATGCGGCCTATTATGACCCGAAGGAGGTTCGAGAGATGGAGTCACAAGGACGGCCGGCGCCACGTTTTGAAAAGTGGGGGGGGGGGGCAATTTATGTTTCTGGTGCCACTTCCGGGTTTTATCAGCTAACAAGCCAAAATAAAATCAAAATGAAAAAATAAAAAAATAAAATAAAAGCGGCTACGAGCATGGGATCAAAGCGAATAACATTCCCTTTGATCACATGCTCGTAGCCTCCACTAAAATATTTGAAGTAGGCCTATATTTATGTGCCAGATTCGATCTGCCGCACAGACATAGGAAGACCAATGTATTTACGTGTCATTGCATAATCACCAGCTTACTCTCTACTCTCTAAGGAATATGCTCAGATGATAATTACTTTACACTATCCCTATATACTTATAAACGATGGGCAGTGTAGACATTCTTCATGATAAAGACGCGAATAACTGAAATATATCAAAATTACTTGTCATAATCTTAACATTACCCATAACAGGCCTTTCAAAATACTAGCTGTATTTTCTGACTATACATTCTCTGTATTTTCTCTTGTTGTTGACCATAGTGAACATTCATTACGGACTTCTTCTATACAAACTATGGATGATCCAATGTTCAATCACTCGGGCCTAGTAGATGTAAAAAGAAGGGGGGGGGGAGAGAAGTCGCTGAGCAAATACGATGTACTGCATTGGTTTGTTACGTATACTTCACTACATGCTTCACGTCTCCTGCGGTTCTGGATGTTGATTGGTTCCAAACTTCACGGTAATTGGATAATAACGGCCGAGAGTCTCTGATTGGGCGGCAATCCGAGTGAAACCCTTAAAGCTCACCTAGTCGTCAGTGCGACATAGAACAGTGTGCAATTCGCGTACCATTTGCTTTTCATAATATATGGGAAAGGAGAAAGTGAGCTCGACAGCATATAAATAGAGGTGCTCATCTCCGATACAACTCACATTCTCGTTCACACCGAGAAGATTCGCCTATAGAATAGCGAGGCATCAGCAAATATGACGGGCAAACTCTCTCGAAGTAACTCTGTCACCAAACGGGTCGTCTTCTTCGGCGCCGCCCAAGTTGGGAAGTCAGCTATCATCCGCCATTTCACCAAGAAGTCGTTCCCTACATATTACCTGCCGACGGTCGAAGACATGTACGACTGTGATGTCGAATACAAGGGAATGAGTGTCAGACTGGACATCCTAGACACGGCGGGCAGCTACGTCTTTCCAGCTATGCGACGACTGGCGTTGAACAGCGGTGATCTCTTCGTTGTCGTTTACTCGAGCGACAACAGACAGTCGTACCTGGAAGCCTTGAGAACATGTGCCGAGATCACGGAGGTGAGGGGCCACGACGTCCCGATCGTTGTAGTCGCCAACAAAACCGACCTAACCGAGCAGACGGTCCTACGGCCCGAAGCCGAACTCATGTTCTGTAAGTGGAACACTTTCACGACAGAATGCTCAGCAGCGGACGAATGGCGAGTCAACCGGGTCTTCGACAAGTGTTTGAGCCTGATGCTGCCCTGCAGCGAGTACCCTCTCGAGTTGCTGTCCTCTCCGCAGCCAGCTAGGAGCGGTGTCTTGAAGGCAGTGTGGTTGCAATTACGACAGTCTCTTAAAAGGTGCAATTTATCGTGACGCAAGAAATTCGGACATGCAAAATGAGTCCACCATTCTCGTTGAATTTGACTAAAGATATCTTGTATCAACGAAGTTTTATCTCTTTTCTCGGGAGATGGAAGAAGTTGAACGATGCAGTACTCCGTGAAACCAGTTTGAGAAGGTGTCGCAGAGATGGATGCGTGCAGAGCCGTTATAATCGCTCAAGAAATGTAATAATACGACGCTTTAAACTTTTAAACTGTGGTGATCGCCACCTGCACTTTGATCCGAGAACTTTCGTTAAATCAGAAAAGCTGGAACTCTTGCATTAGGGTGTAACTGGCTCGATGAACATCGGAATGTGGTGACAATCGCAAATTACTCTCGAACTTACTGCTTCAATTTTCTTTGATATCTCAAGCATGAAATTGTAAAATCGTGGATTGAACTCTACTTTAAACTCACGTCAATGACAAATAAATTTATGAATAAAATAGCGCAAAGTATTTCAAATATGTCATAACATTTCATTTGTTTTATGCATTACGTGTATTGTACTACTGTATTGTATACTATAACCAGCTCGGTATGATTGCGCGAGAGTTTGTGTTTGTATAGTTATAATCTTGCGGTGATTGTGGGATTGCGTTGGAACAAGACTTGATCTTGTAACTGAGAGGCCTATCTCTATTTTCTTTCGATTTTGTAAAATCGTGGAGGTTCAAGAGATGGAGCTCCAATATTGACTACATTATTCAAACAGCTGTGTGTGGATGCACCAAAGAATTCCAGCTCCGCACATCCATTTGTGCCTCTGATGTTTGGAATTCGACAGTTCGTTACCGTCATCTTCACGAGCAATCTGAAGATTAATTTTAACGCTAACATGGTATCGCACATAATTTTCTTTGTTTACATAATGAATGTCGAAAAGTTATTTTCCGTCAAAAAGACATTACCTTATGGAGATATCTATAGCTGGTCATTATAAAAAGAGACGCAAATCCACGGTCCTCCTAACTGAGGGAAAGATTTCCAGTTTTGCACATAATTACACTGTTTCTTAGTCGAACGTGGGATAAAGAAAATAAGACTATTGTGACTACTCACGAACCTTTTTGGGCAAAACTGAGAAAGCGTACCTTTTTGTCAACTTGTCGTGTGCACTGCATGTTATTAATATCTTACTTAACAGTTCACTTCATTTAAATCTCAGGGAACATGGACATCCAATGCCCCCGTCCCACCTTCCCCTCCTCTTTGTCTTCAACAATGCAGTCGACGTCCCCCATGTACATTCATTCATGGGCATAACTTGCATTACAAAAGCCATTTGGGTGATGCTCGCTATTCCGAAAGCCCCTAAGCCCTCTGCATGCCAAGATAATACCCTGTTCATAGGTTTTTGTGTGACATTTTGTGCACATTGGACTGATTGGCAAATAAGGGGTTGATCCGACACTAAAATGAGGTTCTTTATTCCGAAGGTTTCTCTAATCCAAAACTGAAATCATATAATAATAATAATAAGGTCTTATTTACCCAGGGTAGCCTCTTCAGTGTTGCCACTGCTCTACCAGAGGGCCCTGCTATTATTATTACCCTAGCGTTGCCAGGTACCCGTTTATACACCTGGGTCGAGAGGGACACAATGGGTAAAACATCTTGTCCAAGGACGTAAGCACTGGGCGGGATTCGAACTCGGGTCCTCCGATCGGGAGTCGTTAGTCTTATCCACTATGCCACAGCGCCCCCACACCAATAAGGTTCGTTAGTCCGAAGGATGGACGGTCTGAAATGAAATAAGGTTCGTTAGTCCAAAGGATAAGACAGTATGAAAATGAAATAAGGTTCGTTAGTCCGAAGGTTAGTTATTCCAAAAATGAAAATATGGTTTCTTTGTCTGAAAGGCCTTACGTGCTGAACCGTCTTTCAATTATTGAAGGGGATGATCAGTACACGCGTGTTTTTTTTTTCTGTCTGAATGGCCTCTTGATTATTCCAAGTGATGCTTTGCTCACACTGTTCATGGCAAAGAGGAGGGGAGCATTTAAGGATGAGGAAGGGAAATACTTCTTTTTTCATGGCATTAACAGGTTACAATATTGAGGATTGTATTGCAGCTTCTCCAATAGGTGTGTACAATGTACTAATGTCGTGTTTGTTTGTTTGTATGGGTGATTAAAAGTTTGTTTGTGTGCGCGTGTGTATGTGCGTGTGTGTGTAGTGTGTGTATATTAAAGGCAGGCAGATATAAGCATTCAGGGATCCCCCTTGGTAAAAGTATATCTGCCTCCCCTGAAAATTTTATTTGACGTTGAAGCTCAGATTAAACGTGAGGTTATACGAATGGTGTTATACGGGGGCGGATGAGATGGACATCCAAAGAATAATATCAAGGGTTCTTCACCAACCCCCCCCCCCCCCATTTAATCCACACATACACACATTATATTACAGCTGTAT